>JANCRA010000004.1:37574377-38774377 GCA_024362935.1 Setophaga petechia
CTGCTAAAACCAAGGGCTCCATCAGAGCATCTTCTTGAGGCATAAACTTCAAGGAATTTAGGGATTTTAGAGGGGCTGAGGTTTTAGTTAGAGATAAGGTTTATGAGAGTTAATTAAAATAAATGGGTAGGCCTTGATGAAGTTAAGAGTTAGTAGTTAACTAATAATTGAGGACAGGGAATGGCAGTTCTACCAAGGGTTCATTTGTCATATTTTTGCATTGAAATGGTAGACAGGTCAGAACAAGGAAGACTTCATTTACTTCCTCATTTGGGTCCCCTCCCCATGAAAGGGACCACTGACCCATTTCAAGGGACAAACTGCACATGCTTAATAGCTTTTGAACAAATTACAATATGAAGCAGGGAATGGGATGTACCAAAGTTATGAATATGCATTTGTATTTTGGGTATTCTATACTTGTATAGATAAAAGGACTCTGTAATCACTGTAAATTGCGGTGTGTATTTGGGAGCTGCACGCTGCCCAGTGTCACAATAAACGTACACTTTCTAACTTTAAATTGTTATTGAGTCTTTGTCTGACACAGTTGGATATTGGTACTAGATCAATATCTGTATTTTAGAAAAATCATTCTGGTTACTTCACCATCTTCATCGTCATCATTCTGTCCTCCAGGTGGCCAGGTAAGGCTGACAGCTCACAGCACATCTGCTGAATTCCAGCTTCTTCTTTGCTCGCTTCATTCATTTAGGACAATTCTTTCATTTCTCCTTCAAGGATAATTCTGAGCTTCCCTAAATCAACAATACTCTTCTCTTATCTAAGCAATGCATCAAGAATGAAGCTTTCTATGCTCTATAGGCCTAACTGAAAAAAGCCTCGCCAAGGAAACCTCAAACCATTACATTTCCTATCAATGGCAAAGCTCCTTAGAAAACTCAGGGGATGGCTGAAGCTCTGCCTAAAGATGATACATCCCCTCTTCCCTCCTCTCAGCGGGCGGGGCACAAGGGCCTCCTCAGACACAGCCCTCTCCTCTCCAGTCCTCCTGCACTTGCTTTTCCCAGTTAAGGCAAGCAAAGCTGCTTAGCTCACTGTGTTCTTTGGGCCTCTGAAAGGGACTGTCCGCTTAGCTACAGCATGGCAAGGAAGGGAGTCTTACAACACTCTGGGTATTTTAGACTTTTATTGTCACTTGGGCTGAAACAAAGTGTCCCCTCATTACTTTTCCATCTTTATCATTCTGTCCTGCAGGTGGCCTGTTCAGGCTGACAGCTTGGAGTGCATGCAGGCTCCAGTTCGGCTGCAGCCCACATTTTCCTCCCCATAAGCTTAATTCTTATTATGACAATTCTTTTATTTCTACTTAAAAGATACCTCAGAGCTTCCCTAAATTAACAACACTCTATTCTAAGCGAAACAATCCTCTATTATCTAAGCTATCTACCTTCTATAGTCCTTAAAAGTTGATGCCTAAATTTCCTAATTCTTTAAACATTCATCTTTTTCAGAAAGAAAAACAACAGAGCTGTAAATTGAACCTAATCACACACCTAACCGAACCGATCCGAACCGGACCGAACCTAACGTAAGCTAACCTAACCTAACCTAACCTAACGTAACACCTAAATTGAGCAAATATCAAAACTATCACATTTCCTAACTACGGCACATCTCCTCTTAAAATTCTGGCGATGTCTGAAACTCTGCCTAAACATGACACATCCCCTTTTCCCTCCTCTCGGCTGGCGGGGCATAAGGGCCTCCTCAGGCGCAGGTGTCTCCTCTCAAGTCTTCCTGCACTTGCTTGGCTGAGATGATCAGTGCAGCCAGGCTGGAGGCAGGATCGCCTGAGGTCACAAATGGATGCTGCCCAGAGGAAAAAGAAGAAAGAAAGGAACTCTTACTTTCCAGGATCCCCTCCTCACAGGCTCAAGCAGGATTCCCTGGCTACCAGGAAGACACACAAAGAGCACCGAGTGCAGCATGTCCCCCTGCGCCTTCCTGTCCTGGGAGCTGTCTGGGCCACGTGGCCTACATTCCTCCTGCACCCTTCGTGCAGGTGTCCTCAGCTCCCAGGGCTTTGTGGCCCTTTGCTTTTTCTTACCTGCAGGAGTTCCTGGGCAGACCAGCGCCTGTCCTCGTGTGCCTGCAGGCAGCAGCGGAGGAAGTCGCGCAGGAGAGCCGAGTGGTGCCTGGGGTTCTGCAGTTTTGGGGGCCCGTTCCTTTCTATCAGTTCAAAAACCTACAGCACATGGATGCAAGAGGACACTCCACCTGCTCCTTTGCTAGCCACATCAGCTCTCTCCACACAGAGCACTCTTGCTAAGCTGCGCCTTACCCTGAGACGGGCTTCCCGCTGGTAAGGAGCTTCCCCTTCCACCATTTCCAGCCCCATGATCCCCAGCGACCAGATGTCCACTTTGGGGCCGTAGGCTTCTCCTCTCACCACCTCCGGTGCCATCCAGCTGGGAGTGCCGACGCTGGAGCTGCGCTTGCTGTGCTCAGGGCTGAGCTGAGCACAGAGGCCAAAGTCACCTGAGGACAAAAACAAAGCCTATCAAAGCCAGTTACCACTTGCAGAGGTGCCAAAACCATTGCCCACTCCAAGCCTGACCAGGCCATGCTGAATCTAGCTGAAAAAGCAGCTGAGCTCTCCTTCCACGTGGCTGGAGCCTGGCAAATATGGCATCGGCCACTTCAAAAGCACCCTGACGATTCACACACTGGCCAAGCCATGCTTCTGCCCAAGTGGCCGTCACGAAAATGCAAGCGCACAGCAAATGCTGGAAATGCTGCAGCCAGCAGGGATACCCACCCAACTTGACAGATCCGTCCGTGCCCACAAGGACGTTGCCGCTTTTGATGTCTCTGTGGATGACTTGGCGGGAATGAAGGAAATGCAGTCCTTGCAGGCACTGAGAGAGAAAAAGAAGGGAGGGAAAGTTAACATGCAGGATCTGATTTCATCCCACCAGCAAGTAAAGAGCGCGACGGGACTCCACCAGCCTTCAGTAGGAAGCGTGCCACCTTTGCTGGGTGGCGGCACGGCAAAGATTTTTGGGGAAGCCTAATGGCAGCAGAGAAGGAAGCAGCACCTTCGAGCTGTTCCAGAATGCATCGCCATCCGGGCTGCAATGCTACGCTTCGAAGCTGAGGACAGCTCTTTGCCCTTAGCTTTAAATTCTGCCATCTGCATGCTGCCTTCCAGTGGCGAGCAATGTAGGACAGACAGACAGGCTCCAGGCAAACATTCCCAGGCAAAGCTGAGAAGAGGAAGCAAGTGAAACCAAGCGAGTGAGCGAGCACCTGGACCAGAGGACAGGATGGAAGAGTGCAAGAACAGAGCCTGAGGAGTGCGGGGAAACCAGCAGGCACTTCACTTCCCGTGCTCTTTCTTTTCCTGTGTGGCGTGACAGCAGCAGCAGCAGCAAAAGAAAGCAGAGAGCAAGAAATCTCGGCACTCCTTAAGCTCCAGTTGACAAGCAGCCTCCTGGGCCGGCCTGGGGAAGCACAAGCGGGATCCCTCACCTCCCGACAGACAGCGCCTATCTGTCCTTCCTCCAGGTACACTGCCCTGAGCACATCAAACAAGGTGCCGCCATCCATGAACTCCATGGCCAGCCAGAGTTCCTCATCCACCAGGTAGCTGAAAGAAGAAAACCATGGCATGGAGAGACAGCAATGGGCGCAGCCTCAGTCACACCAGGGCTTGAGCCAGGTGTTTGCAACTGCTCTCCAAGCTACGTGTACCACAAGAGATTATTGAACACCAGCTCCACCTCCTCCCACGCTCTGGAGACGAGCAGAGAAATCATCACCAGCTCCATTCTCTGCCAGTGACCAAAGGGCATTGCCTCTTCTGGCTTGCACTAGCTAGAGCTACATTGACACAAGAATACACCAACCTGTCTAAGTAGGTAACGATATTGGGATTCCTGTTGTCCCTCATGGCCAGGATTTCATTGGCAGCCAGCTCCTCGGGCATCTCCTCCTTGAGCGACATGATCTTGATTGCCACCTGAAATGACATTGGTGACCGCTACCTTGAGAAGACGCACCCTGCTGGAGATCACAAGGAGCTCGGAGCGAGTGCTGGAGCAATGAGGCTGCGGGCTGGGCCAAAGTGCCTTGTCACTAGACAGCAGAGCTTAGCAGAAGCACCAAAGGCCATCCCAAATGCATTCTGCCCCCTGAGCCTAGACTGTACTTCAGAGGAACAGCCTCTGCTGCAGACATGGAGCTGCCACCCAAACCTCCAGGCAGAACTCACAGCAGCGGGGAAAGCGCTCCCGAGCTGCAAAATGGCATGGGGCTGTTGGCACTTTACCTGTTGTCCGCTGCTGGTGTCAAGGGCTTTATAAACAGCTCCAAACCCCCTAGAAAGACAAAAGCAGCAGAAAGAGCCCTTTATCCCTCGGCAGTGAGATCAAGCCCAGGCAGCAGATCTCCCCAGGCTGCCTGCATGCCTTCCTTAGGAAATGCCTGGCTGCGGCGTCTCTTCGGCCAACAGCACGTCAGCCCATGAGCCCTCTGCCATGTGGGGCAGGCTGTCCAAGGCAACACTAATGTGCAGCGTGAAGACCAAGGGCCGCTGGAAATCTCCAAGGCGCACGCCCAGACAGGGAATTTCCAAACCTAAGGGCAACTCTCTCCTTGTGCGAGTGTGCACGTATGTGTGTGTCAAAAAAGGGAGAACAATTAGAGTCAGAAGACTGTCCTTGAGAATCTGACATTTCCTGGAAGGCAAGGTTCTCTTTCAGGCGAGAAAGCTGCAGGGGCAGGGGGTCTCCCAGCTCCTGCTCCTCATTGCTGCAAGCAAGACACTGCCAGCATCAACTTTCTTTGATGAGGCCTTTGGATTGCTCTGACCCAGCAGTCCAGGCAGGCAATAGGAGGTCAAGCCAGAGCCTGACCCTGACTGGAGCTTGCCTGACTTCACGTTTGATATTGCAACAGCCAAAGAACTGGCCCACACTTTTGTAAAATGAGCCGATGTCACGCTTACCCTCGTCCGAGTTCTTCAAATGCCGTGTATTTTCTCATTGGCTGGCCCTGACTCACGAAGCTCCCTGAAAGACAAAAGCAGTGCAGGGCGCTCACTCGCACACGGAGATGCCGCTGCCCAGAGCGTCCCAAAGGCAGCCCCACTGCCCGCAGCTCTGGGCCCTTTGCGGTCCCCTGGCTTCCAGCTGCTGTGACCAGCAAGTTGGAGGGCCATCTTCTCCACCTTTCATCAGGTGGCCTTTCCAAGAAGGCCCATATTTCTTTCAAGTGCAGCATCCCATGCCAAAAGCCAAAATGCTGACTCTTAAAAAGGGGACCCTAAGAGGTAACCAGGGGCCTTTGCAGCCTCTGCAGTCACACCCACCATCACTGGTGGCAGGTCCACTGCCAGGGCCGCAAAGTGTCTGAGTCAGAGGAGGAGTAAGAACCAGAGCCAGAAAACAGCTGGGGCCAGAGAGCTCCCTGGGGCCTAGTCACTTGCTAGGTGCCAGCCTTCTGCTCAAGCAGAAACAATCTCTGCTTTTGTCTTTGGCCCAGAAGGCAGCCCAGGCAGAGCCAAGCCAGGCCCAGCCACCCTCACAGGCAACAGGGACTCCCTGAGCGCTGCCGCGCTGCCTCAGAGCACAACAACAGCTTCTGCAGAGAGGCCTAAGTGCCTCTGAGACCGAGGAGCAACTTCCAGTGCAGCCTACACCCAGACACGCACACAACACACTGCTCTGGCAGACAAGAAATGCACCAGACGTACTCAGTGTCTTCGGGCCCTGCTCCTCCCTCATCTCGGGCTGCTGGGCTGTGATGCTGTAGGAAGCGCCAGCAGCGGGGGGCGAGCTGGCTGCTGCAGGCCATGCTGCTCCAGCGGCACCAGGTTGAATTGCAGAGCCTGTCCTGAGCTGGGACAAGAAAGGATTGCCCATCAGAAGGGTGGCCGGCACACATGCCCCGCACGGCCAAAGCAAGGCCTTGGGAAGGTGCTGTCAGCCACCGCCAGGCCTCTCCAGCTGGGGCGTTTCCCATGTGCCCTTCTCAAAGGCAACTTTGGGAAAAGCCCAAAGGCTACTTGGATCCAGCCCCTCACGGCTGCCTCCATGCTCCATTTTTTCAGCTTTTCTGCAAGACACTGGCAACAAGGTATCTATCGATGGGGCTGCCAAAATCCAGAATGAGATCAGAGCATAGCCCCAGAGCCTTGTTGCTTTCTCCGTCTGTCTTTTTCTGGGCAATGAAATCAGCCCAGAGTTGGCATGCAGCGGTCTGCTCAGAAGCCCACAGCGTGTCCCTTCTGTGATCTGTCTCACAGATTTCCCCTCTTCTATGGCAGCCTTTAGGGAGCGGCCCTTCTGAGCCACCTTCCAGCCCTGCCCAGACCCACCCACCCTTTACAATGCAGGGCTGCCCAGGATTCTCCTCTCCAAACTCTGCTCTGAGCGGCTGGAAGTGAAGCACAGCCTGAAGCTAATCAGCCCATGGAGAGGGCAGGTCCCTTCCAGGGGCCATTGCCTCCCAGGTAGCCTGCAAGGCTGTCTACTGGGTCTTTGGGCCGCGCTGTCCGCTGACCACAGGCAGCCTGCACTGACAATGGGCACCAGGGGCTGACTCCTACACTGAGAATCATTGAATGCTGCCTCCTGCCTGATCCCAAGAGACATTCTTGGGCCCTGTCAGCATCCCAGCTTAAATGTCAAACTTGAGAACCCATTGGCCACGGTTCCCTGGCTTGCCTGAAGCAGCACTAGGTCATGGCAGGCACACAGCCGCCAGCATCTTCAGCCAAGAGCAACAAGGGCTGCTCCAAAATTGGAAGCCTGGCCCTGCACCCAAGGCAGTGCCAAGCTCAGCTGCCACTTACTGGCTCTGCAAGTTCAGGCCGTGAAGGGACAGCAGCTGGAGGCTTGGTGTTCCTTTGCTCCTCTTCACCCTCTTCCTCAATGCTAGAGGCAGCCGGAGGAGCTGCTGACCCTGCTGTTGAGCCCTGCAGACAGACAGAAGTGAGAGAGACGGGCAAAAGCCAGTCCCTTAGGAGCTGCTTTCTATTGAGCTGGGAAAGGACCCAGAAGAAGGGGAAATCATAGACTTTGATACAAGTAGGACTCTGAGTCACAAAACCCGAGAAAGATGGCTGAATGAGCTGCTACTCCATCTTGCTGTGCATTTCAGCTTGCCTGCTGCCTAGAAGCAGCAAGATGCCTTGCAGCTGTCCCATTTGCCTTTCATCTCTTGGAAGGCTCTTCACTGCAAAATCAGCAAACAGCCAGTGCTCCCTTTGCTGCTGCTGATGCCACCAGGCAGCTGGCCTTTCTTTCAGCCTCCCACGCTGGCACTCCACACTCGACTGCAACAGGCCAAGCTGGCTGAATTGCTGCACAATTCTCACACACCAGCAACGTCACAGCTTCCTTTGCCACTCACCAAAGGACAGGCTTGTCTCCATCCGCGTGTCAGGTGACCTGCAGCGAGCAAGGCAAAAGGAGCCAGAGGCCCTTAGAAAAGTGCCTGTGCTGGCGACTCCCACAGCACAAGGCAGTCCCAACACAGAGCATTTCCCTTTCCCAACATGCCACCAGGAGCAACAGCTCTTTCCCACAGCAAGCAAGAGAACAACAAGGATGCTCTAGTAGGCTCTGTCTACATTTGGGCCTCTTTTGCCAAGAGAGAAATAGAAACACGCTGGTGGAAATGCCCGCTACTCTTCAAAAGTTTGAGCTTCTCTTGTGCCCAACAGCTCAAGCAGCATTTTCCTCTTCTCTTTCCTGCATTTTACATATATATTCTTTTGAATTGCATGCCCTAATTCCCATCCCTTGGCTGAAGATGATAGCCCAGCAAAACTTCCACCAAGGGACCCTTCCCTGTGGCAGCTCCCTGCTGTGGCAGCTCCCTGCTGAAGCAGCCCAGGAACAGCTGCTGGGCTCAGCAGCAAACCCTCCCTACATTGGAGTTTGTGCTGCATCACCAAGGCAATGGCAGTTTTGGCACACCACCAGAGGGTCAAGTCATGCAGCCAAGGCCTCTGAGGGGTAGAATTTGGAGGGAAAGGTGCTTTCCTTCACTCCTGGAGAGAACCACTGAGTTGGTAGAAGTACTTTGGAGGATCTCTCCTCAGAGTCTGCAATTTGCAGCTTGTCTTGCTTGAAGCAGCAAGCTGAGGAAATGCCAGACTCCCCTGCCGCGCACTCTCCCGGGAAGGGAAGGCAACGGCCGCGGGTTGCACGGCAAATACTCTGCACCCGCCACCCAGTACAGATGCCCCCTTTTTAGCTGATGCTGCTGGCAGGACATTTACCAAAGCGGTGGCATCTTCATGGCCATTTTGTTCCCAAATCAACTCGACCACTGTGCAGCATAAAGAGCAGAGTGAAGCAAAAGCCGGGTGATGCCAGCCCCAGGATAAACCTTTACTTACGAGTCAGCTGGGTCAGGTAGTAGCCAGAATAGACAACAGAAAAGACGGTGCAAACCGCGGCACAGACTTGCCCAATCATTTTGGCAGCACTGTGCGGGTTTGCATGCTGAATGCCACCCAAGGGAAAGCCGAGACTCCTCTCGGGGTGCAGGCAGTCTGCTGAACACTCCTTGAGCCTCCTGCAGGGATCAAGCGGAAGAACTGCTCTGGACGACCAGGCCTCGTGCGCACCGGGACAACACTGTGCTGACAGCACTGTGACGTGGCACCGCTCCTTTGAGCTCACAATAGCAGCTGCTCTGTGGCTTTCTTGTGCCCAGCAAGCCAACCTTCTGTACAGCTGATGCGAAAGAAAAGCCTGGGAAGTTCTCCTCACTCATAAAGCAGCAGAAAATGTCCTCCCAGTCCATAAGGCAGTGCTCAAGGCATCCCAGGGGAACTCAGAAAATGCACCAACCCAAGCGCCATCCAAGGATTCCAAGCAACCTGCCTTTTGGTCCCAAAAGCTTTGACTGAAAGCAAGTCTGCTTGTTCTAGGTGGCATTGTAGCTGGTTCCGAAAAGTCTCACTTCTTCAATGTCATTTAGGGGGGAAAAAAAGCAAATATAATAAATTTCCAGGACTATTGTTTGTTGGGGAGGATGAAACAGGAAAGCTTTATAAATATGATTGCCTGGCAAAAGATTTTGAGCATAGAGAAAGTATAAACGAGATTGAAATGAAAGCAAGTTTTGAGATCCCTTTGTTACTGAACAACGGGAAAACAATGATGTGGCCAGCTGAAGGTAATCCCCTTTTGATGAAACAAGACCCTCTGCAAGCAGGCAGGTCCAAGGGGCCAGCAGACCCTGCCTGCTTGGCAGAAGGGGTCCACAGAGTAGTTTTTAGGGTTTAAAATGTAGCACAGCATGGTCATGTAGTGATTCTTTAAGGTTGTATGGAAATGCTGTAGGATTTCTATATTGTACTAGATTGGTTAGCAAGAATCAGAATATTCAACACAGAAGATGATTTATTGTATTGTAATGGGAACTTTGCCCACTTATCACTTCACCTTCCACTTCTTCTACTTCTTCTTATTTACTTTCTATACTCTTACTTTTGCTTCTTAGCCCTTACCCTTTCTATTCTCTTACGTTCTACACCTCTCTTCTCTCGGGCCCGCTCTGAGCTGCAGCTGGCAGCTCCCAGCAGGGCCCTTCACCCATGCCCTTTGCAATAAACTTCAAGTTCTGCGACCTGGCTTCAGAGATCTCCTGCTCCTGCATCCAACAATTGTTGGCTGCAGAGTCTTCTTGAGCACGCAAGAGCATGCTGACCTTTGCTCTGACTTGCTTTGAAGGCTGACCTCCCCTTGTGGCAGGGAGACCCTGGCTTAGCTGTTGACGCAAAGCTCCTCTTTGCTGTTTCTCTGGCAACTGAAAGTCTCAGAACATCCGGAAGAGCCGTGCGCTGATTCTTGGGCTGCCACACTTGTGTTGTGTCGGAGCTCTGGCAGCGGCCTGCGGCCGGCTACTCTGCAATGGCCTGCAGATGTTGAGCCCAAAGGAGGCCGCTTTGGAACAGTCCAAAGCTGCAGTGGGATATTGGGGTGCACGAGACAGACCGTACTTTGGACTTTAATAGCATAAAAGAACTGATAGATTAAATGCCTTGGTAAAATGTCTTGCAAGCAAGAGATATTGTTATATGCATAAGTTTTGTATGTGATTTCAACCTAATCATTGCAGTACACATTACTAGTCTCCCTAAAAAAGTATAGAAGTGCTTGTATCCCACAAGTCAAATGGGATTCTGATCACCAAGTCAGTTTTCTCGTCCCTCTCCACTGCTGACAATTGGTGCCCTGTTTGAGGAAATGAATTGGCCTGAGTGTCGGGCAGTCAGTGAGCCCCTGGAACTGATTGTGACAGTGAGAGAACCGCGTTGGGGCCCGCAATCCCTGTCTGCTGCAACTTGACAGGTGAGCCAGGGGAACTAAAGGAATTGGGAAGAAATTGTCCAAACAGAGAGACGTCTATGAAACCATGTTTGCCCTTCTGGACAGGCATGGCTTCCCCATCCCAAAGAACAACCTTAAGTCACTTTTAGGATGGGTGTCACACATGGTCTCTAACGCTACCCCGTCTTCTGTATTTACTCCCCGCTTCTGGGACAAAGTCAGCGTAAAAGTCTACGACCTCTCTACGCTGCCTGGCCACGAGCCAGAGCTCCAAATGCTTCCTGCTCGGAGGGCGGTCATGGACGCAATTAAAAAAGAGGGAGGGAGCAGGGAAGCCTGCGAGGCTACAGCCTGTGAGGCTACCCTGAGACGGTCCCGGCAACTGTGGCAGATCAAAACCTGCCCAAGTCCTGCTGCCCATACCCCGTCCGCACGCCCTCCCCAGTGAGCGCCAGGGATAGAGCCCGGTCCCCACCCCCAGTCCCATTGCCACACCGCCAGCGATCCCAGAGCCGCCGGATGCTTATGGCTTATGCGGCAGACACTGACTCTAGCAGTGATGAAGGGGAGCTGGACTCTTTCAGCCCCGGCCCTGAAAAAGATGCGAGCTTAACTCCCTTTGGATAAGTGTAACAATTGGTTATGGATAAAAAGGAAAGCCCTTAAGGACAGAGACTTTGACACTGCTGCAGAAATCTTTGTGCCCCCCCCCCCCCCCCCCCCCCCGCCCGCGCAATTTGGCCTGAGGCGGGAAAAACCACAATGGGTGCTCCTAGATCACTCAGAAATTAAGGAACTGCGCCGTACCGCTGGGGAATATGGACTAGAGTGCCCATATTTTAGTAATTTGTTAAGAGCAACCTTTACTACTCACCTCATGACACCTCATGACTGCTCATGATGTTAAGTTTTTGGCAAATCTGTTGCTCACACCAACACAATATGCTGTATTTATGGCACAATGGAAAAAAGGACTGGAAAATTTAATGGCAACGCATGCAGGGCATGCAAACCAAGCCCTGGCTGCCTAAACTGTTGACCACCTTGTGGGGGAGGGGGCACATACCGACCCTAATGGCCAGGGCACCTTACCGAGAGAAGAGAAGCCCTACAGGGTATTAGGGCAGCTCGCCTGGCATTCCTTAGGGTTCCTGATGCCAAAACTCTGCCACAGTCCTTCATAAATATCAAACGAGATTCACAAGAGCCTTACATGCAGTTTGTGGACAAATTGAAACTAACATTGGAGAGACAAATCAATAGTGAGCAAGCCAGGGAGATTATACTCCTCAAACTGGCTGTCAGGAACACCAACCTGGACTGTAAGCAGTTTTTAAAATCTTTACCCCCTGAACCTGAAGCCACTTTACTCCAAATGATACAAGCGTGCAACCGCCTGGGGACATTACAACACACCACAGCAGTCACATATCAAGCTGTGGGGCAAGGCATAGCGAACGCTTTTGCCACCATGAAATTAACCCCTGGGAAACAGCTGCCTTGTTTTGGCTGCGGGGAATGTGGACATATCTGCAGAGACTGCCAAAGAACGCAAAAACCTAAAGCTCCGGGTCTATGCCCTCGCTGTCGGAAAGGCCTCATTTTGCTAATATATGTCGCCCTAAGTTCCACCAGAATGGCCAGCCTTTGCAGGGACATTTCTCTCGCAGTGTGGGACGGCGAGACAGGAGAAGACAAATTCCGCAGCCGATGCAGCAGCTGGGAACAACCGTGAACTTCTAATTGGCCCTTCCCCCGAGCAACTGACAGCGCCGAGCAATGGACCTGGCAACCTCCAACACAGTAATGTTGCTTGATTCATCTGTCCATTTGCTTCCCACAGGAGTTTTCAGACCATCAGGACAGAGTATGCCCACGGATTATAGGCAGATCTTCCACCTCAATAACAGGGTTGTTTCTTTTCCCTGGGGCTACAGACTCTGATTCCCTTGGGGAAATAAAGTTCATGGCTTGGGCCCCCCCATCAGCCCTGTGTAGTCCCGGCCGGGAGCAATCAAGCTCAACTTGTACCCTTTCCTGCAGCCCCTCTGTCTGCAGCCCGATAGCTGAAAAGAGGGACGGGGGTTTCGGTTTCGGTTCTACGGGGGTCCCACAGATTTTATGGACACAATGTATTACATCTGAGCGTCCAACATGCCAATGCAAAGGGACTCTGAAAGGCAGAGACACTCCTAACAGGACTCATTGATACAGGAGCCGGTGTGACTGTTAACTCAAGGAGCCAATAGCCCAATGAGTGCCCATTAACGACTCAGGGTCCCTCCGGCATGGGTGGAAAGAGAGAAAGCTTGCAAAACCAACACTCGGTGCAAATAACAGTGCCTGATCGCCACAGTTAAACCTTTTGTGATGTCCATCCCCATGGTTTTGTGGGGCAAAGATTTTTTAACACAGTGGAGAATTTTTATGCATTTAGATTTTGTACAGGAGTCATTTGGGACACTCGACACCCCCACAACGGTCCCCAGCTGAAGTGCCCCAGGCACTTTCAAGCATTGGAAGGAGCAGCCCAGCTATCAAAAGCCACAGTTCATACAGATCTAAAGCCCTGAAGGACACCTAGCCCTGGTCAATTTTCCAATTACTTGCCTTTTTTCATAACAATGTATTTGTCGGGAATTCTTTACTACAGCTATTTAGTACTATATAACTAAATCTCTTTTAGTTTAGCCTTCAAGGTTTATATGCCATTACTCTTACTAAGCCAAACTTAAATCTATCCTACAAGCAATCTTTAAAAGCTGCTGCAGGGGTTGCAGCCCTGCCTGCCTGGCACCAGCCAGTGTTGAGATTTATCTTCTAACTTGTGATTTGTGATTTTTAACAGGATTGTTACTAGAAAAGTTCAAAGGTGTTGGTATAGAGGTGGTGTCTTTTTACCTATTAATAACATAACAAAACTGCATGGTTCACTGAGAATAACTACATAAGTCATCAATTCAAGATTCTTTAGCTCACATTGAAGACAAATCTGGAACTTTATCTGTAGTGATTTTTTGAGATTTAATTCCACTGTCAGCTTTGTTAAATGCTTGCTTTTTACTCCATAGTTCTAACAAGGTAATTGTATTGTGAATGTTTAAATGATCAAATCGATAGCCAAATTTATGAAGAATTTAAGAACGATTTATTGGATCAGTTACAAAAAACCAGAATTTCGAGCAACCACCACAATCAAAACAGCGTCAGTCCCGGGTACAGGCGCTGGGTGAACTAGGGTCCACTGACAAAGTGACAGCATCTCCCCAGGAGTTCACTCGGAGTGCTTCCAGCGTCCAGCTTACATTCCGTCTATTCTGCCTGAGGCGAAGATGACCACACTTTTCTATACAGCTCTTCGAATGCAAACCAAGATCTATACATGTGCTAGAATAGACAAAGACGGGTCCGGAGACTCAGACTCAGATGAGTGTCTGAGGGTTCAGGCAGAAGCTGCATTCACATGTAATAGGCTGATACCAGTTCCTGAGTACCACAGATGGGATCAGGCCCATCTGAACTTAGAAATCTTACCCGAAAATTATTTTCCAAGCCCTCACTTTGAAAATATAAAGCTTGCCGATCACTACAGAATCGAAGTAATGGTACAATATTAAAGAAATTGATAATGTATTAAGTCACCATTCTATTTTTCATGTGCTACTAATCGTATCTATTGTCTGATTTTTTTTTCCTTAGTCTAAGTTTGTTGTTATGTTATATATTGTTTTGCTTTGATGTTACCTTCATGTTCATAATGAGAAACACGTTATTAAAAAACAAAAATAGGGGGGAATATAGCTCCTCCAGAAGTTTACATTAAAAAAAAACTTTTTGAAAGCAGATCAAAACACATCAAAATGGATCTATTACGTTCCTGAAACACCATTCGTGGAACCCTGAGAACTAATATTCCTGGGTTCTGTGAAATTGGATTTTTGTGTTCCTTTTAAATACATGGGGAGTAATCAGTCTAAAAATGCTTCTCCCTATCACCCTGTGTATAAGAATCAAAACTTTTAGTACATTTACACTTCTGGCAGCCTTTCTAAATCCAGGAATGCAGCTGCCATCAGGAATGTTTTTAGTTTATAAACATCAAGCCTGAGCCTTTTAGTAGCTGGAGTTTTAAAGATTCTTTTTAGGAGAGGTATGTATGTGGCAACTTCGATAATAATTACATTAATCAGGATACCTTGCTTGCTTCAATGTGTGCAGAGATTAATTAATAAGACCATTAAAGGAGTGGTTTTGGTTGACACACAAGGGGGAGATATTGGGGTGCACAAGACAGAGAGTACTATGGACCTTATTAGCATGAGAGAATTGATAGATAAAATGCCTTGACAAAAGCAAATGGAACTTTGAAAATTAGATCTAGATAGCAAGAAGATTTAATTAGACAGGTTTACCAGAAAAAGAAAATCCTATTAAGCAATGCAAGAAAGAGATGTTGTTATATGCATGTTTGTGGATGTGACTTCAACCTAAGCATTGTAGTATACATTACTAGCCTCCCTAAAATAGCATAGAGGCGCTTGTATCCCACAAAAAACCGGATTCTGATCACCAAGTCAGTCTCCCTGTCTCTCTCCATTGACGACAAGCAGCCACCTCAAAGGGCAGACAAATGAGGCTCTCCTGCACTTGAGCTGTGCCACGCAGCTACACAAAGCTGGGCAGACACCGCGGAGCACAGGGACTACAGAAGGCACAGAAAGAGGGACAAAGCCACTCAAGCACACAGACTTTTCATGATTGCTGAGCCCCAGACAACCCCAAGCCTGGTGGCACCCACAAGTCCTGTACTGTTGACAAAGAGCAGGTACAGCAGGTGCTTTGCCTCGCTGGCCTGGCTCCTGCCAGGCACTGTCCTCTCTGCTGCCCTGTACTGCCAGCAGACGTGCCCACCTTCTTGGTTGCACTTGCAGAGCCTCATACCTATTAGGCATGGCCACCTGGGAGGCAGGAGCATTCACAGGGGAGACGTGCCAGCTACACCGAGCAGGAACCAAAAGCATCTATGGGCACAGCTGAAAGCCTGTATCTGCACAGGATGTTCTGCCTGTGTCATGATCCGCTCACGTGAGAGGGCAGTCATGATGGTTCGTTTTCCTCATCTCAGAGCGCAAAACACAACACAGTGGGGATTTCAGTATTAATCCAAACAAATGCACTTTTATTGAATGAGCACAGCAAATGCGATAGAGGGATTAAGGGAAAGGGAAAAGATGGAGAAAGGGGGAGAGAGAAAGAGGGGATATAGCAAGCAAGCGTAGAAAGACAAAGTCCTGGTAGTACAGCCGATGAAGTTCGCCTAGTCACGTTGGGAAGATCTCAAAGGTTCTGGTTAACTCAAGGTTCTGTTATTCCGCATTGCTGAGCGGGGAGAACCAGATCTTCTATTGAAATCGCTGAGGGGAAAAAAGATCCAATAAAGAATAGATGTAACAGGTAGTCCATGTTCTCAGCAGCAGGTGAGGACCAATGTCTTCTTGGTCCAATGGCCACACTTGCAGGCAAATATCTCCCTGTGGTCACGTTGGCTCCCCCACACAGCTCCCCCATGTTGGGGGATTTCAGTCTCAGTCCTTGGGAGGGGGGGGCTTCTCCGTATTGGGGTCTCATGCCTCAGTCCTTGAGAGAGAGGCTTCTTCCATCTCAGATCATCTGTCACAGTGGTTGAAAAGCAGATGAGGGGTCTTCTTTGGATCTCCAAAGGCTACCCCAGGAAAGTCCAACCAGGCCAAGAGCTGGGAAAATTCCTGGCCTATTGTCGCCAAGCACGTGCAAGCACATGGGGCGCCTTGACCCCTGGCAGGCCCTGCTGGAAGCAGTCACTGTAGACACAGCTGAAAACAATTGCTTGGCAGGCCAGAACTCTGCTCAGGGGCCTCAGGACTTTTGGCGTTCATCTACCACCGGCAGGCCAATATTCTGATCAGGCTTCTCTGGGTCCCAATGTCGGTCCTTGAGACGGTCTTGGGGCAAATGAGGGGAACTTCAGACCCTATGTCTCACAGGCTGCCCTGCTCTTCACTGGCTTTTGGCTGGAAATGCAATTGCACTGTCTTCCTCATCCCAGCATCCTCGGCTGAGCAAAAACTGGCCAATGGGCAGCATTCCAAAGGCAGTGTAGGTTGGAACTGATAAAGGAAGGAGATCGTTCCCAATTGCAAACCACACCAGAACGCCCTTAGGAGGGACTTTCCAGCTTTAAAATATTGGCCTACATTATTCTACATTCAGAAGGGAATGTAGAGCCTTATTCCCTGGCTGACATGGAAGGGAATCTTCCAACAGGCATGAGGGTGTATAGGACTATTATTGTGAGTCCGGCTCCAAGCTGCCATGGCAGAAAGTAATCCTGAAGTGGTCCTGTGTTGTGGTGTATTTTCTAGACTGTTCTGTTCCCCCCTGCCTTAGTTGGTTTATTCTGTTTCCCCTATATTATTATGGTTTTGCCCTGGTCCTCTTTCCCCTCCCTGACAATGCCTATCAATGTTCCTCTCTTATATCCCCTCTCCAGTGCCCTGTCTGTCACTCCCAGACACCACCTAATTTTCCAGAAACTTCCCTTCTTGGCTTGGAGTGGTTGGTCCCGGTGCTGGGGTTCCCTCCCATAAGTTTCCTCCACATATCAATCTCATGTACCCCAGTCCCCCCTGGATACCCATTGGCTCCCAAATGGGTTCCACTCTTACCTCCCACTCCCTTTCTAAGTCTATGTAACCTGTCGTCCCCCCACACCCACCCCGCCTCTGTCTTCACCTGCTGATTCTCCTGGGATTTATTAAAGACCTGGATTACACCGCAGTTGGAGTCCACGCTTTATTCTGCCAATCACAGCTCGTTGTCAGCCTCGTCCTGCACCTGGCAACGACCCTAGCTACAACGCTGGGTGATTGCCTGAGGCGCTGACCCGAAGCCCCGCTATCGGGAGAAGAGCCCCGGTGCTGCGAGCAGTGCTGGCCGACAAGCCAGGACCTCTCCTTTGAAGCCTGACCGCTGCAGTCCTGGTCACCTCTTCTGCTTCCTCTGATTGCTTTGCTGCACCTTTCCTTCGTTTTCATTTGAAAAGCCCTTAGAGTGGGATTTAGATGGTGGGGCCATTGTGATCTGGAGGAGGAATAACAGAAGTACAAATAGTCATAGAACCAACACCAGCATTAAATCAGCCACACAGCCAATCAATTTCTCTGAAGTATTTAGTCTTCAATGACTGGTGACAAGTCAGGAGTCTAAGGGAAATCTAGGAAGCCAAGTGTTCTCATCAGTTTGGCCAGACTACCACACACACCTTCACTGGCTAGGTCGCAGCCTTCTGCTGCTCGTAAAACAATCCCTGCTCTTGTCTTTACTGCACTGGGAAGCTCAGGCAAAGCCCACTCACTCCCAGCTTTTGCCTCTAAGCCAAAAGGAATACCACAAGTGCTCCCTGCCTGCATCCAAGCACCACAATGGCTTCTGTAGGGAGTCCAAATGTCTGTCCGACACCACAGCAAGGAGGAACATGTGCTACACAGCTGAGGCACACACACAGTACACTGCTCGATCAGACAAAGAATGCACAGGACGTGCTCAGCAGCTTCAGGCACCGCCTCAGCAGCCTGACAGCCTGCCTGCTCCCACAACTCTAGCCTGGCTCTGCAGGGGGCTTCCTGTGGGACCTCCCTTCTTCTGAGATAAAGCTCTGGCTTTCCCATTCTCTTTGGGCCTGCAACGCTATTCCTGCTTTCCTCAAACCTGCACTCTGGTAGCCTCTCACCTGATCGGTCCTTTCCCTCCTGGCACCAAGGTCTCTCCAGCACTGTTTGCCAAGGGCCAGCTGAGAGACAATGCCACCCACACAGACAGTGTCCAGACAAACAGTGCCCATAAGGTGCGCAGAGGAATCCAAAACAACACACAAGCTCTCCTTTCACAGCCTTTGCCTTTTGACTGGCTCTGCTTTGTACCTCTTCTTGTTCAGCTCGCATGCTGGCAACTTCCTGCTTCATCTCCAGCAGCCTTTTCTCCTGCTGCTTCTGTACCTCTGCCAGGAGGTTTGCCCCTTGTGCCAGCAGCTGCTGTGCCTCCAAATGCTGCCCTTCCAGCTTGTGGTGAGTGGAGGAAGACACTTCCACATGAAGCCCCAGCAAAGTTCCCCCAGGAATCAATGGAAGCTTCATGCCTCGAACCACCCCCCCACCTGAAAAGTGCACATCAGTAGTGACTTTGTGCCCTCCAGCAATGCTGTTCTAACCCAAAAAATAGAGCGAGCATCAGCAGCTTTGAGATAAGGAGATGCCACCTTGCTTCCCTGCTCTGATGGCTGCCTGTTTCCTGGCCCCTCTCTGCTCAAGATTTCTACCTGCTCTCAGAGGCTCTGTTCTCCAAGTGCTGAAGTGGTCCTTGTCACTGCACGGATGACAGCAATCAGCCTGTCAGAAGAGGCTTAAGAGAGGCTCTGCTGATTGGAGAAATGGATGCTGCCCAAAAGGAAAAGAAACAAAACAAACAAATTAAAAGAGACAAAGGAAAAAGGAGCCATTCTTTTCAAAACTGAGTTCCTAACAGGGTCAAGCTGGATTCCTCTAGCACACACAAATACACAGACATTGGACTGAGGGCTCCAGCAGCACATCTGCCTTCATGTCCAGGATGCTGCTATTGCAGGAAACATGGCCCAGAACTGCACTAGTCCATTCCTCAAGGTGTCGTCACTCTCTAGGATTTTTATCTGGATATCACTGTGGGATTGCTGCTTGCTTTCCAAAGGTTTTGTTCCCAGCAGGAAAGCCAGCAGACTTATTCAAGATCCTCTCTGCAACAGACATGAGCTATTTGAGTGTCCAAGAGGGGCATAAGACATTCCTCAAGAGACTCCCAAGAGCTCTGAAAAATATTGGTCCCACATGTTGTTCTCAGGACTGGTGGACATGCAGGTTTCCAGCAGCAAGCCTGGAGCAAGGACACAAGCAGCAGGGCGCAGATGTGCTCAGCTCTGGCTTGCAGGAAGAGCGGTGTGTGCCTCGGCAGACCCCCCTCCTGTGCTGGCTGGCATCTTCCCTCACAGCAGGCACAGCCAAGGAAGTGGCCCCGTCACCAGCTCCTTGTCTGCCACAAAACCTGGCAGCAAAGCCACAGCGATTCTCATCTACTTGACTGGGCCAGGCACCACATGGGGCTGGCACAAATCCTGCGCAGCTGTCCCCGTTTGGCTGCCAGAAACCTCTAAGAGTGGGCCGG
The DNA here is from genome assembly GCA_024362935.1 of Setophaga petechia. NCBI lineage: Eukaryota > Metazoa > Chordata > Aves > Passeriformes > Parulidae > Setophaga > Setophaga petechia. Next base: position 37,593,925 of record JANCRA010000004.1, read on the forward strand.
GAGGGACAAGCTGGGTGCCATTGGATGCTCCCAGTGAGCTCCGCCACAGCCCCTGCCTTCCCACAGACCAATCTAAAACCGCTTGGCAGGGATTGCTTTCATTGTGTTCCTCAAGCCCCCGTCTTCAGCATTGCAATACTTCAGTTCCTTTGCTACCAGGTAAACCTGAATACACCACCTGAGAGCAAAGGAGGGCCACAGAAATGAGCAGAAGGTGGGAATTCTCCTCTAAGGAACACCAGTGAGAGTTGTGCTTGTTTAGCCTGGAGAAGGGCAAGCCCCAAGGAGACCTTTCCATAGTTGTAGGGGCTTCTAAGAAAGATGGGGACCTATCTTTTAGCAGGGCCAACTGCAAGAGGACAAGGGGCAACGGTTTGAAGCTAAAAGACACTCAATTCAGATTGGCTCTAAGGAAGAAACTGTTTATAAGGAAAATGCTGGAACACTGGCACAGGCAGCCCAGAGAGCTGGGAGCAGCCCCAGGCCCGGCAACATTCAAGGTTGGACGGGACTGTGAGCAATCTGATCTTCTTGAAGATGTCCTTGTCAGGGGCTGTGGCTTTGGAATAGATGACCTTTACTGGTCCCTTCCAAGCTCAAGCAGTCTTGGATCCTACTTGGTTTCATTTGAAAAGCACCCAGAGCGGAGATTACTATGTGGGGGCCCATCTGATTGCCTGGAGTTTGGCTGAGGAGCAAACCCTGACAGGGAACAGCTGTTTGGCCTGCAGCCCCTTTGCATTGTACCTGCAGAAGTGCCTTGGCAGAGCCTCGCCTGTCCGCATCCATCTGCAGGCAGCAGCCCAGAAATGCACACAAGCCACGGGGTAGCCTGAGCTTGTGCAGATCTGGTACCCCTTGCCTGCCTATCAGGTAGCTAGCCTGAAGCAAAAGGAAACAGGAGACTCCATGTGATTTATCCATATCCTTCAGTGCTCACCTAGACCCCACCTTTTAAGCTGCAGTCTGCAGTGGCAATTTCTTGCCTCAGCATACAGTTAGAGATGAGCCTTCTCTCCCAAAGGAAAAAAGTCCCAGTGCAGCCCCAGCTATTCCAAGCTGCACCAGGTCTAGCCTTGACAGCTGACGGGAGCCCCAGGGACGGTTTTAGAAGTGGGCCTTGCTGGAAGCACTTCAGGCTGTGGGAATGGGATTTGGTCTAATGGACAGGGACCAGAAGGACACTGAGCATATTTACACCTTACCCTGTCACTGGTTTCCCGAATATAAGGAGCCTCTCCTTTGGCCATTTCAATTCCCACGATGCCGAGGGACCAGGTGTCCACTTTGGGGCCGTAGGGCTCTCCTCTCACCACCTCAGGCGCCATCCAGCAGATGGTCCCGACCATCGACCTCCGTTTACTCTGCTCAGGGCTGAGCAGAGCACAGAGGCCAAAATCAGCTGAGGAGAAAAACAAACACTGCTTCAAGTAGGAGACCAAGGAAAAGGGTTCCTCACTCTAAGTCCCAGAATGAAGTGGGTGAATCGAGCTGGAAAAGCAGCTGGGCTCTCTTTCCTCAGGGCTGCAGCCAAGGACATTTGTCCACTTAACAACTGTCCACCTAACAGCCCACCCACGATTCCCACCGCGGCTTTTCCTCATTCCCCTGGACGTTTACACTGTAACTCCCTCCCTTTGGAAGGAACACACACAAACCCAAGTTACTCTTGAAACCTTGTTGCTCTCTAGACCACTCAGCACCTTCCAGAGTGCTCCCTGCACTCTCAGCAGCGCCACTGCTGGGCACCCGCCAGCCACTCCCAAGCAGCCCCACACCGCCTCCGCGGAGCGCTGCCCCTGACCGGGAATACCCACCCAACTTGACGGAGCCATCCCGGCCCAGAAGGATGTTGTCACTTTTGATGTCTCTGTGGATCACCTGGTTGGCATGAAGGAAAGCCAGGCCTTGCAGGCACTGCAAGAGAAAAAAGAAACAGGAGCCAAAAGTTAGCCTGATCTGATTTCATCACACGCAAAAGGAGGGTGTACCTGAAGATTCACAGATCCCAAAGGAGCAGAGAGTGCTGGCAAGAGGAAGAGCTTGCTGCTGCAACACTAGGAGAGCAGGATCTTTCCAAAGGACGCATATTAGCTTTTGAGGGGAAACATCAGTCATTGCTCAAGACTGTCCCCTGCAAGGGCAGTCAGAATGACCGCTGCTGCAGCGGATGTGCTCTCCCCGTCAGGAGCACAAACAGTGCTTTTGCCAAAAGAGAAAAAGTCCCTGCCTCGGGTACCAAGGAGATCACTGTCGGCTGGGAGACTGGAGGACAGGGGTTATACGTCTGCCTCAACAGCAGACCTGGAAGTAGCTCATTTGTCAGTTTTCAGCAGCAAGCACCATGCTGGGAGCCATGCCATCCTTTGAAGTGGAGACCTGTGACAGATGAGTCTCTCTTTGGCTTTGCCGCTGCTTGAAAACTCGCACACCAGCACCTTTGCGCCTACAGGCAAAGAAGGCAATGCAGAAAGGTTCTGGGCAAAGGCTTGGAGAGGCACAGGGCAGAACAGAAAATAAAAATGAAAATGAGACAGGGAGTTCAACAACAGTAGACAAGAGTAAAGAAGAGACTACAGTAAAGACAGGGACACTGGCAGGCAGCTCAGTGCAGATGCTCCTTCTTCTCTGAAGCATAAGAGCAACACAGAAAGAAAGCTCTGAACATGGAATCACTCTCTTAGCAGCGCTTTCAAAGGATGAGCCCATCCAAGCCAACCCAAGCACAAGCAGGACCCCTTACCTCCCGACACACTGTTGCTATGTGTCCTACAGTCATCATTCTCATGCTGACCACATCAGCTAAAGAGCCTCCATCCATATATTCCAACACCAGCAGGACAGCCTCATTGACAAGGTAGCTGCAAGATGAAAGCAACAGCATGGAGATGAATGTGCACAGCTAAATTGCTGTATGGAAGAAAAGACTGCAGCTCAGTTTTCTTTCCAGGTCACTGGGAAATGAAGATGGAATCAAATGCAGACACACTCCAACACTCCACTCAGGCTATCCAGTGCCTGCCATCTGCGCTGCCCAAATGAGGAAGGCACACCCGTGGAAAATGACACGCCTTAGGTGGCAAGCAGGGGAAAAAGGCAGTGTGATGAGGGCAAAGATAAATCTGGAATCAGACACATCCCAGCAGCTGCTTCATCATCTTCATACACCAACTGCACCATTAACTCCAGCAGCAAGGAGACACACTTTTCACAGCTTTTACTCAGAGCACGTGGGTATGCAGCACTGCCAAAACCCTTTGGAAAACTTTGCAGAAAAGACAGTCACCAACAGGAAAAACAATTTCAAACCTGTAAAATGATGGGCCTCCTAGCCTAGTCTTTTGGCATGCAAGGCAATGGAAAATAGCGGGAACACTGCAAGGGAAATAATCTCTGGGATGCTTTCTCAGCACTTCTCCTCCAACACTTGGAAAAAATCACGCCCCAAAACAGCAAAACAACACGCAGCCAGTGAACATACAGGCTGCTGGCTTAGTAAGACAGCCAGGTTTCTGAGTTCAATCTTCAAGCTGTTTATGCCAGGAACCACTGATGGGGACAAAATGCAATCTCCTCCCATGCCTCGTACAGGACTGGATTGATGTTAATTTGAAAGATCCATTTTCTGCCAGAACTACTTACCTTTCAAAGTAGGTGACAATGTTGGGGTTCCTATTTTCCTGCATGACCAGGATTTCCTTTAACACGTCCTCACAACCCTGCTGCTGGACATTAAGTTGCTTTACGGCCACCTACGATGACATCGAAAGCCATAAGGGACAGACATCACCAGAGCCTCTTTCTCCGTGCACTCACGGGCCTGGATGCCTTGACACCTCGGTCAAAAGCGACTCTAAACCATCAACCACAAAGCGCTAACAGCACTCTCTGCACCCACAGACTTCTCAAAAAGACTTTGTTTAGCACTACATTTATCACTTACACACATCTTGCAAGCCAAAAATATTTTTGCTCCTTTGAAGACAAATTGAAACCACTGGAAATACGTTACCATTTCTAGGGGCTTTGACCAGCCTTTCAGAGATGGCTGCCATTTCAATTGTGTGCCAAAATAAACACACACACACATACATGACGGGGAAAATGCTGTCCAAAAAAGAACTCCAAAGTGACTCAAAGTAAAGTTACAATCCTAGCACATCCTAACTTCTTCAGTTTGGGTTTTGCAGCTCTGAAGAATAATCCTGAACAAGGTTCAGACTTCAAATTATTTAATGGGTTTAAAAATGAATAACCCTTTCTGTGGTACACTGTGGATGCGCCCCAGGTTATAAGCACAGGGCTTAGGGCTTTCAGACACCTCCTAGACCTCCCTCCAAGTGCAGTTCCTGAGCCCAGCGCTGCAGGTGGATAAGGAACTACCTTATCTAATTCCTTGCTATTAAGGAAGATGAAATCTATTGGCTGAGAGCCAAAAACCAAAATTCAGGACCCTGAACTTTTAGCCCCAAAGAGCTGCAGGATGCTTCAAGACACTGCCATGTCTGTTCAGTACAAAATGCATCTCTCTAGTGGAATGTCACTGCCACAGGATCAACACAAGGTTGTATTATTTCAGGCTCTTCATCAACTTCTTCTCACTGATCTATGTGTGTGGGGGTGTCTGCGTGTATGTGAACTTGGTTCCCTAGGACTGAAAGGCAAAACTGTGCTCCACACAAGATCTCTCCTTCTTTAGGTCTTGCATTCTATTTTCACACTGAACAATATGATAGGAAACAAAATATCTATGTCTGAACCTGTGCTTAAGTAGAATTTGGCTGGAATGCCGGCTCCTTCCATCAGCTAATCTATGCATATTTATCCAGGAAGTCCAAGCTAGGGTGTCCTTCTCTGAGACACACCACTGCCATCCTTGCATTCATTCAGGTGGGTACGAAGGACAAAGTCTGTCCAAAATGCATTTTGCATCCTGCCTCTAGACAGGCTGCTTCAGTGGGACAGCCTTTGCACCAAAGACAGGCGGCCCAAAACTCTGGCCACAGATCACAGCCCAAGGGAAAGCACTCAAGAGCTGCAAAATCTGCAAGGGCACTTACCGCTTGTCCTGTGGCAGCGTTGAAGGCCTTATAAACAGTTCCAAAACCCCTAGAAACAGAGCAGTGGCAAGAACAGAGAAGTTGTTCAGTGCTCAGAAGCAAAAGGCAGCCCAGGCAGGAGCTCTCTGCTGCCTGCAGTGCCTCTAAAACACTGGGCTTTGTCTGCTCTTCAGCCAATGGCCCAGCAGCCCTCTGCCATGCAGCGTATCCCAGAGAAAAGCTGCGTCCAACAGGAAGAAAAAGGGCTGCTACAAATCCAAATGTACACACTAGATTATGCATGCAGGGTGTTCTTTGCCTTTTCTTTCTTCTCTCTGTGCCTGTGGCGTGCCTGTGCAGCCAATGAAACACACAATCCTGCTGGGCCTCTCACCCTCTCTTTTGATCCTACCTACCTAACTCAGGCAGCACCACACAGCCTCTTATTTTCCTGACCACTGAATGGTGTTTCCAGCAAAATACTACTGAGAAATGCTACTGAGAGCTGTTATCTGACAGCTATCAAGTGGGAAACTGCCCTCTCAGGTTTTTCTTCCTTCATGCGTCTGGCCATATTACTTGGAATCATAGAAAAACATGTCTCCTGGCAAAACAGGCAAACTGATGGCACATCTTGGAGGGACAGGACAGCTTCCAGGTCCTCCTCCTTGAGACAGCCAAGACATTGTCAGCATCCAGTTATCTTCGATAACTGATGCTGGTGCCTTGTACTGCCTCAGCACTGAGACAAGGACAATCTAAAGCCAGGGTCTGAAGATGCTTGCAGCTTGCCTGACTTCCCATGTGATAGTGCACCACCAAAATTCCTGGCCCATGGTTCTGTAGAAGTAAGCCTGGCTGCACTCACCCACTGCCAATACGTTTCCATCCCATGTACTTCTTTTCCGGATCTCCCACAGTCACAACGCGCCCTGAAAGAAACAAAATGCAAGAAGCAAACTTCAAAACAGAGATCCTGACTTCCAGGAGATCTGAAACCCAGCTCCACTCTCTGGGGCTCTGAGCAATTTCTGGTCGCATGGCTGACAATAATATCAACAAGAACAACAACCACAGCAGCCCCAGCAAGACAGGCAGCTCTGGCCTGCACAGAGTCTGATTCTCCCACACTCCTTTGGAGGCTTGCCTTGAAGGGAAACTAAGCCCATGGAAAAACTATCAGAACAGAGAGAGACCAGAAAGGAACAGACACCAAGGCAAGTGGTTGTCATCTAGAAATGGGAGAGATGGGCTGAAAACTCTGGACCCTTCATTTTCTTGGGAAGAAACACTCTCTTGTGAGATTCAACAAAAGATTTCATACTTCCAACGATTAAATGCACCCTGGCATCTGGGATGAATTTTTATCAACATCTTCTTTTAGCAGAGCAGAAAGAATATTGCAAAATGAATTCCAGGACAGGAGGGGATTTTCTCTACTTCTCAGCAGTTGGCCTAAAGAATGCCTTGACATTTTTAGAGAACAGCAGCTCATGCTGTGCTATATCCAAGAACAACGGCTGTAAGAATTAAGACCCTCTTCATTTTTGAGCAGGCTAAGTTCTGAAGACCACTTTGCCCATTCCCCATGTAGTGAAGAACTACAAGGCTGTGTCTTCAGCCTGGGCTGCAGCAGTCACTAGCACTGCACTCAGCCCCTTGGACACCACCCACGGGCCCCATCTTCCCAAAGGACACAGCCCAGATGGGTAACAAGGACAGCGCCGCTCCTCAGGCGCTGCCGTGACACACACACCTGCACAAATGAGATGCTGATCCTTTCATGAGTCCACGTGAAGGCAGCTGAAACCTCACAGCTAAGCAAGGCTGCAGCCTCTGCAGTCACACCAGCTGTCAGTGGCAGGGCAGCTATGACAAAAAGCTGGCCAAAGCCCACAAATGGCCACTGACAAGAACTGTGAAGAAGCCAGAGCCAGAGCCAGCTGTGGTACACGCTGCTGACTGTGGAATCCTCTGATTCCTTGCCCTTCAGGGAAATCTCCAGAACCCTCCCGTGAAGGGAGGAATACTTACAAAACAGTTCCAGCCTACCTGGGCAGACAGAAAAGTCTTCCTCATGGACTCTTGCATACCACTGATTCATCCCACTTCCTTTCCCCATCAGTCCAAACTTCCCTTGGTTTCTCCTTTCCCTGTTTCCTCATTTGTTGTGGTACCCCTGGTGGACGGCCCCTTCTTCCCTGACAGCCAATTCCCTTTGCCTTTCCCCTTGGTACCGCCCTCATACCTGCCCCTAATGAAAGCTTGGCCAGAGGACATGGCTCATCTTTTGCCTCTGCTTCCCATTTGGCATGCTCAAAAAAACCTCGCTGGAACTGACCTTTTAAAAGGCCTCTCTGCCTCTGTGCACTGAGCTTGCCGTGGTGAGTGTGGTGTGTGTGGACTTGACTGCCGTCCTGAATGCTTACCCAAGGGGCTTTTCCTCAAGAGATGCTTATTGGGAAACAGGTAGCAGCAACCACCATGGAAAGCTCCCCGCTGCTACAGCTGACCCCACTCAAGACAGAACATGATTGTCTTTGAATTCAGACCCACGGAGGAGACAATCAATGCCCCTTTTGTCCCAGCAGCTGATGGCAGACACTGAGTCAACTGGGCTCTGTCCTAAACCTGACCAGTTATTCTCTGACAGCACTGCACTGGCAGCTCTTACTACTTGTAAGAAGCAACTCAGTTGTACTGCAGAGTCACCAAGGCCTTGCTGTGCTTCCCTAGAGCGCAGGAATCTGTGCCAGGATTGAGGCCAATGCTCAGTATTCCAAGAATATTTACCAGCTGGGCATTAGCAGTGACAAAGTGCCTGCTACTGGAGGAACATGCAGCAGAGGGGCTGCAGCCTTCCTCCTGAGCATTGCCTGCAGGGCAGTTTTATCTGACCATGCCACATAGATGCGTCTCTTTGATGCATCTTCCTAAGGACACAACTAAAATATCAAACAGGGATTGCAACAAAATGTCCTGGATTTCTTCTTTTGGGACACTTGAAAACAACTCTTCCTCTCTGATACCTTGGGATTGCTCTAAGAATGTCACTTTTTAACTTGTAGAGCAGATTGAAAAGACCTCTTCCACTCTTATGTGTGCTGTCACCTGATGTTCTCTTCAAGGAGGTCAGGCTAACCAAAATGTAGAATTCTTACCAAACCAAACCATAGAAGGAATAGCAGAAGTACTGGAAGTCATAAAAATAACACCAGTATTAAATCAGCCGCACAGCCAAACAGTTTCTCTGAAGTAGTTTGTCTCCAATGACTGGTGACAAGTCTAAAGGCAATCTAGGAAGCCAAGTGTTCTCATCAGATTGGCCAGACCAGCACACACACCTTCACTGAGTCATTGGCTAGGTTGCAACCTACTGCTGCTTGGGACACAATCCCTGCTGTTGTCTTCACTGCACAAGGAAGCTCAGGCAAAGCCCACCCACTCCCAGCTTTTGCCTCAAAGGCAAAAGGAACGCCCCAAAGTGCTCCCTAGCTGCCCCTGAGCACAACACTGGCTTCTGTAGGGAGTCCAAAATGTCAGTCTGACACCAGAGTGAGGAGGAGCATGTGCTACAGCTCATGCTGAGGCACACACACTATAATGCACTGCTGGATCGCACAAGAAATCCCCAGGACGTACTCAGCAGCTTCAGGAACTGCTTCTCTCTCTCCTGGCTCGAGCGGGGTGAACTGCTCATGCTCCGGTTCTCAGACTGTGGAGAGGAGGCTTCTTCAGAGGATGCTGCGGCTGCGGCAGCTTCGATGGCAGATCCTGCGTCCATCTGGGACAAGAAATGTGTTTGTGTCAGGAGGGTGCCTGGCAGAGATGGCCCAGACACAGCATTCCAAAGGCAAGCCCTTAGGAGCAACACTGGTGTTAGGCTGCAAGCTGAGCTGTCAACTCTTCCTCCTCAAGTCAAACCCAAACAGCAGTCAGAGACTACAGCTTGTCACAGCCAGCCGTAGGAGAGACTGTGACAGGGAAAGAACAACTTTACGTTTCATCCCGTTCTGAGGACTACTTTCACCATGGACAAGGAGAACTTGTTCAGAATCTGTGTGGGTCACCATGCTCACTGGAACAAACCCCTCAAAAAACAAAGTGAGCTCTCAGAGGCCAGCAGAAACACATTCACAGGATTGCTGGCCCACTGGCCAAAGCACCAGCCCTGCCGCCCAGGGCAGCAGCTGAGATTCAGTGGCCCAGTAAGTGTCCTTCTGACCAGCTGCCATGGAGAGCACAGAGTGTGACGCTCAGAGACATTTCCCCATCCAGCTGCTGCTCTGCAGGGGAAAGGCAACAAGGGCAGAGACCACTCGTTGCATGAGTGCGACGCCTCCTGCTCTTTCACTCACCTGCTTTTGTTCAGCCAGCCTGTACTGCAGCACGACCTTGTGCATCCTTTCCATTTCTTCTTGGTGCCTCTTCTCCATAGCCTTCATCTTCCTCTGAGCTTCCTGCAGTTCTGCCTGCATCTTGTCCTTGATATTCCATCAAGAGAAATCTTACTGGCACCTACCATCACGCTCAGGTTTCCTCTTTTCCAGTCCCAACAACACTTCTATTAAGCCACTTCCTTCTGCTTCTCTACCCAGCTCTAACCCTTCCATCCTAGCTCTTCTTCCTGGTGCTCAGGGCTGCAGCCTGGAAGCACAGTGCCAGGCTGTGTGCACCCTTCAGGTGCGTATTGTTTCTTACCAGTTTTTGCAGGAGCTTTTTTTCTTCCACTTTCTGAGCAGACTGCCAGAGTATCAGAGACTTCCTGAACTGCTCCTCTGCCCAGTGGAGCTGTTGAGCCACGTCTTCAATTTGCTGCTGGCTGAGAGATCTTACAGCCAGCAGCTCATGACGAAGGCCCCTCATATCCTCTGCAAACATGGCACACAGCAAGAGTCAGAGACTCCACAAGCAGAGGACCCTGCTGAGCTGAAGCCCTTTCAGTTTCAGGCAAGGAGGGACCTGCCCTCAGCTTCTTCACTCCTCAGAAGCCCTGTGGACAGAGCTGGCTGGGGAGCAACTGCACTAGGCAGGGCCGTCAGCAGAAACAAAGCGCACGAGGCTCTCACCCAGTATCGCCTCCTTGGCCTGCGTGGCTGTGCGCACTTGGGCTTGCACACGGCTCCTGGCCATCTCCAGCTCCCGTATGTGCTGCTGAGCCTCCAGCAGGCTGCTTTGCAGGCACTCCTTCTCTGACCTACAAGCAGTGAAGATGAAGAGCGATTGTTCCTGGCACACAGGGACAGTTTCTCCCGTAAGATGTGCCTTAAGATCCCTACACCTTAGTATGGAAATGGGCTTGCATGGAAACTCAGATACAGCAGGACTATTTTACCACTTCACATAGCAAAGCAGGCCCCTCCAGCTGACTGGGCAGCCTTTCCTCATGACCTAGCTCGGTACAGAAAGCCCTCCTGAGTTTGATCTCAGCAGCCAAAGCTCAATTTGCTGTTGCCTGCCCTATCACACATGGGTGTGCCCACCAAGTATCTGCAAAGGAGCAAAAGCCCAGCTTCTGCTGACAGCCCTGAGCTCATCACCACTTCCAAGTCACTCTGCAGGGGGACAGAACAGAGCTCTCCTGCCTGACTCGTCAATGTTTCATGCCATTCATAGTGTATGGATTGGTACTTTGTTGGCCAGGCACTCTCTGAGTAAAAGGGACTAAGGGAATTCACCAAATGATATAGTGAATCCTCTGGCTTCCAGCAGCATGAGTAGGGAAGCAGAACTAGGTTTTTGTTTGAAGAAGAGCTATCTCAGGGTAGGGACTGTTCCCTGCCATTAAAATGACTGGAATCTGATGAACAAGACCACTTGCTACCTTTATTTTTGGCTAAGTAAACCAGCAGTGCCCAAATACCTTGGCAGTCTTTAAAAAGGAAGAAGCAGCAGCCAAAGGGACTTTGACAGGTTCCAGAGGTGGGTGGACAAGTGGGCAAGAATCAGTGCTCAGCAAGAATCCCCAGGCACTGTCAAGAAGTCACAAGACCTTTCCCTTCTGCTGCTGCTGCGCTTTCTAAGCAGATCTAGGTCCTGCAGGATACTTCACAAGAGTGAGCTCTGAAGGGTCTCAAGATTTTCAGCATGACCCTCCAGCTCCACCTGAAGCATCAGCACCCAACTCACAACATTCACATGGAAGAGCCTTGAATTTCAACAATCCCATGTTAAACTACTTGGCAAGGAAAGATTGATGATCAGATGCACCCAAGGAGAAAGCCAAATCAGAGGGAAACTTCCAGTTCCAGCAAACATCTGCACAGTTTCCCTGGTACTCAATGCAGTGCCAAGCTGGCTTGCTTTGCACTTGTCCCAGGAATGTGCAAGGGCTCCCAAGCAGGTATCCAAAAAGATCTTTGAGAGCTTGAGCTGGCAGAAAATAACATTCAGATCACAGGAAATTTTTTTTTTTGCTTGTGTTTTTTTGATACTCTGTCTGAGAAACATCTGGAGAGCACACAGCAGGCAGTAAATCCTGATATCACGCCCAGCACCTTTGTAATTACATACCTTCAATAATGTCCCACCCAGGGTCTCCTCCCTGCCCTTACCTGGCCTCTGCCAGCTGCTCTGAAAGGCCTCGTAGGTCCCGCTCCGTGGCTGCCAGTCGGGCTTCCAGGGCAGCGTTCTCTTGCGCCAGCACCGCCTTCTCTCTGCACACCTGGGACAGTGTGTGCCCTTGGCGAGAGAACTCCTGGAGCAGCTTCTCCAGACCCCTGCGGGCTGGCCGCTGCGGGCGGCAAACCTGGAAGTGTGGGGGCACCATTTTTCAAGAGGAACAACAACAGCAGCAGCACAGTCTCGGTCTCAGCTTGCTGCCAGAAGCAGCATTCGCGGGGTCTTGCTAGGAAAAATCCCTCTCCCAGAGGTGCTGCCTAGGAACAAGGGGAGCGTACCTTTGGCACTGCCAGAGGAACCGCTTCTTCCAGCAGATCCCTCTGAGGCTGCCATTCCTCCACTGTCTGTGCCGCCACTTCAGACGCCCTCTCTAGTGAGGAGTGGCGCTTTCTCTCAAATGCAGCCAACTCCTTCCATCTAGGACGAGCAGACAGACAAACAAGCCTCTAGTTGCAGCACGGTCTCCTTGCAAAACTGGGATTACACACCATGTCCCAACAAAGGCAGTCTCAGGGGCGTCCAACAGCCCTCTACTTCCACCTCAAGGGAATGCTGCAACTCCCTCCCTAGACTAGCATATCTGTTTGTCCTTTGTTCAGGTGAAAGACCCACCACTGAGGAAGTCAAACAAGCTTCCAGAAGCCACAGATCGTTTCTAGAAAGCTCAGGTACTCTCAGCGTAGCAGCTTCCTGCCTGTTGATTACAGAATTTTCTGCCTGCTCCTTTCTGATTACAGTGGATACCAGACTTGCAAAAGCTTTTCTTTGGCTAAGACACACTTGGGAAATCCAGATGAGTACTCCCACAATTCCTCTTGCTTTCACCCGTGAAACAAGGAAAGAGCCTGTAAGCTATAACTTGGCGAGGAGGTGGGTATGATTTTCCAATCCAATTATCAAAGGATGCTTGCAGCTGGCAGAGACTCCAGGAAGCCTCTAGCCAGCCTTCAGTTCTAAGCAATTGGGGTCAGCATCTGGACAGGCTGCTCAAGGCTCTATCCACCTGGGGCTTCTGAATTTCCAGGGGTGGAATCCGCACAAACGCTCTGAGGTGCTTTTTCTGCTGCATGATTGCCCTTGCAGTTCAGTGCTTTGCTGTCCTTAGGCCCAGCCTGAACCTCCGTTGCTTTTACTCTGGTCTAGTTTGGAATGCTTTTTGTCAAGGTTTAAGAAGTGAGTCCAAAGAGGCAGCTGTGCTCTAGCTGGGTCAGCAGCCAGACCTGCCCACAGGTTGCCTTCCCCCGTCCGTGCTGAGCAAGTCAAAGGATGAGAAAGCCAAATTTATTCTTTGACACTGGGCCTCCTAAAGCCCAGCAACGCCCACCCCTGCTCAGAGATATCGAGAAAGCTTAACACACACCTGAACTCCCGGGCGCCGCACACTCTATCCGTGCTCTCCTGCCGCTCCGCCTTGCCTGCCTGGGCCGAGGAGTCCTGACTGGCAAGAACCTCTCCTAGCGGGACCTGCAAGGAATGGGCAGGGAAAAAGCACAAACAAGCAATAAGGAGCAGGCAAGCTGGCTCCTGAGAGCTGGCAGAAGCAGCAAGCAGAGACACAGCTCACCTGAAGGCAAAAGCTCTTGTGTGGGGCTGTTCTTGTGGTATTTATGTGGTGTTTATTTATGTCCCAAGTAACCCTTGAGTTGCTCTGGAAATGTCTGAGTAGAAGCAGGGAACATTTCCCTGCTCAGCCCTGGTCAGCTGGCTTCCCCTCGGGATTTCAGGCCTTAGAGAGCAGCCAATAGGAACTGCATCCCAGCCCTTCACAGACAGACCTCGTCTCTGCCATGCAGAGCTGCTCAGGACTCTTCTCAACAAACTTGGGTCACGTCAAAGCCAAGGGTGCAGTCGAAGCAGTGAGTGTAGCTACCTAGATAGGGCGTGGAGAGGGCTAGGTCCCTGCAGGCAGCAGTGGCTCCTCCGCACCCCACAAGGCTGTGAACTGCGCCTTGGCACCTCTCTCTCTGCTGACAGCAGGGAGCCTGCACAGACTCTGTGCATAAAGGGGCTGCCCTTCACCCCAGGGGCACTAAAGGACATTGTGCTACCGCTTCTCTGACACCAAGGGAAGTTCACAGTCCCTGTGAGAATGCCAGGGCAGTGATGCCTACATGTGAAAGTTCAGATGCCACTTCCCATGGGTGGGCTGAAGAGCTAGGTCCTGGCAGGACTGCAGCCCATAGCATCTTCAGCCACAAAGGGCAAGTACTGCCTGCTCAGAAACTTGCAGCTCTGCTCTGCACCAAAGCTTTGCACTGAACCAACCAAGGCTGCCACTGATTGCTCCTGGATGCTCAGGCCCTGGACTGACAACACGTGGAGTTTTGTTGTCCTTTGCCTCCCCTTTGGCCTCTGGAAGAAGAGAACGAGCCAGAGCAGGTTCTGCTGCTGCGGTGGTGCTCTGCAGACAGGCAGCAGCGTGAGGGAAGGGGAGGAACATGTCATTGGAACCTGACTTCTGCTGAGCTCTATCCCCAGATGTCCTGAAGAGAAGTCATGAATTTGGATAAAAGTGGGATGCTCAGTCATAAAAATGCAATTCAAGCGGGCTAATGAGACTAATGTTTAGACAGGATTGCACATGCTTCTGTAGGAGATATTTTAGCCAGGCTAGAATTTGCATGCAGCCTCCTGCCTGCAAAGCTTGACTTTCATGAGTTAAAAGCTCTTCAGTGGAAAAGGAGGAAACTGATGGAATCCTTCTGGTCGTGTTCATGCAGACTTTGATATGGACTTTCCTTCGGCCGGCCAGGCCAAGCCCACAGCTTTCTCCACAATCCTCAGACAGCAGGAATGTCAAGGGTGCCCTTCCCACTCACCGAACCCGGCGCTTCACTCCTTCCACGCCTGATGCGACCTGCCGGGGGCAAGGGAAAATGAACCAGGTGCTGTTAGAAAACTGTTTGTGCTGAGAAATCCCACAGAACAAGTCCAGCCAAGCAGACAGCATTTTCCTTTCACAACATCCCTCCAGGAGCAAGGCTTCTTTAGCACAGCAAGCAAGACTGCAGGCCCATACCCTAGGCTGTGTCTACCTTTTTCTCAGCTTTGCCACTAAGGAGCTAGGAACTAGGTCACAAAGATGCAAATTGTTCCTTAGCAGTTCGTGCCTGCATGGGAACTCATTGTCCAGCGTACAGCTAAAGCAGCTTTTTTCTCTTCTCTTTCCTGGACTTGCTTTTTCTTTCTGTACATTGCATGCAGCATGTCCCACGTGATTGCTGTAAACAATTCCCCACAAAAGCTCCCAGCAAACCCCTCTTAGTGCTTGCAGTTCTGTTGGGACACAGCACAGGCCCAGCTCCGGGCTTCAGGAGCACACACAAGCTGCTCGGCACTTTGCCCTTCAGCACAAAGCCAATGGCTCTTGTAGCACACAGAGGGGTCCAGTTAGACAGGCACATCCTTTAAGGAGGGAATGCAGAAGAAAGATGCTTTTCCTCAGCTCTGCAGAGAAGCGCACAGTTTTTAGAAGGACGCCTGCAAAGCTCTCCCAGTCTGCATTTTGGAAGTTCCTGTACCCTGCTGGGCAAGAGACACCCCTCTTCAGCTGAAGCTGTTGACAGGAACTTTACCAAACCTATGGCTTTTTGATGCCATTTTTGTTCCAACACACTGCCCCAAGGAAAAATCTTCTATTTACCAGTCAAACGACGAAAAGCTTTCCGAGAAGCCGCCAATGAAAAGGCGCTGCTGAACGCTCTACGGACTCGCTCCATCGTTTGAGCAGTGCAGCTGGAATCCGTAGGCCGGGAAACAAAAATGGAAACAAAACCCCACTTGCACAAGTCTTGAGACTGTGCAAGAGAAAAGAGAAACAACAGGACACTTGCACGCGTCCACAGACTGTGCAAGAAAATACAGAAATAGAAGGACACCCGCTGTAACCTGAGAACAGCTCAGCTGAGGTGATCCTCCTGCACCGAGCACAACAAGAGCTGCTCTGGCTGCTGAGGCCTTGCGGGCACCAGGAAAACCTCCTGCTGACAAGGCTGTGACGTGGCAGCCCTGTGCTGACATCACAATAGCAGCTGCTCTGGGTTGGGCTGGCAATTCATGCATAGCAACCAAACCTTCTCTACAGCCAATGCAAAAGAATAGCCCGGAAAGTTCTCCTCTGTCCCAAAGCAGCACAAAACCCCCTTGCAGTCCATAACCCACAGCTGAAAGGATCCAAGAGTAACACAAATCAGGCACCAAGCCCATACACCCTGCATGCCAAGTTGAACACTGAGAAAGAGCCAGGATGTGAGGAAACCAAAGACCATGTGCCCTTCTGCCCAGCAGCGCTTCTGACTAAAACCAAGAACACTTGCTTAAATTCTGTGGATGAAGCCGTGCTTTGCTCTTTCCCCGGAGAGTTCCCTTTATTGGAATGTCTGTCATTCCTGCCCATTTCCTGCATGGCTAACATCAACCAGCAAATTGTAGGGCTTGCTGAAGGAAGAATGACACCTAAGTGGGGAGAAAAAGCCAAGTAACCAACCTGCTGCACGTGCAGCACACTGCTGCTGCACAATGACAGCATCTCAAAGAAGCCTTTGGGGCCTGTGCCTCACTTCTGGCAGCTTCCCTGCAGTAGGCATCTGGCAGTCATAGGGATCTGACTCTAATGGACACACAGGAAGAAGGAAAAGAATGTTAAATCCCAATGTGGGACGACACAGAAGCTGGTGGGAGGAGAAAACCAGTGCACCAGAATGGGCAAGTCTCAGCTCAAAGGGAGTTATGAGGCAGAGATCAAATATCTCAGCTGGTGGGCACACCTGAGGAAGGCAGGCTCAGGAAAACAGAGCCACCACAAGGCTGCCAAAGTTCGGAAGCTTCCTTTGCCCTTCTCTCCTCTGCCCTTGAAGCCAGGTTTTTTCTCCCTCCTAAAAATACTTCCTTGAGCATTTACAGCAAGTGCCTGGAAAAACCACCTGGGATTTTCTTTCTCAGTTAAAAACTAAACAGAATGGAGAACGATCTGGTCTTTTGCTGTTTGCCTGCTTTTGCAGCCATGGTAGCATTTTGGAAGGGCTCTACACAAGTCCAGGTGTTTCCCAGCCCCAGGACCACCACTGGCATCAGCCCACCAAGTGTAGTGGAGAGAGCAGCTGGTCAGATGCCACATATGACATGTGGGAGGCTGCATATTGTCCTGATGCAAATTCCCTCTCTGTGTCAGACTGAAAGTCAGGACAATTCTCAAGAAATGTCTGATTAGATGAGGAACACCGTTGGATCTACAGACACCACATTACTGGTGTCATAATTCCCAAGCTTTAAAATGTTGCTGGGCGACCCCAATTTCCTCTAGGCTAGAGATCAGCAGCCTGGCCCCACCCCAAGAGTTTCCAAACAATTTTCTCCTCTACTTTCTACATCCTAGGTCTTAGCAAAAGTGGCTTCTGCCAGCACAGTGGAGACAGATCATTTGTTCATGTGCAACAGCAGGGATTGGTGCTCCAGCCTGAGAGCTGGAACTCGGGAACTTGGGCAACTGTGCTTTGAGACGCAACCGCAGCCAGAGAATGAGGCTGGGGGTGACAGCTTGGGGAGGAAGCTGGCCCAGCAATGGCATTGCACACAAGCTGTGCAGGAGGCACTATCAGCATGACAGCCCTAATAATGCCACACAAACCCCCAAGTTATACACATTTGTTGGATGCTGGTTGTTTTACATGTATGTTTGTACAGCTGCCTTTATAACCTTTTGGAAAGGGTCAGAGCTACCAGGATTCAGCCAGCATCAGGGGCTGATGCAGCCTAAAACTTGCTGATTTACAGAGGCTTCTGGCTTCCCAGGTGAAGCCAAGGCAAGCCCTGCTGCTGCTGCTGCTGTGCCAGAGAGCCCGGGCTGGGCCGGGATGGCACCACTGTGCCATGGGCTGTTTATCCTTCCAGAGCTGGGCGGTGCTTTTGAGGCAGTAATGACAGGTGGTGGGAGAAGGAAGGCGCCTTTTCCTGCAGCAGCACTTATGGATGCACTAGGGCCGACTTCAAGGGGAGTCTGTCAGTCCGCACCAAGTGAAGCAGAGGGACACAGCTGGAAGATGCTTCCTTTGGAGCCTTCTTGTGTCTTGGAAAAGAAGGGAGGCACGTGACAGGAGGAGCAGCAGGGCCCGGTCCTTCCTCCGTGCCTGCAGTGAGGGGCGGCTGCCGCCGGGCGGCGCCATGGGAAGGGAGCGCCCTGCGCGGGGCGGGCGGGGCGGGGCAGCCGCCAGGGGGCGCCCGGGGCGGGGCGGGGCGGGGCCCCTCTGTGAGCGGGGAGAGCCTCGGGCAGCTGCGAAGGCACGAACGGGACTGTCCGTCCGCAAGGCACAGCGCCAGGGCAAAGCACAGCGCCACGGCAAAGCACAGCGCCAGCGCAGGGTAACCGGCAAGGGAATCTTCCCTTGGATTGCAGGATTTAGCTGTTTTGATTCCCAGTCCTCGTAGAGCTGGCAGACCACAAAGCCTCCTCAAGCGCAGGTGCCTCCTCTCCAGGCTTCCTGCACTTCCTTTGCTGACAGGGTCCAAGTAGGCACCCTGGGCGCAGGCTCAGCTGATGTAACAAAGCGCTGCTGTCCAAAAGAAAAAAAGACAAAAGCCAAACCAGCCGGGAACTATTAGTTCCCAGGCTGAATTCCTCACAGGCGTAGGCAGGATTTCTCTGCTTCCCAGAGAGATGCAGAAGCAGGACACAAGGGCACGATGTTCCCCTTACCTTCATGTCCAGGACCTTGCTATTGCAGGCCAGCGTAGGTGACAATGGTATTCACTCCTTTACCCAGGTGTCTTCAGCTTGTTGGGATTTTCCCCTGAGAGCAGCCTGAGAATGCTGATGGCTGTCACAGGGCTTTGTTCCTGCCAGGAAACTCCACAGACTCACTTAGCTTCCTCCTTTCTAAAACATGGCCCAGGTTAGCTGCCAAGAGTTTGAACAGTGTAAGCAGAGTTTTTCAGCAGATGCCAATCCCTGTAAGAAATGCCGATTCCAGTGGGATTTAGGCCCCAGTGTTGTTCTCAAGATCACTGAAGTTCAGGATTTCAGCAGCAAGACAAGAGCAGGCAGCTTGGCAGGCCTCCACCATCTCCAGCCCTCACCTGCCTTCCAAATTCCTCTGCTTCCTGTAGCCATTGGCTGAACTCCTGCTCTTGACCTGCAGCCTTCTCCTGTTACCTGTGAGGCTGGCACCTGAGGCATGTTCTTAGTAGGTCTAGAATGAAATGACGGAGGAGAATTCCATGAAACCTGCACTTGGGAGATCGTTTGCCCCATTTAGTGCTTGCAACTGTCCAGAGTAGACGTGGAGTTTGGGGTTCAGTGAGCTGTGCGGCCCAGAAAAGAAAAGACTAAGTTAGCTGAGGAAAACCAGGATCAATTGACTCAACTCCTGCAGGCCAGAAATGAGAGTGCAGCTAATGACTGAAAAATGCAGTACTGTGCAGCACAGATCCAAAATGGGCATGACAGAGATTTCAAACCCACATCCACGGAGGAATCTGAACTTGCAGTTTTCCCACAAGCCAAAGGGAGTGGATTCTTGCAAAGGCACCAGGAGCTCAGTGTTGGACAGAGAACTTTTTCAAGAGAAGGGCTGACTTGGGAGCTGGTGGAAGTGGAGAGAACAGGCAAATGGGGCCATGGGTGCAGCCCCACAGTGAGGGCTGCTCCAAGGGCACCCCCTGCCATGCACAGGACACGGGCACTGCCCCATGCAGAGGACGTGTGCCTGCCATATTGACAACACAAATGCTGTTTCAGTGTCCTGCAAACACATATGGGTGGTTTGTTAGTCAGCATTTTTTCCCCAGTAGAAAGTCGTCCTTCCTTCAGTGAGCCCTAGAATGTGCTGGTTGATGTCAGCCATGCAGGAAATGGGCAGGAATGACAGGCATTCCAGTTTAGAGAACTAGTTTTAGTCAGAAGCTTTGGTGGTCAAAGTACAGGGTGTGTGGGCTTGATGCCTGTTCTGTGTTACGCTTGGATCCTTTGAGCTATGGGTTATGCCCTGCAAGCAGGGTTTGTGCTGCTTTGGGGCAGTGCGCGCCCTGTCAAAGGAGTCCTTTTTGGCACCTGATGTTGTAAAGTCTGTGGACAAATGCAGACATCCTTTTTCCCCCCTCCCCATGATTGTAGGGTTTTCAGAAATGTGCAGGTGTCTTTTACTTTTGCCATCTTCTTATACAGTCGGCCGATTGCTGCGGGTGTCCCCTTTTCCCCTTTTCCTTGCATTGTCTGGGGACTTGTGCAAGTGGGTTCATGTTCCATTTTGTTTCCTGGCCTGCAGACTCGAACAGCACTGATGAAATGATGGAGTGAATCCACAGAGCAGTTGGCAGGGCTTTCTTGTTGGTGTCATCGCACAAAGTTTTTAATTTTGCGATGGGTAAGTGGAGGATATTTTGCTGGGGCAGCATATTGAAACCAAAATGGCATAAAGATGCCAAGTGTTTGGTGAAGCTCCTGCCAAGAACTTCAGGTAAAAAGGGGGTATCTCTTGCTCAGCAGGGCGTGTGCAGGCATCCTTTTTGGTCTCTGTGATTGTAGAGTCCGCAGACACATGCAGGTCTCCCTTTTTCTTCCTTTCTCTTGTACAGTCTGGCGATTTGTGCAGGTGTCCCTTCTGCCCCCCCCCCCCCCCCCCCCGCCCCTGATTTGCTGTACAGTCTGAGAACTCGTGTAAGTGTCCTTCCATTGTCCCTCTTTTTTGCACAGCCTGCAAAGTCATGCAAGTGCCTTTATTTTTCAATTTGAGTTGCATCTAAGTCTGGGACTTGTGCAAGGGTCCATTTTTTTCCTCTTTTCCCTGCACGCTCTGGGCATTCTTGCAAGTGGGGGATTTTTCCCTTTTTTGTTTCATGGTGTGCGGATTGGAGCAGCATTGCTCAAATGATGAAGTGAGTCCATAGAGGAGTCAGCAGTGCTTTCCCCGGACCGGGCTCTGCAGCTGGACCGAGCAGCCGTCCCCCTGAGCTGCCGGTGCCCCGTTCAGATGGGGATGCCCGGCCCGGGGTGCTTGGCGGCCGTGGAGGGGGAGTTTGGGGACCGTTCCCAGCCCCGGTCTGAACGCTGACAGCCGCGTCTTGCCCGCAGGGAAAGCACAGGAGGCCCTGCAAGAGTGATTGCGCTGGGTTTGCTGCTGCTGCGCAGCGGCTTTGGCACCGCTTGCTCGGGCACGTGGATGGTGGACAGCGCCCCGGTGGGTGGAGGGGATGGCGGTGGGCGGTGGAGGTGGAGAACGGGGCTCGGCAGGGCAGGATCCGAGCTCAGCCCGCTGCTCCCCTTGGCTCGCAGGTGGCCATCAAAAGTGTGCCATGGGATCACATCCGTCATTAGGGCGAGCTGGTGAGTGACCGGGGCCAGCGGCAGAACCCGGCACGTGGCGGGCGGGGTAAGCCCAGGCCCAGCAGATGGAAGCCGCCAGGATGCCGTGAGGGAGAGAGGGCGTGAGATCAGTGGAGAGCTCAGAGCATCCTGGGCTGGCTGAGGGCTTCCAGAGCCCCGGCACGGCATCAGCCCCACTGACGGCATTGTGGTCTTCTTGCAGCCTGAGAGAACCCACGTGCCCAGGGAGATGGAGCTGCTGGACAAAGTGTCCACTGGGTTCCATGGTGTTGTTCAGCTCTTGGATTGGTGTGAGCTCCCTAACAACTTCTTGTTGGTGATGGAGTGCCCTGAGTGGTCGCAGGACCTCTTTGATTTCCTTCTGGCATGGGGGCTCCGTGTCGGAGGAGGTGGTGCAGGGGCTGTTCCTCCAGGTGCTGAGGCTGTGCAACACTGCAGCAGCTGTGGGGTCCTGCACTGGGACATCAAACCAGAGAACATCCTCAATGACCTGGCCATCGGACAGGCAAAACTGATGGGTTTGCCTGTGGCACCTGCCTCCAAGACACAGTCTGCCCACACTTTGCAGGTCAGCCTGGCCAGGGCTATGCTCCCGGTGGGTCCCGGCATCTCATGGCCCCACCTGGCTGTGATGCCGGGGATTCCCCCGTTTGCTGCAACTCACACCTGTGAGCCACAGAGATCTGCCTGTAAGAGACAGAAGGAAAGATCAGAAGAATCATTCCACCTTCTCGCGCAGCTACACCAGTTCCTCTCTTACTCAGAAAGACAAAATTCAGTTTTCTGCGCATCAGTGGAAGCCTATTGCACCTGCAGAGCTGACAGGCTTTTTCCCTGCTGCTGAGCTACAGGCAGATTTACCAAACAAGCGGCATTACCCAACATGGACATACACAGAGGGACCACAAGCAATTGATTTTGTCCCACTTAATCTCAAAGGTCACCACTCCATCCATCCATCATCCATCCGTCCATCATCCATCCATCCATCCACCCATCCATCCATCCATCCATCCATCCATCCATCCCTCGATTCATCCATCCATCCATCCCTCCATCCATCCATCAATCCATCCATCCATCCATCAGTTCGTCCATCCATCCATCCATCCATCCATCCATCCATGCATCCATCCATCCATCATCCATCCATCAATCCATCTATCCATCCATTCATCATCAATCTATCCATCCATCCATCCATCCATCCATCCATCCATCCATCCATCATCCATCCATTCCTCATCCATCCCTTATTCACCCATCCGTCATCTATCATCCATCATCCATCCATCCATACTAACCTCTGTGGCTGGAAGGGATTTTGACTGCATCTTTTTACCTCTTACAATTTTCTATTTGGATTGGTTGCTACAGAAATCTGAGAAATTGCAAATTGCTTTAGCAGATTACCCAGGGCAGATATCTATCCATCCAACTAGGCACAAGGTGTTAACTTTTAACTTAGTCCCAAAGCCATGGAGAAGTGAGACTCCGTTTGCAAGTTATGACAATATTCACGGATGGTTCTGGGAAAACCCATAAATTAGTGATTGTGTGGAGGGATTCTGATACCAGATCCTGGCAATCTGATATTGCTGTTGTTGAAGGGTCTCCACAAATTGTAGAATTAGCTGCTGTGGTCAGAGTGTTTCAGAAATTCAGCTGACCTTTTAACCTAATAAGAGACTATGCCTACGTAGCCAGAATTGTGTCTAGAGCAGAAGCCTCTGTCTTAAAATGAGTTAGAAATGATCTTCTTTTTTACTGGTTGAAACTACTAGTTTTTCTTTTGGATCAAAGGGCTGCTCCCTACTTTGTTATGCATATAAGGTGGCATTCCAGTTTGCCTGGGTTTCTTAGAGAAGGCAACGCCCAGGCAGACTTGTTAACTCTACTGGTGCAACAAAATAGAGCAGGCTCAGGATAAGTCACTCATTTTTTCACCAGAACGCTGGGCCTTTAGTAAGGCTTTTTGAGCTTACTCCAGCACAAGCTTCTGGTATCATTGCTACATGTCCTCATTGTCAGCATTGCTCTCTTCCTAATGCAAACACAGGGGTCAACCTGAGAGGCCTACAGAGCCTACAAATTTGGCAAACAGACGTGACACACTTTCCTGAATTTGGTCGTTTGAAATTTCTGCATGCTTCCATTGATACCTTTTCAGGCACTCAGTTTGCCTCAGCCCACACAGGAGAAACAGCAGAGGAGGCTTGTCATCATTTCACCGCTGCCTTTGCCACATCAGGAATTCCGCAACAGATTAAGACGGATAATGGCCCCGCATACATTTCCCATAAAGTTGCAAATTTTTCCTCCTTATGGGGAATTACTCACAAGACAGGCATATCCCATCACCCACCAGGCAGTCCATTATAGAGCAAGCCCTTGGCTCCCTCAAGCATCACCTGGCCCAAGAGAAGGCAGGAAACAGAGATACACCTGCTGAAAGACTACAGAAAGCCCTATATGTTTTTAATTTTTTGAACTGTTCCATGATGGATTTAAATCCCCCTATGACTAGGCATTTTGCATCATCCACATCTCTTTCCTGCAAGGAAAAACCACCGGTACGGATCTGTGACCTAGAATCTGGCAAAATCCTTGGTCCTTACCCTTGGGTCACATGGAGAGGGGGTTTGCTTGTATTTCCACAGAAAAGGGACCTCGTTGGATCCCCGCAAGAAATGTGAAACCATTCCAGGAACCTCTAACAGCACCTGACAGAGACTAGGCCGCTTCCCAGCTCTCAGAAGAGGAGGGGGAAGAGGAACCACACAGAGACTGCAGCTCATGACCAACATCTTCTGTCCCACCTACAAAGGAAACTGTGAACCTTGGGTTTTATGTCAGTGCAAAAAGTGTGGAGATCGGTGGTATCACAGAACCCTTTTGGCAAAAGCATGGTGTGCATCATCTTATGACATGGAGTTACAAATAAAGTATAAAGCCATTGAATTTTTAATTGTAGTAAGCCACGAGGAAAGGGATAGCCCTCGGCTCCCTATTCTCAGGAGGGAAGTTTTGAGGGAAGCTGAAAATAGCCCTATTTGCAAAGTAGAGTGCAAATGAAACAATTTAGTGCCTTATATCTGGCCAGTCTCTGAACAAGCTTGGGAGAGGACAAAAAGGGAATGTGCTAAAAGATATGCTTGGAAATTAAAATCCAAAAAGGGGGTTTTGCTGCAACATAGAATGGAGTTAAAATGGATGCTCTGCTTATGTTTGTTAGCACTGCTTAGTTTTACTAACACAGTTTGGCCTGTTGACCAACCCAAAACAAATGTTTGGATAACTTTAGCCAATGCAACAAAACAACATACCCTATGCTTGGCCCCTGCATCCCCAGAAAATCCATTCTCAACCTGTTTAGTCGCCTTGCCATTAGACAATTGGCCAATACCAAAAAATACTGAAAGTGTGGTGCAGAGTTCAAATCCTGTTGATGCATGGGATCAGTGGACCCCCTACCTTCTTGAAGCACCCTTGGAGCCCCAAGAATTAGAGCTCCTGGGTTCTGTAAGAATGGATTTTTGTGTTGATTTTAAATACAGAGGAAGAAATCAGTCTAAAGCTTGGGATGTTTCTCCCTATCACCCTGTGTATAAGAATCAAGCCTTTTGGTGTAATTACAATTCTGGCAGCCCTTCTAAATCCAGCAATGCTCCCTTCAGGCTGCCATCAGGAATGTTTTTGGTCTGTGGAGATCAGGCCTGAGCTGCGTACACAAGGAGGTCCCTGTAGTCTGGGACTATTGACTGTGCTAACACCTAACACATCCATGATTTTACAGCACAAATATCCCCACAGAAGAAGGTGCAGCTTACATGCATTTGGTAAACACTGCAATGATGAAGTGTCTCTGTGGTCTGAGACCCAAATGAATTTGGCCTCTTTACTTTTGCCAAAATTGGCTGCAAAAAAGGCCTTAATCCAATTAGGTGAGATGGCTTGCTGGCTGGCAAAACAGAAAAATGCCACTAGCTCTGCTTTGTCCAACCTGTTAATGGGTGTGTGTAGTATAAAGCGTGTTACTTTGCAAAACAGAGCTGCAATAGATTTTTTGCTCCTAGCACAAGGTCATGGCTGTGAAGATTTTGATAGAGTGTGTTGCATGAATCTTTCTGATCACTCTGAATCTATGCATAAAAGCAAAGAACAGCTGAAGGATAGTGTGTTTAAACTAAGAGTAGAATCTGGATTTTGGCTAGATAACATGTTTAGTGGCTGGGGTTTAGCTCCCAGGCTAAAGGATTTCTTTAGGATAGGTATGCATGTGGAGATTTTGATAATAATTATATTAATCATGATACCTTGCTTCCTTCAGTGTGTGCAGAGATTAATTAATAAGACCATTAAAGGAGTGGTTTTGGTTGACACACGATGGGGAGATATTGGGATGCATGAGACAGAGAGTACTTTGGGCCTTATTGGCATAAGAGAATTGATAGATAAAATGCCTTGGCAAAAGCAAACAGAACTTTGAGAATTAGATCTAGATTGCAAGAAGATTTAATTAGACAGGTTTACCAGAAAAAGAAAATCCTATTAAACAATGCAAGCAAGAGATGTTGTTATATGCATAAGTTTGTGCATGTGATTTCAACCTAATTATTGTAGTACACATTACTAGTCTCCCTAAAATAGTATATAAGTGCTTGTATCCCACAATAAAATCAGATTCTGATCACTGAGTCAGTCTCCCAGTCTGTCTCCATTGCCGACGCTGAGACAGATGTTTGCCCAAGCTCCATGCTCCCTGTAAGATTCCTTGCAAGAATTTGGATAGCCACATCCCAGTACAAATGAGATGCAGTCATTCCTTTCTCTGTCAAAATCTTCAGGCAGACCCAGGAGGCATCTAGAAAGTGGAACAAAATCCTGGGTGGGCGTGGGAAAGAAGTGCACACAACTCCTCTGCAAATCAACTCTGTTCACCTGTGACATCATGAGCCTTGGCTTAGCTTGCTTTCCTGATGACTCAGCATAGACATGTCCTCTGATGGTGGACAGCACAGTGCCTTGAAAGGAGCTTTACCCTGGGCTCTTCCCACTTGGAATGCTGAGGTGGCATTTGAAAATCAATGCAATTGCTGAAGGGCCCAGAACTACCTTGAAATTCTCTTGCTGAAACACTGCACTTGTTAGCCAGAAGAGTTCCCTCCATTTGAAAGCATCTCATTTTCCCCATTTCCAAGTCAGCTCACAGCAAGCAGCCGTGTGTAGGGCTTAGAGAAGGAAGCATGGCACCTACGCGTGGAAAGCCCAGTGTGGGCCCTCCGAGCAGAGCGCTTTGGTGCCCCAAAGGTTTAAGAGAGGCCACTGTTAGGAGGATGTGCCATTTCAGCCCTCCTTTACTCTTCTATACCAAGTGATTGCCAGCAAGGGGGAACAAGCAGGGCCTGGTCCCTCCTCCTGCCCTGCTCTGAACTGCAGCTGGCAGTGTGTGACACCAGGACACAAGGGAATAACATCTCTGCAAGGCAGGTGGGGCGGTGTGGGGCAGCTGTCAGGGGGTGTGTGGGGCGGGGCAGGGCCCCTCTGCCAAGGGGGAGAGCCTTGGGCCGCCCGGAAGCAGCGCAAAGCCAGAAACGGGACAGCCCGTCCGGAGCGCACAGCTTCCAAGGCACTGAGCAGCTTAGGCATGGCATGACATGGGAGGGAATATTCCAGGGCTCTGGAGGCTTTGGAGTTTGTATTGCCAGTCCTGCTAAAACCAAGGGCTCCATCAGAGCATCTTCTTGAGACATAAACTTGAAGGAATTTAGGGATTTTAGAGGGGCTGAGGTTTTAGTTAGAGATAAGGTTTATGAGAGTTAATTAAAATAAATGGGTAGGCCTTGATGAAGTTAAGAGTTAGTAGTTAACTAGTAATTGAGGACAGGGAATGGCAGTTCTACCAAGGGTTCATTTGTCATATTTTTGCATTGAAATGGTAGACAGGTCAGAACAAGGAAGACTTCATTTACTTCCTCATTTGGGTCCCCTCCCCATGAAAGGGACCACTGACCCATTTCAAGGGACAAACTGCACATGCTTAATAGCTTTTGAACAAATTACAATATGAAGCAGGGAATGGGATGCACCAAAGTTATGAATATGCATTTGTATTTTGGGTATTCTATACTTGTATAGATAAAAGGACTCTGTAATCACTGTAAATTGCGGTGTGTATTTGGGAGCTGCACGCTGCCCAGTGTCACAATAAACGTACACTTTCTAACTTTAAATTGTTATTGAGTCTTTGTCTGACACAGTTGGATATTGGTAGTAGATCAATATCTGTATTTTAGAAAAATCATTCTGGTTACTTCACCATCTTCATCGTCATCATTCTGTCCTCCAGGTGGCCAGGTAAGGCTGACAGCTCACAGCACATCTGCTGAATTCCAGCTTCTTCTTTGCTCGCTTCATTCATTTAGGACAATTCTTTCATTTCTCCTTCAAGGATAATTCTGAGCTTCCCTAAATCAACAATACTCTTCTCTTATCTAAGCAATGCATCAAGAATGAAGCTTTCTATGCTCTATAGGCCTAACTGAAAAAAGCCTCGCCAAGGAAACCTCAAACCATTACATTTCCTATCGATGGCAAAGCTCCTTAGAAAACTCAGGGGATGGCTGAAGCTCTGCCTAAAGATGATACATCCCCTCTTCCCTCCTCTCAGCAGGCGGGGAAAAAGGGCCTCCTCAGACACAGCCCTCTCCTCTCCAGTCCTCCTGCACTTGCTTTTCCCAGTTAAGGCAAGCAAAGCTGCTTAGCTCACTGTGTTCTTTGGGCCTCTGAAAGGGACTGTCCGCTTAGCTACAGCATGGCAAGGAAGGGAGTCTTACAACACTCCGGGTATTTTAGACTTTTATTGTCACTTGGGCTGAAACAAAGTGTCCCCTCATTACTTTTCCATCTTTATCATTCTGTCCTGCAGGTGGCCTGTTCAGGCTGACAGCTTGGAGTGCATGCAGGCTCCAGTTCGGCTGCAGCCCACCTTTTCCTCCTCATAAGCTTAATTCTTATTATGACAATTCTTTTATTTCTACTTAAAAGATACCTCAGAGCTTCCCTAAATTAACAACACTCTATTCTAAGCGAAACAATCCTCTATTATCTAAGCTATCTACCTTCTATAGTCCTTAAAAGTTGATGCCTAAATTTCCTAATTCTTTAAACATTCATCTTTTTCAGAAAGAAAAACAACAGAGCTGTAAATTGAACCTAATCACACACCTAACCGAACCGATCCGAACCGGACCGAACCTAACGTAAGCTAACCTAACCTAACCTAACCTAACGTAACACCTAAATTGAGCAAATATCAAAACTATCACATTTCCTAACTACGGCACATCTCCTCTTAAAATTCTGGCGATGTCTGAAACTCTGCCTAAACATGACACATCCCCTTTTCCCTCCTCTCGGCTGGCGGGGCATAAGGGCCTCCTCAGGCGCAGGTGTCTCCTCTCAAGTCTTCCTGCACTTGCTTGGCTGAGATGATCAGTGCAGCCAGGCTGGAGGCAGGATCGCCTGAGGTCACAAATGGATGCTGCCCAGAGGAAAAAGAAGAAAGAAAGGAACACTTACTTTCCAGGATCCCCTCCTCACAGGCTCAAGCAGGATTCCCTGGCTACCAGGAAGACACACAAAGAGCACCGAGTGCAGCATGTCCCCCTGCGCCTTCCTGTCCTGGGAGCTGTCTGGGCCACGTGGCCTACATTCCTCCTGCACCCTTCGTGCAGGTGTCCTCAGCTCCCAGGGCTTTGTGGCCCTTTGCTTTTTCTTACCTGCAGGAGTTCCTGGGCAGACCAGCGCCTGTCCTCGTGTGCCTGCAGGCAGCAGCGGAGGAAGTCGCGCAGGAGAGCCGAGTGGTGCCTGGGGTTCTGCAGTTTTGGGGGCCCGTTCCTTTCTATCAGTTCAAAAACCTACAGCACATGGATGCAAGAGGACACTCCACCTGCTCCTTTGCTAGCCACATCAGCTCTCTCCACACAGAGCACTCTTGCTAAGCTGCGCCTTACCCTGAGACGGGCTTCCCGCTGGTAAGGAGCTTCCCCTTCCACCATTTCCAGCCCCATGATCCCCAGCGACCAGATGTCCACTTTGGGGCCGTAGGCTTCTCCTCTCACCACCTCCGGCGCCATCCAGCTGGGAGTGCCGACGCTGGAGCTGCGCTTGCTGTGCTCAGGGCTGAGCTGAGCACAGAGGCCAAAGTCACCTGAGGACAAAAACAAAGCCTATCAAAGCCAGTTACCACTTGCAGAGGTGCCAAAACCATTGCCCTCTCCAAGCCTGACCAGGCCATGCTGAATCTAGCTGAAAAAGCAGCTGAGCTCTCCTTCCACGTGGCTGGAGCCTGGCAAATATGGCATCGGCCACTTCAAAAGCACCCTGACGATTCACACACTGGCCAAGCGATGCTTCTGCCCAATTGGCCGTCACCAAAATGCAAGCGCACAGCAAATGCTGGAAATGCTGCAGCCAGCAGGGATACCCACCCAACTTGACAGATCCGTCCGTGCCCACAAGGACGTTGCCGCTTTTGATGTCTCTGTGGATGACTTGGCGGGAATGAAGGAAATGCAGTCCTTGCAGGCACTGAGAGAGAAAAAGAAGGGAGGGAAAGTTAACATGCAGGATCTGATTTCATCCCACCAGCAAGCAAAGAGCGCGACGGGATTCCACCAGCCTTCTGTAGGAAGTGTGCCACCTTTGGCTGGGTGGCGGCACGGCAAAGATTTTTGGGGAAGCCTAGTGGCAGCAGAGGAGGAAGCAGCACCTTCGAGCTGTTCCAAAATGCGTTGCCATCCGGGCTGCAATGCTATGCTTCGAAGCTGAGGACAGCTCTTTGCCCTTAGCTTGAAGATCTGCCACCTGCATGCTGCCTTCCAGTGGCAAGCAATGTAGGACAGACAGACAGGCTCCAGGCAAACATTCCTAGGCAAAGCTGAGAAGAGGAAGCAAGTGAAACCAAGCGAGTGAGCGAGCACCTGCACCAGAGGACAGACAGGATAGAAGAGTGCAAGAACAGAGCCTGAGGAGTGTGGGGACACCGGCAGGCACTTCACTTCCCGTGCTCTTTCTTCTCCTGTGTGGCGTGACAGTAGCAGTAGCAGCAAAAGAAAGCAGAGAGCAAGAAATCTCAGCTCTCCTTAAGCTCCAGTTGACAAGCAGCCTCCTGGGCCGGCCTGGGGAAGCACAAGCGGGATCCCTCACCTCCCGACAGACAGCGCCTATCTGTCCTTCCTCCAGGTACACTGCCCTGAGCACATCAAACAAGGTGCCGCCATCCATGAACTCCATGGCCAGCCAGAGTTCCTCATCCACCAGGTAGCTGAAAGAAGAAAACCATGGCATGGAGAGACAGCAATGGGCGCAGCCTCAGTCACACCAGGGCCTGAGCCAGGTGTTTGCAACTGCTCTCCAAGCTACGTGTACCACAAGAGATTATTGAACACCAGCTCCACCTCCTCCCACGCTCTGGAGACGAGCAGAGAAATCATCACCAGCTCCATTCTCTGCCAGTGACCAAAGGGCATTGCCTCTTCTGGCTTGCACTAGCTAGAGCTACATTGACACGAGAATACGCCAACCTGTCTAAGTAGGTAACGATATTGGGATTCCTGTTGTCCCTCATGGCCAGGATTTCATTGGCAGCCAGCTCTTCAGACATCTCCTCCTTGAGCGACATGATCTTGATTGCCACCTGAAATGACATTGGCGACTGCTACCTTGAGAAGACGCACCCTGCTGGAGATCACAAGGAGCTCGGAGCGAGTGCTGGAGCAATGAGGCTGCGGGCTGGGCCAAAGTGCCTTGTCACTAGACAGCAGAGCTTAGCAGAAGCACCAAAGGCCATCCCAAATGCATTCTGCCCCCTGAGCCTAGACTGTACTTCAGAGGAACAGCCTCTGCTGCAGACATGGAGCTGCCACCCAAACCTCCAGGCAGAACTCACAGCAGCGGGGAAAGCGCTCCCGAGCTGCAAAATGGCATGGGGCTGTTGGCACTTTACCTGTTGTCCGCTGCTGGTGTCAAGGGCTTTATAAACAGCTCCAAACCCCCTAGAAAGACAAAAGCAGCAGAAAGAGCCCTTTATCCCTCGGCAGTGAGATCAAGCCCAGGCAGCAGATCTCCCCAGGCTGCCTGCATGCCTTCCTTAGGAAATGCCTGGCTGCGGCGTCTCTTCGGCCAACAGCACGTCAGCCCGTGAGCCCTCTGCCATGTGGGGCAGGCTGTCCAAGGCAACACTAATGTGCAGCGTGAAGACCAAGGGCCGCTGGAAATCTCCAAGGCGCACACCCAGACAGGGAATTTCCAAACCTAAGGGCAACTCTCTCCTTGTGCGAGTGTGCACGTATGTGTGTGTCAAAAAAGGGAGAACAATTAGAGTCAGAAGACTGTCCTTGAGAATCTGACATTTCCTGGAAGGCAAGGTTCTCTTTCAGGCGAGAAAGCTGCAGGGGCAGGGGGTCTCCCAGCTCCTGCTCCTCATTGCTGCAAGCAAGACACTGCCAGCATCAACTTTCTTTGATGAGGCCTTTGGATTGCTCTGACCCAGCAGTCCAGGCAGGCAATAGGAGGTCAAGCCAGAGCCTGACCCTGACTGGAGCTTGCCTGACTTCACGTTTGATATTGCAACAGCCAAAGAACTGGCCCACACTTTTGTAAAATGAGCCGATGTCACGCTTACCCTCGTCCGAGTTCTTCAAATGCCGTGTATTTTCTCATTGGCTGGCCCTGACTCACGATGCTCCCTGAAAGACAAAAGCAGTGCAGGGCGCTCACTCGCACACGGAGATGCCGCTGCCCAGAGCGTCCCAAAGGCAGCCCCACTGCCGGCAGCTCTGGGCCCTTTGCGGTCCCCTGGCTTCCAGCTGCTGCGACCAGCAACTTGGAGGGCCATCTTCTCCACCTTTCATCAGGTGGCCTTTCCAAGAAGGCCCATATTTCTTTCAAGTGCAGCATCCCATGCCAAAAGCCAAAATGCTGACTCTTAAAAAGGGGACCCTAAGAGGTAACCAGGGGCCTTTGCAGCCTCTGCAGTCACACCCACCATCACTGGTGGCAGGTCCACTGCCAGGGCCGCAAAGTGTCTGAGTCAGAGGAGGAGTAAGAACCAGAGCCAGAAAACAGCTGGGGCCAGAGAGCTCCCTGGGGCCTAGTCACTTGCTAGGTGCCAGCCTTCTGCTCAAGCAGAAACAATCTCTGCTTTTGTCTTTGGCCCAGAAGGCAGCCCAGGCAGAGCCAAGCCAGGCCCAGCCACCCTCACAGGCAACAGGGACTCCCTGAGCGCTGCCACGCTGCATCAGAGCACAACAACAGCTTCTGCAGAGAGGCCTAAGTGCCTCTGAGACCGAGGAGCAACTTCCAGTGCAGCCTACACCCAGACACGCACACAACACACTGCTCTGGCAGACAAGAAATGCACCAGACGTACTCAGTGTCTTCGGGCCCTGCTCCTCCCTCATCTCGGGCTGCTGGGCTGTGCTGCTGTAGGAAGCGCCAGCAGCGGGGGGCGAGCTGGCTGCTGCAGGCCATGCTGCTCCAGCGGCACCAGGTTGAATTGCAGAGCCTGTCCTGAGCTGGGACAAGAAAGGATTGCCCGTCAGAAGGGTGGCCGGCACACATGCCCTGCACGGCCAAAGCAAGGCCTTGGGAAGGTGCTGTCAGCCACCGCCAGGCCTCTCCAGCTGGGGCGTTTCCCATGTGCCCTTCTCAAAGGCAACTTTGGGAAAAGCCCAAAGGCTACTTGGATCCAGCCCCTCACGGCTGCCTCCATGCTCCATTTTTTCAGCTTTTCTGCAAGACACTGGCAACAAAGTATCTATCGATGGGGCTGCCAAAATCCAGAATGAGATCAGAGCATAGCCCCAGAGCCTTGTTGCTTTCTCCGTCTGTCTTTTTCTGGGCAATGAAATCAGCCCAGAGTTGGCATGCAGCGGTCTGCTCAGAAGCCCGCAGCGTGTCCCTTCTGTGATCTGTCTCACGGATTTCCCCTCTTCTATGGCAGCCTTTAGGGAGCGGCCCTTCTGAGCCACCTTCCAGCCCTGCCCAGACCCACCCACCCTTTACAATGCAGGGCTGCCCTGGATTCTCCTCTCCAAACTCTGCTCTGAGCGGCTGGAAGTGAAGCACAGCCTGAAGCTAATCAGCCCATGGATAGGGCAGGTCCCTTCCAGGGGCCACTGCCTCCCAGGTAGCCTGCAAGGCTGTCTACTGGGTCTTTGGGCCGCGCTGTCCGCTGACCACAGGCAGCCTGCACTGACAATTGGCACCAGGGGCTGACTCCTACACTGAGAATCATTGAATGCTGCCTCCTGCCTGATCCCAAGAGACATTCTTGGGCCCTGTCAGCATCCCAGCTTAAATGTCAAACTTGAGAACCCCTTGGCCACGGTTCCCTGGCTTGCCTGAAGCAGCACTACGTCATGGCAGGCACACAGCCGCCAGCATCTTCAGCCAAGAGCAACAAGGCTGCTCCAAAATTGGAAGCCTGGCCCTGCACCAAAGGCAGTGCCAAGCTCAGCTGCCACTTACTGGCTCTGCAAGTTCAGGCCGTGAAGGGACAGCAGCTGGAGGCTTGGTGTTCCTTTGCTCCTCTTCACCCTCTTCCTCAATGCCAGAGGCAGCCGGAGGAGCTGCTGACCCTGGTGTTGAGCCCTGCAGACAGACAGAAGTGAGAGAGACGGGCAAAAGCCAGTCCCTTAGGAGCTGCTTTCTGTTGAGCTGGGAAAGGACCCAGAAGAAGGGGAAATCATAGACTTTGATACAAGTAGGACTCTGAGTCACAAAAACCCGAGGAAGATGGCTGAATGAGCTGCTACTCCATCTTGCTGTGCATTTCAGCTTGCCTGCTGCCTAGAAGCAGCAAGATGCCTTGCAGCTGTCCCATTTGCCTTTCATCTCTTGGAAGGCTCTTCACTGCAAAATCAGCAAACAGCCAGTGCTCCCTTTGCTGCTGCTGATGCCACCAGGCAGCTGGCCTTTCTTTCAGCGTCCCACGCTGGCACTCCACACTCGACTGCAACAGGCCAAGCTGGCTGAATTGCTGCACAATTCTCACACACCAGCAACGTCACAGCTTCCTTTGCCACTCACCAAAGGACAGGCTTGTCTCCATCCGCGTGTCAGGTGACCTGCAGCGAGCAAGGCAAAAGGAGCCAGAGGCCCTTAGAAAAGTGCCTGTGCTGGCGACTCCCACAGCACAAGGCAGTCCCAACACAGAGCATTTCCCTTTCCCAACATGCCACCAGGAGCAACAGCTCTTTCCCATAGCAAGCAAGAGAACAACAAGGATGCTCTAGTAGGCTCTGTCTACATTTGGGCCTCTTTTGCCAAGAGAGAAATAGAAACACGCTGGTGGAAATGCCTGCTACTCTTCAAAAGTTTGAGCTTCTCTTGTGCCCAACAGCTCAAGCAGCATTTTCCTCTTCTCTTTCCTGCATTTTACATATATATTCTTTTGAATTGCATGCCCTAATTCCCATCCCTTGGCTGAAGATGATAGCCCAGCAAAACTTCCACCAAGGGCCCCTTCCCTGTGGCAGCTCCCTGCTGTGGCAGCTCCCTGCTGAAGCAGCCCAGGAACAGCTGCTGGGCTCAGCAGCAAACCCTCCCTACATTGGAGTTTGTGCTGCATCACCAAGGCAATGGCAGTTTTGGCACACCACCAGAGGGTCAAGTCATGCAGCCAAGGCCTCTGAGGGGTAGAATTTGGAGGGAAAGGTGCTTTCCTTCACTCCTGGAGAGAACCACTGAGTTGGTAGAAGTACTTTGGAGGATCTCTCCTCAGAGTCTGCAATTTGCAGCTTGTCTTGCTTGAAGCAGCAAGCTGAGGAAATGCCAGACTCCCCTGCCGCGCACTCTCCCGGGAAGGGAAGGCAACGGCCGCGGGTTGCACGGCAAATACTCTGCACCCGCCACCCAGTACAGATGCCCCCTTTGTAGCTGATGCTGCTGGCAGGACATTTACCAAAGCGGTGGCATCTTCATGGCCATTTTGTTCCCAAATCAACTCGACCACTGTGCAGCATAAAGAGCAGAGTGAAGCAAAAGCCGGGTGATGCCAGCCCCAGGATAAACCTTTACTTACGAGTCAGCTGGGTCAGGTAGTAGCCAGAATAGACAACAGAAAAGACGGTGCAAACCGCGGCACAGACTTGCCCAATCATTTTGGCAGCACTGTGCGGGTTTGCACGCTGAATGCCACCCAAGGGAAAGCCAAGACTCCTCTCGGGGTGCAGGCAGTCTGCTGAACACTCCTTGAGCCTCCTGCAGGGATCAAGCAGAAGAGCTGCTCTGGACAACCAGGCCTCGTGCGCACCGGGACAACACTGTGCTGACAGCACTGTGACGTGGCACCGCTCCTTTGAGCTCACAATAGCAGCTGCTCTGTGGCTTTCTTGTGCCCAGCAAGCCAACCTTCTGTACAGCTGATGCGAAAGAAAAGCCTGGGAAGTTCTCCTCACTCATAAAGCAGCAGAAAATGTCCTCCCAGTCCATAAGGCAGTGCTCAAGGCATCCCAGGGGAACTCAGAAAATGCACCAACCCAAGCGCCATCCAAGGATTCCAAGCAAACGTGCCTTTTGGTCCCAAAAGCTTTGACTGAAAGCAAGTCTGCTTGTTCTAGGTGGCATTGTAGCTGGTTCCGAAAAGTCTCACTTCTTCAATGTCATTTAGGGGGGAAAAGAAGCAAATATAATAAATTTCCAGGACTATTGTTTGTTGGGGAGGATGAAACAGGAAAGCCTTATAAATATGATTGCCTGGCAAAAGATTTTGAGCATAGAGAAAGTATAAACGAGATTGAAATGAAAGCAAGTTTTGAGATCCCTTTGTTACTGAACAACGGGAAAACAATGATGTGGCAGCTGAAGGTAATCCCCTTTTGATGAAACAAGACCCTCTGCAAGCAGGCAGGTCCAAGGGGCCAGCAGACCCTGCCTGCTTGGCAGAAGGGGTCCACAGAGTAGTTTTTAGGGTTTAAAATGTAGCACAGTATGGTCATGTAGTGATTCTTTAAGGTTGTATGGAAATGCTGTAGGATTTCTATATTGTACTAGATTGGATAGCAAGAATCAGAATATTCAACACAGAAGATGATTTATTGTATTGTAATGGGAACTTTGCCCACTTATCACTTCACCTTCCACTTCTTCTACTTCTTCTTATTTACTTTCTATACTCTTACTCTTGCTTCTTAGCCCTTACCCTTTTTATTCTCTTACGTTCTACGCCTCTCTTCTCTCGGGCCCGCTCTGAGCTGCAGCTGGCAGCTCCCAGCAGGGCCCTTCACCCATGCCCTTTGCAATAAACTTCAAGTTCTGCGACCTGGCTTCAGAGATCTCCTGCTCCTGCATCCAACAATTGTTGGCTGCAGAGTCTTCTTGGGCACGCAAGAGCATGCTGACCTTTGCTCTGACTTGCTTTGAAGGCTGACCTCCCCTTGTGGCAGGGAGACCCTGGCTTAGCTGTTGACGCAAAGCTCCTCTTTGCTGTTTCTCTGGCAACTGAAAGTCTCAGAACATCCGGAAGAGCCGTGTGCTGATTCTTGGGCTGCCACACTTGTGTTGTGTCGGAGCTCTGGCAGCGGCCTGCGGCCGGCTACTCTGCAATGGCCTGCAGATGTTGAGCCCAAAGGAGGCCGCTTTGGAACAGTCCAAAGCTGCAGTGGGATATTGGGGTGCACGAGACAGACCGTACTTTGGACTTTAATAGCATAAAAGAACTGATAGATTAAATGCCTTGGTAAAATGTCTTGCAAGCAAGAGATGTTGTTATATGCATAAGTTTTGTATGTGATTTCAACCTAATCATTGCAGTACACATTACTAGTCTCCCTAAAAAAGTATAGAAGTGCTTGTATCCCACAAGTCAAATGGGATTCTGATCACCAAGTCAGTTTTCTCGTCCCTCTCCACTGCTGACAATTGGTGCCCTGTTTGAGGAAATGAATTGGCCTGAGTGTCGGGCAGTCAGTGAGCCCCTGGAACTGATTGTGACAGTGAGAGAACCGCGTTGGGGCCCGCAATCCCTGTCTGCTGCAACTTGACAGGTGAGCCAGGGGAACTAAAGGAATTGGGAAGAAATTGTCCAAACAGAGAGACGTCTATGAAACCATGCTTGCCCTTCTGGACAGGCATGGCTTCCCCATCCCAAAGAACAACCTTAAGTCACTTTTAGGATGGGTGTCACACATGGTCTCTAACGCTACCCCGTCTTCTGTATTTACTCCCCGCTTCTGGGACAAAGTCAGCGTAAAAGTCTACGACCTCTCTACGCTGCCTGGCCACGAGCCAGAGCTCCAAATGCTTCCTGCTCGGAGGGCGGTCATGGACGC
The DNA here is from genome assembly GCA_024362935.1 of Setophaga petechia. Lineage (NCBI taxonomy): Eukaryota > Metazoa > Chordata > Aves > Passeriformes > Parulidae > Setophaga > Setophaga petechia. The sequence continues at coordinate 37,631,238 of JANCRA010000004.1, forward strand.
AATTAAAAAAGAGGGAGGGAGCAGGGAAGCCTGCGAGGCTACAGCCTGTGAGGCTACCCTGAGACGGTCCCGGCAACTGTGGCAGATCAAAACCTGCCCAAGTCCTGCTGCCCATACCCCGTCCGCACGCCCTCCCCAGTGAGCGCCAGGGATAGAGCCCGGTCCCCACCCCCAGTCCCATTGCCACACCGCCAGCGATCCCAGAGCCGCCGGATGCTTATGGCTTATGCGGCAGACACTGACTCTAGCAGTGATGAAGGGGAGCTGGACTCTTTCAGCCCCGGCCCTGAAAAAGATGCGAGCATAACTCCCTTTGGATAAGCGTAACAATTGGTTATGGATAAAAAGGAAAGCCCTTAAGGACAGAGACTTTGACACTGCTGCAGAAATCTTTGTGGCCCCCCCCGTGCAATTTGGCCTGAGGCGGGAAAAACCACAATGGGTGCTCCTAGATCACTCAGAAATTAAGGAACTGCGCCGTACCGCTGGGGAATATGGACTAGAGTGCCCATATTTTAGTAATTTGTTAAGAGCAACCTTTACTACTCACCTCATGACACCTCATGACTGCTCATGATGTTAAGTTTTTGGCAAATCTGTTGCTCACACCAACACAATATGCTGTATTTATGGCACAATGGAAAAAAGGACTGGAAAATTTAATGGCAACGCATGCAGGGCATGCAAACCAAGCCCTGGCTGCCTAAACTGTTGACCACCTTGTGGGGGAGGGGGCACATACCGACCCTAATGGCCAGGGCACCTTACCGAGAGAAGCCCTACAGGAAATTAGGGCAGCTCGCCTGGCATTCCTTAGGGTTCCTGATGCCAAAACTCTGCCACAGTCCTTCATTAATATCAAACAAGATCCACAAGAGCCTTACATGCAGTTTGTGGACAAATTGAAACTAACATTGGAGAGACAAATCAATAGTGAGCAAGCCAGGGAGATTATACTCCTCAAACTGGCTGTCAGGAACACCAACCTGGACTGTAAGCAGTTTTTAAAATCTTTACCCCCTGAACCTGAAGCCACTTTACTCCAAATGATACAAGCGTGCAACCGCCTGGGGACATTACAACACACCACAGCAGTCACATATCAAGCTGTGGGGCAAGGCATAGCGAACGCTTTTGCCACCATGAAATTAACCCCTGGGAAACAGCTGCCTTGTTTTGCCTGCGGGGAATGTGGACATATCTGCAGAGACTGCCAAAGAACGCAAAAACCTAAAGCTCCAGGTCTATGCCCTCGCTGTCGGAAAGGCCTCATTTTGCTAATATATGTCGCCCTAAGTTCCACCAGAATGGCCAGCCTTTGCAGGGACATTTCTCTCGCAGTGTGGGACGGCGAGACAGGAGGAGACAAATTCCGCAGCCGATGCAGCAGCTGGGAGCAACCGGGACCTTCCAATTGGCCCTGCCCCCGAGCAACTGACAGCGCCGAGCAATGGACCTGGCAACCTCCAACACAGTAATGTTGCTTGATTCATCTGTCCATTTGCTTCCCACAGGAGTTTTCAGACCATCAGGACAGAGTATGCCCACGGATTATAGGCAGATCTTCCACCTCAATAACAGGGTTGTTTCTTTTCCCTGGGGCTACAGACTCTGATTCCCTTGGGGAAATAAAGTTCATGGCTTGGGCCCCCCCATCAGCCCTGTGTAGTCCCGGCCGGGAGCAATATAGCTCAATGTCATGGTTTGACACTGGCACAATGCCAATGCCCCATGAAAACATACTTCCCTGGTGTTTACTGTGAGATGAGACCACGAAATAAGCAAAGCAGGCCTCTACCTTAGGAAAAAAAAAAGTTTATTAACTAAACTACAAAAGGAAAGAAAAAAAAACCACACACACACACACACACACACCTGGAAAATGAAAACTCCACAAAAACATTTCCTCCTCCCCCCACCACATTTCCAATACATCTTCCAAATTTCAAGTCTCCATCCATCACCCAGTAAATAGTCAATTCCAGTCCATCAAGAGGAGAGGAGTCCTTCTTGGGGCCATGGTGACCTCTTCCTTGCATGCCCAGCGCTCTCACCGCTGGACTTGGAACAGAGCTACTTCAAGGGTTATCCTTTTAAGGGTGCTTTGACCAGTTCCAAAAAAAAGGCACAGTCTTCTCTCATCTTGGGACCTCTTGTCCCCCCCATACTTATTTACCCCCTGGGGCCGGGGGGTCTCCAAAACTGAACCCTCTCATTCTGAGCCATCGCCTCCCCCCTGCATGCAGCCTCTGTGTCGCGAGGAAGCATGGTTCTATCCGTGGCTGTACCAAAAAGAGTCCAGCAAGCAGCTACTCCATCATCTCTTTCCGGCCTCTTCTTCACTCTCCCAGCCTCATTCACTGCTCCAACTATCATTCTCTTGCTCATTTCCACTTTATCATCCACTCCATCTCCCCTCCAGGAAAGGTCCAAATGCTCTGTGAGGTCTTCATTGTCCAGAAAAGGGTTAACAAACTTCTGCACGCGGCCAGGCTCCTTCCCTGCTGCACTCCCCCTTCCCCCCTCCTTCTTCACAGCTGATATCACTTCAAAGCCACAGGCCCGTACCAGCTTTCTCTATCTCATCTTCTAACTGGGGGGAGGGGGGGGGTGGCTGCCCAAATCTTCTCGGGGTCTCTCTCCCTCTGTCTCTCCTGGGGGGGGGGGGGGGCTGCCCAACGCCTCCTGGTGTCCCAACCACCCTTCCATCCTGAGGGGTCAGGCCTACCTCTGCCGGGCCGCAGGTTTTCCCCTCCCCCGCCCAGCTCAAAGCCAGGCAGGGGAGGCCTTGCCTCTTTGCTGGCCGGAAATCAAAAGAGAAAGCCCAAGGGAGGGCTCTGCTTCTAACCCCTGTGTTCTCAGAGGCGCATCCACCCTCAGTGGGCAAGCCTGGTGTCAATTTAAAATCTGAAACCCTATTGGCCTCTGGCCACTCCATTCCCAGAAAAACCTACTTCCTGTAAACCCACGACACTCAACTTGTACCCTTTCTTGCAGCCCCCCTGTCTGCAGCCCGATAGCTGAAAAGAGGGACGGGGGTTTCGGTTTCGGTTCTACGGGGGTCCCACAGATTTTATGGACACAATGTATTACATCTGAGCGTCCAACATGCCAATGCAAAGGGACTCTGAAAGGCAGAGACACTCCTAACAGGACTCATTGATACAGGAGCCGGTGTGACTGTTAACTCAAGGAGCCAATAGCCCAATGAGTGCCCATTAACGACTCAGGGTCCCTCCGGCATGGGTGGAAAGAGAGAAAGCTTGCAAAACCAACACTCGGTGCAAATAACAGTGCCTGATCGCCACAGTTAAACCTTTTGTGATGTCCATCCCCATGGTTTTGTGGGGCAAAGATTTTTTAACACAGTGGAGAATTTTTATGCATTTAGATTTTGTACAGGAGTCATTTGGGACACTCGACACCCCCACAACGGTCCCCAGCTGAAGTGCCCCAGGCACTTTCAAGCATTGGAAGGAGCAGCCCAGCTATCAAAAGCCACAGTTCATACAGATCTAAAGCCCTGAAGGACACCTAGCCCTGGTCAATTTTCCAATTACTTGCCTTTTTTCATAACAATGTATTTGTCGGGAATTCTTTACTACAGCTATTTAGTACTATATAACTAAATCTCTTTTAGTTTAGCCTTCAAGGTTTATATGCCATTACTCTTACTAAGCCAAACTTAAATCTATCCTACAAGCAATCTTTAAAAGCTGCTGCAGGGGTTGCAGCCCTGCCTGCCTGGCACCAGCCAGTGTTGAGATTTATCTTCTAACTTGTGATTTGTGATTTTTAACAGGATTGTTACTAGAAAAGTTCAAAGGTGTTGGTATAGAGGTGGTGTCTTTTTACCTATTAATAACATAACAAAACTGCATGGTTCACTGAGAATAACTACATAAGTCATCAATTCAAGATTCTTTAGCTCACATTGAAGACAAATCTGGAACTTTATCTGTAGTGATTTTTTGAGATTTAATTCCACTGTCAGCTTTGTTAAATGCTTGCTTTTTACTCCATAGTTCTAACAAGGTAATTGTATTGTGAATGTTTAAATGATCAAATCGATAGCCAAATTTATGAAGAATTTAAGAACGATTTATTGGATCAGTTACAAAAAAACAGAATTTCGAGCAACCACCACAATCAAAACAGCGTCAGTCCCGGGTACAGGCGCTGGGTGAACTAGGGTCCACTGACAAAGTGACAGCATCTCCCCAGGAGTTCACTCCGAGTGCTTCCAGTGTCCAGCTTACATTCCGTCTATTCTGCCTGAGGCGAAGATGACCACACTTTTCTATACAGCTCTTCGAATGCAAACCAAGATCTATACATCTGCTAGAATAGACAAAGACGGTCCGGAGACTCAGACTCAGATGAGTGTCTGAGGGTTCAGGCAGAAGCTGCATTCACATGTAATAGGCTGATACCAGTTCCTGAGTACCACAGATGGGATCAGGCCCATCTGAACTTAGAAATCTTACCCGAAAATTATTTTCCAAGCCCTCACTTTAAAACTATAAAGCTTGCCGATTACTACAGAATCGAAGTAATGGTACAATATTAAAGAAATTGATAATGTATTAAGTCACCATTCTATTTTTCATGTGCTACTAATCGTATCTATTGTCTGATTTTTTTTTCCTTAGTCTAAGTTTGTTGTTATGTTATATATTGTTTTGCTTTGATGTTACCTTCATGTTCATAATGAGAAACACGTTATTAAAAAACAAAAATAGGGGGGAATATAGCTCCTCCAGAAGTTTACATTAAAAAAAAACTTTTTGAAAGCAGATCAAAACACATCAAAATGGATCTATTACGTTCCTGAAACACCATTCGTGGAACCCTGAGAACTAATATTCCTGGGTTCTGTGAAATTGGATTTTTGTGTTCCTTTTAAATACATGGGGAGTAATCAGTCTAAAAATGCTTCTCCCTATCACCCTGTGTATAAGAATCAAAACTTTTAGTACATTTACACTTCTGGCAGCCTTTCTAAATCCAGGAATGCAGCTGCCATCAGGAATGTTTTTAGTTTATAAACATCAAGCCTGAGCCTTTTAGTAGCTGGAGTTTTAAAGATTCTTTTTAGGAGAGGTACGTATGTGGCAACTTCGATAATAATTACATTAATCAGGATACCTTGCTTGCTTCAATGTGTGCAGAGATTAATTAATAAGACCATTAAAGGAGTGGTTTTGGTTGACACACAACGGGGAGATATTGGGGTGCACAAGACAGAGAGTACTTTGGACCTTATTAGCATGAGAGAATTGATAGATAAAATGCCTTGACAAAAGCAAATGGAACTTTGAGAATTAGATCTAGATAGCAAGAAGATTTAATTAGACAGGTTTACCAGAAAAAGAAAATCCTATTAAGCAATGCAAGAAAGAGATGTTGTTATATGCATGTTTGTGGATGTGACTTCAACCTAAGCATTGTAGTATACATTACTAGCCTCCCTAAAATAGCATAGAGGCGCTTGTATCCCACAAAAAACCGGATTCTGATCACCAAGTCAGTCTCCCTGTCTCTCTCCATTGACGACAAGCAGCCACCTCAAAGGGCAGACAAATGAGGCTCTCCTGCACTTGAGCTGTGCCACGCAGCTACACAAAGCTGGGCAGACACCGCGGAGCACAGGGACTACAGAAGGCACAGAAAGAGGGACAAAGCCACTCAAGCACACAGACTTTTCATGATTGCTGAGCCCCAGACAACCCCAAGCCTGGTGGCACCCACAAGTCCTGTACTGTTGACAAAGAGCAGGTACAGCAGGTGCTTTGCCTCGCTGGCCTGGCTCCTGCCAGGCACTGTCCTCTCTGCTGCCCTGTACTGCCAGCAGACGTGCCCACCTTCTTGGTTGCACTTGTAGAGCCTCATACCTATTAGGCATGGCCACCTGGCAGGCGGGAGCAGTCACAGGGGAGACGTGCCAGCTACACCGAGCAGGAACCAAAAGCATCTATGGGCACAGCTGAAAGCCTGTATCTGCACAGGATGTTCTGGCTGTGTCATGATCCGCTCACGTGAGAGGGCAGTCGTGATGGTTCGTTTTCCTCATCTCAGAGCGCAAAACACAACACAGTGGGGATTTCAGTATTAATCCAAACAAATGCACTTTTATTGAATGAGCACAGCAAATGCGATAGAGGGATTAAGGGAAAGGGAAAAGATGGAGAAAGGGGGAGAGAGAAAGAGGGGATATAGCAAGCAAGCGTAGAAAGACAAAGTCCTGGTAGTACAGCCGAAGAAGTTCGCCTAGTCACGTTGGGAAGATCTCAAAGGTTCTGGTTAACTCAAGGTTCTGTTATTCCGCATTGCTGAGCGGGGAGAACCAGATCTTCTATTGAAATCGCTGAGGGGAAAAAAGATCCAATAAAGAATAGATGTAACAGGTAGTCCATGTTCTCAGCAGCAGGTGAGGACCAATGTCTTCTTGGTCCAATGGCCACACTTGCAGGCAAATATCTCCCTGTGGTCACGTTGGCTCCCCCACACAGCTCCCCCGTGTTGGGGGATTTCAGTCTCAGTCCTTGGGAGGGGGGGGCTTCTCCGTATTGGGGTCTCATGCCTCAGTCCTTGAGAGAGAGGCTTCTTCCATCTCAGATCATCTGTCACAGTGGTTGAAAAGCAGATGAGGGGTCTTCTTTGGACCTCCAAAGGCTACCCCAGGAAAGTCCAACCAGGCCAAGAGGTGGGAAAATTCCTGGCCTATTGTCGCCAAGCACGTGCAAGCACATGGGGCGCCTTGACCCCTGGCAGGCCCTGCTGGAAGCATTCACTGTAGATGCAGCTGAAAACAATCGCTCGGCAGGCCAGAACTCTGCTGAGGGGCCTCAGGACTTTTGGCGTTCATCCACCACCGGCAGGCCAGGATTCTGATCAGGCTTCTCTGGGTCCCGATGTCGGTCCTTGAGACGGTCTTGGGGCAAATGAGGGGAACTTCAGACCCTATGTCTCACAGGCTGCCCTGCTCTTCACTGGCTTTTGGCTGGAAATGCAATTGCACTGTCTTCCTCATCCCAGCATCCTCGGCTGAGCAAAAACTGGCCAATGGGCAGCATTCCAAAGGCAGTGTAGGTTGGAACTGATAAAGGAAGGAGATTGTTCCCAATTGCAAACCACACCAGAACGCCCTTAGGAGGGACTTTCCAGCTTTAAAATATTGGCCTACATTATTCTACATTCAGAAGGGAATGTAGAGCCTTATTCCCTGGCTGACATGGAAGGGAATCTTCCAACAGGCATGAGGGTGTATAGGACTATTATTGTGAGTCCAGCTCCAAGCTGCCATGGCAGAAAGTAATCCTGAAGTGGTCCTGTGTTGTGGTGTATTTTCTAGACTGTTCTGTTCCCCCCTGCCTTAGTTGGTGTCATGGTTTAGACACTGGCACAATGCCAATGCCCCATGAAAATATACTCCCCTGGTGTCTGCTGTGAGATGGTACCCAGGAATAAGCAAAACAGGCTCCTACTTAGGGAAAAAAGAAAAAAAAACTTTATTAACTAAAACTACAAAAACTAAACCATAAAGGAAAGAAAATAAACACAAGGAAAATGAAAACTATACAGAAACACTCCACCACTTCCTCCTCCCACCAAATTTCCAATACATTTACATTTCCCACAAATATCCACACTCGGTCTGACACCACCCTTTAGACAATCGAATCTTCAGCTCATCAAGAAGTAGACGGAGTCCCTTTCCCGTACCAGGAACCTTTTTTCACAATCAGCAGCCGCCCGGGAAAAAGGAAAAAAAGTCTTTCGCTGCTATCATGTGATTCCTTCTTTCCTTCCATGCAAAGAGATGCTCTCACCATCCCCTGCATGGGACAGAAGTGTGCATCAGGGTAGATCTTTGGACCTTTTAAGGATGCCTCGTCTCATTCCAAGCAGAGCACAGTCTCATCTCTCATCTCTTGGGACCTCTTGTCCCCCCCATACTTATTAACCCCCTGGGGCCGGGGGGTCTCCAAAATCCAAAAAAACTGAACTCTCTTAGCTCTGAGTCTTCGCTTTCCCCCCTGAAATGCAGTCTCTGTATCACCAGGAGTCAGTACTTGGTTTTTTACAACGAGAAAAAGCGTTCAGGAAAAAACCCACTCCAATCTTTCCTCCATTCCTTCAACATCTCTCTCTTTGCCAGGCCTCTCACTGGTCTATTTCTTCCTTTATCCTCCACTCTTATCCTTCTCTAGGAAAAGGAGATGTTCTTGTAAAGTTTTCATTGTCCACAAAAGGGTTAAAAGTTCTCCTGAGCGGCCGGGCTGCCCACTGCCTCCTTCCCCCCCCTTTTCCTCCTTCTCGGCTGTGCTGCCTGCTGCCGGGACATGATATCAGGTTTCAAGGTAACAAGCACAGGCTGCCCTCTCTCTCTGTCTCCCGGGGAAGGGGGGGAAGAAATACCTCTCCGTGCTCCTTCCATCCTTCCACCTTTGGGCCACCCTTGGGCCAGGCCAGGCCTCTCTCACGGCCGCATGGCTTTCCCCTCCCCCGCCCAGCAGGAGACACCGGGCGGGGGAAGGTCCGACCTGCTCCCTCGCCGGAACCAAAAGGCCGAGCGAGCAACTTCCCTGCTCTTTTAACCCCTTGGATTTTTTTTTTTTTTTGTGGTCTCAGAGGCGTATCCAAATGTCTCACTGGCCAGAACAGATGCCCATCTTAAAATCCGGACAGCCACTGGCCACCAAAACATAAAACAATATATCCCAGATGTCCCACTTCCGATCAAACCACGACAGTTGGTTTATTCTGTTTCCCCTATATTATTATGGTTTTGCCCTGGTCCTCTTTCCCCTCCCTGACAATGCCTATCAATGTTCCTCTCTTATATCCCCTCCCCAGTGCCCTGTCTGTCACTCCCAGCCACCACCTAATTTTCCAGAAACTTCCCTTCTTGGCTTGGAGTGGTTGATCCCGGTGCTGGGGTTCCCTCCCATAAGTTTCCTCCACATATCAATCTCATGTACCTCAGTCCCCCCTGGATACCCATTGGTTCCCAAATGGGTTCCACTCTTACCTCCCACTCCCTTTCTAAGTCTATGTAACCTGTCGTCCCCCCACACCCACCCCGCCTATGTCTTCACCTGCTGATTCTCCTGGGATTTATTAAAGACCTGGATTACACCGCAGTTGGAGTCCACGCTTTATTCTGCCAATCACAGCTCATTGTCAGCCTCGTCCTGCACCTGGAAACGTCCCTAGCTACAACGCTGGGTGATTGCCTGAGGCGCTGACCCGAAGCCCCGCTATCGGGAGAAGAGCCCCGGTGCTGCGAGCAGTGCTGGCCGACGAGCCGGGACGTCTCCTTTGAAGCCTGACCGCTGCAGTCCTGGTCACCTCTTCTGCTTCCTCTGATTGCTTTGCTGCACCTTTCCTTCGTTTTCATTTGAAAAGCCCTTAGAGTGGGATTTAGATGGTGGGGCCATTGTGATCTGGAGGAGGAATAACAGAAGTACAAATAGTCATAGAACCAACACCAGCATTAAATCAGCCACACAGCCAATCAATTTCTCTGAAGTATTTAGTCTTCAATGACTGGTGACAAGTCAGGAGTCTAAGGGAAATCTAGGAAGCCAAGTGTTCTCATCAGTTTGGCCAGACTACCACACACACCTTCACTGGCTAGGTCGCAGCCTTCTGCTGCTCGCAAAACAATCCCTGCTCTTGTCTTTACTGCACTGGGAAGCTCAGGCAAAGCCCACTCACTCCCAGCTTTTGCCTCTAAGCCAAAAGGAATACCACAAGTGCTCCCTGCCTGCATCCAAGCACCACAATGGCTTCTGTAGGGAGTCCAAATGTCTGTCCGACACCACAGCAAGGAGGAACATGTGCTACACAGCTGAGGCACACACACAGTACACTGCTCGATCAGACAAAGAATGCACAGGACGTGCTCAGCAGCTTCAGGCACCGCCTCAGCAGCCTGACTGCCTGCCTGCTCCCACAACTCTAGCCTGGCTCTGCAGGGGGCTTTCTGTGGGACCTCCCTTCTTCTGAGATAAAGCTCTGGCTTTCCCATTCTCTTTGGGCCTGCAACGCTATTCCTGCCTTCCTCAAACCTGCACTCTGGTAGCCTCTCACCTGATCGGTCCTTTCCCTCCTGGCACCAAGGTCTCTCCAGCACTGTTTGCCAAGGGCCAGCTGAGAGACAATGCCACCCACACAGACAGTGTCCAGACAAACAGTGCCTATAAGGTGCGCGGAGGAGTCCAAAACAACACACAAGCTCTCCTTTCACAGCCTTTGCCTTTTGACTGGCTCTGCTTTGTACCTCTTCTTGTTCAGCTCGCATGCTGGCAACTTCCTGCTTCATCTCCAGCAGCCTTTTCTCCTGCTGCTTCTGTACCTCTGCCAGGAGGTTTGCCCCTTGTGCCAGCAGCTGCTGTGCCTCCAAACGCTGCCCTTCCAGCTCGTGGTGAGTGGAGGAAGACACTTCCACATGAAGCCCCAGCAAAGTTCCCCCAGGAATCAATGGAAGCTTCATGCCTTGAACCACCCCCCCACCTGAAAAGTGCACATCAGTAGTGACTTTGTGCCCTCCAGCAATGCTGTTCTAACCCAAAAAATAGAGCGAGCATCAGCAGCTTTGAGATAAGGAGATGCCACCTTGCTTCCCTGCTCTGATGGCTGCCTGTTTCCTGGCCCCTCTCTGCTCAAGATTTCTACCTGCTCTCAGAGGCTCTGTTCTCCAAGTGCTGAAGTGGTCCTTGTCACTGCACGGATGACAGCAATCAGCCTGTCAGAAGAGGCTTAAGAGAGGCTCTGCTGATTGGAGAAAAGGATGCTGCCCAAAAGGAAAAGAAACAAAACAAACAAATTAAAAGAGACAAAGGAAAAAGGAGCCATTCTTTTCAAAACTGAGTTCCTAACAGGGTCAAGCTGGATTCCTCTAGCACACACAAATACACAGACATCGGACTGAGGGCTCCAGCAGCACATCTGCCTTCATGTCCAGGATGCTGCTATTGCAGGAAACATGGCCCAGAACTGCACTAGTCCATTCCTCAAGGTGTCGTCACTCTCTAGGATTTTTATCTGGATATCACTGTGGGATTGCTGCTTGCTTTCCAAAGGTTTTGTTCCCAGCAGGAAAGCCAGCAGACTTATTCAAGATCCTCTCTGCAACAGACATGAGCTATTTGAGTGTCCAAGAGGGGCATAAGACATTCCTCAAGAGACTCCCAAGAGCTCTGAAAAATATTGGTCCCACATGTTGTTCTCAGGACTGGTGGACATGCAGGTTTCCAGCAGCAAGCCTGGAGCAAGGACACAAGCAGCAGGGCGCAGATGTGCTCAGCTCTGGCTTGCAGGAAGAGCGGTGTGTGCCTCGGCAGACCCCCCTCCTGTGCTGGCTGGCATCTTCCCTCACAGCAGGCACAGCCAAGGAAGTGGCCCCGTCACCAGCTCCTTGTCTGCCACAAAACCTGGCAGCAAAGCCACAGCGATTCTCATCTACTTGACCGGGCCAGGCACCACATGGGGCTGGCACAAATCCTGCGCAGCTATCCCCGTTTGGCTGCCAGAAACCTCTAAGAGTGGGCCGGGAGGGACAAGCTGGGTGCCCTTGGATGCTCCCAGTGAGCTCCGCCACAGCCCCTGCCTTCCCACAGACCAATCTAAAACTGCTTGGCAGGGATTGCTTTCATTGTGTTCCTCAAGCCCCCGTCTTCAGCAATTGCAATACTTCAGTTCCTTTGCTACCAGGTAAACCTGAATACACCACCTGAGAGCAAAGGAGGGCCACAGAAATGAGCAGAAGGTGGGAATTCTCCTCTAAGGAACACCAGTGAGAGTTGTGCTTGTTTAGCCTGGAGAAGGGCAAGCCCCAAGGAGACCTTTCCATAGTTGTAGGGGCTTCTAAGAAAGATGGGGACCTATCTTTTAGCAGGGCCAACTGCAAGAGGACAAGGGGCAACGGTTTGAAGCTAAAAGACACTCAATTCAGATTGGCTCTAAGGAAGAAACTGTTTATAAGGAAAATGCTGGAACACTGGCACAGGCAGCCCAGAGAGCTGGGAGCAGCCCCAGGCCTGGCAACATTCAAGGTTGGACGGGACTGTGAGCAATCTGATCTTCTTGAAGATGTCCTTGTCAGGGGCTGTGGCTTTGGAATAGATGACCTTTACTGGTCCCTTCCAAGCTCAAGCAGTCTTGGATCCTACTTGGTTTCATTTGAGAAGCACCCAGAGCGGAGATTACTATGTGGGGGCCCATCTGATTGCCTGGAGTTTGGCTGAGGAGCAAACCCTGACAGGGAACAGCTGTTTGGCCTGCAGCCCCTTTGCATTGTACCTGCAGAAGTGCCTTGGCAGAGCCTCGCCTGTCCGCATCCATCTGCAGGCAGCAGCCCAGAAATGCACACAAGCCACGGGGTAGCCTGAGCTTGTGCAGATCTGGTACCCCTTGCCTGCCTATCAGGTAGCTAGCCTGAAGCAAAAGGAAACAGGAGACTCCATGTGATTTTTCCATATCCTTCAGTGCTCACCTAGACCCCACCTTTTAAGCTGCAGTCTGCAGTGGCAATTTCTTGCCTCAGCAGACAGTTAGAGATGAGCCTTCTCTTCCAAAGGAAAAAAGTCCCAGTGCAGCCCCAGCTATTCCAAGCTGCACCAGGTCTAGCCTTGACAGCTGACGGGAGCCCCAGGGACAGTTTTAGAAGTGGGCCTTGCTGGAAGCACTTCAGGCTGTGGGAATGGGATTTGGTCTAATGGACAGGGACCAGAAGGACACTGAGCATATTTGCACCTTACCCTGTCACTGGTTTCCCGAATATAAGGAGCCTCTCCTTTGGCCATTTCAATTCCCACGATGCCGAGGGACCAGGTGTCCACTTTGGGGCCGTAGGGCTCTCCTCTCACCACCTCAGGCGCCATCCAGCAGATGGTCCCGACCATCGACCTCCGTTTACTCTGCTCAGGGCTGAGCAGAGCACAGAGGCCAAAATCAGCTGAGGAGAAAAACAAACACTGCTTCAAGTAGGAGACCAAGGAAAAGGGTTCCTCACTCTAAGTCCCAGAATGAAGTGGGTGAATCGAGCTGGAAAAGCAGCTGGGCTCTCTTTCCTCAGGGCTGCAGCCAAGGACATTTGTCCACTTAACAACTGTCCACCTAACAGCCCACCCACGATTCCCACCGCGGCTTTTCCTCATTCCCCTGGACGTTTACACTGTAACTCCCTCCCTTTGGAAGGAACACACACAAACCCAAGTTACTCTTGAAACCTTGTTGCTCTCTAGACCACTCAGCACCTTCCAGAGTGCTCCCTGCACTCTCAGCAGCGCCACTGCTGGGCACCCGCCAGCCACTCCCAAGCAGCCCCACACCGCCTCCGCGGAGCGCTGCCCCTGACCGGGAATACCCACCCAACTTGACGGAGCCATCCCGGCCCAGAAGGATGTTGTCACTTTTGATGTCTCTGTGGATCACCTGGTTGGCATGAAGGAAAGCCAGGCCTTGCAGGCACTGCAAGAGAAAAAAGAAACAGGAGCCAAAAGTTAGCCTGATCTGATTTCATCACACGCAAAAGGAGGGTGTACCTGAAGATTCACAGATCCCAAAGGAGCAGAGAGTGCTGGCAAGAGGAAGAGCTTGCTGCTGCAACACTAGGAGAGCAGGATCTTTCCAAAGGACGCATATTAGCTTTTGAGGGGAAACATCAGTCGTTGCTCAAGACTGTCCCCTGCAAGGGCAGTCAGAATGACCGCTGCTGCAGCGGATGCGCTCTCCCCGTCAGGAGCACAAACAGTGCTTTTGCCAAAAGAGAAAAAGTCCCTGCCTCGGGTACCAAGGAGATCACTGTCGGCTGGGAGACTGGAGGACAGGGGTTATACGTCTGCCTCAACAGCAGACCTGGAAGTAGCTCATTTGTCAGTTTTCAGCAGCAAGCACCATGCTGGGAGCCATGCCATCCTTTGAAGTGGAGACCTGTGACAGATGAGTCTCTCTTTGGCTTTGCCGCTGCTTGAAAACTCGCACACCAGCACCTTTGCGCCTACAGGCAAAGAAGGCAATGCAGAAAGGTTCTGGGCAAAGGCTTGGAGAGGCACAGGGCAGAACAGAAAATAAAAATGAAAATGAGACAGGGAGTTCAACAACAGTAGACAAGAGTAAAGAAGAGACTACAGTAAAGACAGGGACACTGGCAGGCAGCTCAGTGCAGATGCTCCTTCTTCTCTGAACATAAGAGCAACACAGAAAGAAAGCTCTGAACATGGAATCACTCTCTTAGCAGCGCTTTCAAAGGATGAGCCCATCCAAGCCAACCCAAGCACAAGCAGGACCCCTTACCTCCCGACACACTGTTGCTATGTGTCCTACAGTCATCATTCTCATGCTGACCACATCAGCTAAAGAGCCTCCATCCATATATTCCAACACCAGCAGGACAGCCTCATTGACAAGGTAGCTGCAAGATGAAAGCAACAGCATGGAGATGAATGTGCACAGCTAAATTGCTGTATGGAAGAAAAGACTGCAGCTCAGTTTTCTTTCCAGGTCACTGGGAAATGAAGATGGAATCAAATGCAGACACACTCCAACACTCCACTCAGGCTATCCAGTGCCTGCCATCTGCGCCGCCCAAATGAGGAAGGTACACCCGTGGAAAATGACACGCCTTAGGTGGCAAGCAGGGGAAAAAGGCAGTGTGATGAGGGCAAAGATAAATCTGGAATCAGACACATCCCAGCAGCTGCTTCATCATCTTCATACACCAACTGCACCATTAACTCCAGCAGCAAGGAGACACACTTTTCACAGCTTTTACTCAGAGCACGTGGGTGTGCAGCACTGCCAAAACCCTCTGGAAAACTTTGCAGAAAAGACAGTCACCAACAGGAAAAACAATTTCAAACCTGTAAAATTATGTGCCTCCTAGCCTAGTCTTTTGGCATGCAAGGCAATGGAAAATAGCGGGAACACTGCAGGGGAAATAATCTCTGGGATGCTTTCTCAGCACTTCTCCTCCAACATTTGGAAAAAATCACGCCCCAAAACAGCAAAACAACACGCAGCCAGTGAACATACAGGCTGCTGGCTTAGTAAGACAGCCAGGTTTCTGAGATCAATCTTCAAGCTGTTTATGCCAGGAACCACTGATGGGGACAAAATGCAATCTCCTCCCATGCCTCGTACAGGACTGGATTGATGTTAATTTGAAAGATCCATTTTCTGCCAGAACTACTTACCTTTCAAAGTAGGTGACAATGTTGGGGTTCCTATTTTCCTGCATGACCAGGATTTCCTTTAACACGTCCTCACAACCCTGCTGCTGGACATTAAGTTGCTTTACGGCCACCTATGATGACATCGAAAGCCATAAGGGACAGACATCACCAGAGCCTCTTTCTCCATGCACTCACGGGCCTGGATGCCTTGACACCTCGGTCAAAAGCGACTCTAAACCATCAACCACAAAGCGCTAACAGCACTCTCTGCACCTACAGACTTCTCAAAAAGACTTTGTTTAGCACTACATTTATCACTTACACACATCTTGCAAGCCAAAAATATTTTTGCTCCATTGAAGACAAATTGAAACCACGGGAAATACGTTACCATTTCTAGGGGCTTTGACCAGCCTTTCAGAGATGGCTGCCATTTCAATTGTGTGCCAAAGTAAACAAACACACATATACATGACGGGGAAAATGCTGTCCAAAAAAGAACTCCAAAGTGACTCAAAGTAAAGTTACAATCCTAGCACATCCTAACTTCTTCAGTTTGGGTTTTGCAGCTCTGAAGAACAATCCTGAACAAGGTTCAGACTTCTAATTATTTAATGGGTTTAAAAATGAATAACCCTTTCTGTGGTACACTGTGGATGCGCCCCAGGTTATAAGCACAGGGCTTAGGGCTTTCAGACACCTCCTAGACCTCCCTCCAAGTGCAGTTCCTGAGCCCAGCGCTGCAGGTGGATAAGGAACTACCTTATCTAATTCCTTGCTATTAAGGAAGATGAAATCTATTGGCTGAGAGCCAAAAACCAAAATTCAGGACCCTGAACTTTTAGCCCCAAAGAGCTGCAGGATGCTTCAAGACACTGCCATGTCTGTTCAGTACAAAATGCATCTCTCTAGTGGAATGTCACTGCCACAGGATCAACACAAGGTTGTATTATTTCAGGCTCTTCATCAACTTCTTCTCACTGATCTATGTGTGTGGGGGTGTCTGCGTGTATGTGAACTTGGTTCCCTAGGACTGAAAGGCAAAACTGTGCTCCACACAAGATCTCTCCTTCTTTAGGTCTTGCATTCTATTTTCACACTGAACAATATGATAGGAAACAAAATATCTATGTCTGAACCTGTGCTTAAGTAGAATTTGGCTGGAATGCTGGTTCCTTCCATCAGCTAATCTATGCATATTTATCCAGGAAGTCCAAGCTAGGGTGTCCTTCTCTGAGACACACCACTGCCATCCTTGCATTCATTCAGGTGGGTACGAAGGACAAAGTCTGTCCAAAATGCATTTTGCATCCTGCCTCTAGACAGGCTGCTTCAGTGGGACAGCCTTTGCACCAAAGACAGGCGGCCCAAAGCTCTGGCCACAGATCACAGCCCAAGGAAAAGCACTCAAGAGCTGCAAAATCTGCAAGGGCACTTACCGCTTGTCCTGTGGCAGCGTTGAAGGCCTTATAAACAGTTCCAAAACCCCTAGAAACAGAGCAGTGGCAAGAACAGAGAAGTTGTTCAGTGCTCAGAAGCAAAAGGCAGCCCAGGCAGGAGCTCTCTGCTGCCTGCAGTGCCTCTAAAACACCGGGCTTTGTCTGCTCTTCAGCCAATGGCCCAGCAGCCCTCTGCCATGCAGCGTGTCCCAGAGAAAAGCTGCGTCCAACAGGAAGAAAAAGGGCTGCTACAAATCCAAATGTACACACTAGATTATGCATGCAGGGTGTTCTCTGCCTTTTCCTTCTTCTCTCTGTGCCTGTGGCGTGCCTGTGCAGCCAATGAAACACACAATCCTGCTGGGCCTCTCACCCTCTCTTTTGATCCTACCTACCTAACTCAGGCAGCACCACACAGCCTCTTATTTTCCTGACCACTGAATGGTGTTTCCAGCAAAATACTACTGAGAAATGCTACTGAGAGCTGTTATCTGACAGCTATCAAGTGGGAAACTGCCCTCTCAGGTTTTTCTTCCTTCATGCGTCTGGCCATATTACTTGGAATCATAGAAAAACATGTCTCCTGGCAAAACAGGCAAACTGATGGCACATCTTGGAGGGACAGGACAGCTTCCAGGTCCTCCTCCTTGAGGCAGCCAAGACATTGTCAGCATCCAGTTATCTTTGATAACTGATGCTGGTGCCTTGTACTGCCTCAGCACTGAGACAAGGACAATCTAAAGCCAGGATCTGAAGATGCTTGCAGCTTGCCTGACTTCCCATGTGATAGTGCACCACCAAAATTCCTGGCCCATGGTTCTGTAGAAGTAAGCCTGGCTGCACTCACCCACTGCCAATACGTTTCCATCCCATGTACTTCTTTTCCGGATCTCCCACAGTCACAACGCGCCCTGAAAGAAACAAAATGCAAGAAGCAAACTTCAAAACAGAGATCCTGACTTCCAGGAGATCTGAAACCCAGCTCCACTCTCTGGGGCTCTGAGCAATTTCTGGTCGCATGGCTGACAATAATATCAACAAGAACAACAACCACAGCAGCCCCAGCAAGACAGGCAGCTCTGGCCTGCACAGAGTCTGATTCTCCCACACTCCTTTGGAGGCTTGCCTTGAAGGGAAACTAAGCCCATGGAAAAACTATCAGAACAGAGAGAGACCAGAAAGGAACAGACACCAAGGCAAGTGGTTGTCATCTAGAAATGGGAGACATGGGCTGAAAACTCTGGACCCTTCATTTTCTTGGGAAGAAACACTCTCTTGTGAGATTCAACAAAAGATTTCATACTTCCAACGATTAAACGCACCCTGGCATCTGGGATGAATTTTTATCAACATCTTCAGTTTTGCAGAGCAGAAAGAATATTGCAAAATGAATTCCAGGACAGGAGGGGGTTTTCTCTACTTCTCAGCAGTTGGCCTAAAGAATGCCTTGACATTTTTAGAGAACAGCAGCTCATGCTGTGCTATATCCAAGAACAACGGCTGTAAGAATTAAGACCCTCTTCATTTATGAGCAGGCTAAGTTCTGAAGACCACTTTGCCCATTCCCCATGTAGTGAAGAACTACAAGGCTGTGTCTTCAGCCTGGGCTGCAGCAGTCACTAGCACTGCACTCAGCCCCTTGGACACCACCCACGGGCCCCATCTTCCCAAAGGACACAGCCCAGATGGGTAACAAGGACAGCGCCGCTCCTCAGGCGCTGCCGTGACACACACACCTGCACAAATGAGATGCTGATCCTTTCATGAGTCCACGTGAAGGCAGCTGAAACCTCACAGCTAAGCAAGGCTGCAGCCTCTGCAGTCACACCAGCTGTCAGTGGCAGGGCAGCTATGACAAAAAGCTGGCCAAAGCCCACAAATGGCCACTGACAAGAACTGTGAAGAAGCCAGAGCCAGAGCCAGCTGTGGTACACGCTGCTGACTGTGGAATCCTCTGATTCCTTGCCCTTCAGGGAAATCTCCAGAACCCTCCCGTGAAGGGAGCAATACTTACAAAACAGTTCCAGCCTACCTGGGCAGACAGAAAAGTCTTCCTCATGGACTCTTGCATACCACTGATTCATCCCACTTCCTTTCCCCATCAGTCCAAACTTCCCTTGGTTTCTCCTTTCCCTGTTTCCTCATTTGTTGTGGTACCCCTGGTGGACGGCCCCTTCTTCCCTGACAGCCAATTCCCTTTGCCTTTCCCCTTGGTACCGCCCTCATACCTGCCCCTAATGAAAGCTTGGCCAGAGGACATGGCACATCTTTTGCCTCTGCTTCCCATTTGGCATGCTCAAAAAAACCTCGCTGGAACTGACCTTTTAAAAGGCCTCTCTGCCTCTGTGCACTGAGCTTGCCGTGGTGAGTGTGGTGTGTGTGGACTTGACTGCCGTCCTGAATGCTTACCCAAGGGGCTTTTCCTCAAGAGATGCTTATTGGGAAACAGGTAGCAGCAACCACCATGGAAAGCCCCCCGCTGCTACAGCTGACCCCACTCAAGACAGAACATGATTGTCTTTGAATTCAGACCCACGGAGGAGACAATCAATGCCCCTTTTGTCCCAAGAGCTGATGGCAGACACTGAGTCAACTGGGCTCTGTTCTGAACCTGACCAGTTATTCTCTGACAGCACTGCACTGGCAGCTCTTACTACTTGTAAGAAGCAACTCAGTTGTACTGCAGAGTCACCAAGGCCTTGCTGTGCTTCCCTAGAGCGCAGGAATCTGTGCCAGGATTGAGGCCAATGCTCAGTATTCCAAGAATATTTACCAGCTGGGCATTAGCAGTGACAAAGTGCCTGCTACTGGAGGAACATGCAGCAGAGGGGCTGCAGCCTTCCTCCTGAGCATTGCCTGCAGGGCAGTTTTATCTGACCATGCCACATAGATGCGTCTCTTTGATGCATCTTCCTAAGGACACAACTAAAATATCAAACAGGGATTGCAACAAAATGTCCTGGATTTCTTCTTTTGGGACACTTGAAAACAACTCTTCCTCTCTGATACCTTGGGATTGCTCTAAGAATGTCACTTTTTAACTTGTAGAGCAGATTGAAAAGACCTCTTCCACTCTTATGTGTGCTGTCACCTGATGTTCTCTTCAAGGAGGTCAGGCTAACCAAAATGTAGAATTCTTACCAAACCAAACCATAGAAGGAATAGCAGAAGTACTGGAAGTCATAAAAATAACACCAGTATTAAATCAGCCGCACAGCCAAACAGTTTCTCTGAAGTAGTTTGTCTCCAATGACTGGTGACAAGTCAGGAGTCTAAAGGCAATCTAGGAAGCCAAGTGTTCTCATCAGATTGGCCAGACCAGCACACACACCTTCACTGAGTCATTGGCTAGGCTGCAACCTACTGCTGCTTGGGACACAATCCCTGCTGTTGTCTTCACTGCACAAGGAAGCTCAGGCTGAAGCTTCTAAAACAGCGGCTTTCAAGGGATAATGGGTTAAAGCATAGAATATAAAGCATTTGAGAATGTTCAGCATTTAAGAAACCACAGGGAACAGAGATAGGAGGATAGAAATGTTATGGAACACTGTGACAGGGAACAAGGATAGGAGGATAGAAATGTTATGGAACACTGTGACAGGGAACAGGGATAGGAGGATAGAAATTGATAACAAGTATTGAGTAAGACATGTTTAGAGCTAACAATGTTGAGATGATTCTAAGAGCCTTGCGAAAGCCATGATATCATGCGAGGACACCGGTAATTGACCATATTAGGAAGGAAGGTTCAAGAGTTTAAAGAAGAAGACTCCTCGGAGACCCGTGCCCATGATGAAGACCGACAGGAACAACCCCTGAGAAGACCCTCAAAAGAGAAGTCCCCGCCCACGCCCCGCCTACGCCACTCCCCATATAAATATGCATAAATATGATGTAATACCAATCTTAGAACTGTATAAAAAGCATGCTTTAGCTGTAAGAAAATTAGAAAATCCTTCTTGAGATTTTCTCCAACGCGCGTTGTAATAAAATACCTCCTGCTTATTTGACTTAAGCTGAGTCTGTAAGCAGTTATTCTCGCCTTTTGGGGCAAAATTCGGCATCATTTTCTGGCGACCACGAAGGGACAGAGGAGAGTCTTTCCGAGCCTTGGCTTGGAGGTGCCGGGACCTCTTCGGGGCCCCTGACAAAATTCTGTCAGAAGAGTCCCTATCCCCCAGCCAACGTGCACCGGTGGACAAGAACTTTTGCATCTCCTGCTCCAAATTAAGAGGTATTTTAATTGCTTATTAATTTTGGGATATATTTGGGTGCAAGTCCCGGGGTTTGAGTCCCCACTGGAAAAACGCTTTATTGGGAAACGGAGGTCAGACGTGACCACCGAAGGGTAAGCCAGGGGACGCCCTGGTAAAAGAATCCCTAAAAGGCAGGTTAAAGTCCTGAAAGAAGAAAATAACAGGTTAAAGTCCTGTAAGCGGGTTAAAGTCCTGCTAGAAAGTGGTATTTGTTTTCCCCCGCACCTTGCTTAAGAATACTTGTTTTCCTTTGATCTTGCTGGTTTGTTTGAAACTGTGTTTAAAACTATGATCTAAGAGTTAAAAAGAGCAGTTGGTGTTTAGTTTTTTTTTTTCTCTGGGCCGAGTCCCGGAATTTGTTGGACGTGCTCCCGGACAGCCTGGAACTGTTCCCAGGTTTTGGTCCGATACGTTTTATGCTTTTGTTTGCATTTGCAAAGAGACAAATTGAATGTTTTTGTGTTGTCTGTAATCTGTTGTGATATTGTTTGCAAACCCGTACCTTGACTTACAGCTGTTTTGCGGGTTGTGGGTGTGTGACACCCCCGAAGCCGACCAGTATCGATACCTTGCGGTCTGACAGCGATATTCCGCGGTAAGGCAGTGTATTCTGATAGACCAGAAAGATAGAATACTTAAAATAGACTGGCATACAGTGCTTACGGGAAGGAGATTAACTCAGTTGAATAGAAAACACAGACCCAGGGAATAGCAATGGGGAATCAACCAAGCAAAGATATAAATATGAAGACCCCCTTAAGATGTATCCTAAAACACTGGAAGGAATTGGGAGGGATACCCGGGGGAAACATAAGTAAAAAGATACTCCTTAAATATTGTACACAGTGGTGGCCCTTGTATAAGCTAGATGACAATGAGAAATGGCCACCCGAGGAAACAACTAATTATAATACCATTTTACAACTAATGCTCTTCCTTCGCCGGCTCAATAAATGGGATGAGGTGATGTATGCAGACATGTTTTTCACCCTGAAGAATAAACCCGAGTGGCAAAGAGAGTGCAGAATTAATGTAGCCCCTCAGGATCCTCTGGTACTAGCCTTGGAAAAAGATAAGAAAGGCTCAAAGCCTAAAGAACGTTGCTGCGATGCATGCAGCATTGGGCAGCAATGTCTTAAGTTAACAAGAAAGGACAGTGGAAAGGAGAGTGAAATAAGCCTTTGGGAATACCATCCATTTGCCCCAGGAGGAGAAGGGCCCCTCCCCAGGCCAAAAGAGGAGCAAGGAGATCCTACCCCATTAAAGGAACTGGAGCGATGGTGGAAATCTAAGTTTGGAGGTAGCCCTGATAAGTTGGACAAGAGTTGGGGAGAAGTTAGTCCATCAAAATCAGAGATTGACGGCGAGGGAGAAGGCAGCCCGCAGGGGCAGGATAGCCCGCAAGAGTCGGAGAGCTGCAGGGACGCTAGAAGCCCACCTAGACTAGAAATTGAAGGAGGGGAAGGCAGTCCGTCAAGAGTAGAGAGCCGAAGGGAAACACGTAGCCTGCCCGAACTAAGCCCATATGAGGATAGTAGCACACCCAGGAATAGAGGCGTCTGTAGAATGGAAACCAGCACACCAAGGACTGGGGACAAAAGTAATTCACCGAGAGGCGATGTCCCTAAATTAAGAT
Organism: Setophaga petechia; assembly: GCA_024362935.1. Lineage (NCBI taxonomy): Eukaryota > Metazoa > Chordata > Aves > Passeriformes > Parulidae > Setophaga > Setophaga petechia. The sequence goes on from JANCRA010000004.1 coordinate 37,653,751, forward strand.
ATAGTGAGAAGAATAATAATGAGACATGCGAAAGAGAGGCAGAGAGCAATGCACAGAAACTGAACATAGTAATTCAGATAGAGGATAAGAGAAGTGGAAAGGGAGCAGGGGACGAGAAGGACAGCAGCCCGGGACAGGATAAGAGCCGGCAAATACAAAGGAAGCAACAGACACGGGATGAGAGTCGGATGGATTGTGTAACAGAGATAGGAGAGGAAAATGAAGAGCAGGAAAGGGGAAAAAGAAAAGAGAAGAGAAAGAATCGGGAAGGCAACGAAGTACAAGAAGAAGATCCCGGGGAGGGGATCAGCCACTCGTATTATACCAGATCTGTAGCACGAGAGGAAGCAAAGCAAAGAGAGGGGAGGAACCATACGATAGCTCCCCTCCGACAAGTTATGCCAATGGTAGGGGAAAGGACTAAGGTGAAAGTGCCGTTCTCGACGAGTGATTTGAATAACTGGAAAGAGGAAGTGAGAAACTTCAGAAGGAATCCAGAGGGAGTAGCGAGGAAGTTTGAATTAATGGCAAAGAATTTGGATATCGATTGGGAAGATATAGAGGTGATGCTGTCAGAATTGACAGATACAGAAAGGGAACTCGTATTGGAAACAGGGAGGAGACATGCTCAGATATTATCAAGAAGTCTAGAAGCTAATTTTCCCAGCAGTAAACCAGAATGGGACCCAGGCAATGCAGAAGACTACAGGCGGCTAGTGCAGTATAGGAAACTGATAGCAATGGGTCTGCGTAATGCAATCCCCAAGGCCATCAATTGGTCAATGTTATATGACATCAGGCAGGGAAAGGATGAGACCCCATCAGAGTTTTTAGATAGACTTAGGGTAGCGATGAAACAATACACACCCCTGGATCCAGCAACAGAAGAAGGGAAACAGCACTTGCTAGGGCTGATGATGGGACAGAGTAATCCAGACATTAGAAAGAAATTGCAAAAGCTTGAACATCCAGAAAATAAAAATCTGGAGACGTTACTAAACGAGGCATGGAAGGTATATAATAACAGAGAGACAGAGGAAAAGAAAAAAGAAGATAAGAGAATAGCTCGAGTGGTAGCAGTAGCAGTAGCAGCCCAAAATACAAACCACTAGGGACCGGAGATCAGGAGAAGAGGTAGAGACATCCCAGTAAGAGGGGGAGGGAGGCTCCAGCCCCACCTAACCAGAGTGGGGCCAAACCAGTGTGCATATTGCCTGAAAATGGGACACTGGAAGCGAGAATGCCCCCAGATAAGAGAGAGATTAGTGAGCACTGCTGCCACACACCAAGATAGTGAGTGAAGAGGACCGGTGGGCCGTTCCCTAGCAGACCCACTAGTTAAAATGGAGCTAAGGAGAAGTAAAAAAGAATTAGACTTTTTGATTAATACGAAGGCAACCTTTTCGGTCTTGAATCAGGAATTGGTACCTAAGAGTGATGAGTTTGTACAAGTTGTAGGAGCAACAAGCCAACCAGAAAAGGCTTACTTTTTGAAACCCATTAAATACAGAATTGGGAAGCAGATGGGGATCCATCAGTTCCTGTATTTACCAAATTCGCCAAAGCCCCTATTGGGAAGAGACCTGCTAGAAAACTTGGGAGCCATAATAAAGTTTAACAAAGACAAATTAGAATTTCAAGTAAACGAAGAACAACTGATCACAGCTTTAAGCCTGACGATCAGCTGTGCAGGACCAAAGCCTGAGAATCATAACATTAAGCGAATCCTGAGTGAAGCATACCCATTAGTATGAGCTACTGATGTACCGGGGAAATCAAAACAGGCAGCGCCCATTATTGTCAAACTTAAAGCAAGAGCAAGGCCGGTGGTAAGAAAACAATACCCTCTGAAGATAAAAGACAGGGAGGGGATTGAGCCCATAATCAAAAGGTTTTTGGAATTGGAGTTACTAGTAGAATGCGAATCAGATTTCAACACACCCATTTTGCCAGTAAAGAAACCCAATGAGACCTATAGGCTGGTTCAAGATCTGAGAGCAGTAAACGAAATAACTGAGACACTACACCCGGTAGTTGCTAACCCATACACGCTTTTAACTAAATTGAAAGATGATTTGACATGGTTCACCGTATTAGATTTGAAAGACGCATTCTTCTGCCTTCCTTTAGCTCCTGAGAGTCAAAAGATTTTTGCCTTTGAGTAGGAATTTGTAAATAGAGGAAGAAAGACCCAACATACTTGGACCGTATTGCCCCAAGGATGGTGTAACTCCCCCACGATTTTTAGGAATCAGTTAGCCAAAGAGTTAGAGCAGTGAGAAAGGCCACCGGGAGATGGTACCCTCCTGCAGTACGTAGACGACCTCCTAATAGCAACAGTGACAGAGGAAGAGTGCATTGAATGGACTATCTCCTTGTTAAACTTTCTGAGTTTAAGTGGATATCGAGTCTCTCAGCAGAAAGCACAGCTGGTGCAAAAAGAAGTAGTGTACCTGGGATACGAAGTCTCCAGAGGACAGCGATCCCTGGGAGCGGCTAGGAAAGAAGCCATCTGCCAGACGCCTAAACCAGAGACGGTGAGAGATCTACGTGCTTTTCTAGGGATGACAGGTTGGTGTCGGCTATGGATCTACCAGTACAAGATACTCGCTAAACCACTATATGACCTATTGAAGGAAACTAAGAACGTCCTAGTTTGGACTCCCGAAGCAGAAGGGGCCTTCAAAAAGTTGAAGCTGGAGCTAATGAGAGCACCAGCCTTAGGCCTCCCAGATGTATCAAGACCATTCTGGCTGTTCTCCCATGAGCGACAAAGGATAGCCCTAGGAGTCCTGGCACAGCAGTTGAGACCACACAAGAGAGCTGTGGCTTACTTCTCCAAGCGATTGGATGAAGTAAGTAAAGGATGGCCAGGCTGTCTGAAGGCAGTAGCCGCAGTGATAATTAACATAGAAGAGGCCAGGAAGCTCACGTTAGGCCAGAAGATGACTGTGTTAGTATCCCACACTGTATCAGCTGTGCTGGAGCAGAAAAGCAACCATTGGTTGTCGCCTTCTAGATTCCTAAAATACCAGGCCATCCTGGCTGAATCAGATGACGTAACCATTCAGGTAACTAACATTGTGAACCCAGCTTCATTTCTAGAAGGGAGAGCCCCGGCAGAGCCCATCGAACACGACTGCCTGGAAACGATTGAAGCCGTGTACTCCAGTCGCCCGGACCTCAAAGAAGAGCCGTTCGAAGATGCAGACAACTGGTTCTCGGATGGCAGCAGCTTCGTGAAGCGAAGAGTAAGAATGGCTGGCTATGCAGTCACTACTACAGAAAGGGTAATTGAGTCGAACCCCTTGCCTGCAAGGACTTCAGCTCAAAAGGCAGAGCTGATAGCTCTGACTCGAGCCCTGGAATTGGCAGAGAACATGCAAATTAATATATGGACAGACTCTAAATATGCCTTTTCTGTTGTGCATGCTCATGGGGCCATCTGGAAAGAAAGAGGACTGTTGACTACCCAAAGAAAAACGGTCAAACATGCAAAGGAAGTCCTGCGACTGCTGGAGGCAGTCCAACTCCCAGCACAGGTGGCCATAATGCATTGTAAGGGACACCTAAAGGGAGATACTATCCCAGAGATAGAGAACAGAAAAGCGGACGCAGAGGCTAAATTAGCCGCTGCAAGGACTGAAGAAATAAAAATAGCAGCTCTAGTACCAAGTGAATTAGACACAAACTTCCGGCCAGAATATCAAGAGTCAGACCACAGGTAGATTCAGAGAAATAAAGGTAAAATGTTAGAAAATAGTTAAGGTCAATTGGAAACAAGACAGTTAATAATACCAGGGAATACGATGTGGCAGTTCGTGAAAGCAGAACACGAGAAAGCCCACTAAGGTTTGGACCCGCTATATCAGTATTTGCAAGCTCGGATAGCAGGACCAAAATTGTTCACCACTGTAAAACATGTCACATCTCAGTGTGAAAGATGTCTGAAGAATAACCCGAATACAAGAACTAAAGTACACCAAGGAGCCATAAATCGAAGTAAATTCCCAGGTGAGGTATGGCAAATCGATTTCTCTGAGCTCCCAAGAAAAGGAAGGTTTCGATATTTGCTAGTATTAACTGATACATTTTCTAAGTGGCCTGAAGCATTCCCTTGCAGAACAAATAAGGAAAGAGAAGTGACTAAAGTACTATTAAATGAAATTATTCCACGGTTTGGAGTACCGAGGAGCATTTCTTCGAATAAGGGTACACATTTCTGTGCAAAAGTGGTGAGAGCAATAAGCAAAGCATTACAAATCAAATGGCAATTACATACACCTTATCACCCTCAGGCCAGTGGACAAGTGGAAAAAATGAATCATCTTATCAAACAGCAAATTGCCAAAATATGTCAAGAGACTAATTTGCATTGGCATCAAGCTTTGCCTATTGCTCTGCTCAAGCTGAGAGTCAAGCCAAGATCAAAGGAAAGGTTAAGCCCATTTGAAATTTTGTATGGCAGACCTTACGCTATGCAAACTGTAAATAGGGACGCTGTAGATCAAATAGATAATCAGTATATTTATGACTATATGATTATAGTAAGAAAACAATTCGATAAGAATGCTACGGTGGTGATTGATCACCAACCCAAACAACCTGACTGTAAGTTGCATCCTTTTAATCCCGGCGATTAAGTGTATGTTAAGAATCTTTTAGGAAAACCTCTACAAGAGAAGTGGGAAGGACCTTTCCAAGTGCTGCTGACCACCTTCACCGCGGTTCGGATCAAAGAGCGACCTACGTAGATCCATTATTCACGAGTCAAGAAGGCCCCGGGGAACAAACAAGAGGAGCAGACGTCATGATTTTAGCTCCACCTCAAACCTTTACAACTCTGATCATTAGACTCTCGATAAGTATAATTCTTCCCCAAGACTCTGCCCCAATAGACCCATGGTCTCATGCACACCAGTGTATCCACCCGGAGTTAAGAATGAGGAGACCCTATTTCGAAGTTTATGCCTTACGTAACAATCAGTCATACACAAGAGAAGAATAGGATAAGCAGACTCACCTAGTGGCCCAAAAAGGAGATCAAATTCAAATCGGTTGTCGAGAACTTGATCATGTAGAAAGAAGAACAAAGCGACTGATAGTGACAATTAGACCTTTTGCAGAGGCCTCCAGGCAAGACTCGGTTATCTATAGTCCAGTGGTAATGGGTAAACCCACCGTTTAGATTCAGCAGAAAAGTTCAATTTCATGCCGATAGAATGACCTTGATAAGGCATACTACAGCTTTCCTTACAAGAAGAGTGAAGACCCTCTCATCTTCAATAACACAGAGGAAAAGAAGGCAAAATGTGAAATAGCATTTAGACTGAATCAATCAATGCAGTTTTATTGTGAAAGAGAGTTAAAATGCACTAGTCCCGAACAAAATTGCATACAGGGGCAGGGTCCCAAGCGTGCTAGTGAACATAGTATCGTGATACCAGCCGACGTGGTCGCGATGAGGCACCCAGGTCTAGAAACCACTCCACCGGTGGCAGTAGAATGTAAAATAGCACATAACCTAACCTTCATAAGGCCTCAAGTAGTAAGAAAATCCAATGAACTAAAATTACTGCTAGACCCCACTTATTCCCTGAAAAAGGTGCAAATGAACATTCACACCGATGTTACACATTTGCAGAAAGATTGTCGACCATTTATACAGCAAAGCCTTAAAGGATAGAATGCATGGCTAGCAACTAGATCCTATCACAGAAGAGCACAAAGAGATTTAAGTAGTTAGGTTGGCACTAGATTTGGTATATTAAACACGATAGATCAAGAAGTATTAGTGAACAAATTAAGTACCGTTACGTCAAACTTAGGAAAGCTTAAAATACCCCTCAGCTCATCCATGCTTACATTAGCAGAGACACAATCGCTAGCAGTAAAATTGCTAACCATGGTAGCAAACCATACTGCAAAAAATTTTGTGAAACTCACTAACTATACAAGAAAACTTAGCAGAGACATTGCACTAGCTATCCAATGTTCTCAGACACAACAGTGGGTACAATCAGTAGCGGCAAGAATAATTAAAGAAAGAACGTCAAGTATATTACCTCAAAAGATAAAAGAAACAATACTGAAGGACAATCATACTACACAATTTGAGAAAGACCACCAAGCCTGGTGGCAATTAGTAAATTTCACTTATGAGCCTCAACGAGAACACATCGAAGCCTATGTCCTCACCATCAGTGCAGCAGAAGAAAAAGTTATCTTTCCTATCCTCACTTTAAGGACAATACACCAAGATGTCATTGTTAGGCCAATAGACCATAATGTCTAGGCCAGTTATGATTATACTAAAAAAAAGTGGCAATCGATTAGCACAGAAGCATGTATTCCTAGAGGACAATTAAGCTATGTTTGTGAGAATGCTATAGTAGAAGCAGAAGATTTATGTTTAGATGCTGAAAATCGTGTATGTACTTTTGAAATACTTTCGCATAACAGAACACAATCACAAGTTTACTATATAAAGAATGAGTGTGCTTGTGTGAAGACAGCTTGTGACAACATCACCATAGATAATTGTCAAGAAGAAACTAACAGTACTAATTTTTGTGTATGCAACTTTACTAGGATAGTAAGTTGTGACTTTCACTATATTGTTCCGATAACTACCCAACAGCTGATTAACGCAGATTTTAGCCTGTATCAAGAAATACCAGAATTGCAAATAGAGATGGATGTTAAAATTCTTAAAGCAATGCTTGCACATCCTGAAGTAAAGAAATTAGTGCAGAAGGTGAATCAAGCAACTAAACGAATGGTATGGCAAGTAGAGCATAATTCAGAAGAAATAAGAAGTGTGTTGACCAAAGTAGAACAAGTAGGCCAACACCATTGGTGAGATATCTTTACAAGATACTCTCCAACAGCCACACAAGTTTTTAATTACCTAGTGCACCCAATGCTATTAGTAATTGTAGTTTCATTAGTATTAACTCTCACAAATATTTGTATGTAGTAGAGACTGAGAATCATAATAATAAAGACCCAAATGATTTAGGCTATGGTACGAGCACAACAGCGCCCTTAAGATTAGAACTTGACGAAAGAATTCGTAAGTTATAAGAAAAGGAAGGAAATGAAGCCCCTAAAACAGCGGCTTTCAAGGGATAATGGGTTAAAGCATAGAATATAAAGCATTTGAGAATGTTCAGCATTTAAGAAACCACAGGGAACAGAGATAGGAGGATAGAAATGTTATGGAACACTGTGACAGGGAACAAGGATAGGAGGATAGAAATGTTATGGAACACTGTGACAGGGAACAGGGATAGGAGGATAGAAATTGATAACAAGTATTGAGTAAGACATGTTTAGAGCTAACAATGTTGAGATGATTCCAAGAGCCTTGCGAAAGCCATGATATCATGCGAGGACACCGGTAATTGACCATATTAGGAAGGAAGGTTCAAGAGTTTAAAGAAGAAGACTCCTCGGAGACCCGTGCCCATGATGAAGACCGACAGGAACGACCCCTGAGAAGACCCTCAAAAGAGAAGTCCCCGCCCACGCCCCGCCTACGCCACTCCCCATATAAATATGCATAAATATGATGTAATACCAATCTTAGAACTGCATGCTTTAGCTGTAAGAAAATTAGAAAATCCTTCTTGAGATTTTCTCCAACGCGCGTTGTAATAAAATACCTCCTGCTTATTTGACTTAAGCTGAGTCTGTAAGCAGTTATTCTCGCCTTTTGGGGCAAAATTCGGCATCAAGGCAAAGCCCACCCACTCCCAGCTTTTGCCTCAAAGGCAAAAGGAACGCCCCAAAGTGCTCCCTAGCTGCCCCTGAGCACAACACTGGCTTCTGTAGGGAGTCCAAACTGTCAGTCTGACACCAGAGTGAGGAGGAGCGTGTGCTACAGCTCATGCTGAGGCACACACACTATAATGCACTGCTGGATCGCACAAGAAATCCCCAGGACGTACTCAGCAGCTTCAGGAACTGCTTCTCTCTCTCCTGGCTCGAGCGGGGTGAACTGCTCATGCTCCGGTTCTCAGACTGTGGAGAGGAGGCTTCTTCAGAGGATGCTGCGGCTGCGGCAGCTTCGATGGCAGATCCTGCGTCCATCTGGGACAAGAAATGTGTTTGTGTCAGGAGGGTGCCTGGCAGAGATGGCCCAGACACAGCATTCCAAAGGCAAGCCCTTAGGAGCAACACTGGTGTTAGGCTGCAAGCTGAGCTGTCAACTCTTCCTCCTCAAGTCAAACCCAAACAGCAGTCAGAGACTACAGCTTGTCACAGCCAGCCGTAGGAGAGACTGTGACAGGGAAAGAACAACTTTACGTTTCATCCCGTTCTGAGGACTACTTTCACCATGGACAAGGAGAACTTGTTCAGAATCTGTGTGGGTCACCATGCTCACTGGAACAAACCCCTCAAAAAACAAAGTGAGCTCTCAGAGGCCAGCAGAAACACATTCACAGGATTGCTGGCCCACTGGCCAAAGCACCAGCCCTGCCGCCCAGGGCAGCAGCTGAGATTCAGTGGCCCAGTAAGTGTCCTTCTGACCAGCTGCCATGGAGAGCACAGAGTGTGGTGCTCAGAGACATTTCCCCATCCAGCTGCTGCTCTGCAGGGGAAAGGCAACAAGGCCAGAGACCACTCGTTGCATGAGTGCACTGCCTCCTGCTCTTTCACTCACCTGCTTTTGTTCAGCCAGCCTGTACTGCAGCACGACCTTGTGCATCCTTTCCATTTCTTCTTGGTGCCTCTTCTCCATAGCCTTCATCTTCCTCTGAGCTTCCTGCAGTTCTGCCTGCATCTTGTCCTTGATATTCCATCAAGAGAAATCTTACTGGCACCTACCATCACGCTCAGGTTTCCTCTTTTCCAGTCCCAACAACACTTCTATTAAGCCACTTCCTTCTGCTTCTCTACCCAGCTCTAACCCTTCCATCCTAGCTCTTCTTCCTGGTGCTCAGGGCGGCAGCCTGGAAGCACAGTGCCAGGCTGTGTGCACCCTTCAGGTGCGTATTGTTTCTTACCAGTTTTTGCAGGAGCTTTTTTTCTTCCACTTTCTGAGCAGACTGCCAGAGTATCAGAGACTTCCTGAACTGCTCCTCTGCCCAGTGGAGCTGTTGAGCCACGTCTTCAATTTGCTGCTGGCTGAGAGATCTTACAGCCAGCAGCTCACGACGAAGGCCCCTCATATCCTCTGCAAACATGGCACACGGCAAGAGTCAGAGACTCCACAAGCAGAGGACCCTGCTGAGCTGAAGCCCTTTCAGTTTCAGGCAAGGAGGGACCTGCCCTCAGCTCCTTCACTCCTCAGAAGCCCTGCGGACAGAGCTGGCTTGGGAGCAACTGCACTAGGCAGGGCCGTCAGCAGAAACAAAGCGCACGAGGCTCTCACCCAGTATCGCCTCCTTGGCCTGCGTGGCTGTGCGCACTTGGGCTTGCACACGGCTCCTGGCCATCTCCAGCTCCCGTATGTGCTGCTGAGCCTCCAGCAGGCTGCTTTGCAGGCTCTCCTTCTCTGACCTACAAGCAGTGAAGATGAAGAGCGATTGTTCCTGGCACACAGGGACAGTTTCTCCCGTAAGATGTGCCTTAAGATCCCTACACCTTAGTATGGAAATGGGCTTGCATGGAAACTCAGATACAGCAGGACTATTTTACCACTTCACATAGCAAAGCAGGCCCCTCCAGCTGACTGGGCAGCCTTTCCTCATGACCTAGCCCGGTACAGAAAGCCCTCCTGAGTTTGATCTCAGCAGCCAAAGCTCAATTTGCTGTTGCCTGCCCTATCACACGTGGGTGTGCCCACCAAGTATCTGCAAAGGAGCAAAAGCCCAGCTTCTGCTGACAGCCCTGAGCTCATCAGCACTTCCTAGTCACTCTGCAGGGGGACAGAACAGAGCTCTCCTGCCTGACTCGTCAATGTTTCATGCCATTCATAGTGTATGGATCGGTACTTTGTTGGCCAGGCACTCTCTGAGTAAAAGGGACTAAGGGAATTCACCAAATGATATAGTGAATCCTCTGGCTTCCAGCAGCATGAGTAGGGAAGCAGAACTAGGTTTTTGTTTGAAGAAGAGCTATCTCAGGGTAGGGACTGTTTCCTGCCATTTAAATGACTGGAATCTGATGAACAAGACCATTTGCTACCTTTATTTTTGGCTAAGTAAACCAGCAGTGCCCAAATACCTTGGCACTCTTTAAAAAGGAAGAAGCAGCAGCCAAAGGGACTTTGACAGGTTCCAGAGGTGGTGACAGGTTCCAGAGGTGGGTGGACAAGTGGGCAAGAATCAGTGCTCAGCAAGAATCCCCAGGCACTGTCAAGAAGTCACAAGACCTTTCCCTTCTGCTGCTGCTGCGCTTTCTAAGCAGATCTAGGTCCTGCAGGATACTTCACAAGAGTGAGCTCTGAAGGGTCTCAAGATTTTCAGCATGACCCTCCAGCTCCACCTGAAGCATCAGCACCCAACTCACAACATTCACATGGAAGAGCCTTGAATTTCAACAATCCCATGTTAAACTACTTGGCAAGGAAAGATTGATGATCAGATGCACCCAAGGAGAAAGCCAAATCAGAGGGAAACTTCCAGTTCCAGCAAACATCTGCACAGTTTCCCTGGTACTCAATGCAGTGCCAAGCTGGCTTGCTTTGCACTTGTCCCAGGAATGTGCAAGGGCTCCCAAGCAGGTATCCAAAAAGATCTTTGAGAGCTTGAGCTGGCAGAAAATAACATTCAGATCACAGGAAATTTTTTTTTTTGCTTGTGTTTTTTTGATACTCTGTCTGAGAAACATCTGGAGAGCACACAGCAGGCAGTAAATCCTGATATCACGCCCAGCACCTTTGTAATTACATACCTTCAATAATGTCCCACCCAGGGTCTCCTCCCTGCCCTTACCTGGCCTCTGCCAGCTGCTCTGAAAGGCCTCGTAGGTCCCGCTCCGTGGCTGCCAGTCGGGCTTCCAGGGCAGCGTTCTCTTGCGCCAGCACCGCCTTCTCTCTGCACACCTGGGACAGTGTGTGCCCTTGGCGAGAGAACTCCTGGAGCAGCTTCTCCAGACCCCTGCGGGCTGGCCGCTGCGGGCGGCAAACCTGGAAGTGTGGGGGCACCATTTTTCAAGAGGAACAACAACAGCAGCAGCACAGTCTCGGTCTCAGCTTGCTGCCAGAAGCAGCATTCACGGGGTCTTGCTAGGAAAAATCCCTCTCCCAGAGGTGCTGCCTAGGAACAAGGGGAGCGTACCTTTGGCACTGCCAGAGGAACCGCTTCTTCCAGCAGATCCCTCTGAGGCTGCCATTCCTCCACTGTCTGTGCCGCCACTTCAGACGCCCTCTCTAGTGAGGAGTGGCGCTTTCTCTCAAATGCAGCCAACTCCTTCCATCTAGGACAAGCAGACAGACAAACAAGCCTCTAGTTGCAGCACAGTCTCCTTGCAAAACCGGGATTACACACCATGTCCCACAGAAGGCAGTCTCAGGGCTGTCCAACAGCCCTCTACTTCCACCTCAAGGGAATGCTGCAACTCCCTCCCTGGACCAGCATCTCTCTTTGTCCTTTGTTCAGGTGAAAGACCCACCACTGAGGAAGTCAAACAAGCTTCCAGAAGCCACAGATCATTTCTAGAAAGCTCAGGTACTCTCAGCGTAGCAGCTTCCTGCCTGCTGCTTACAGAGTTTTCTGCCTGCTCCTTTCTGATTACAGTGGATACCAGACTTGCAAAAGCTTTTCTTTGGCTAAGACACACTTGGGAAATCCAGATGAGTACTCCCACAATTCCTCTTGCTTTCACCCGTGAAACAAGGAAAGAGCCTGTAAGCTATAACTTGGCGAGGAGGTGGGTATGATTTTCCAATCCAATTATCAAAGGATGCTTGCAGCTGGCAGAGACTCCAGCAAGCCTCTAACCAGCCTTCAGTTCTAAGCAATTGGGGTCAGCATCTGGACAGGCTGCTCAAGGCTCTATCCACCTGGGGCTTCTGAATTTCTAGGGGTGGAATCCGCACAAACGCTCTGAGGTGCTTTTTCTGCTGCATGATTGCCCTTGCAGTTCAGTGCTTTGCTGTCCTTAGGCCCAGCCTGAACCTCCGTTGCTTTTACTCTGGTCTAGTTTGGAATGCTTTTTGTCAAGGTTTAAGAAGTGAGTCCAAAGAGGCAGCTGTGCTCTAGCTGGGTCAGCAGCCAGACCTGCCCACAGGTTGCCTTCCCCCGTCCGTGCTGAGCAAGTCAAAGGATGAGAAAGCCAAATTTATTCTTTGACACTGGGCCTCCTAAAGCCCAGCAACGCCCACCCCTGCTCAGAGATATCGAGAAAGCTTAACACACACCTGAACTCCCGGGCGCCGCACACTCTATCCGTGCTCTCCTGCCGCTCCGCCTTGCCTGCCTGGGCCGAGGAGTCCTGACTGGCAAGAACCTCTCCTAGCGGGACCTGCAAGGAATGGGCAGGGAAAAAGCACAAACAAGCAATAAGGAGCAGGCAAGCTGGCTCCTGAGAGCTGGCAGAAGCAGCAAGCAGAGACACAGCTCACCTGAAGGCAAAAGCTCTTGTGTGGGGCTGTTCTTGTGGTATTTGTGTGGTGTTTATTTATGTCCCAAGTAACCCTTGAGTTGCTCTGAAAATGTCTGAGTAGAAGCAGGGAACATTTCCCTGCTCAGCCCTGGTCAGCTGGCTTCCCCTCGGGATTTCAGGCCTTAGAGAGCAGCCAATAGGAACTGCATCCCAGCCCTTCACAGACAGACCTCGTCTCTGCCATGCAGAGCTGCTCAGGACTCTTCTCAACAAACTTGGGTCACGTCAAAGCCAAGGGTGCAGTCGAAGCAGTGAGTGTAGCTACCTAGATAGGGCGTGGAGAGGGCTAGGTCCCTGCAGGCAGCAGTGGCTCCTCCGCACCCCACAAGGCTGTGAACTGCGCCTTGGCACCTCTCTCTCTGCTGACAGCAGGGAGCCTGCACAGACTCTGTGCATAAAGGGGCTGCCTTTCACACCAGGGGCACTAAAGGACATCGTGCTACCGCTTCTCTGACACCAAGGGAAGTTCACAGTCCCTGTGAGAATGCCAGGGCAGTGATGCCTACATGGGAAAGTTCAGATGCCACTTCCCATGGGTGGTCAGTGGCTGGGCTGAAGAGCTAGGTCCTGGCAGGACTGCAGCCCATAGCATCTTCAGCCACAAAGGGCAAGTACTGCCTGCTCAGAAACTTGCAGCTCTGCTCTGCACCAAAGCTTTGCACTGAACCAACCAAGGCTGCCACTGATTGCTCCTGGATGCTCAGGCCCTGGACTGACAACACGTGGAGGTTTGTTGTCCTTTGCCTCCCCTTTAGCCTCTGGAGGAAGAGAACGAGCCAGAGCAGGTTCTGCTGCTGCGGTGCTGCTCTGCAGACAGGCAGCAGCGTGAGGGAAGGGGAGGAACGTGTCATTGGAACCTGACTTCTGCTGAGCTCTATCCCCAGATGTCCTGCAGTGAAGTCATGAATTTGGATAAAAGTGGGATGCTCAGTCATAAAAATGCAATTCAAGTGGGCTAATGAGACTAATGTTTAGACAGGATTGCACATGCTTCTGTAGGAAATATTTTAGCCAGGCTAGAATTAGCATGCAGCCTCCTGCCTGCAAAGCTTGACTTTCATGAGTTAAAAGCTCTTCAGTGGAAAAGGAGGAAACTGATGGAATCCTTCTGGTCGTGTTCATGCAGACTTTGATATGGACTTTCCTTCGGCTGGCCAGGCCAAGCCCACAGCTTTCTCCACAATCCTCAGACAGCAGGAATGTCAAGGGTGCCCTTCCCACTCACCGAACCCGGCGCTTCACTCCTTCCACGCCTGATGCGACCTGCCGGGGGCAAGAGAAAATGAACCAGGTGCTGTTAGAAAACTGTTTGTGCTGAGAAATCCCACAGAACAAGTCCACCCAAGCAGACAGCATTTTCCTTTCACAACATCCATCCAGGAGCAACGCTTCTTTAGCACAGCAAGCAAGACTGCAGGCCCGTACCCTGGGCTGTGTCTACCTTTTTCTCAGCTTTGCCACTAAGGAGCTAGGAACTAGGTCACGAAGATGCAAATTGTTCCTTAGCAAAAAAAAAGAGTTTCCGTGCCTGCACGGGAACTCATTGTCCAGCGTACAGCTAAAGCAGCTTTTTTCTCTTCTCTTTCCTGGACTTGCTTTTTCTTTCTGTACATTGCATGCAGCATGTCCCACGTGGTTGCTGTAAACAATTCCCCACAAAGCTCCCAGCACACCCCTCTTAGTGCTTGCAGTTCTGTTGGGACACAGCACAGGCCCAGCTCCGGGCTTCAGGAGCACACACAAACTGCTCGGCACTTTGCCCTTCAGCACAAAGCCAATGGCTCTTGTAGCACACAGAGGGGTCCAGTTAGACAGGCACATCCTTTAAGGAGGGAATGCAGAAGAAAGATGCTTTTCCTCAGCTCTGCAGAGAAGCACACAGTTTTTAGAAGGATGCTTGCAAAGCTCTCCCAGTCTGCATTTTGGAAGTTTCTATACCCTGCTGGGCAAGAGATACCCCTCTTCAGCTGAAGCTGTTGACAGGAACTTTACCAAACCTATGGCTTTTTGATGCCATTTTTGTTCCAACACACTGCCCCAAGGAAAAATCTTCTATTTACCAGTCAAACGACGAAAAGCTTTCCGAGAAGCCACCAATGAAAAGGCGCTGCTGAACGCTCTACGGACTCGCTCCATCGTTTGAGCAGTGCAGCTGGAGTCCGTAGGCCGGGAAACAAAAATGGAAACAAAACACCACTTGCACAAGTCTTGAGACTGTGCAAGGGGAAAGAGAAAAAACACGACACTTGCACGCGTCCACGGACTGTGCAAGAAAATACAGAAATAGAAGGACACCCGCTGTAACCTGAGAACAGCTCAGCTGAGGTGATCCTCCTGCACCGAGCACAACAAGAGCTGCTCTGGCTGCTGAGGCCTTGCGGGCACCAGGAAAACCTCCTGCTGACAAGGCTGTGACGTGGCAGCCCTGTGCTGACATCACAATAGCAGCTGCTCTGGGTTGGGCTGGCAATTCATGCATAGCAACCAAACCTTCTCTACAGCCAATGCAAAGGAATAGCCCGGAAAGTTCTCCTCTGTCCCAAAGCAGCACAAAACCCCCTTGCAGTCCATAACCCACAGCTGAAAGGATCCAAGAGTAACACAAATCAGGCACCAAGCCCATACACCCTGCATGCCAAGTTGAACACTGAGAAAGAGCCAGGATGTGAGGAAACCAAAGACCCTGTGCCCTTCTGCCCAGCAGCGCTTCTGACTAAAACCAAGAACACTTGCTTAAATTCTGTGGATGAAGCCGTGCTTTGCTCTTTCCCCGGAGAGTTCCCTTTATTGGAATGTCTGTCATTCCTGCCCATTTCCTGCATGGCTAACATCAACCAGCAAATTGTAGGGCTTGCTGAAGGAAGAATGACACCTAAGTGGGGAGAAAAAGCCAAGTAACCAACCTGCTGCACGTGCAGCACACTGCTGCTGCACAATGACAGCATCTCAAAGAAGCCTTTGGGACCTGTGCCTCACTTCTGGCAGCTTCCCTGCAGTAGGCATCTGGCAGTCATAGGGATCTGACTCTAATGGACACACAGGAAGAAGGAAAAGAATGTTAAATCCCAATGTGGGACGACACAGAAGCTGGTGGGAGGAGAAAACCAGTGCACCAGAATGGGCAAGTCTCAGCTCAAAGGGAGTTATGAGGCAGAGATCAAATATCTCAGCTGGTGGGCACACCTGAGGAAGGCAGGCTCAGGAAAACAGAGCCACCACAAGGCTGCCAAAGTTCGGAAGCTTCCTTTGCCCTTCTCTCCTCTGCCCTTGAAGCCAGGTTTTTTCTCCCTCCTAAAAATACTTCCTTGAGCATTTACAGCAAGTGCCTGGAAAAACCACCTGGGATTTTCTTTCTCAGTTAAAAACTAAACAGAATGGAGAACGATCTGGTCTTTTGCTGTTTGCCTGCTTTTGCAGCCATGGTAGCATTTTGGAAGGGCTCTACACAAGTCCAGGTGTTTCCCAGACCCAGGACCACCACTGGCATCAGCCCACCAAGTGTAGTGGAGAGAGCAGCTGGTCAGATGCCACATGTGACATGTGGGAGGCTGCATATTGTCCTGATCCAAATTCCCTCTCTGTGTCAGACTGAAAGTCAGGACAATTCCCAAGAAATGTCTGATTAGATGAGGAACACCGTTGGATCTACAGACACCACATTACTGGTGTCATAATTCCCAAGCTTTAAAATGTTGCTGGGCGACCCCAATTTCCTCTAGGCTAGAGATCAGCAGCCTGGCCCCACCCCAAGAGTTTCCAAACAATTTTTTCCTCTACTTTCTACATCCTAGGTCTTAGCAAAAGTGGCTTCTGCCAGCACAGAGGAGACAGATCATTTGTTCATGTGCAACAGCAGGGATTGGTGCTCCAGCCTGAGAGCTGGAACTCAGGAACTTGGGCAACTGTGCTTTGAGACGCAACCGCAGCCAGAGAATGAGGCTGGGGGTGACAGCTTGGGGAGGAAGCTGGCCCAACAATGGCATTGCACACAAGCTGTGCAGGAGGCACTATCAGCATGACAGCCCTAATAATGCCACACAAACGCCATAAATATACACATTTGTTAGATGCTGGTTGCTCTACGTGTATGTTTGTACGGCTGCCTTTATAACCTTTTGGAAAGGGTCAGAGCTACCAGGATTCAGCCAGCATCAGGAGCTGATGCAGCCTGGGAACTTGCTGATTTACAGAGGCTCCTGGCTTTCCAGGTGAAGCCAAGGCAAGCCCTGCTGCTGCTGTTGCTGCTGCTGCTGCGGCTGCTGCCTCTGTGCCAGAGAGCCCCGGCCGGGCAGGGATGGCAGCACTGTGCCGCGGGCGGTTTCTCTTTCCAGAGCTGGGAGGGGCTTTTGAGGCAGTAATGACAGGTGGTGGGAGAAGGAAGGCGCCTTTTCCTGCAGCAGCACTTATGGATGCACTAGGGCCGCCTTCAGGGGAGACTGTCGGTCCGCACCAAGTGAAGCAGAGGGACACAGCTGGAAAACGCTTCCTTTGGAGCCTTCTTGTGTCTTGGAAAAGAAGGGAGGCACGTGACAGGAGGAGCAGCAGGGCCCGGTCCTTCCTCCGTGCCTGCAGTGAGGGGCGGCTGCCGCCGGGCGGCGCCATGGGAAGGGAGCGCCCTGCGCGGGGCGGGCGGGGCGGGGCAGTCGCCAGGGGGCGCTCGGGGCGGGGCCCCTCTGTGAGCGGGGAGAGCCTCGGGCAGCTGCGAAGGCACGAACGGGACTGTCCGTCCGCAAGGCACAGCGCCAGGGCAAAGCACAGCGCCAGGGCAAAGCACAGCTTCAGCGCAGGGTAACCGGCAAGGGAATCTTCCCTTGGAATGCAGGATTTAGCTGTTTTGATTCCCACTCCTCGTAGAGCTGGCAGACCACAAAGCCTCCTCAAGCGCAGGTGCCTCCTCTCCAGGCTTCCTGCACTTCCTTTGCTGACAGGGTCCAAGCAGGCACCCTGGGCGCAGGCTCAGCTGATGCTACAAAGCACTGCTGTCCAAAAGAAAAAAAGACAAAAGCCAAACCAGCCGGGAACTATTAGTTCCCAGGCTGAATTCCTCACAGGCGTAGGCAGGATTTCTCTGCTTCCCAGAGAGATGCAGAAGCAGGACACTAGGGCACGATGTTCCCCTTACCTTCATGTCCAGGACCTTGCTATTGCAGGCCAGCGTAGGTGACAATGGTATTCACTCCTTTACCCAGGTGTCTTCAGCTTGTTGGGATTTTCCCCTGAGAGCAGCCTGAGAATGCTGATGGCTGTCACAGGGCTTTGTTCCTGCCAGGAAACTCCACAGACTCACTTAGCTTCCTCCTTTCTAAAACATGGCCCAGGTTAGCTGCCAAGAGTTTGAACAGTGTAAGCAGAGTTTTTCAGCAGATGCCAATCCCTGTAAGAAATGCCGATTCCAGTGGGATTTAGGCCCCAGTGTTGTTCTCAAGATCACTGAAGTTCAGGATTTCAGCAGCAAGACAAGAGCAGGCAGCTTGGCAGGCCTCCACCATCTCCAGCACTCACCTGCCTTCCAAATTCCTCTGCTTCCTGTAGCCATTGGCTGAACTCCTGCTCTTGACCTGCGGCCTTCTCCTGTTACCTGTGAGGCTGGCACCTGAGGCATGTTCTTAGTAGGTCTAGAATGAAATGATGGAGGAGAATTCCATGAAACCTGCACTTGGGAGATCGTTTGCCCCATTTAGTGCTTGCAACTGTCCAGAGTAGACGTGGAGTTTGGGGTTCAGTGAGCTGTGCGGCCCAGAAAAGAAAAGACTAAGTTAGCTGAGGAAAACCAGGATCAATTGACTCAACTTCTGCAGGCCAGAAATGAGAGTGCAGCTAATGACTGAAAAATGCAGTACTGTGCAGCACGGATCCAAAATGGGCATGACAGAGATTTCAAACCCACATCCACGGAGGAATCTGAACTTGCAGGTTTCCCACAAGCCAAAGGGAGTGGATTCTTGCAAAGGCACCAGGAGCTCAGTGTTGGACAGAGAACTTTTTCAAGAGAAGGGCTGACTTGGGAGCTGGTGGAAGTGGAGAGAACAGGCAAATGGGGCCATGGGTGCAGCCCCACAGTGAGGGCTGCTCCAAGGGCACCCCCTGCCATGCACAGGACACGGGCACTGCCCCATGCAGAGGACGTGTGCCTGCCATATTGACAACACAAATGCTGTTTCAGTGTCCTGCAAACACATATGGGTGGTTTGTTAGTCAGCATTTTTTCCCCAGTAGAAAGTCGTCCTTCCTTCAGTGAGCCCTAGAATGTGCTGGTTGATGTCAGCCATGCAGGAAATGGGCAGGAATGACAGGCATTCCAGTTTAGAGAACTAGTTTTAGTCAGAAGCCCTGGTGGCCAAAGTACAGGGTGTGTGGGCTTGGTGCCTGTTCTGTGTTACGCTTGGATCCTTTGAGCTATGGGTTATGCCCTGCAAGCAGGGTTTGTGCTGCTTTGGGGCAGTGTGCGGCCTGTGAAAGGAGTCCTTGTAGGCACCTGATGTTGTAAAGTCTGTGGATAAATTGCAATCATCCTTTTTTCCCATCCTCTGTGATTGTAGGGTTTTCAGACATGTACAGGTGTCTTTTATTTTTGCCATCTTCTTATACAGTCGGCCAATTGCTGCGGGTGTCCCCTTTTCCCCTTTTCCTTGCCATTGTCTGGGGACTTGTGCAAGTGGGTTCATGTTCCATTTTGTTTCCTGGCCTGCAGACTCGAACAGCACTGATGAAATGATGGAGTGAATCCACAGAGCCTTTGGCAGGGCTTTCTTGTTGGTGTCATCGCACAAAGCTTTAAATGGTGTGACGGGTAAGTGGAGGATTTTTTGCTGGGGCAGCATATTGAAACCAAAATGGCATAAAGATGCCAAGTGTTTAGTAAAACTCCTGCCAAGAACATCAGGTAAAAACTGGGTGTCTCTTGCCCAGCATGCTGTGTGCAGGCATCCTGTTTGGTCTCTGTGATTGTAGAGTCTGCAGACACATGCAGGTCTCCCTTTTTCTTCCTTTCTCTTGTACAGTCTGGCGATTTGTGCAGGTGTCCCTTTTTTCCCCACCTGTTTTGCTGTACAGTCTGAGAACTCATATAAGTCTCCTTCCATTGTCCCTTTGTTTTTGTACAGCCTGCAAAGTCATGCAAGTGCCTTTATTTTTCAATTTGAGTTGCATCTAAGTCTGGGACTTGTGCAAGGGTCCATTTTTTTCCTCTTTCCCCTGCACGCTCTGGGCATTCTAGCAAGTGGGGGATTTTCCCCTTTTTGTTTCATGGTCTGCGGATTGGAGCAGCATTGCTCAAATGATGAAGCGAGTCCATAGAGGAGTCGGCTGCGCTTTCCCCAGACCGGGCTCTGCAGCTGGACCGAGCAGCCGCCCCCCCTGAGCTGCTGGTGCCCCGTTCAGATGGGGATGCCCGGCCTGGGGCGCTTGGCGGCCATGGAGGGGGAGGTCGGGGACCGTTCCCAGCCCCGGTCCGCATGCCGACAGCCGTGTCTCGCCCGCGGGGAAAGCACAGGAGGCCCTGCAAGAGCGATTGCGCTGGGTTCACTGCTGCTGCGCCGCAGTTTCGGCACCGCTTGCTCGGGCACGTGGATGTTGGATGGCGCCCCGGTGGGTGGAGGGGATGGCAGTGGAGGTGGAGAACGGGGCTCAGCAGGACGGGATCCGAGCTCAGCCCACTGCTCCCCTGGGCTCACAGGTGGCCATCAAAAATGTGCCGTGGGATCACATCCGTCATTAGGGCGAGCTGGTGAGTGACCGGGGCCAGCGGCAGAACCCAGCATGTGGCAGGCGGGATAAGCCCAGGCCCGGTAGATGGAAGCCGCCAGGGTGCCGTGAGGGAGAGAGGGCGTGAGCTCAGTGGAGAACTCAGAGCATCCTGGGCTGGCTGGGGGCTTCCAGAGCCCCGGCACGGCATCAGCCCCACTGACGGCATTGTGGTCTTCTTGCAGCCTGAGAGAACCCACGTGCCCAGGGAGATGGAGCTGCTGGACAAAGTGTCCACTGGGTTCCATGGTGTTGTTCAGCTCTTGGATTGGTGTGAGCTCCTTAACAACTTCTTGTTGGTGATGGAGTGCCCTGAATGGTCGCAGGACCTCTTTGATTTCCTTCTGGCATGGGGGCTCCGTGTCGGAGGAGGTGGTGCAGGGGCTGTTCCTCCAGGTGCTGAGGCTGTGCAACACTGCAGCAGCTGTGGGGTCCTGCACTGGGACATCAAACCGGAGAACATCCTCAATGACCTGGCCATCGGACAGGCAAAACTGATGGGTTTGCCTGTGGCACCTGCCTCCAAGACACAGTCTGCCCACACTTTGCAGGTCAGCCCAGCCAGGGCTATGCTCCCGGTGGGTCCCAGCATCTCATGGCCCCACCTGGCTGTGATGCCGGGGATTCCCCCGTTTGCTGCAACTCACACCTGTGAGCCACAGAGATCTGCCTGTAAGAGACAGAAGGAAAGATCAGAAGAATCATTCCACCTTCTCGCGCAGCTACACCAGTTCCTCTCTTACTCAGAAAGACAAAATTCAGTTTTCTGTGCATCAGTGGAAGCCTATTGCACCTGCAGAGCTGACAGGCTGTTTCCCTGCTGCTGAGCTACAGGCAGATTTACCAAACAAGCGGCATTACCCAACATGGACATACACAGAGGGACCACAAGCAGATGCTTTTGTCCCACTTAATCTCAAAGGTCACCACTCCATCCATCCATCATCCATCCATCCATCGTCCATCCATCCATCGTCCATCCATCCATCCATCCATCCCTCTATCCATTCATCTATCCATCCATTGTCAATCTATCCATCCATCTCTTATTCCATCCATCCATCCATCCATCCATCCATCCATCCATCCATCCATCCATCCATCCATCCCTCGATTCATCCATCCATCCACCCCTCCATCCATCCATCAATCCATCCATCCATCCATCAGTTCGTCCATCCATCCATCCATCCATCCATCCATCCATCCATCCATCCATCATCCATCCATCAATCCATCTATCCATCCATTCATCATCCATCTATCCATCCATCCATCCATCCATCCATCCATCCATCCATCCATCCATCATCCATCCATCATCCATCCATTCCTCATCCATCCCTTATTCACCCATCCGTCATCTATCATCCATCATCCATCCATCCATACTAACCTCTGTGGCTGGAAGGGATTTTGACTGCATCTTTTTACCTCTTACAATTTTCTATTTGGATTGGTTGCTACAGAAATCTGAGAAATTGCAAATTGCTTTAGCAGATTACCCAGGGTAGATATCTATCCATCCAACTAGGCACAAGGTGTTAAGCTGTTCTTTTAACTTAGTCCCAAAGCCATGGAGAAGTGAGACTCCGTTTGCAAGTTATGACAATATTCACGGATGGTTCTGGGAAAACCCATAAATTAGTGATTGTGTGGAGGGATTCTGATACCAGATCCTGGCAACCTGATATTGCTGTTGTTGAAGGGTCTCCACAAATTGTAGAATTAGCTGCTGTAGTCAGAGTGTTTCAGAAATTCAGCTGACCTTTTAACCTAATAAGAGACTATGCCTACGTAGCCAGAATTGTGTCTAGAGCAGAAGCCTCTGTCTTAAAATGAGTTAGAAATGATCTTCTTTTTTACTGGTTGAAACTACTAGTTTTTCTTTTGGATCAAAGGGCTGCTCCCTACTTTGTTATGCATATAAGGTGGCATTCCACTTTGCCTGGGTTTCTTAGAGAAGGCAACGCCCAGGCAGACTTGTTAACTCTACTGGTGCAACAAAATAGAGCAGGCTCAGGATAAGTCACTCATTTTTTCACCAGAACGCTGGGCCTTTAGTAAGGCTTTTTGAGCTTACTCCAGCACAAGCTTCTGGTATCATTGCTACATGTCCTCATTGTCAGCATTGCTCTCTTCCTAATGCAAACACAGGGGTCAACCTGAGAGGCCTACAGAGCCTACAAATTTGGCAAACAGACGTGACACACTTTCCTGAATTTGGTCGTTTGAAATTTCTGCATGCTTCCATTGATACCTTTTCAGGCACTCATTTTGCCTCAGCCCACACAGGAGAAACAGCAGAGGAGGCTTGTCATCATTTCACCGCTGCCTTTGCCACATCAGGAATTCCGCAACAGATTAAGACGGATAATGGCCCCGCATACATTTCCCATAAAGTTGCAAATTTTTCCTCCTTATGGGGAATTACTCACAAGACAGACATATCCCATCACCCACCAGGCAGTCCATTATAGAGCAAGCCCTTGGCTCCCTCAAGCATCACCTGGCCCAAGAGAAGGCAGGAAACAGAGATACATCTGCTGAAAGACTACAGAAAGCCCTATATGTTTTTAATTTTTTGAACTGTTCCATGATGGATTTAAATCCCCCTATGACTAGGCATTTTGCATCATCCACATCTCTTTCCTGCAAGGAAAAACCACCGGTACTGATCTGTGACCTAGAATCTGGCAAAATCCTTGGTCCTTACCCTTGGGTCACATGGAGAGGGGGTTTGCTTGTATTTCCACAGAAAAGGGACCTCGTTGGATCCCTGCAAGAAATGTGAAACCATTCCAGGAACCTCTAACAGCACCTGACAGAGACTAGGCCTCTTCCCAGCTCTCAGAAGAGGAGGGGGAAGAGGAACCACACAGCGACTGCAGCTCATGACCAACATCTTCTGTCCCACCTACAAAGGAAACTGTGAGCCTTGGGTTTTATGTCAGTGCAAAAAGTGTGGAGATCGGTGGTATCACAGAACCCTTTTGGCAAAAGCATGGTGTGCATCATCTTATGACGTGGAGTTACAAATAAAGTATAAAGCCATTGAATTTTTAATTGTAGTAGGCCACGAGGAAAGGGATAGCCCTCGGCTCCCTATTCTCAGGAGGGAAGTTTTGAGGGAAGGTGAAAATAGCCCTATTTGCAAAGTAGAGTGCAAATGAAACAATTTAGTGCCTTATATCTGGCCAGTCTCTGAACAAGCTTGGGAGAGGACAAAAAGGGAATGTGCTAAAAGATATGCTTGGAAATTAAAATCCAAAAAGGGGGTTTTGCTGCAACATGGAATGGAGTTAAAATGGATGCTCTGCTTATGTTTGTTAGCACTGCTTAGTTTTACTAACACAGTTTGGCCTGTTGACCAACCCAAAACAAATGTTTGGATAACTCTAGCCAATGCAACAAAACAACATACCCTATGCTTGGCCCCTGCATCCCCAGAAAATCCATTCTCAACCTGTCTAGTCGCCTTGCCGTTAGACAATTGGCCAATACCAAAAAATACTGAAAGTGTGGTGCAGAGTTCAAATCCTGTTGATGCATGGGATCAGTGGACCCCCTACCTTCTTGAAGCACCCTTGGAGCCCCAAGAATTAGAGCTCCTGGGTTCTGTAAGAATGGATTTTTGTGTTGATTTTAAATACAGAGGAAGAAATCAGTCTAAAGCTTGGGATGTTTCTCCCTATCACCCTGTGTATAAGAATCAAGCCTTTTGGTGTAATTACAATTCTGGCAGCCCTTCTAAATCCAGCAATGCTCCCTTCAGGCTGCCATCAGGAATGTTTTTGGTCTGTGGAGATCAGGCCTGAGCTGCGTACACAAGGAGGTCCCTGTAGTCTGGGACTATTGACTGTGCTAACACCTAACACATCCATGATTTTACAGCACAAATATCCCCACAGAAGAAGGTGCAGCTTACATGCATTTGGTAAACACTGCAATGATGAAGTGTCTCTGTGGTCTGAGACCCAAATGAATTTGGCCTCTTTACTTTTGCCAAAATTGGCTGCAAAAAAGGCCTTAATCCAATTAGGTGAGATGGCTTGCTGGCTGGCAAAACAGACAAATGCCACTAGCTCTGCTTTGTCCAACCTGTTAATGGATGTGTGTAGTATAAGGCGTGTTACTTTGCAAAACAGAGCTGCAATAGATTTTTTGCTCCTAGCACAAGGTCACGGCTGTGAAGATTTTGATAGAGTGTGTTGCATGAACCTTTCTGATCACTGAATCTGTGCATAAAAGCAAAGAACAGCTGAAGGATAGTGTGTTTAAACTAAGAGTAGAATCTGGATTTTGGCTAGATAACATGTTTAGTGGCTGGGGTTTAGCTCCCAGGCTAAAGGGTTTCTTTAGGATAGGTATGCATGTGGAGATTTTGATAATAATTATATTAATCATGATACCTTGCTTCCTTCAGTGTGTGCAGAGATTAATTAATAAGACCATTAAAGGAGTGGTTTTGGTTGACACACAATGGGGAGATATTGGGATGCATGAGACAGAGAGTACTTTGGGCCTTATTGGCATAAGAGAATTGATAGATAAAATGCCTTGGCAAAAGCAAACGGAACTTTGAGAATTAGATCTAGATTGCAAGAAGATTTAATTAGACAGGTTTACCAGAAAAAGAAAATCCTATTAAACAATGCAAGCAAGAGATGTTGTTATATGCATAAGTTTGTGCATGTGATTTCAACCTAATTATTGTAGTACACATTACTAGTCTCCCTAAAATAGTATATAAGTGCTTGTATCCCACAATAAAATCAGATTCTGATCACTGAGTCAGTCTCCCAGTCTGTCTCCATTGCCGACAGTGAGACAGATGTTTGCCCAAGCTCCATGCTCCCTGTAAGATTCCTTGCAAGAATTTGGATAGCCACATCCCAGTACAAATGAGATGCAGTCATTCCCTTCTCTTTCAAAATCTTCAGGCAGACCCAGGAGGCATCTAGAAAGTGGAACAAAATCCTGGGTGGGCGTGGGAAAGAAGTGCACACAACTCCTCTGCAAATCAACTCTGTTCACCTGTGACATCATGAGCCTTGGCTTAGCTTGATTTCCTGATGACTCAGCACAGACATGTCCTCTGATGGTGGACAGCACAGTGCCTTGAAAGGAGCTTTACCCTGGGCTCTTCCCACTTGGAATGCTGAGGTGGCATTTGAAAATCAATGCAATTGCTGAAGGGCCCAGAACTACCTTGAAATTCTCTTGCTGAAACACTGCACTTGTTAGCCAGAAGAGTTCCCTCCATTTGAAAGCATCTCATTTTCCCCATTTCCAAGTCAGCTCACAGCAAGCAGCCATGTGTAGGGCTTAGAGAAGGAAGCATGGCACCTACGCGTGGAAAGCCCAGTGTGGGCCCTCAGAGCAGAGCACTTTGGTGCCCAAAAGGTTTAAGAGAGGCCACTGTTAGGAAGATGTGCCATTTCAGCCCTCCTTTACTCTTCTATACCAAGTGATTGCCAGCAAGGAGGGACAAGCAGGGCCTGGTCCCTCCTCCTGCCCTGCTCTGAACTGCAGCTGGCACTGTGTGACACCAGGACACAAGGGAATAACATCTCTGCAAGGCAGGTGGGGAAGTGTGGGGCAGCTGTCAGGGGGTGTGTGGGGCGGGGCAGGGCCCCTCTGCCAAGGGGGAGAGCCTTGGGCCGCCCGGAAGCAGCGCAAAGCCAGGAACGGGACAGCCCGTCCGGAGCGCACAGCTTCCAAGGCACTGAGCAGCTTAGGCATGGCATGACATGGGAGGGAATATTCCAGGGCCCTGGAGGCTTTGGAGTTTGTATTGCCAGTCCTGCTAAAACCAAGGGCTCCATCAGAGCATCTTCTTGAGACATAAACTTCAAGGAATTCAGGGATTTTAGAGGGGCTGAGGTTTTAGTTAGAGATAAGGTTTATGAGAGTTAATTAAAATAAATGGGTAGGCCTTGATGAAGTTAAGAGTTAGTAGTTAACTAGTAATTGAGGACAGGGAATGGCAGTTCTACCAAGGGTTCATTTGTCATACTTTTGCATTGAAATGGTAGACAGGTCAGAACAAGGAAGACTTCATTTACTTCCTCATTTGGGACCCCTCCCCATTAAAGGGACCACTGACCCATTTCAAGGGACAAACTGCACATGCTTAATAGCTTTTGAACAAATTACAATATGAAGCAGGGAATGGGATGTAGCAAAGTTATGAATATGCATTTGTATTTTGGGTATTCTATACTTGCATAGATAAAAGGACTCTGTAATCACTGTAAATTGCGGTGTGTATTTGGGAGCTGCACGCTGCCCAGTGTCACAATAAACGTACACTTTCTAACTTTAAATTGTTATTGAGTCTTTGACACAGTTGGATATTGGTAGTAGATCAATATCTGTATTTTAGAAAAATCATTCTGGTTACTTCACCATCTTCATCGTCATCATTCTGTCCTCCAGGTGGCCAGGTAAGGCTGACAGCTCGCAGCACATCTGCTGAATTCCAGCTTCTTCTTTGCTCGCTTCATTCATTTAGGACAATTCTTTCATTTCTCCTTCAAGGATAATTCTGAGCTTCCCTAAATCAACAATACTCTTCTCTTATCTAAGCAATGCATCAAGAATGAAGCTTTCTATGCTCTATAGTCCTAACTGAAAAAAGCCTCGCCAAGGAAACCTCAAACCATTACATTTCCTATCGATGGCAAAGCTCCTTAGAAAACTCAGGGGATGGCTGAAGCTATGCCTAAAGATGATACATCCCCTCTTCCCTCCTCTCAGCAGGCGGGGAAAAAGGGCCTCCTCAGACACAGCCCTCTCCTCTCCAGTCCTCCTGCACTTGCTTTTCCCAGTTAAGGCAAGCAAAGCTGCTTAGCTCACTGTGTTCTTTGGGCCTCTGAAAGGGACTGTCCGCTTAGCTACAGCATGGCAAGGAAGGGAGTCTTACAACACTCTGGGTATTTTAGACTTTTATTGTCACTTGGGCTGAAACAAAGTGTCCCCTCACTACTTCTCCATCTTTATCATTCTGTCCTGCAGGTGGCCTGTTCAGGCTGACAGCTTGGAGTGCATGCAGGCTCCAGTTCGGCTGCAGCCCACCTTTTCCTCCTCATAAGCTTAATTCTTATTATGACAATTCTTTTATTTCTACTTAAAAGATACCTCAGAGCTTCCCTAAATTAACAACACTCTATTCTAAGCGAAACAATCCTCTATTATCTAAGCTATCTACCTTCTATAGTCCTTAAAAGTTGATGCCTAAATTTCCTAATTCTTTAAACATTCATCTTTTTCAGAAAGAAAAACAACAGAGCTGTAAATTGAACCTAATCACACACCTAACCGAACCGATCCGAACCGGACCGAACCTAACGTAAGCTAACCTAACCTAACCTAACCTAACGTAACACCTAAATTGAGCAAATATCAAAACTATCACATTTCCTAACTACGGCACATCTCCTCTTAAAATTCTGGCGATGTCTGAAACTCTGCCTAAACATGACACATCCCCTTTTCCCTCCTCTCGGCTGGCGGGGCATAAGGGCCTCCTCAGGCGCAGGTGTCTCCTCTCAAGTCTTCCTGCACTTGCTTGGCTGAGATGATCAGTGCAGCCAGGCTGGAGGCAGGATCGCCTGAGGTCACAAATGGATGCTGCCCAGAGGAAAAAGAAGAAAGAAAGGAACTCTTACTTTCCAGGATCCCCTCCTCACAGGCTCAAGCAGGATTCCCTGGCTACCAGGAAGACACACAAAGAGCACCGAGTGCAGTATGTCCCCCTGCGCCTTCCTGTCCTGGGAGCTGTCTGGGCCACATGGCCTACATTCCTCCTCATCCCTTTGTGCAGGTGTCCTC
The DNA here is from genome assembly GCA_024362935.1 of Setophaga petechia. Lineage (NCBI taxonomy): Eukaryota > Metazoa > Chordata > Aves > Passeriformes > Parulidae > Setophaga > Setophaga petechia. The sequence continues at coordinate 37,681,885 of JANCRA010000004.1, forward strand.
AGCTCCCAGGGCTTTGTGGCCCTTTGCTTTTTCTTACCTGTAGGAGTTCCTGGGCAGACCAGCGCCTGTCCTCGTGTGCCTGCAGGCAGCAGCGGAGGAAGTCGCGCAGGAGAGCCGAGTGGTTCCTGGGGTTCTGCAGTTTTGGGGGCCCGTTCCTTTCTATCAGTTCAAAAACCTACAGCACATGGATGCAAGAGGACACTCCACCTGCTCCTTTGCTAGCCACATCAGCTCTCTCCACACAGAGCACTCTTGCTAAGCTGCGCCTTACCCTGAGATGGGCTTCCCGCTGGTAAGGAGCTTCCCCTTCCACCATTTCCAGCCCCATGATCCCCAGCGACCAGATGTCCACTTTGGGGCCGTAGGCTTCTCCTCTCACCACCTCCGGTGCCATCCAGCTGGGAGTGCCGACGCTGGAGCTGCGCTTGCTGTGCTCAGGGCTGAGCTGAGCACAGAGGCCAAAGTCACCTGAGGACAAAAACAAAGCCTATCAAAGCCAGTTACCACTTGCAGAGGTGCCAAAACCATTGCCCACTCCAAGCCTGACCAGGCCATGCTGAATCTAGCTGAAAAAGCAGCTGAGCTCTCCTTCCACGTGGCTGGAGCTGGCAAATATGGCATCGGCCACTTCAAAAGCACCCTGACGATTCACACACTGGCCAAGCGACGCTTCTGCCCAAGTGGCCGTCACGAAAATGCAAGCGCACAGCAAATGCTGGAAATGCTGCAGCCAGCAGGGATACCCACCCAACTTGACAGATCCGTCCATGCCCACAAGGACGTTGCCGCTTTTGATGTCTCTGTGGATGACTTGGCGGGAATGAAGGAAATGCAGTCCTTGCAGGCACTGAGAGAGAAAAAGAAGGGAGGGAAAGTTAACATGCAGGATCTGATTTCATCCCACCAGCAAGCAAAGAGCGCGACGGGACTCCACCAGCCTTCAGTAGGAAGCGTGCCACCTTTGGCTGGGTGGCGGCACGGCAAAGATTTTTGGGGAAGCCTAATGGCAGCAGAGAAGGAAGCAGCACCTTCGAGCTGTTCCAGAATGCATCGCCATCCGGGCTGCAATGCTACGCTTCGAAGCTGAGGACAGCTCTTTGCCCTTAGCTTTAAATTCTGCCATCTGCATGCTGCCTTCCAGTGGCGAGCAATGTAGGACAGACAGACAGGCTCCAGGCAAACATTCCTAGGCAAAGCTGAGAAGAGGAAGCAAGTGAAACCAAGCGAGTGAGCGAGCACCTGGACCAGAGGACAGGATGGAAGAGTGCAAGAATAGAGCCTGAGGAGTGCGGGGAAACCAGCAGGCACTTCACTTCCCGTGCTCTTTCTTTTTCTGTGTGGCGTGACAGCAGCAGCAGCAGCAAAAGAAAGCAGAGAGCAAGAAATCTCGGCACTCCTTAAGCTCCAGTTGACAAGCAGCCTCCTGGGCCGGCCTGGGGAAGCACAAGCGGGATCCCTCACCTCCCGACAGACAGCGCCTATCTGTCCTTCCTCCAGGTACACTGCCCTGAGCACATCAAACAAGGTGCCGCCATCCATGAACTCCATGGCCAGCCAGAGTTCCTCATCCACCAGGTAGCTGAAAGAAGAAAACCATGGCATGGAGAGACAGCAATGGGCGCAGCCTCAGTCACACCAGGGCTTGAGCCAGGTGTTTGCAACTGCTCTCCAAGCTACGTGTGCCACAAGAGATTATTGAACACCAGCTCCACCTCCTCCCACGCTCTGGAGACGAGCAGAGAAATCATCACCAGCTCCATTCTCTGCCAGTGACCAAAGGGCATTGCCTCTTCTGGCTTGCACTAGCTAGAGCTACATTGACACGAGAATACGCCAACCTGTCTAAGTAGGTAACGATATTGGGATTCCTGTTGTCCCTCATGGCCAGGATTTCGTTGGCAGCCAGCTCCTCGGACATCTCCTCCTTGAGCGACATGATCTTGATTGCCACCTGAAATGACATTGGCGACCGCTACCTTGAGAAGACGCACCCTGCTGGAGATCACAAGGAGCTCGGAGCGAGTGCTGGAGCAATGAGGCTGCGGGCTGGGCCAAAGTGCCTTGTCACTAGACAGCAGAGCTTAGCAGAAGCACCAAAGGCCATCCCAAATGCATTCTGCCCCCTGAGCCTAGACTGTACTTCAGAGGAACAGCCTCTGCTGCAGACATGGAGCTGCCACCCAAACCTCCAGGCAGAACTCACAGCAGCGGGGAAAGCGCTCCCGAGCTGCAAAATGGCATGGGGCTGTTGGCACTTTACCTGTTGTCCGCTGCTGGTGTCAAGGGCTTTATAAACAGCTCCAAACCCCCTAGAAAGACAAAAGCAGCAGAAAGAGCCCTTTATCCCTCGGCAGTGAGATCAAGCCCAGGCAGCAGATCTCCCCAGGCTGCCTGCATGCCTTCCTTAGGAAATGCCTGGCTGCGGCGTCTCTTCGGCCAACAGCACGTCAGCCCGTGAGCCCTCTGCCATGTGGGGCAGGCTGTCCAAGGCAACACTAATGTGCAGCGTGAAGACCAAGGGCCACTGGAAATCTCCAAGGCGCACGCCCAGACAGGGAATTTCCAAACCTAAGGGCAACTCTCTCCTTGTGCGAATGTGCACGTATGTGTGTGTCAAAAAAGGGAGAACAATTAGAGTCAGAAGACTGTCCTTGAGAATCTGACATTTCCTGGAAGGCAAGGTTCTCTTTCAGGCCAGAAATCAGCAGGGGCAGGGGGTCTCCCAGCTCCTGCTCCTCATTGCTGCAAGCAAGACACTGCCAACATCAACTTTCTTTGATGAGGCCTTTGGATTGCTCTGACCCAGCAGTCCAGGCAGGCAATAGGAGGTCAAGCCAGAGCCTGACCCTGACTGGAGCTTGCCTGACTTCACGTTTGATATTGCAACAGCCAAAGAACTGGCCCACACTTTTGTAAAATGAGCCGATGTCACGCTTACCCTCGTCCGAGTTCTTCAAATGCCGTGTATTTTCTCATTGGCTGGCCCTGACTCACGATGCTCCCTGAAAGACAAAAGCAGTGCAGGGCACTCACTCGCACACGGAGATGCCGCTGCCCAGAGCGTCCCAAAGGCAGCCCCACTGCCGGCAGCTCTGGGCCCTTTGCGGTCCCCTGGCTTCCAGCTGCTGAGACCAGCAAGTTGGAGGGCCATCTTCTCCACCTTTCATCAGGTGGCCTTTCCAAGAAGGCCCATATTTCTTTCAAGTGCAGCATCCCATGCCAAAAGCCAAAATGCTGACTCTTAAAAAGGGGACCCTAAGAGGTAACCAGGGGCCTTTGCAGCCTCTGCAGTCACACCCACCATCACTGGTGGCAGGTCCACTGCCAGGGCCGCAAAGTGTCTGAGTCAGAGGAGGAGTAAGAACCAGAGCCAGAAAACAGCTGGGGCCAGAGAGCTCCCTGGGGCCTAGTCACTTGCTAGGTGCCAGCCTTCTGCTCAAGCAGAAACAATCTCTGCTTTTGTCTTTGGCCCAGAAGGCAGCCCAGGCAGAGCCAAGCCAGGCCCAGCCACCCTCACAGGCAACAGGGACTCCCTGAGCGCTGCCGCGCTGCCTCAGAGCACAACAACAGCTTCTGCAGAGAGGCCTAAGTGCCTCTGAGACCGAGGGGCAACTTCCAGTGCAGCCTACACCCAGACACGCACACAACACACTGCTCTGGCAGACAAGAAATGCACCAGACGTACTCAGTGTCTTCGGGCCCTGCTCCTCCCTCATCTCGGGCTGCTGGGCTGTGATGCTGTAGGAAGCGCCAGCAGCGGGGGGCGAGCTGGCTGCTGCAGGCCATGCTGCTCCAGCAGCACCAGGTTGAATTGCAGAGCCTGTCCTGAGCTGGGACAAGAAAGGATTGCCCGTCAGAAGGGTGGCCGGCACACATGCCCCGCACGGCCAAAGCAAGGCCTTGGGAAGGTGCTGTCAGCCACCGCCAGGCCTCTCCAGCTGGGGCGTTTCCCATGTGCCCTTCTCAAAGGCAACTTTGGGAAAAGCCCAAAGCCTACTTGGATCCAGCCCCTCACGGCTGCCTCGATGCTCCATTTTTTCAGCTTTTCTGCAAGACACTGGCAACAAGGTATCTATCGATGGGGCTGCCAAAATCCAGAATGAGATCAGAGCATAGCCCCAGAGCCTTGTTGCTTTCTCCGTCTGTCTTTTTCTGGGCAATGAAATCAGCCCAGAGTTGGCATGCAGCTGTCTGCTCAGAAGCCCACAGCGTGTCCCTTCTGTGATCTGTCTCACAGATTTCCCCTCTTCTATGGCAGCCTTTAGGGAGCGGCCCTTCTGAGCCACCTTCCAGCCCTGCCCAGACCCACCCACCCTTTACAATGCAGGGCTGCCCAGGATTCTCCTCTCCAAACTCTGCTCTGAGCGGCTGGAAGTGAAGCACAGCCTGAAGCTAATCAGCCCATGGAGAGGGCAGGTCCCTTCCAGGGGCCATTGCCTCCCAGGTAGCCTGCAAGGCTGTCTACTGGGTCTTTGGGCCGCGCTGTCCGCTGACCACAGGCAGCCTGCACTGACAATGGGCACCAGGGGCTGACTCCTACACTGAGAATCATTGAATGCTGCCTCCTGCCTGATCCCAAGAGACATTCTTGGGCCCTGTCAGCATCCCAGCTTAAATGTCAAACTTGAGAACCCATTGGCCACGGTTCCCTGGCTTGCCTGAAGCAGCACTACGTCATGGCAGGCACACAGCCGCCAGCATCTTCAGCCAAGAGCAACAAGGGCTGCTCCAAAATTGGAAGCCTGGCCCTGCACCCAAGGCAGTGCCAAGCTCAGCTGCCACTTACTGGCTCTGCAAGTTCAGGCCGTGAAGGGACAGCAGCTGGAGGCTTGGTGTTCCTTTGCTCCTCTTCACCCTCTTCCTCAATGCTAGAGGCAGCCGGAGGAGCTGCTGACCCTGCTGTTGAGCCCTGCAGACAGACAGAAGTGAGAGAGACGGGCAAAAGCCAGTCCCTTAGGAGCTGCTTTCTATTGAGCTGGGAAAGGACCCAGAAGAAGGGGAAATCATAGACTTTGATACAAGTAGGACTCTGAGTCACAAAAACCCGAGGAAGATGGCTGAATGAGCTGCTACTCCATCTTGCTGTGCATTTCAGCTTGCCTGCTGCCTAGAAGCAGCAAGATGCCTTGCAGCTGTCCCATTTGCCTTTCATCTCTTGGAAGGCTCTTCACTGCAAAATCAGCAAACAGCCAGTGCTCCCTTTGCTGCTGCTGATGCCACCAGGCAGCTGGCCTTTCTTTCAGCGTCCCACGCTGGCACTCCACACTCAACTGCAACAGGCCAAGCTGGCTGAATTGCTGCACAATTCTCACACACCAGCAACGTCACAGCTTCCTTTGCCACTCACCAAAGGACAGGCTTGTCTCCATCCGCGTGTCAGGTGACCTGCAGCGAGCAAGGCAAAAGGAGCCAGAGGCCCTTAGAAAAGTGCCTGTGCTGGCGACTCCCACAGCACAAGGCAGTCCCAACACAGAGCATTTCCCTTTCCCAACATGCCACCAGGAGCAACAGCTCTTTCCCACAGCAAGCAAGAGAACAACAAGGATGCTCTAGTAGGCTCTGTCTACATTTGGGCCTCTTTTGCCAAGAGAGAAATAGAAACACGCTGGTGGAAATGCCCGCTACTCTTCAAAAGTTTGAGCTTCTCTTGTGCCCAACAGCTCAAGCAGCATTTTCCTCTTCTCTTTCCTGCATTTTACATATATATTCTTTTGAATTGCATGCCCTAATTCCCATCCCTTGGCTGAAGATGATAGCCCAGCAAAACTTCCACCAAGGGCCCCTTCCCTGTGGCAGCTCCCTGCTGTGGCAGCTCCCTGCTGAAGCAGCCCAGGAACAGCTGCTGGGCTCAGCAGCAAACCCTCCCTACATTGGAGTTTGTGCTGCATCACCAAGGCAATGGCAGTTTTGGCACACCACCAGAGGGTCAAGTCATGCAGCCAAGGCCTCTGAGGGGTAGAATTTGGAGGGAAAGGTGCTTTCCTTCACTCCTGGAGAGAACCACTGAGTTGGTAGAAGTACTTTGGAGGATCTCTCCTCAGAGTCTGCAATTTGCAGCTTGTCTTGCTTGAAGCAGCAAGCTGAGGAAATGCCAGACTCCCCTGCCGCGCACTCTCCCGGGAAGGGAAGGCAACGGCCGCGGGTTGCACGGCAAATACTCTGCACCCGCCACCCAGTACAGATGCCCCCTTTTTAGCTGATGCTGCTGGCAGGACATTTACCAAAGCGGTGGCATCTTCATGGCCATTTTGTTCCCAAATCAACTCGACCACTGTGCAGCATAAAGAGCAGAGTGAAGCAAAAGCCGGGTGATGCCAGCCCCAGGATAAACCTTTACTTACGAGTCAGCTGGGTCAGGTAGTAGCCAGAATAGACAACAGAAAAGACGGTGCAAACCACGGCACAGACTTGCCCAATCATTTTGGCAGCACTGTGCGGGTTTGCACGCTGAATGCCACCCAAGGGAAAGCCGAGACTCCTCTCGGGGTGCAGGCAGTCTGCTGAACACTCCTTGAGCCTCCTGCAGGGATCAAGCGGAAGAACTGCTCTGGATGTCCAGGCCTCGTGCGCACCGGGACAACACTGTGCTGACAGCACTGTGACGTGGCACCGCTCCTTTGAGCTCACAATAGCAGCTGCTCTGTGGCTTTCTTGTGCCCAGCAAGCCAACCTTCTGTACAGCTGATGCGAAAGAAAAGCCTGGGAAGTTCTCCTCACTCATAAAGCAGCAGAAAATGTCCTCCCAGTCCATAAGGCAGTGCTCAAGGCATCCCAGGGGAACTCAGAAAATGCACCAACCCAAGCGCCATCCAAGGATTCCAAGCAACCTGCCTTTTGGTCCCAAAAGCTTTGACTGAAAGCAAGTCTGCTTGTTCTAGGTGGCATTGTAGCTGGTTCCGAAAAGTCTCACTTCTTCAATGTCATTTAGGGGGGAAAAGAAGCAAATATAATAAATTTCCAGGACTATTGTTTGTTGGGGAGGATGAAACAGGAAAGCTTTATAAATATGATTGCCTGGCAAAAGATTTTGAGCATAGAGAAAGTATAAACGAGATTGAAATGAAAGCAAGTTTTGAGATCCCTTTGTTACTGAACAACGGGAAAACAATGATGTGGCCAGCTGAAGGTAATCCCCTTTTGATGAAACAAGACCCTCTGCAAGCAGGCAGGTCCAAGGGGCCAGCAGACCCTGCCTGCTTGGCAGAGGGGGTCCACAGAGTAGTTTTTAGGGTTTAAAATGTAGCACAGCATGGTCATGTAGTGATTCTTTGAGGTTGTATGGAAATGCTGTAGGATTTCTATATTGTACTAGATTGGTTAGCAAGAATCAGAATATTCAACACAGAAGATGATTTATTGTATTGTAATGGGAACTTTGCCCACTTATCACTTCACCTTCCACTTCTTCTACTTCTTCTTATTTACTTTCTATACTCTTACTTTTGCTTCTTAGCCCTTACCCTTTCTATTCTCTTACGTTCTACGCCTCTCTTCTCTCGGGCCCGCTCTGAGCTGCAGCTGGCAGCTCCCAGCAGGGCCCTTCACCCATGCCCTTTGCAATAAACTTCAAGTTCTGCGACCTGGCTTCAGAGATCTCCTGCTCCTGCATCCAACAATTGTTGGCTGCAGAGTCTTCTTGAGCACGCAGGAGCATGCTGACCTTTGCTCTGACTTGCTTTGAAGGCTGACCTCCCCTTGTGGCAGGGAGACCCTGGCTTAGCTGTTGACGCAAAGCTCCTCTTTGCTGTTTCTCTGGCAACTGAAAGTCTCAGAACATCCGGAAGAGCCGTGCGCTGATTCTTGGGCTGCCACACTTGTGTTGTGTCGGAGCTCTGGCAGCGGCCTGCGGCCGGCTACTCTGCAATGGCCTGCAGATGTTGAGCCCAAAGGAGGCCGCTTTGGAACAGTCCAAAGCTGCAGTGGGATATTGGGGTGCACGAGACAGACCGTACTTTGGACTTTAATAGCATAAAAGAACTGATAGATTAAATGCCTTGGTAAAATGTCTTGCAAGCAAGAGATATTGTTATATGCATAAGTTTTGTATGTGATTTCAACCTAATCATTGCAGTACACATTACTAGTCTCCCTAAAAAAGTATAGAAGTGCTTGTATCCCACAAGTCAAATGGGATTCTGATCACCAAGTCAGTTTTCTCGTCCCTCTCCACTGCTGACAATTGGTGCCCTGTTTGAGGAAATGAATTGGCCTGAGTGTCGGGCAGTCAGTGAGCCCCTGGAACTGATTGTGACAGTGAGAGAACCGCGTTGGGGCCCGCAATCCCTGTCTGCTGCAACTTGACAGGTGAGCCAGGGGAACTAAAGGAATTGGGAAGAAATTGTCCAAACAGAGAGACGTCTATGAAACCATGCTTGCCCTTCTGGACAGGCATGGCTTCCCCATCCCAAAGAACAACCTTAAGTCACTTTTAGGATGGGTGTCACACATGGTCTCTAACGCTACCCCGTCTTCTGTATTTACTCCCCGCTTCTGGGACAAAGTCAGTGTAAAAGTCTACGACCTCTCTACGCTGCCTGGCCACGAGCCAGAGCTCCAAATGCTTCCTGCTCGGAGGGCGGTCATGGACGCAATTAAAAAAGAGGGAGGGAGCAGGGAAGCCTGCGAGGCTACAGCCTGTGAGGCTACCCTGAGACGGTCCCGGCAACTGTGGCAGATCAAAACCTGCCCAAGTCCTGCTGCCCATACCCCGTCCGCACGCCCTCCCCAGTGAGCGCCAGGGATAGAGCCCGGTCCCCACCCCCAGTCCCATTGTCACACCGCCAGCGATCCCAGAGCCGCTGGATGCTTATGGCTTATGCGGCAGACACTGACTCTAGCAGTGATGAAGGGGAGCTGGACTCTTTCAGCCCCGGCCCTGAAAAAGATGCGAGCTTAACTCCCTTTGGATAAGTGTAACAATTGGTTATGGATAAAAAGGAAAGCCCTTAAGGACAGAGACTTTGACACTGCTGCAGAAATCTTTGTGGCCCCCCCCCCCCCCCCCCCGCCCGCGCAATTTGGCCTGAGGCGGGAAAAACCACAATGGGTGCTCCTAGATCACTCAGAAATTAAGGAACTGCGCCGTACCGCTGGGGAATATGGACTAGAGTGCCCATATTTTAGTAATTTGTTAAGAGCAACCTTTACTACTCACCTCATGACACCTCATGACTGCTCATGATGTTAAGTTTTTGGCAAATCTGTTGCTCACACCAACACAATATGCTGTATTTATGGCACAATGGAAAAAAGGACTGGAAAATTTAATGGCAACGCATGCAGGGCATGCAAACCAAGCCCTGGCTGCCTAAACTGTTGACCACCTTGTGGGGGAGGGGGCACATACCGACCCTAATGGCCAGGGCACCTTACCGAGAGAAGAGAAGCCCTACAGGGTATTAGGGCAGCTCGCCTGGCATTCCTTAGGGTTCCTGATGCCAAAACTCTGCCACAGTCCTTCATAAATATCAAACGAGATTCACAAGAGCCTTACATGTAGTTTGTGGACAAATTGAAACTAACATTGGAGAGACAAATCAATAGTGAGCAAGCCAGGGAGATTATACTCCTCAAACTGGCTGTCAGGAACACCAACCTGGACTGTAAGCAGTTTTTAAAATCTTTACCCCCTGAACCTGAAGCCACTTTACTCCAAATGATACAAGCGTGCAACCGCCTGGGGACATTACAACACACCACAGCAGTCACATATCAAGCTGTGGGGCAAGGCATAGCGAACGCTTTTGCCACCATGAAATTAACCCCTGGGAAACAGCTGCCTTGTTTTGCCTGCGGGGAATGTGGACATATCTGCAGAGACTGCCAAAGAACGCAAAAACCTAAAGCTCCGGGTCTATGCCCTCGCTGTCGGAAAGGCCTCATTTTGCTAATATATGTCGCCCTAAGTTCCACCAGAATGGCCAGCCTTTGCAGGGACATTTCTCTCGCAGTGTGGGACGGCGAGACAGGAGAAGACAAATTCCGCAGCCGATGCAGCAGCTGGGAACAACCGTGGACTTCTAATTGGCCCTTCCCCCGAGCAACTGACAGCGCCGAGCAATGGACCTGGCAACCTCCAACACAGTAATGTTGCTTGATTCATCTGTCCATTTGCTTCCCACAGGAGTTTTCAGACCATCAGGACAGAGTATGCCCACGGATTATAGGCAGATCTTCCACCTCAATAACAGGGTTGTTTCTTTTCCCTGGGGCTACAGACTCTGATTCCCTTGGGGAAATAAAGTTCATGGCTTGGGCCCCCCCATCAGCCCTGTGTAGTCCCGGCCGGGAGCAATCAAGCTCAACTTGTACCCTTTCCTGCAGCCCCTCTGTCTGCAGCCCGATAGCTGAAAAGAGGGACGGGGGTTTCGGTTTCGGTTCTACGGGGGTCCCACAGATTTTATGGACACAATGTATTACATCTGAGCGTCCAACATGCCAATGCAAAGGGACTCTGAAAGGCAAAGACACTCCTAACAGGACTCATTGATACAGGAGCCGGTGTGACTGTTAACTCAAGGAGCCAATAGCCCAATGAGTGCCCATTAACGACTCAGGGTCCCTCCGGCATGGGTGGAAAGAGAGAAAGCTTGCAAAACCAACACTCGGTGCAAATAACAGTGCCTGATCGCCACAGTTAAACCTTTTGTGATGTCCATCCCCATGGTTTTGTGGGGGAAAGATTTTTTAACACAGTGGAGAATTTTTATGCATTTAGATTTTGTACAGGAGTCATTTGGGACACTCGACACCCCCACAACGGTCCCCAGCTGAAGTGCCCCAGGCACTTTCAAGCATTGGAAGGAGCAGCCCAGCTATCAAAAGCCACAGTTCATACAGATCTGAAGCCCTGAAGGACACCTAGCCCTGGTCAATTTTCCAATTACTTGCCTTTTTTCATAACAATGTATTTGTCGGGAATTCTTTACTACAGCTATTTAGTACTATATAACTAAATCTCTTTTAGTTTAGCCTTCAAGGTTTATATGCCATTACTCTTACTAAGCCAAACTTAAATCTATCCTACAAGCAATCTTTAAAAGCTGCTGCAGGGGTTGCAGCCCTGCCTGCCTGGCACCAGCCAGTGTTGAGATTTATCTTCTAACTTGTGATTTGTGATTTTTAACAGGATTGTTACTAGAAAAGTTCAAAGGTGTTGGTATAGAGGTGGTGTCTTTTAACCTATTAATAACATAACAAAACTGCATGGTTCACTGAGAATAACTACATAAGTCATCAATTCAAGATTCTTTAGCTCACATTCAAGACAAATCTGGAACTTTATCTGTAGTGATTTTTTGAGATTTAATTCCACTGTCAGCTTTTTTAATACTTGCTTTTTACTCCATAGTTCTAACAAGGTAATTGTATTGTGAATGTTTAAATGATCAAATCGATAGCCAAATTTATGAAGAATTTAAGAACGATTTATTGGATCAGTTACAAAAAACCAGAATTTCGAGCAACCACCACAATCAAAACAGCGTCAGTCCCGGGTACAGGCGCTGGGTGAACTAGGGTCCACTGACAAAGTGACAGCATCTCCCCAGGAGTTCACTCGGAGTGCTTCCAGCGTCCAGCTTACATTCCGTCTATTCTGCCTGAGGCGAAGATGACCACACTTTTCTATACAGCTCTTCGAATGCAAACCAAGATCTATACATGTGCTAGAATAGACAAAGACGGGTCCGGAGACTCAGACTCAGATGAGTGTCTGAGGGTTCAGGCAGAAGCTGCATTCACATGTAATAGGCTGATACCAGTTCCTGAGTACCACAGATGGGATCAGGCCCATCTGAACTTAGAAATCTTACCCGAAAATTATTTTCCAAGCCCTCACTTTGAAAATATAAAGCTTGCCGATCACTACAGAATCGAAGTAATGGTACAATATTAAAGAAATTGATAATGTATTAAGTCACCATTCTATTTTTCATGTGCTACTAATCGTATCTATTGTCTGATTTTTTTTTCCTTAGTCTAAGTTTGTTGTTATGTTATATATTGTTTTGCTTTGATGTTACCTTCATGTTCATAATGAGAAACACGTTATTAAAAAACAAAAATAGGGGGGAATATAGCTCCTCCAGAAGTTTACATTAAAAAAAAACTTTTTGAAAGCAGATCAAAACACATCAAAATGGATCTATTACGTTCCTGAAACACCATTCGTGGAACCCTGAGAACTAATATTCCTGGGTTCTGTGAAATTGGATTTTTGTGTTCCTTTTAAATACATGGGGAGTAATCAGTCTAAAAATGCTTCTCCCTATCACCCTGTGTATAAGAATCAAAACTTTTAGTACATTTACACTTCTGGCAGCCTTTCTAAATCCAGGAATGCAGCTGCCATCAGGAATGTTTTTAGTTTATAAACATCAAGCCTGAGCCTTTTAGTAGCTGGAGTTTTAAAGATTCTTTTTAGGAGAGGTATGTATGTGGCAACTTCGATAATAATTACATTAATCAGGATACCTTGCTTGCTTCAATGTGTGCAGAGATTAATTAATAAGACCATTAAAGGAGTGGTTTTGGTTGACACACAAGGGGGAGATATTGGGGTGCACAAGACAGAGAGTACTATGGACCTTATTAGCATGAGAGAATTGATAGATAAAATGCCTTGACAAAAGCAAATGGAACTTTGAAAATTAGATCTAGATAGCAAGAAGATTTAATTAGACAGGTTTACCAGAAAAAGAAAATCCTATTAAGCAATGCAAGAAAGAGATGTTGTTATATGCATGTTTGTGGATGTGACTTCAACCTAAGCATTGTAGTATACATTACTAGCCTCCCTAAAATAGCATAGAGGCGCTTGTATCCCACAAAAAACCGGATTCTGATCACCAAGTCAGTCTCCCTGTCTCTCTCCATTGACGACAAGCAGCCACCTCAAAGGGCAGACAAATGAGGCTCTCCTGCACTTGAGCTGTGCCACGCAGCTACACAAAGCTGGGCAGACACCGCGGAGCACAGGGACTACAGAAGGCACAGAAAGAGGGACAAAGCCACTCAAGCACACAGACTTTTCATGATTGCTGAGCCCCAGACAACCCCAAGCCTGGTGGCACCCACAAGTCCTGTACTGTTGACAAAGAGCAGGTACAGCAGGTGCTTTGCCTCGCTGGCCTGGCTCCTGCCAGGCACTGTCCTCTCTGCTGCCCTGTACTGCCAGCAGACGTGCCCACCTTCTTGGTTGCACTTGCAGAGCCTCATACCTATTAGGCATGGCCACCTGGGAGGCAGGAGCAGTCACAGGGGAGACGTGCCAGCTACACCGAGCAGGAACCAAAGCATCTATGGGCACAGCTGAAAGCCTGTATCTGCACAGGATGTTCTGCCTGTGTCATGATCCGCTCATGTGAGAGGGCAGTCGTGATGGTTCGTTTTCCTCATCTCAGAGCGCAAAACACAACACAGTGGGGATTTCAGTATTAATCCAAACAAATGCACTTTTATTGAATGAGCACAGCAAATGCGATAGAGGGATTAAGGGAAAGGGAAAAGATGGAGAAAGGGGGAGAGAGAAAGAGGGGATATAGCAAGCAAGCGTAGAAAGACAAAGTCCTGGTAGTACAGCCGATGAAGTTCGCCTAGTCACGTTGGGAAGATCTCAAAGGTTCTGGTTAACTCAAGGTTCTGTTATAGTGCATTGCTGAGCGGGGAGAACCAGATCTTCTATTGAAATTGCGGAGGGGAAAAAAGATCCAATAAAGAATAGATGTAACAGGTAGTCCATGTTCTCAGCAGCAGGTGAGGACCAATGTCTTCTTGGCCCAATGGCCACACTTGCAGGCAAATATCTCGCTGTGGTCACGTTGGCTCCCCCACACAGCTCCCCCGTATTGGGGGATTTCAGTCTCAGTCCTTGGGAGGGGGAGGCTTCTCCGTATTGGGGTCTCATGTCTCAGTCCTTGAGAGAGAGGCTTCTTCCATCTCAGATCATCTGTCACAGTGGTTGAAAAGCAGATGAGGGGTCTTCTTTGGATCTCCAAAGGCTACCCCAGGAATGTCCAACCAGGCCAAGAGGTGGGAAAATTCCTGGCCTATTGTCGCCAAGCACGTGCAAGCACATGGGGCGCCTTGACCCCTGGCAGGCCCTGCTGGAAGCAGTCACTGTAGATGCAGCTGAAAACAATTGCTTGGCAGGCCAGAACTCTGCTCAGGGGCCTCAGGACTTTTGGCGTTCATCTACCACCGGCAGGCCAATATTCTGATCAGGCTTCTCTGGGTCCCAATGTCGGTCCTTGAGACGGTCTTGGGGCAAATGAGGGGAACTTCAGACCCTATGTCTCACAGGCTGCCCTGCTCTTCACTGGCTTTTGGCTGGAAATGCAATTGCACTGTCTTCCTCATCCCAGCATCCTCGGCTGAGCAAAAACTGGCCAATGGGCAGCATTCCAAAGGCAGTGTAGGTTGGAACTGATAAAGGAAGGAGATTGTTCCCAATTGCAAACCACACCAGAACGCCCTTAGGAGGGACTTTCCAGCTTTAAAATATTGGCCTACATTATTCTACATTCAGAAGGGAATGTAGAGCCTTATTCCCTGGCTGACATGGAAGGGAATCTTCCAACAGGCATGAGGGTGTATAGGACTGTTATTGTGAGTCCAGCTCCAAGCTGCCATGGCAGAAAGTAATCCTGAAGTGGTCCTGTGTTGTGGTGTATTTTCTAGACTGTTCTGTTCCCCCCTGCCTTAGTTGGTTTATTCTGTTTCCCCTATATTATTATGGTTTTGCCCTGGTCCTCTTTCCCCTCCTGACAATGCCTATCAATGTACCTCTCTTATATCCCCTCTCCAGTGCCCTGTCTGTCACTCCCAGCCACCACCTAATTTTCCAGAAACTTCCCTTCTTGGCTTGGAGTGGTTGGTCCCGGTGCTGGGGTTCCCTCCCATAAGTTTCCTCCACATATCAATCTCATGTACCCCAGTCCCCCCTGGATACCCATTGGCTCCCAAATGGGCTCCACTCTTACCTCCCACTCCCTTTCTAAGTTTATGTAACCTGTCGTCCCCCCACACCCACCCCGCCTCTGTCTTCACCTGCTGATTCTCCTGGGATTTATTAAAGACCTGGATTACACCGCAGTTGGAGTCCACGCTTTATTCTGCCAATCACAGCTCGTTGTCAGCCTCGTCCTGCACCTGGCAACGACCCTAGCTACAACGCTGGGTGATTGCCTGAGGCGCTGACCCGAAGCCCCGCTATCGGGAGAAGAGCCCCGGTGCTGCGAGCAGTGCTGGCCGACGAGCCGGGACGTCTCCTTTGAAGCCTGACCGCTGCAGTCCTGGTCACCTCTTCTGCTTCCTCTGATTGCTTTGCTGCACCTTTCCTTCGTTTTCATTTGAAAAGCCCTTAGAGTGGGATTTAGATGGTGGGGCCATTGTGATCTGGAGGAGGAATAACAGAAGTACAAATAGTCATAGAACCAACACCAGCATTAAATCAGCCACACAGCCAATCAATTTCTCTGAAGTATTTAGTCTTCAATGACTGGTGACAAGTCAGGAGTCTAAGGGAAATCTAGGAAGCCAAGTGTTCTCATCAGTTTGGCTAGACTACCACACACACCTTCACTGGCTAGGTCGCAGCCTTCTGCTGCTCGTAAAACAATCCCTGCTCTTGTCTTTACTGCACTGGGAAGCTCAGGCAAAGCCCACTCACTCCCAGTTTTTGCCTCTAAGCCAAAAGGAATACCACAAGTGCTCCCTGCCTGCATCCAAGCACCACAATGGCTTCTGTAGGGAGTCCAAATGTCTGTCCGACACCACAGCAAGGAGGAACATGTGCTACACAGCTGAGGCACACACACAGTACACTGCTCGATCAGACAAAGAATGCACAGGACGTGCTCAGCAGCTTCAGGCACCGCCTCAGCAGCCTGACAGCCTGCCTGCTCCCACAACTCTAGCCTGGCTCTGCAGGGGGCTTCCTGTGGGACCTCCCTCCTTCTGAGATAAAGCTCTGGCTTTCCCATTCTCTTTGGGCCTGCAACGCTATTCCTGCTTTCCTCAAACCTGCACTCTGGTAGCCTCTCACCTGATCGGTCCTTTCCCTCCTGGCACCAAGGTCTCTCCACCACTGTTTGCCAAGGGCCAGCTGAGAGACAATGCCACCCACACAGACAATGTCCAGACAAACAGTGCCCATAAGGTGCGCGGAGGAGTCCAAAACAACACACAAGCTCTCCTTTCACAGCCTTTGCCTTTTGACTGGCTCTGCTTTGTACCTCTTCTTGTTCAGCTCGCATGCTGGCAACTTCCTGCTTCATCTCCAGCAGCCTTTTCTCCTGCTGCTTCTGTACCTCTGCCAGGAGGTTTGCCCCTTGTGCCAGCAGCTGCTGTGCCTCCAAACGCTGCCCTTCCAGCTCGTGGTGAGTGGAGGAAGACACTTCCACATGAAGCCCCAGCAAAGTTCCCCCAGGAATCAATGGAAGCTTCATGCCTTGAACCACCCCCCCACCTGAAAAGTGCACATCAGTAGTGACTTTGTGCCCTCCAGCAATGCTGTTCTAACCCAAAAAATAGAGCGAGCATCAGCAGCTTTGAGATAAGGAGATGCCACCTTGCTTCCCTGCTCTGATGGCTGCCTGTTTCCTGGCCCCTCTCTGCTCAAGATTTCTACCTGCTCTCAGAGGCTCTGTTCTCCAAGTGCTGAAGTGGTCCTTGTCACTGCACGGATGACAGCAATCAGCCTGTCAGAAGAGGCTTAAGAGAGGCTCTGCTGATTGGAGAAATGGATGCTGCCCAAAAGGAAAAGAAACAAAACAAACAAATTAAAAGAGACAAAGGAAAAAGGAGCCATTCTTTTCAAAACTGAGTTCCTAACAGGGTCAAGCTGGATTCCTCTAGCACACACAAATACACAGACATCGGACTGAGGGCTCCAGCAGCACATCTGCCTTCATGTCCAGGATGCTGCTATTGCAGGAAACATGGCCCAGAACTGCACTAGTCCATTCCTCAAGGTGTCGTCACTCTCTAGGATTTTTATCTGGATATCACTGTGGGATTGCTGCTTGCTTTCCAAAGGTTTTGTTCCCAGCAGGAAAGCCAGCAGACTTATTCAAGATCCTCTCTGCAACAGACATGAGCTATTTGAGTGTCCAAGAGGGGCATAAGACATTCCTCAAGAGACTCCCAAGAGCTCTGAAAAATATTGGTCCCACATGTTGTTCTCAGGACTGGTGGACATGCAGGTTTCCAGCAGCAAGCCTGGAGCAAGGACACAAGCAGCAGGGCGCAGATGTGCTCAGCTCTGGCTTGCAGGAAGAGCGGTGTGTGCCTCGGCAGACCCCCCTCCTGTGCTGGCTGGCATCTTCCCTCACAGCAGGCACAGCCAAGGAAGTGGCCCCGTCACCAGCTCCTTGTCTGCCACAAAACCTGGCAGCAAAGCCACAGCGATTCTCATCTACTTGACTGGGCCAGGCACCACATGGGGCTGGCACAAATCCTGCACAGCTGTCCCTGTTTGGCTGCCAGAAACCTCTAAGAGTGGGCCGGGAGGGACAAGCTGGGTGCCATTGGATGCTCCCAGTGAGCTCCGCCACAGCCCCTGCCTTCCCACAGACCAATCTAAAACCGCTTGGCAGGGATTGCTTTCATTGTGTTCCTCAAGCCCCCGTCTTCAGCATTGCAATACTTCAGTTCCTTTGCTACCAGGTAAACCTGAATACACCACCTGAGAGCAAAGGAGGGCCACAGAAATGAGCAGAAGGTGGGAATTCTCCTCTAAGGAACACCAGTGAGAGTTGTGCTTGTTTAGCCTGGAGAAGGGCAAGCCCCAAGGAGACCTTTCCATAGTTGTAGGGGCTTCTAAGAAAGATGGGGACCTATCTTTTAGCAGGGCCAACTGCAAGAGGACAAGGGGCAACGGTTTGAAGCTAAAAGACACTCAATTCAGATTGGCTCTAAGGAAGAAACTGTTTATAAGGAAAATGCTGGAACACTGGCACAGGCAGCCCAGAGAGCTGGGAGCAGCCCCAGGCCCGGCAACATTCAAGGTTGGACGGGACTGTGAGCAATCTGATCTTCTTGAAGATGTCCTTGTCAGGGGCTGTGGCTTTGGAATAGATGACCTTTACTGGTCCCTTCCAAGCTCAAGCAGTCTTGGATCCTACTTGGTTTCATTTGAGAAGCACCCAGAGCGGAGATTACTATGTGGGGGCCCATCTGATTGCCTGGAGTTTGGCTGAGGAGCAAACCCTGACAGGGAACAGCTGTTTGGCCTGCAGCCCCTTTGCATTGTACCTGCAGAAGTGCCTTGGCAGAGCCTCGCCTGTCCGCATCCATCTGCAGGCAGCAGCCCAGAAATGCACACAAGCCACGGGGTAGCCTGAGCTTGTGCAGATCTGGTACCCCTTGCCTGCCTATCAGGTAGCTAGCCTGAAGCAAAAGGAAACAGGAGACTCCATGTGATTTATCCATATCCTTCAGTGCTCACCTAGACCCCACCTTTTAAGCTGCAGGCTGCAGTGGCAATTTCTTGCCTCAGCATACAGTTAGAGATGAGCCTTCTCTCCCAAAGGAAAAAAGTCCCAGTGCAGCCCCAGCTATTCCAAGCTACACCAGGTCTAGCCTTGACAGCTGACGGGAGCCCCAGGGACGGTTTTAGAAGTGGGCCTTGCTGGAAGCACTTCAGGCTGTGGGAATGGGATTTGGTCTAATGGACAGGGACCAGAAGGACACTGAGCATATTTGCACCTTACCCTGTCACTGGTTTCCCGAATATAAGGAGCCTCTCCTTTGGCCATTTCAATTCCCACGATGCCGAGGGACCAGGTGTCCACTTTGGGGCCGTAGGGCTCTCCTCTCACCACCTCAGGCGCCATCCAGCAGATGGTCCCGACCATCGACCTCCGTTTACTCTGCTCAGGGCTGAGCAGAGCACAGAGGCCAAAATCAGCTGAGGAGAAAAACAAACACTGCTTCAAGTAGGAGACCAAGGAAAAGGGTTCCTCACTCTAAGTCCCAGAATGAAGTGGGTGAATCGAGCTGGAAAAGCAGCTGGGCTCTCTTTCCTCAGGGCTGCAGCCAAGGACATTTGTCCACTTAACAACTGTCCACCTAACAGCCCACCCACGATTCCCACCGCGGCTTTTCCTCATTCCCCTGGACGTTTACACTGTAACTCCCTCCCTTTGGAAGGAACACACACAAACCCAAGTTACTCTTGAAACCTTGTTGCTCTCTAGACCACTCAGCACCTTCCAGAGTGCTCCCTGCACTCTCAGCAGCGCCACTGCTGGGCACCCGCCAGCCACTCCCAAGCAGCCCCACACCGCCTCCGCGGAGCGCTGCCCCTGACCGGGAATACCCACCCAACTTGACAGAGCCATCCCGGCCCAGAAGGATGTTGTCACTTTTGATGTCTCTGTGGATCACCTGGTTGGCATGAAGGAAAGCCAGGCCTTGCAGGCACTGCAAGAGAAAAAAGAAACAGGAGCCAAAAGTTAGCCTGATCTGATTTCATCACACGCAAAAGGAGGGTGTACCTGAAGATTCACAGATCCCAAAGGAGCAGAGAGTGCTGGCAAGAGGAAGAGCTTGCTGCTGCAACACTAGGAGAGCAGGATCTTTCCAAAGGACGCATATTAGCTTTTGAGGGGAAACATCAGTCATTGCTCAAGACTGTCCCCTGCAAGGGCAGTCAGAATGACCGCTGCTGCAGCGGATGTGCTCTCCCCGTCAGGAGCACAAACAGTGCTTTTGCCAAAAGAGAAAAAGTCCCTGCCTCGGGTACCAAGGAGATCACTGTCGGCTGGGAGACTGGAGGACAGGGGTTATACGTCTGCCTCAACAGCAGACCTGGAAGTAGCTCATTTGTCAGTTTTCAGCAGCAAGCACCATGCTGGGAGCCATGCCATCCTTTGAAGTGGAGACCTGTGACAGATGAGTCTCTCTTTGGCTTTGCCGCTGCTTGAAAACTCGCACACCAGCACCTTTGCGCCTACAGGCAAAGAAGGCAATGCAGAAAGGTTCTGGGCAAAGGCTTGGAGAGGCACAGGGCAGAACAGAAAATAAAAATGAAAATGAGACAGGGAGTTCAACAACAGTAGACAAGAATAAAGAAGAGACTACAGTAAAGACAGGGACACTGGCAGGCAGCTCAGTGCAGATGCTCCTTCTTCTCTGAAGCATAAGAGCAACACAGAAAGAAAGCTCTGAACATGGAATCACTCTCTTAGCAGCGCTTTCAAAGGATGAGCCCATCCAAGCCAACCCAAGCACAAGCAGGACCCCTTACCTCCCGACACACTGTTGCTATGTGTCCTACAGTCATCATTCTCATGCTGACCACATCAGCTAAAGAGCCTCCATCCATATATTCCAACACCAGCAGGACAGCCTCATTGACAAGGTAGCTGCAAGATGAAAGCAACAGCATGGAGATGAATGTGCACAGCTAAATTGCTGTATGGAAGAAAAGACTGCAGCTCAGTTTTCTTTCCAGGTCACTGGGAAATGAAGATGGAATCAAATGCAGACACACTCCAACACTCCACTCAGGCTATCCAGTGCCTGCCATCTGCGCTGCCCAAATGAGGAAGGCACACCCGTGGAAAATGACACGCCTTAGGTGGCAAGCAGGGGAAAAAGGCAGTGTGACGAGAGCAAAGATAAATCTGGAATCAGACACATCCCAGCAGCTGCTTCATCATCTTCATACACCAACTGCACCATTAACTCCAGCAGCAAGGAGACACACTTTTCACAGCTTTTACTCAGAGCACGTGGGTATGCAGCACTGCCAAAACCCTTTGGAAAACTTTGCAGAAAAGACAGTCACCAACAGGAAAAACAATTTCAAACCTGTAAAATGATGGGCCTCCTAGCCTAGTCTTTTGGCATGCAAGGCAATGGAAAATAGCGGGAACACTGCAAGGGAAATAATCTCTGGGATGCTTTCTCAGCACTTCTCCTCCAACACTTGGAAAAAATCACGCCCCAAAACAGCAAAACAACACGCAGCCAGTGAACATACAGGCTGCTGGCTTAGTAAGACAGCCAGGTTTCTGAGATCAATCTTCAAGCTGTTTATGCCAGGAACCACTGATGGGGACAAAATGCAATCTCCTCCCATGCCTCGTACAGGACTGGATTGATGTTAATTTGAAAGATCCATTTTCTGCCAGAACTACTTACCTTTCAAAGTAGGTGACAATGTTGGGGTTCCTATTTTCCTGCATGACCAGGATTTCCTTTAACACGTCCTCACAACCCTGCTGCTGGACATTAAGTTGCTTTACGGCCACCTACGATGACATCGAAAGCCATAAGGGACAGACATCACCAGAGCCTCTTTCTCCGTGCACTCATGGGCCTGGATGCCTTGACACCTCGGTCAAAAGCGACTCTAAACCATCAACCACAAAGCGCTAACAGCACTCTCTGCACCCACAGACTTCTCAAAAAGACTTTGTTTAGCACTACATTTATCACTTACACACATCTTGCAAGCCAAAAATATTTTTGCTCCTTTGAAGACAAATTGAAACCACTGGAAATACGTTACCATTTCTAGGGGCTTTGACCAGCCTTTCAGAGATGGCTGCCATTTCAATTGTGTGCCAAAATAAACACACACACACATACATGACGGGGAAAATGCTGTCCAAAAAAGAACTCCAAAGTGACTCAAAGTAAAGTTACAATCCTAGCACATCCTAACTTCTTCAGTTTGGGTTTTGCAGCTCTGAAGAATAATCCTGAACAAGGTTCAGACTTCAAATTATTTAATGGGTTTAAAAATGAATAACCCTTTCTGTGGTACACTGTGGATGCGCCCCAGGTTATAAGCACAGGGCTTAGGGCTTTCAGACACCTCCTAGACCTCCCTCCAAGTGCAGTTCCTGAGCCCAGCGCTGCAGGTGGATAAGGAACTACCTTATCTAATTCCTTGCTATTAAGGAAGATGAAATCTATTGGCTGAGAGCCAAAAACCAAAATTCAGGACCCTGAACTTTTAGCCCCAAAGAGCTGCAGGATGCTTCAAGACACTGCCATGTCTGTTCAGTACAAAATGCATCTCTCTAGTGGAATGTCACTGCCACAGGATCAACACAAGGTTGTATTATTTCAGGCTCTTCATCAACTTCTTCTCACTGATCTATGTGTGTGGGGGTGTCTGCGTGTATGTGAACTTGGTTCCCTAGGACTGAAAGGCAAAACTGTGCTCCACACAAGATCTCTCCTTCTTTAGGTCTTGCATTCTATTTTCACACTGAACAATATGATAGGAAACAAAATATCTATGTCTGAACCTGTGCTTAAGTAGAATTTGGCTGGAATGCCGGCTCCTTCCATCAGCTAATCTATGCATATTTATCCAGGAAGTCCAAGCTAGGGTGTCCTTCTCTGAGACACACCACTGCCATCCTTGCATTCATTCAGGTGGGTACGAAGGACAAAGTCTGTCCAAAATGCATTTTGCATCCTGCCTCTAGACAGGCTGCTTCAGTGGGACAGCCTTTGCACCAAAGACAGGCGGCCCAAAACTCTGGCCACAGATCACAGCCCAAGGGAAAGCACTCAAGAGCTGCAAAATCTGCAAGGGCACTTACCGCTTGTCCTGTGGCAGCGTTGAAGGCCTTATAAACAGTTCCAAAACCCCTAGAAACAGAGCAGTGGCAAGAACAGAGAAGTTGTTCAGTGCTCAGAAGCAAAAGGCAGCCCAGGCAGGAGCTCTCTGCTGCCTGCAGTGCCTCTAAAACACTGGGCTTTGTCTGCTCTTCAGCCAATGGCCCAGCAGCCCTCTGCCATGCAGCGTGTCCCAGAGAAAAGCTGTGTCCAACAGGAAGAAAAAGGGCTGCTACAAATCCAAATGTACACACTAGATTATGCATGCAGGGTGTTCTTTGCCTTTTCCTTCTTCTCTCTGTGCCTGTGGCGTGCCTGTGCAGCCAATGAAACACACAATCCTGCTGGGCCTCTCACCCTCTCTTTTGATCCTACCTACCTAACTCAGGCAACACCACACAGCCTCTTATTTTCCTGACCACTGAATGGTGTTTCCAGCAAAATACTACTGAGAAATGCTACTGAGAGCTGTTATCTGACAGCTATCAAGTGGGAAACTGCCCTCTCAGGTTTTTCTTCCTTCATGCGTCTGGCCATATTACTTGGAATCATAGAAAAACATGTCTCCTGGCAAAACAGGCAAACTGATGGCACATCTTGGAGGGACAGGACAGCTTCCAGGTCCTCCTCCTTGAGACAGCCAAGACATTGTCAGCATCCAGTTATCTTCGATAACTGATGCTGGTGCCTTGTACTGCCTCAGCACTGAGACAAGGACAATCTAAAGCCAGGGTCTGAAGATGCTTGCAGCTTGCCTGACTTCCCATGTGATAGTGCACCACCAAAATTCCTGGCCCATGGTTCTGTAGAAGTAAGCCTGGCTGCACTCACCCACTGCCAATACGTTTCCATCCCATGTACTTCTTTTCCGGATCTCCCACAGTCACAACGCGCCCTGAAAGAAACAAAATGCAAGAAGCAAACTTCAAAACAGAGATCCTGACTTCCAGGAGATCTGAAACCCAGCTCCACTCTCTGGGGCTCTGAGCAATTTCTGGTCGCATGGCTGACAATAATATCAACAAGAACAACAACCACAGCAGCCCCAGCAAGACAGGCAGCTCTGGCCTGCACAGAGTCTGATTCTCCCACACTCCTTTGGAGGCTTGCCTTGAAGGGAAACTAAGCCCATGGAAAAACTATCAGAACAGAGAGAGACCAGAAAGGAACAGACACCAAGGCAAGTGGTTGTCATCTAGAAATGGGAGAGATGGGCTGAAAACTCTGGACCCTTCATTTTCTTGGGAAGAAACACTCTTGTGAGATTCAACAAAAGATTTCATACTTCCAACGATTAAATGCACCCTGGCATCTGGGATGAATTTTTATCAACATCTTCTTTTAGCAGAGCAGAAAGAATATTGCAAAATGAATTCCAGGACAGGAGGGGATTTTCTCTACTTCTCAGCAGTTGGCCTAAAGAATGCCTTGACATTTTTAGAGAACAGCAGCTCATGCTGTGCTATATCCAAGAACAACGGCTGTAAGAATTAAGACCCTTTTCATTTTTGAGCAGGCTAAGTTCTGAAGACCACTTTGCCCATTCCCCATGTAGTGAAGAACTACAAGGCTGTGTCTTCAGCCTGGGCTGCAGCAGTCACTAGCACTGCACTCAGCCCCTTGGACACCACCCACGGGCCCCATCTTCCCAAAGGACACAGCCCAGATGGGTAACAAGGACAGCGCCGCTCCTCAGGCGCTGCCGTGACACACACACCTGCACAAATGAGATGCTGATCCTTTCATGAGTCCACGTGAAGGCAGCTGAAACCTCACAGCTAAGCAAGGCTGCAGCCTCTGCAGTCACACCAGCTGTCAGTGGCAGGGCAGCTATGACAAAAAGCTGGCCAAAGCCCACAAATGGCCACTGACAAGAACTGTGAAGAAGCCAGAGCCAAAGCCAGCTGTGGTACACGCTGCTGACTGTGGAATCCTCTGATTCCTTGCCCTTCAGGGAAATCTCCAGAACCCTCCCGTGAAGGGAGCAATACTTACAAAACAGTTCCAGCCTACCTGGGCAGACAGAAAAGTCTTCCTCATGGACTCTTGCATACCACTGATTCATCCCACTTCCTTTCCCCATCAGTCCAAACTTCCCTTGGTTTCTCCTTTCCCTGTTTCCTCATTTGTTGTGGTACCCCTGGTGGACGGCCCCTTCTTCCCTGACAGCCAATTCCCTTTGCCTTTCCCCTTGGTACCGCCCTCATACCTGCCCCTAATGAAAGCTTGGCCAGAGGACATGGCTCATCTTTTGCCTCTGCTTCCCATTTGGCATGCTCAAAAAAACCTCGCTGGAACTGACCTTTTAAAAGGCCTCTCTGCCTCTGTGCACTGAGCTTGCCGTGGTGAGTGTGGTGTGTGTGGACTTGACTGCCGTCCTGAATGCTTACCCAAGGGGCTTTTCCTCAAGAGATGCTTATTGGGAAACAGGTAGCAGCAACCACCATGGAAAGCTCCCCGCTGCTACAGCTGACCCCACTCAAGACAGAACATGATTGTCTTTGAATTCAGACCCACGGAGGAGACAATCAATGCCCCTTTTGTCCCAGCAGCTGATGGCAGACACTGAGTCAACTGGGCTCTGTTCTGAACCTGACCAGTTATTCTCTGACAGCACTGCACTGGCAGCTCTTACTACTTGTAAGAAGCAACTCAGTTGTACTGCAGAGTCACCAAGGCCTTGCTGTGCTTCCCTAGAGCGCAGGAATCTGTGCCAGGATTGAGGCCAATGCTCAGTATTCCAAGAATATTTACCAGCTGGGCATTAGCAGTGACAAAGTGCCTGCTACTGGAGGAACATGCAGCAGAGGGGCTGCAGCCTTCCTCCTGAGCATTGCCTGCAGGGCAGTTTTATCTGACCATGCCACATAGATGCGTCTCTTTGATGCATCTTCCTAAGGACACAACTAAAATATCAAACAGGGATTGCAACAAAATGTCCTGGATTTCTTCTTTTGGGACACTTGAAAACAACTCTTCCTCTCTGATACCTTGGGATTGCTCTAAGAATGTCACTTTTTAACTTGTAGAGCAGATTGAAAAGACCTCTTCCACTCTTATGTGTGCTGTCACCTGATGTTCTCTTCAAGGAGGTCAGGCTAACCAAAATGTAGAATTCTTACCAAACCAAACCATAGAAGGAATAGCAGAAGTACTGGAAGTCATAAAAATAACACCAGTATTAAATCAGCCGCACAGCCAAACAGTTTCTCTGAAGTAGTTTGTCTCCAATGACTGGTGACAAGTCAGGAGTCTAAAGGCAATCTAGGAAGCCAAGTGTTCTCATCAGATTGGCCAGACCAGCACACACACCTTCACTGAGTCATTGGCTAGGCTGCAACCTACTGCTGCTTGGGACACAATCCCTGCTGTTGTCTTCACTGCACAAGGAAGCTCAGGCAAAGCCCACCCACTCCCAGCTTTTGCCTCAAAGGCAAAAGGAACGCCCCAAAGTGCTCCCTAGCTGCCCCTGAGCACAACACTGGCTTCTGTAGGGAGTCCAAAATGTCAGTCTGACACCAGAGTGAGGAGGAGCATGTGCTACAGCTCATGCTGAGGCACACACACTATAATGCACTGCTGGATCGCACAAGAAATCCCCAGGACGTACTCAGCAGCTTCAGGAACTGCTTCTCTCTCTCCTGGCTCGAGCGGGGTGAACTGCTCATGCTCCGGTTCTCAGACTGTGGAGAGGAGGCTTCTTCAGAGGATGCTGCGGCTGCGGCAGCTTCGATGGCAGATCCTGCGTCCATCTGGGACAAGAAATGTGTTTGTGTCAGGAGGGTGCCTGGCAGAGATGGCCCAGACACAGCATTCCAAAGGCAAACCCTTAGGAGCAACACTGGTGTTAGGCTGCAAGCTGAGCTGTCAACTCTTCCTCCTCAAGTCAAACCCAAACAGCAGTCAGAGACTACAGCTTGTCACAGCCAGCCGTAGGAGAGACTGTGACAGGGAAAGAACAACTTTACGTTTCATCCCGTTCTGAGGACTACTTTCACCATGGACAAGGAGAACTTGTTCAGAATCTGTGTGGGTCACCATGCTCACTGGAACAAACCCCTCAAAAAACAAAGTGAGCTCTCAGAGGCCAGCAGAAACACATTCACAGGATTGCTGGCCCACTGGCCAAAGCACCAGCCCTGCCGCCCAGGGCAGCAGCTGAGATTCAGTGGCCCAGTAAGTGTCCTTCTGACCAGCTGCCATGGAGAGCACAGAGTGTGACGCTCAGAGACATTTCCCCATCCAGCTGCTGCTCTGCAGGGGAAAGGCAACAAGGCCAGAGACCACTCGTTGCATGAGTGCGACGCCTCCTGCTCTTTCACTCACCTGCTTTTGTTCAGCCAGCCTGTACTGCAGCACGACCTTGTGCATCCTTTCCATTTCTTCTTGGTGCCTCTTCTCCATAGCCTTCATCTTCCTCTGAGCTTCCTGCAGTTCTGCCTGCATCTTGTCCTTGATATTCCATCAAGAGAAATCTTACTGGCACCTACCATCACGCTCAGGTTTCCTCTTTTCCAGTCCCAACAACACTTCTATTAAGCCACTTCCTTCTGCTTCTCTACCCAGCTCTAACCCTTCCATCCTAGCTCTTCTTCCTGGTGCTCAGGGCTGCAGCCTGGAAGCACAGTGCCAGGCTGTGTGCACCCTTCAGGTGCGTATTGTTTCTTACCAGTTTTTGCAGGAGCTTTTTTTCTTCCACTTTCTGAGCAGACTGCCAGAGTATCAGAGACTTCCTGAACTGCTCCTCTGCCCAGCGGAGCTGTTGAGCCACATCTTCAATTTGCTGCTGGCTGAGAGATCTTACAGCCAGCAGCTCGCGACGAAGGCCCCTCATATCCTCTGCAAACATGGCACACAGCAAGAGTCAGAGACTCCACAAGCAGAGGACCCTGCTGAGCTGAAGCCCTTTCAGTTTCAGGCAAGGAGGGACCTGCCCTCAGCTTCTTCACTCCTCAGAAGCCCTGTGGACAGAGCTGGCTGGGGAGCAACTGCACTAGGCAGGGCCGTCAGCAGAAACAAAGCGCACGAGGCTCTCACCCAGTATCGCCTCCTTGGCCTGCGTGGCTGTGCGCACTTGGGCTTGCACACGGCTCCTGGCCATCTCCAGCTCCCGTATGTGCTGCTGAGCCTCCAGCAGACTGCTTTGCAGGCTCTCCTTCTCTGACCTACAAGCAGTGAAGATGAAGAGCGATTGTTCCTGGCACACAGGGACAGTTTCTCCCGTAAGATGTGCCTTAAGATCCCTACACCTTAGTATGGAAATGGGCTTGCATGGAAACTCAGATACAGCAGGACTATTTTACCACTTCACATAGCAAAGCAGGCCCCTCCAGCTGACTGGGCAGCCTTTCCTCATGACCTAGCTCGGTACAGAAAGCCCTCCTGAGTTTGATCTCAGCAGCCAAAGCTCAATTTGCTGTTGCCTGCCCTATCACACATGGGTGTGCCCACCAAGTATCTGCAAAGGAGCAAAAGCCCAGCTTCTGCTGACAGCCCTGAGCTCATCACCACTTCCAAGTCACTCTGCAGGGGGACAGAACAGAGCTCTCCTGCCTGACTCGTCAATGTTTCATGCCATTCATAGTGTATGGATTGGTACTTTGTTGGCCAGGCACTCTCTGAGTAAAAGGGACTAAGGGAATTCACCAAACGATATAGTGAATCCTCTGGCTTCCAGCAGCATGAGTAGGGAAGCAGAACTAGGTTTTTGTTTGAAGAAGAGCTATCTCAGGGTAGGGACTGTTCCCTGCCATTAAAATGACTGGAATCTGATGAACAAGACCACTTGCTACCTTTATTTTTGGCTAAGTAAACCAGCAGTGCCCAAATACCTTGGCAGTCTTTAAAAAGGAAGAAGCAGCAGCCAAAGGGACTTAGACAGGTTCCAGAGGTGGGTGGACAAGTGGGCAAGAATCAGTGCTCAGCAAGAATCCCCAGGCACTGTCAAGAAGTCACAAGACCTTTCCCTTCTGCTGCTGCTGCGCTTTCTAAGCAGATCTAGGTCCTGCAGGATACTTCACAAGAGTGAGCTCTGAAGGGTCTCAAGATTTTCAGCATGACCCTCCAGCTCCACCTGAAGCATCAGCACCCAACTCACAACATTCACATGGAAGAGCCTTGAATTTCAACAATCCCATGTTAAACTACTTGGCAAGGAAAGATTGATGATCAGATGCACCCAAGGAGAAAGCCAAATCAGAGGGAAACTTCCAGTTCCAGCAAACATCTGCACAGTTTCCCTGGTACTCAATGCAGTGCCAAGCTGGCTTGCTTTGCACTTGTCACAGGAATGTGCAAGGGCTCCCAAGCAGGTATCCAAAAAGATCTTTGAGAGCTTGAGCTGGCAGAAAATAACATTCAGATCACAGGAAATTTTTTTTTTTGCTTGTGTTTTTTTGATACTCTGTCTGAGAAACATCTGGAGAGCACACAGCAGGCAGTAAATCCTGATATCACGCCCAGCACCTTTGTAATTACATACCTTCAATAATGTCCCACCCAGGGTCTCCTCCCTGCCCTTACCTGGCCTCTGCCAGCTGCTCTGAAAGGCCTCGTAGGTCCCGCTCCGTGGCTGCCAGTCGGGCTTCCAGGGCAGCGTTCTCTTGCGCCAGCACCGCCTTCTCTCTGCACACCTGGGACAGTGTGTGCCCTTGGCGAGAGAACTCCTGGAGCAGCTTCTCCAGACCCCTGCGGGCTGGCCGCTGCGGGCGGCAAACCTGGAAGTGGGGGGGGCACCATTTTTCAAGAGGAACAACAACAGCAGCAGCACAGTCTCGGTTTCAGCTTGCTGCCAGAAGCAGCATTCGCGGGGTCTTGCTAGGAAAAATCCCTCTCCCAGAGGTGCTGCCTAGGAACAAGGGGAGCGTACCTTTGGCACTGCCAGAGGAACCACTTCTTCCAGCAGATCCCTCTGAGGCTGCCATTCCTCCACTGTCTGTGCCGCCACTTCAGACGCCCTCTCTAGTGAGGAGTGGCGCTTTCTCTCAAATGCAGCCAACTCCTTCCATCTAGGACGAGCAGACAGACAAACAAGCCTCTAGTTGCAGCACGGTCTCCTTGCAAAACTGGGATTACACACCATGTCCCACAGAAGGCAGTCTCAGGGGCGTCCAACAGCCCTCTACTTCCACCTCAAGGGAATGCTGCAACTCCCTCCCTAGACTAGCATATCTGTTTGTCCTTTGTTCAGGTGAAAGACCCACCACTGAGGAAGTCAAACAAGCTTCCAGAAGCCACAGATCGTTTCTAGAAAGCTCAGGTACTCTCAGCGTAGCAGCTTCCTGCCTGTTGATTACAGAATTTTCTGCCTGCTCCTTTCTGATTACAGTGGATACCAGACTTGCAAAAGCTTTTCTTTGGCTAAGACACACTTGGGAAATCCAGATGAGTACTCCCACAATTCCTCTTGCTTTCACCCGTGAAACAAGGAAAGAGCCTGTAAGCTATAACTTGGCGAGGAGGTGGGTATGATTTTCCAATCCAATTATCAAAGGATGCTTGCAGCTGGCAGAGACTCCAGGAAGCCTCTAGCCAGCCTTCAGTTCTAAGCAATTGGGGTCAGCATCTGGACAGGCTGCTCAAGGCTCTATCCACCTGGGGCTTCTGAATTTCCAGGGGTGGAATCCGCACAAACGCTCTGAGGTGCTTTTTCTGCTGCATGATTGCCCTTGCAGTTCAGTGCTTTGCTGTCCTTAGGCCCAGCCTGAACCTCCGTTGCTTTTACTCTGGTCTAGTTTGGAATGCTTTTTGTCAGGGTTTAAGAAGTGAGTCCAAAGAGGCAGCTGTGCTCTAGCTGGGTCAGCAGCCAGACCTGCCCACAGGTTGCCTTCCCCCGTCCGTGCTGAGCAAGTCAAAGGATGAGAAAGCCAAAGTTGTTCTTTGACACTGGGCCTCCTAAAGCCCAGCAACGCCCACCCCTGCTCAGAGATATCGAGAAAGCTTAACACACACCTGAACTCCCGGGCGCCGCACACTCTATCTGTGCTCTCCTGCCGCTCCGCCTTGCCTGCCTGGGCCGAGGAGTCCTGACTGGCAAGAACCTCTCCTAGCGGGACCTGCAAGGAATGGGCAGGGAAAAAGCACAAACAAGCAATAAGGAGCAGGCAAGCTGGCTCCTGAGAGCTGGCAGAAGCAGCAAGCAGAGACACAGCTCACCTGAAGGCAAAAGCTCTTGTGTGGGGCTGTTCTTGTGGTATTTATGTGGTGTTTATTTATGTCCCAAGTAACCCTTGAATTGCTCTGGAAATGTCTGAGTAGAAGCAGGGAACATTTCCCTGCTCAGCCCTGGTCAGCTGGCTTCCCCTCGGGATTTCAGGCCTTAGAGAGCAGCCAATAGGAACTGCATCCCAGCCCTTCACAGACAGACCTTGTCTCTGCCATGCAGAGCTGCTCAGGACTCTTCTCAACAAACTTGGGTCACGTCAAAGCCAAGGGTGCAGTCGAAGCAGTGACTGTAGCTACCTAGATAGGGCGTGGAGAGGGCTAGGTCCCTGCAGGCAGCAGTGGCTCCTCCGCACCCCACAAGGCTGTGAACTGCGCCTTGGCACCTCTCTCTCTGCTGACAGCAGGGAGCCTGCACAGACTCTGTGCATAAAGGGGCTGCCCTTCACCCCAGGGGCACTAAAGGACATTGTGCTACCGCTTCTCTGACACCAAGGGAAGTTCACAGTCCCTGTGAGAATGCCAGGGCAGTGATGCCTACATGTGAAAGTTCAGATGCCACTTCCCATGGGTGGGCTGAAGAGCTAGGTCCTGGCAGGACTGCAGCCCATAGCATCTTCAGCCACAAAGGGCAAGTACTGCCTGCTCAGAAACTTGCAGCTCTGCTCTGCACCAAAGCTTTGCACTGAACCAACCAAGGCTGCCACTGATTGCTCCTGGATGCTCAGGCCCTGGACTGACAACACGTGGAGTTTTGTTGTCCTTTGCCTCCCCTTTGGCCTCTGGAAGAAGAGAACGAGCCAGAGCAGGTTCTGCTGCTGCGGTGGTGCTCTGCAGACAGGCAGCAGCGTGAGGGAAGGGGAGGAACGTGTCATTGGAACCTGACTTCTGCTGAGCTCTATCCCCAGATGTCCTGAAGAGAAGTCATGAATTTGGATAAAAGTGGGATGCTCAGTCATAAAAATGCAATTCAAGCGGGCTAATGAGACTAATGTTTAGACAGGATTGCACATGCTTCTGTAGGAGATATTTTAGCCAGGCTAGAATTTGCATGCAGCCTCCTGCCTGCAAAGCTTGACTTTCATGAGTTAAAAGCTCTTCAGTGGAAAAGGAGGAAACTGATGGAATCCTTCTGGTCGTGTTCATGCAGACTTTGATATGGACTTTCCTTCGGCCGGCCAGGCCAAGCCCACAGCTTTCTCCACAATCCTCAGACAGCAGGAATGTCAAGGGTGCCCTTCCCACTCACCGAACCCGGCGCTTCACTCCTTCCACGCCTGATGCGACCTGCCGGGGGCAAGGGAAAATGAACCAGGTGCTGTTAGAAAACTGTTTGTGCTGAGAAATCCCACAGAACAAGTCCAGCCAAGCAGACAACATTTTCCTTTCACAACATCCCTCCAGGAGCAAGGCTTCTTTAGCACAGCAAGCAAGACTGCAGGCCCATACCCTAGGCTATGTCTTCCTTTTGCCTGGCTTTGCCACTAAGTAACTAGGAACTTGGTCAGGAAGATGCAAATTGTTCCTTAGCAGTCCGTGCCTGTATGGGAACTCATTGTCCAGCGTACAGCTTAAGCAGCTTTTTTCTCCTCTCTTTCCTGGACTTGCTTTTTCTTTCAGTACATTGCATGCAGCATGTCCCACGTGATTGCTGTAAACAATTCCCCACAAAAGCTCCCAGCAAACCCCTCTTAGTGCTTGCAGTTCTGTTGGGACACAGCACAGGCCCAGCTCCGGGCTTCAGGAGCACACACAAGCTGCTCGGCACTTTGCCCTTCAGCACAAAGCCAATGGCTCTTGTAGCACACAGAGGGGTCCAGTTAGACAGGCACATCCTTTAAGGAGGGAATGCAGAAGAAAGATGCTTTTCCTCAGCTCTGCAGAGAAGCGCACAGTTTTTAGAAGGACGCCTGCAAAGCTCTCCCAGTCTGCATTTTGGAAGTTCCTGTACCCTGCTGGGCAAGAGACACCCCTCTTCAGCTGAAGCTGTTGACAGGAACTTTACCAAACCTATGGCTTTTTGATGCCATTTTTGTTCCAACACACTGCCCCAAGGAAAAATCTTCTATTTACCAGTCAAACGACGAAAAGCTTTCCGAGAAGCTGCCAATGAAAAGGCGCTGCTGAACGCTCTACGGACTCGCTCCATCGTTTGAGCAGTGCAGCTGGAATCCGTAGGCCAGGAAACAAAAATGGAAACAAAACCCCACTTGCACAAGTCTTGAGACTGTGCAAGAGAAAAGAGAAACAACAGGACACTTGCACGCGTCCACAGACTGTGCAAGAAAATACAGAAATAGAAGGACACCCGCTGTAACCTGAGAACAGCTCAGCTGAGGTGATCCTCCTGCACCGAGCACAACAAGAGCTGCTCTGGCTGCTGAGGCCTTGCGGGCACCAGGAAAACCTCCTGCTGACAAGGCTGTGACGTGGCAGCCCTGTGCTGACATCACAATAGCAGCTGCTCTGGGTTGGGCTGGCAATTCATGCATAGCAACCAAACCTTCTCTACAGCCAATGCAAAAGAATAGCCCGGAAAGTTCTCCTCTGTCCCAAAGCAGCACAAAACCCCCTTGCAGTCCATAACCCACAGCTGAAAGGATCCAAGAGTAACACAAATCAGGCACCAAGCCCATACACCCTGCATGCCAAGTTGAACACTGAGAAAGAGCCAGGATGTGAGGAAACCAAAGACCCTGTGCCCTTCTGCCCAGCAGCGCTTCTGACTAAAACCAAGAACACTTGCTTAAATTCTGTGGATGAAGCCGTGCTTTGCTCTTTCCCCGGAGAGTTCCCTTTATTGGAATGTCTGTCATTCCTGCCCATTTCCTGCATGGCTAACATCAACCAGCAAATTGTAGGGCTTGCTGAAGGAAGAATGACACCTAAGTGGGGAGAAAAAGCCAAGTAACCAACCTGCGGCACGTGCAGCACACTGCTGCTGCACAATGACAGCATCTCAAAGAAGCCTTTGGGGCCTGTGCCTCACTTCTGGCAGCTTCCCTGCAGTAGGCATCTGGCAGTCATAGGGATCTGACTCTAATGGACACACAGGAAGAAGGAAAAGAATGTTAAATCCCAATGTGGGACGACACAGAAGCTGGTGGGAGGAGAAAACCAGTGCACCAGAATGGGCAAGTCTCAGCTCAAAGGGAGTTATGAGGCAGAGATCAAATATCTCAGCTGGTGGGCACACCTGAGGAAGGCAGGCTCAGGAAAACAGAGCCACCACAAGGCTGCCAAAGTTCGGAAGCTTCCTTTGCCCTTCTCTCCTCTGCCCTTGAAGCCAGGTTTTTTCTCCCTCCTAAAAATACTTCCTTGAGCATTTACAGCAAGTGCCTGGAAAAACCACCTGGGATTTTCTTTCTCAGTTAAAAACTAAACAGAATGGAGAACGATCTGGTCTTTTGCTGTTTGCCTGCTTTTGCAGCCATGGTAGCATTTTGGAAGGGCTCTACACAAGTCCAGGTGTTTCCCAGCCCCAGGACCACCACTGGCATCAGCCCACCAAGTGTAGTGGAGAGAGCAGCTGGTCAGATGCCACATATGACATGTGGGAGGCTGCATATTGTCCTGATGCAAATTCCCTCTCTA
Organism: Setophaga petechia; assembly: GCA_024362935.1. Lineage (NCBI taxonomy): Eukaryota > Metazoa > Chordata > Aves > Passeriformes > Parulidae > Setophaga > Setophaga petechia. The sequence continues at coordinate 37,716,223 of JANCRA010000004.1, forward strand.
TGTCAGACTGAAAGTCAGGACAATTCTCAAGAAATGTCTGATTAGATGAGGAACACCGTTGGATCTACAGACACCACATTACTGGTGTCATAATTCCCAAGCTTTAAAATGTTGCTGGGCGACCCCAATTTCCTCTAGGCTAGAGATCAGCAGCCTGGCCCCACCCCAAGAGTTTCCAAACAATTTTCTCCTCTACTTTCTACATCCTAGGTCTTAGCAAAAGTGGCTTCTGCCAGCACAGTGGAGACAGATCATTTGTTCATGTGCAACAGCAGGGATTGGTGCTCCAGCCTGAGAGCTGGAACTCGGGAACTTGGGCAACTGTGCTTTGAGACGCAACCGCAGCCAGAGAATGAGGCTGGGGGTGACAGCTTGGGGAGGAAGCTGGCCCAGCAATGGCATTGCACACAAGCTGTGCAGGAGGCACTATCAGCATGACAGCCCTAATAATGCCACACAAACCCCCAAGTTATACACATTTGTTGGATGCTGGTTGTTTTACATGTATGTTTGTACAGCTGCCTTTATAACCTTTTGGAAAGGGTCAGAGCTACCAGGATTCAGCCAGCATCAGGGGCTGATGCAGCCTAAAACTTGCTGATTTACAGAGGCTTCTGGCTTCCCAGGTGAAGCCAAGGCAAGCCCTGCTGCTGCTGCTGCTGTGCCAGAGAGCCCGGGCTGGGCCGGGATGGCACCACTGTGCCATGGGCTGTTTATCCTTCCAGAGCTGGGCGGTGCTTTTGAGGCAGTAATGACAGGTGGTGGGAGAAGGAAGGCGCCTTTTCCTGCAGCAGCACTTATGGACGCACTAGGGCCGACTTCAAGGGGAGTCTGTCAGTCCGCACCAAGTGAAGCAGAGGGACACAGCTGGAAGATGCTTCCTTTGGAGCCTTCTTGTGTCTTGGAAAAGAAGGGAGGCACGTGACAGGAGGAGCAGCAGGGCCCGGTCCTTCCTCCGTGCCTGCAGTGAGGGGCGGCTGCCGCCGGGCGGCGCCATGGGAAGGGAGCGCCCTGCGCGGGGCGGGCGGGGCGGGGCAGCCGCCAGGGGGCGCCCGGGGCGGGGCGGGGCCCCTCTGTGAGCGGGGAGAGCCTCGGGCAGCTGCGAAGGCACGAACGGGACTGTCCGTCCGCAAGGCACAGCACCAGGGCAAAGCACAGCGCCACGGCAAAGCACAGCTTCAGCGCAGGGTAACCGGCAAGGGAATCTTCCCTTGGATTGCAGGATTTAGCTGTTTTGATTCCCAGTCCTCGTAGAGCTGGCAGACCACAAAGCCTCCTCAAGCGCAGGTGCCTCCTCTCCAGGCTTCCTGCACTTCCTTTGCTGACAGGGTCCAAGCAGGCACCCTGGGCGCAGGCTCAGCTGATGTAACAAAGCGCTGCTGTCCAAAAGAAAAAAAGACAAAAGCCAAACCAGCCGGGAACTATTAGTTCCCAGGCTGAATTCCTCACAGGCGTAGGCAGGATTTCTCTGCTTCCCAGAGAGATGCAGAAGCAGGACACAAGGGCACGATGTTCCCCTTACCTTCATGTCCAGGACCTTGCTATTGCAGGCCAGCGTAGGTGACAATGGTATTCACTCCTTTACCCAGGTGTCTTCAGCTTGTTGGGATTTTCCCCTGAGAGCAGCCTGAGAATGCTGCTTGCTGTCACAGGGCTTTGTTCCTGCCAGGAAACTCCACAGACTCACTTAGCTTCCTCCTTTCTAAAACATGGCCCAGGTTAGCTGCCAAGAGTTTGAACAGTGTAAGCAGAGTTTTTCAGCAGATGCCAATCCCTGTAAGAAATGCCGATTCCAGTGGGATTTAGGCCCCAGTGTTGTTCTCAAGATCACTGAAGTTCAGGATTTCAGCAGCAAGACAAGAGCAGGCAGCTTGGCAGGCCTCCACCATCTCCAGCCCTCACCTGCCTTCCAAATTCCTCTGCTTCCTGTAGCCATTGGCTGAACTCCTGCTCTTGACCTGCAGCCTTCTCCTGTTACCTGTGAGGCTGGCACCTGAGGCATGTTCTTAGTAGGTCTAGAATGAAATGACGGAGGAGAATTCCATGAAACCTGCACTTGGGAGATAGATCGTTTGCCCCATTTAGTGCTTGCAACTGTCCAGAGTAGACGTGGAGTTTGGGGTTCAGTGAGCTGTGCGGCCCAGAAAAGAAAAGACTAAGTTAGCTGAGGAAAACCAGGATCAATTGACTCAACTCCTGCAGGCCAGAAATGAGAGTGCAGCTAATGACTGAAAAATGCAGTACTGTGCAGCACAGATCCAAAATGGGCATGACAGAGATTTCAAACCCACATCCACGGAGGAATCTGAACTTGCAGGTTTCCCACAAGCCAAAGGGAGTGGATTCTTGCAAAGGCACCAGGAGCTCAGTGTTGGACAGAGAACTTTTTCAAGAGAAGGGCTGACTTGGGAGCTGGTGGAAGTGGAGAGAACAGGCAAATGGGGCCATGGGTGCAGCCCCACAGTGAGGGCTGCTCCAAGGGCACCCCCTGCCATGCACAGGACACGGGCACTGCCCCATGCGGAGGACGTGTGCCTGCCATATTGACAACACAAATGCTGTTTCAGTGTCCTGCAAACACATATGGGTGGTTTGTTAGTCAGCATTTTTTCCCCAGTAGAAAGTCGTCCTTCCTTCAGTGAGCCCTAGAATGTGCTGGTTGATGTCAGCCATGCAGGAAATGGGCAGGAATGACAGGCATTCCAGTTTAGAGAACTAGTTTTAGTCAGAAGCTTTGGTGGTCAAAGTACAGGGTGTGTGGGCTTGATGCCTGTTCTGTGTTACGCTTGGATCCTTTGAGCTATGGGTTATGCCCTGCAAGCAGGGTTTGTGCTGCTTTGGGGCAGTGCGCGCCCTGTCAAAGGAGTCCTTTTTGGCACCTGATGTTGTAAAGTCTGTGGACAAATGCAGACATCCTTTTTCCCCCCTCCCCATGATTGTAGGGTTTTCAGAAATGTGCAGGTGTCTTTTACTTTTGCCATCTTCTTATACAGTCGGCCGATTGCTGCGGGTGTCCTTTTTTCCCCTTTTCCTTGCATTGTCTGGGGACTTGTGCAAGTGGGTTCATGTTCCATTTTGTTTCCTGGCCTGCAGACTCGAACAGCACTGATGAAATGATGGAGTGAATCCACAGAGCAGTTGGCAGGGCTTTCTTGTTGGTGTCATCGCACAAAGTTTTTAATTTTGCGATGGGTAAGTGGAGGATATTTTGCTGGGGCAGCATATTGAAACCAAAATGGCATAAAGATGCCAAGTGTTTGGTGAAGCTCCTGCCAAGAACTTCAGGTAAAAAGGGGGTATCTCTTGCTCAGCAGGGCGTGTGCAGGCATCCTTTTTGGTCTCTGTGATTGTAGAGTCCGCAGACACATGCAGGTCTCCCTTTTTCTTCCTTTCTCTTGTACAGTCTGGCGATTTGTGCAGGTGTCCCTTCTGCCCCCCCCCCCCCCCCCCCCCGCCCCTGATTTGCTGTACAGTCTGAGAACTCGTGTAAGTGTCCTTCCATTGTCCCTCTTTTTTGCACAGCCTGCAAAGTCATGCAAGTGCCTTTATTTTTCAATTTGAGTTGCATCTAAGTCTGGGACTTGTGCAAGGGTCCATTTTTTTCCTCTTTTCCCTGCACGCTCTGGGCATTCTTGCAAGTGGGGGATTTTTCCCTTTTTTGTTTCATGGTGTGCGGATTGGAGCAGCATTGCTCAAATGATGAAGTGAGTCCATAGAGGAGTCAGCAGTGCTTTCCCCGGACCGGGCTCTGCAGCTGGACCGAGCAGCCGTCCCCCTGAGCTGCCGGTGCCCCGTTCAGATGGGGATGCCCGGCCCGGGGTGCTTGGCGGCCGTGGAGGGGGAGTTTGGGGACCGTTCCCAGCCCCGGTCTGAACGCTGACAGCCGCGTCTTGCACGCAGGGAAAGCACAGGAGGCCCTGCAAGAGTGATTGCGCTGGGTTTGCTGCTGCTGCGCAGCGGCTTTGGCACCGCTTGCTCGGGCACGTGGATGGTGGACAGCGCCCCGGTGGGTGGAGGGGATGGCGGTGGGCGGTGGAGGTGGAGAACGGGGCTCGGCAGGGCAGGATCCGAGCTCAGCCCGCTGCTCCCCTTGGCTCGCAGGTGGCCATCAAAAGTGTGCCATGGGATCACATCCGTCATTAGGGCGAGCTGGTGAGTGACCGGGGCCAGCGGCAGAACCCGGCACGTGGCGGGCGGGGTAAGCCCAGGCCCAGCAGATGGAAGCCGCCAGGATGCCGTGAGGGAGAGAGGGCGTGAGATCAGTGGAGAGCTCAGAGCATCCTGGGCTGGCTGAGGGCTTCCAGAGCCCCGGCACGGCATCAGCCCCACTGACGGCATTGTGGTCTTCTTGCAGCCTGAGAGAACCCACGTGCCCAGGGAGATGGAGCTGCTGGACAAAGTGTCCACTGGGTTCCATGGTGTTGTTCAGCTCTTGGATTGGTGTGAGCTCCCTAACAACTTCTTGTTGGTGATGGAGTGCCCTGAGTGGTCGCAGGACCTCTTTGATTTCCTTCTGGCATGGGGGCTCCGTGTCGGAGGAGGTGGTGCAGGGGCTGTTCCTCCAGGTGCTGAGGCTGTGCAACACTGCAGCAGCTGTGGGGTCCTGCACTGGGACATCAAACCAGAGAACATCCTCAATGACCTGGCCATCGGACAGGCAAAACTGATGGGTTTGCCTGTGGCACCTGCCTCCAAGACACAGTCTGCCCACACTTTGCAGGTCAGCCTGGCCAGGGCTATGCTCCCGGTGGGTCCCGGCATCTCATGGCCCCACCTGGCTGTGATGCCGGGGATTCCCCCGTTTGCTGCAACTCACACCTGTGAGCCACAGAGATCTGCCTGTAAGAGACAGAAGGAAAGATCAGAAGAATCATTCCACCTTCTCGCGCAGCTACACCAGTTCCTCTCTTACTCAGAAAGACAAAATTCAGTTTTCTGCGCATCAGTGGAAGCCTATTGCACCTGCAGAGCTGACAGGCTTTTTCCCTGCTGCTGAGCTACAGGCAGATTTACCAAACAAGCGGCATTACCCAACATGGACATACACAGAGGGACCACAAGCAATTGATTTTGTCCCACTTAATCTCAAAGGTCACCACTCCATCCATCCATCATCCATCCGTCCATCATCCATCCATCCATCCACCCATCCATCCATCCATCCATCCATCCATCCATCCATCCATCCATCCATCCCTCGATTCATCCATCCATCCATCCATCCCTCCATCCATCCATCAATCCATCCATCCATCCATCAGTTCGTCCATCCATCCATCCATCCATCCATCCATCCATGCATCCATCCATCCATCATCCATCCATCAATCCATCTATCCATCCATTCATCATCAATCTATCCATCCATCCATCCATCCATCCATCCATCCATCCATCCATCCATCATCCATCCATTCCTCATCCATCCCTTATTCACCCATCCGTCATCTATCATCCATCATCCATCCATCCATACTAACCTCTGTGGCTGGAAGGGATTTTGACTGCATCTTTTTACCTCTTACAATTTTCTATTTGGATTGGTTGCTACAGAAATCTGAGAAATTGCAAATTGCTTTAGCAGATTACCCAGGGCAGATATCTATCCATCCAACTAGGCACAAGGTGTTAACTTTTAACTTAGTCCCAAAGCCATGGAGAAGTGAGACTCCGTTTGCAAGTTATGACAATATTCACGGATGGTTCTGGGAAAACCCATGAATTAGTGATTGTGTGGAGGGATTCTGATACCAGATCCTGGCAATCTGATATTGCTGTTGTTGAAGGGTCTCCACAAATTGTAGAATTAGCTGCTGTGGTCAGAGTGTTTCAGAAATTCAGCTGACCTTTTAACCTAATAGCAGGCTATGCCTACGTAGCCAGAATTGTGTCTAGAGCAGAAGCCTCTGTCTTAAAATGAGTTAGAAATGATCTTCTTTTTTACTGGTTGAAACTACTAGTTTTTCTTTTGGATCAAAGGGCTGCTCCCTACTTTGTTATGCATATAAGGTGGCATTCCACTTTGCCTGGGTTTCTTAGAGAAGGCAACGCCCAGGCAGACTTGTTAACTCTACTGGTGCAACAAAATAGAGCAGGCTCAGGATAAGTCACTCATTTTTTCACCAGAACGCTGGGCCTTTAGTAAGGCTTTTTGAGCTTACTCCAGCACAAGCTTCTGGTATCATTGCTACATGTCCTCATTGTCAGCATTGCTCTCTTCCTAATGCAAACACAGGGGTCAACCTGAGAGGCCTACAGAGCCTACAAATTTGGCAAACAGACGTGACACACTTTCCTGAATTTGGTCGTTTGAAATTTCTGCATGCTTCCATTGATACCTTTTCAGGCACTCAGTTTGCCTCAGCCCACACAGGAGAAACAGCAGAGGAGGCTTGTCATCATTTCACCGCTGCCTTTGCCACATCAGGAATTCCGCAACAGATTAAGACGGATAATGGCCCCGCATACATTTCCCATAAAGTTGCAAATTTTTCCTCCTTATGGGGAATTACTCACAAGACAGGCATATCCCATCACCCACCAGGCAGTCCATTATAGAGCAAGCCCTTGGCTCCCTCAAGCATCACCTGGCCCAAGAGAAGGCAGGAAACAGAGATACACCTGCTGAAAGACTACAGAAAGCCCTATATGTTTTTAATTTTTTGAACTGTTCCATGATGGATTTAAATCCCCCTATGACTAGGCATTTTGCATCATCCACATCTCTTTCCTGCAAGGAAAAACCACCGGTACGGATCTGTGACCTAGAATCTGGCAAAATCCTTGGTCCTTACCCTTGGGTCACATGGAGAGGGGGTTTGCTTGTATTTCCACAGAAAAGGGACCTCGTTGGATCCCCGCAAGAAATGTGAAACCATTCCAGGAACCTCTAACAGCACCTGACAGAGACTAGGCCGCTTCCCAGCTCTCAGAAGAGGAGGGGGAAGAGGAACCACACAGAGACTGCAGCTGATGACCAACATCTTCTGTCCCACCTACAAAGGAAACTGTGAACCTTGGGTTTTATGTCAGTGCAAAAAGTGTGGAGATCGGTGGTATCACAGAACCCTTTTGGCAAAAGCATGGTGTGCATCATCTTATGACATGGAGTTACAAATAAAGTATAAAGCCATTGAATTTTTAATTGTAGTAAGCCACGAGGAAAGGGATAGCCCTCGGCTCCCTATTCTCAGGAGGGAAGTTTTGAGGGAAGCTGAAAATAGCCCTATTTGCAAAGTAGAGTGCAAATGAAACAATTTAGTGCCTTATATCTGGCCAGTCTCTGAACAAGCTTGGGAGAGGACAAAAAGGGAATGTGCTAAAAGATATGCTTGGAAATTAAAATCCAAAAAGGGGGTTTTGCTGCAACATAGAATGGAGTTAAAATGGATGCTCTGCTTATGTTTGTTAGCACTGCTTAGTTTTACTAACACAGTTTGGCCTGTTGACCAACCCAAAACAAATGTTTGGATAACTCTAGCCAATGCAACAAAACAACATACCCTATGCTTGGCCCCTGCATCCCCAGAAAATCCATTCTCAACCTGTCTAGTCGCCTTGCCATTAGACAATTGGCCAATACCAAAAAATACTGAAAGTGTGGTGCAGAGTTCAAATCCTGTTGATGCATGGGATCAGTGGACCCCCTACCTTCTTGAAGCACCCTTGGAGCCCCAAGAATTAGAGCTCCTTGGTTCTGTAAGAATGGATTTTTGTGTTGATTTTAAATACAGAGGAAGAAATCAGTCTAAAGCTTGGGATGTTTCTCCCTATCACCCTGTGTATAAGAATCAAGCCTTTTGGTGTAATTACAATTCTGGCAGCCCTTCTAAATCCAGCAATGCTCCCTTCAGGCTGCCATCAGGAATGTTTTTGGTCTGTGGAGATCAGGCCTGAGCTGCATACACAAGGAGGTCCCTGTAGTCTGGGACTATTGACTGTGCTAACACCTAACACATCCATGATTTTACAGCACAAATATCCCCACAGAAGAAGGTGCAGCTTACATGCATTTGGTAAACACTGCAATGATGAAGTGTCTCTGTGGTCTGAGACCCAAATGAATTTGGCCTCTTTTCTTTTGCCAAAATTGGCTGCAAAAAAGGCCTTAATCCAATTAGGTGAGATGGCTTGCTGGCTGGCAAAACAGAAAAATGCCACTAGCTCTGCTTTGTCCAACCTGTTAATGGGTGTGTGTAGTATAAAGCGTGTTACTTTGCAAAACAGAGCTGCAATAGATTTTTTGCTCCTAGCACAAGGTCATGGCTGTGAAGATTTTGATAGAGTGTGTTGCATGAATCTTTCTGATCACTCTGAATCTATGCATAAAAGCAAAGAACAGCTGAAGGATAGTGTGTTTAAACTAAGAGTAGAATCTGGATTTTGGCTAGATAACATGTTTAGTGGCTGGGGTTTAGCTCCCAGGCTAAAGGATTTCTTTAGGATAGGTATGCATGTGGAGATTTTGATAATAATTATATTAATCATGATACCTTGCTTCCTTCAGTGTGTGCAGAGATTAATTAATAAGACCATTAAAGGAGTGGTTTTGGTTGACACACGATGGGGAGATATTGGGATGCATGAGACAGAGAGTACTTTGGGCCTTATTGGCATAAGAGAATTGATAGATAAAATGCCTTGGCAAAAGCAAACGGAACTTTGAGAATTAGATCTAGATTGCAAGAAGATTTAATTAGACAGGTTTACCAGAAAAAGAAAATCCTATTAAACAATGCAAGCAAGAGATGTTGTTATATGCATAAGTTTGTGCATGTGATTTCAACCTAATTATTGTAGTACACATTACTAGTCTCCCTAAAATAGTATATAAGTGCTTGTATCCCACAATAAAATCAGATTCTGATCACTGAGTCAGTCTCCCAGTCTGTCTCCATTGCCGACGCTGAGACAGATGTTTGCCCAAGCTCCATGCTCCCTGTAAGATTCCTTGCAAGAATTTGGATAGCCACATCCCAGTACAAATGAGATGCAGTCATTCCCTTCTCTGTCAAAATCTTCAGGCAGACCCAGGAGGCATCTAGAAAGTGGAACAAAATCCTGGGTGGGCGTGGGAAAGAAGTGCACACAACTCCTCTGCAAATCAACTCTGTTCACCTGTGACATCATGAGCCTTGGCTTAGCTTGCTTTCCTGATGACTCAGCACAGACATGTCCTCTGATGGTGGACAGCACAGTGCCTTGAAAGGAGCTTTACCCTGGGCTCTTCCCACTTGGAATGCTGAGGTGGCATTTGAAAATCAATGCAATTGCTGAAGGGCCCAGAACTACCTTGAAATTCTCTTGCTGAAACACTGCACTTGTTAGCCAGAAGAGTTCCCTCCATTTGAAAGCATCTCATTTTCCCCATTTCCAAGTCAGCTCACAGCAAGCAGCCGTGTGTAGGGCTTAGAGAAGGAAGCATGGCACCTACGCGTGGAAAGCCCAGTGTGGGCCCTCAGAGCAGAGCGCTTTGGTGCCCCAAAGGTTTAAGAGAGGCCACTGTTAGGAGGATGTGCCATTTCAGCCCTCCTTTACTCTTCTATACCAAGTGATTGCCAGCAAGGGGGAACAAGCAGGGCCTGGTCCCTCCTCCTGCCCTGCTCTGAACTGCAGCTGGCAGTGTGCGACACCAGGACACAAGGGAATAACATCTCTGCAAGGCAGGTGGGGCGGTGTGGGGCAGCTGTCAGGGGGTGTGTGGGGCGGGGCAGGGCCCCTCTGCCAAGGGGGAGAGCCTTGGGCCGCCCGGAAGCAGCGCAAAGCCAGGAACGGGACAGCCCGTCCGGAGCGCACAGCTTCCAAGGCACTGAGCAGCTTAGGCATGGCATGACATGGGAGGGAATATTCCAGGGCTCTGGAGGCTTTGGAGTTTGTATTGCCAGTCCTGCTAAAACCAAGGGCTCCATCAGAGCATCTTCTTGAGACATAAACTTGAAGGAATTTAGGGATTTTAGAGGGGCTGAGGTTTTAGTTAGAGATAAGGTTTATGAGAGTTAATTAAAATAAATGGGTAGGCCTTGATGAAGTTAAGAGTTAGTAGTTAACTAGTAATTGAGGACAGGGAATGGCAGTTCTACCAAGGGTTCATTTGTCATATTTTTGCATTGAAATGGTAGACAGGTCAGAACAAGGAAGACTTCATTTACTTCCTCATTTGGGTCCCCTCCCCATGAAAGGGACCACTGACCCATTTCAAGGGACAAACTGCACATGCTTAATAGCTTTTGAACAAATTACAATATGAAGCAGGGAATGGGATGCACCAAAGTTATGAATATGCATTTGTATTTTGGGTATTCTATACTTGTATAGATAAAAGGACTCTGTAATCACTGTAAATTGCGGTGTGTATTTGGGAGCTGCACGCTGCCCAGTGTCACAATAAACGTACACTTTCTAACTTTAAATTGTTATTGAGTCTTTGTCTGACACAGTTGGATATTGGTAGTAGATCAATATCTGTATTTTAGAAAAATCATTCTGGTTACTTCACCATCTTCATCGTCATCATTCTGTCCTCCAGGTGGCCAGGTAAGGCTGACAGCTCACAGCACATCTGCTGAATTCCAGCTTCTTCTTTGCTCGCTTCATTCATTTAGGACAATTCTTTCATTTCTCCTTCAAGGATAATTCTGAGCTTCCCTAAATCAACAATACTCTTCTCTTATCTAAGCAATGCATCAAGAATGAAGCTTTCTATGCTCTATAGGCCTAACTGAAAAAAGCCTCGCCAAGGAAACCTCAAACCATTACATTTCCTATCGATGGCAAAGCTCCTTAGAAAACTCAGGGGATGGCTGAAGCTCTGCCTAAAGATGATACATCCCCTCTTCCCTCCTCTCAGCAGGCGGGGAAAAAGGGCCTCCTCAGACACAGCCCTCTCCTCTCCAGTCCTCCTGCACTTGCTTTTCCCAGTTAAGGCAAGCAAAGCTGCTTAGCTCACTGTGTTCTTTGGGCCTCTGAAAGGGACTGTCCGCTTAGCTACAGCATGGCAAGGAAGGGAGTCTTACAACACTCTGGGTATTTTAGACTTTTATTGTCACTTGGGCTGAAACAAAGTGTCCCCTCATTACTTTTCCATCTTTATCATTCTGTCCTGCAGGTGGCCTGTTCAGGCTGACAGCTTGGAGTGCATGCAGGCTCCAGTTCGGCTGCAGCCCACCTTTTCCTCCCCATAAGCTTAATTCTTATTATGACAATTCTTTTATTTCTACTTAAAAGATACCTCAGAGCTTCCCTAAATTAACAACACTCTATTCTAAGCGAAACAATCCTCTATTATCTAAGCTATCTACCTTCTATAGTCCTTAAAAGTTGATGCCTAAATTTCCTAATTCTTTAAACATTCATCTTTTTCAGAAAGAAAAACAACAGAGCTGTAAATTGAACCTAATCACACACCTAACCGAACCGATCCGAACCGGACCGAACCTAACGTAAGCTAACCTAACCTAACCTAACGTAACACCTAAATTGAGCAAATATCAAAACTATCACATTTCCTAACTACGGCACATCTCCTCTTAAAATTCTGGCGATGTCTGAAACTCTGCCTAAACATGACACATCCCCTTTTCCCTCCTCTCGGCTGGCGGGGCATAAGGGCCTCCTCAGGCGCAGGTGTCTCCTCTCAAGTCTTCCTGCACTTGCTTGGCTGAGATGATCAGCGCAGCCAGGCTGGAGGCAGGATCGCCTGAGGTCACAAATGGATGCTGCCCAGAGGAAAAAGAAGAAAGAAAGGAACACTTACTTTCCAGGATCCCCTCCTCACAGGCTCAAGCAGGATTCCCTGGCTACCAGGAAGACACACAAAGAGCACCGAGTGCAGCATGTCCCCCTGCGCCTTCCTGTCCTGGGAGCTGTCTGGGCCACATGGCCTACACTCCTCCTCATCCCTTTGTGCAGGTGTCCTCAGCTCCCAGGGCTTTGTGGCCCTTTGCTTTTTCTTACCTGCAGGAGTTCCTGGGCAGACCAGCGCCTGTCCTCGTGTGCCTGCAGGCAGCAGCGGAGGAAGTCGCGCAGGAGAGCCGAGTGGTGCCTGGGGTTCTGCAGTTTTGGGGGCCCATTCCTTTCTATCAGTTCAAAAACCTACAGCACATGGATGCAAGAGGACACTCCACCTGCTCCTTTGCTAGCCACATCAGCTCTCTCCACACAGAGCACTCTTGCTAAGCTGCGCCTTACCCTGAGACGGGCTTCCCGCTGGTAAGGAGCTTCCCCTTCCACCATTTCCAGCCCCATGATCCCCAGCGACCAGATGTCCACTTTGGGGCCGTAGGCTTCTCCTCTCACCACCTCCGGCGCCATCCAGCTGGGAGTGCCGACGCTGGAGCTGCGCTTGCTGTGCTCAGGGCTGAGCTGAGCACAGAGGCCAAAGTCACCTGAGGACAAAAACAAAGCCTATCAAAGCCAGTTACCACTTGCAGAGGTGCCAAAACCATTGCCCACTCCAAGCCTGACCAGGCCATGCTGAATCTAGCTGAAAAAGCAGCTGAGCTCTCCTTCCACGTGGCTGGAGCCTGGCAAATATGGCATCAGCCACTTCAAAAGCACCCTGACGATTCACACACTGGCCAAGCCATGCTTCTGCCCAAGTGGCCGTCACGAAAATGCAAGCGCACAGCAAATGCTGGAAATGCTGCAGCCAGCAGGGATACCCACCCAACTTGACAGATCCGTCCGTGCCCACAAGGACGTTGCCGCTTTTGATGTCTCTGTGGATGACTTGGCGGGAATGAAGGAAATGCAGTCCTTGCAGGCACTGAGAGAGAAAAAGAAGGGAGGGAAAGTTAACATGCAGGATCTGATTTCATCCCACCAGCAAGCAAAAAGCGCGACGGGATTCCACCAGCCTTCAGTAGGAAGCGTGCCAACTTTGCTGGGTGGCGGCACGGCAAAGATTTTTGGGGAAGCCTAGTGGCAGCAGAGGAGGAAGCAGCACCTTCGAGCTGTTCCAAAATGCGTTGCCATCCGGGCTGCAATGCTACGCTTCGAAGCTGAGGACAGCTCTTTGCCCTTAGCTTGAAGTTCTGCCACCTGCATGCTGCCTTCCGGTGGCAAGCAATGTAGGACAGACAGACAGGCTCCAGGCAAACATTCCTAGGCAAAGCTGAGAAGAGGAAGCAAGTGAAACCAAGCGAGTGAGCGAGCACCTGGACCAGAGGACAGACAGGATGGAAGAGTGCAAGAACAGAGCCTCAGGAGTGCGGGGATACCGGCAGGCACTTCACTTCCCGTGCTCTTTCTTCTCCTGTGTGGCGTGACAGTAGCAGTAGCAGCAAAAGAAAGCAGAGAGCTAGAAATCTCAGCTCTCCTTAAGCTCCAGTTGACAAGCAGCCTCCTGGGCCGGCCTGGGGAAGCACAAGCGGGATCCCTCACCTCCCGACAGACAGCGCCTATCTGTCCTTCCTCCAGGTACACTGCCCTGAGCACATCAAACAAGGTGCCGCCATCCATGAACTCCATGGCCAGCCAGAGTTCCTCATCCACCAGGTAGCTGAAAGAAGAAAACCATGGCATGGAGAGACAGCAATGGGCGCAGCCTCAGTCACACCAGGGCTTGAGCCAGGTGTTTGCAACTGCTCTCCAAGCTACGTGTACCACAAGAGATTATTGAACACCAGCTCCACCTCCTCCCACGCTCTGGAGACGAGCAGAGAAATCATCACCAGCTCCATTCTCTGCCAGTGACCAAAGGGCATTGCCTCTTCTGGCTTGCACTAGCTAGAGCTACATTGACACGAGAATACGCCAACCTGTCTAAGTAGGTAACGATATTGGGATTCCTGTTGTCCCTCATGGCCAGGATTTCATTGGCAGCCAGCTCCTCGGACATCTCCTCCTTGAGCGACATGATCTTGATTGCCACCTGAAATGACATTGGTGACTGCTACCTTGAGAAGACGCACCCTGCTGGAGATCACAAGGAGCTCGGAGCGAGTGCTGGAGCAATGAGGCTGCGGGCTGGGCCAAAGTGCCTTGTCACTAGACAGCAGAGCTTAGCAGAAGCACCAAAGGCCATCCCAAATGCATTCTGCCCCCTGAGCCTAGACTGTACTTCAGAGGAACAGCCTCTGCTGCAGACATGGAGCTGCCACCCAAACCTCCAGGCAGAACTCACAGCAGTGGGGAAAGCGCTCCCGAGCTGCAAAATGGCATGGGGCTGTTGGCACTTTACCTGTTGTCCGCTGCTGGTGTCAAGGGCTTTATAAACAGCTCCAAACCCCCTAGAAAGACAAAAGCAGCAGAAAGAGCCCTTTATCCCTCGGCAGTGAGATCAAGCCCAGGCAGCAGATCTCCCCAGGCTGCCTGCATGCCTTCCTTAGGAAATGCCTGGCTGCGGCGTCTCTTCGGCCAACAGCACGTCAGCCCGTGAGCCCTCTGCCATGTGGGGCAGGCTGTCCAAGGCAACACTAATGTGCAGCGTGAAGACCAAGGGCCGCTGGAAATCTCCAAGGCGCATGCCCAGACAGGGAATTTCCAAACCTAAGGGCAACTCTCTCCTTGTGCGAGTGTGCACGTATGTGTGTGTCAAAAAAGGGAGAACAATTAGAGTCAGAAGACTGTCCTTGAGAATCTGACATTTCCTGGAAGGCAAGGTTCTCTTTCAGGCCAGAAATCAGCAGGGGCAGGGGGTCTCCCAGTTCCTGCTCCTCATTGCTGCAAGCAAGACACTGCCAGCATCAACTTTCTTTGATGAGGCCTTTGGATTGCTCTGACCCAGCAGTCCAGGCAGGCAATAGGAGGTCAAGCCAGAGCCTGACCCTGACTGGAGCTTGCCTGACTTCACGTTTGATATTGCAACAGCCAAAGAACTGGCCCACACTTTTGTAAAATGAGCTGATGTCACGCTTACCCTCGTCCGAGTTCTTCAAATGCCGTGTATTTTCTCATTGGCTGGCCCTGACTCACGATGCTCCCTGAAAGACAAAAGCAGTGCAGGGCACTCACTCGCACACGGAGATGCCGCTGCCCAGAGCGTCCCAAAGGCAGCCCCACTGCCCGCAGCTCTGGGCCCTTTGCGGTCCCCTGGCTTCCAGCTGCTGTGACCAGCAAGTTGGAGGGCCATCTTCTCCACCTTTCATCAGGTGGCCTTTCCAAGAAGGCCCATATTTCTTTCAAGTGCAGCATCCCATGCCAAAAGCCAAAATGCTGACTCTTAAAAAGGGGACCCTAAGAGGTAACCAGGGGCCTTTGCAGCCTCTGCAGTCACACCCACCATCACTGGTGGCAGGTCCACTGCCAGGGCCGCAAAGTGTCTGAGTCAGAGGAGGAGTAAGAACCAGAGCCAGAAAACAGCTGGGGCCAGAGAGCTCCCTGGGGCCTAGTCACTTGCTAGGTGCCAGCCTTCTGCTCAAGCAGAAACAATCTCTGCTTTTGTCTTTGGCCCAGAAGGCAGCCCAGGCAGAGCCAAGCCAGGCCCAGCCACCCTCACAGGCAACAGGGACTCCCTGAGCGCTGCCGCGCTGCCTCAGAGCACAACAACAGCTTCTGCAGAGAGGCCTAAGTGCCTCTGAGACCGAGGAGCAACTTCCAGTGCAGCCTACACCCAGACACGCACACAACACACTGCTCTGGCAGACAAGAAATGCACCAGACGTACTCAGTGTCTTCGGGCCCTGCTCCTCCCTCATCTCGGGCTGCTGGGCTGTGCTGCTGTAGGAAGCGCCAGCAGCGGGGGGCGAGCTGGCTGCTGCAGGCCATGCTGCTCCAGCGGCACCAGGTTGATCTACAGAGCCTGTCCTGAGCTGGGACAAGAAAGGATTGCCCGTCAGAAGGGTGGCCGGCACACATGCCCTGCACGGCCAAAGCAAGGCCTTGGGAAGGTGCTGTCAGCCACTGCCAGGCCTCTCCAGCTGGGGCGTTTCCCATGTGCCCTTCTCAAAGGCAACTTTGGGAAAAGCCCAAAGGCTACTTGGATCCAGCCCCTCACGGCTGCCTCCATGCTCGATTATTTCAGCTTTTCTGCAAGACACTGGCAACAAGGTATCTATCGATGGGGCTGCCAAAATCCAGAATGAGATCAGAGCATAGCCCCAGAGCCTTGTTGCTTTCTCCGTCTGTCTTTTTCTGGGCAATGAAATCAGCCCAGATTTGGCATGCAGCGGTCTGCTCAGAAGCCCGCAGCGTGTCCCTTCTGTGATCTGTCTCACGGATTTCCCCTCTTCTATGGCAGCCTTTAGGGAGCGGCCCTTCTGAGCCACCTTCCAGCCCTGCCCAGACCCACCCACCCTTTACAATGCAGGGCTGCCCAGGATTCTCCTCTCCAAACTCTGCTCTGAGCGGCTGGAAGTGAAGCACAGCCTGAAGCTAATCAGCCCATGGAGAGGGCAGGTCCCTTCCAGGGGCCATTGCCTCCCAGGTAGCCTGCAAGGCTGTCTACTGGGTCTTTGGGCCGCGCTGTCCGCTGACCACAGGCAGCCTGCACTGACAATGGGCACCAGGGGCTGACTCCTACACTGAGAATCATTGAATGCTGCCTCCTGCCTGATCCCAAGAGACATTCTTGGGCCCTGTCAGCATCCCAGCTTAAATGTCAAACTTGAGAACCCATTGGCCACGGTTCCCTGGCTTGCCTGAAGCAGCACTACGTCATGGCAGGCACACAGCCGCCAGCATCTTCAGCCAAGAGCAACAAGGGCTGCTCCAAAATTGGAAGCCTGGCCCTGCACCCAAGGCAGTGCCAAGCTCAGCTGCCACTTACTGGCTCTGCAAGTTCAGGCCGTGAAGGGACAGCAGCTGGAGGCTTGGTGTTCCTTTGCTCCTCTTCACCCTCTTCCTCAATGCTAGAGGCAGCCGGAGGAGCTGCTGACCCTGGTGTTGAGCCCTGCAGACAGACAGAAGTGAGAGAGACGGGCAAAAGCCAGTCCCTTAGGAGCTGCTTTCTATTGAGCTGGGAAAGGACCCAGAAGAAGGGGAAATCATAGACTTTGATACAAGTAGGACTCTGAGTCACAAAAACCCGAGGAAGATGGCTGAATGAGCTGCTACTCCATCTTGCTGTGCATTTCAGCTTGCCTGCTGCCTAGAAGCAGCAAGATGCCTTGCAGCTGTCCCATTTGCCTTTCATCTCTTGGAAGGCTCTTCACTGCAAAATCAGCAAACAGCCAGTGCTCCCTTTGCTGCTGCTGATGCCACCGGGCAGCTGGCCTTTCTTTCAGCCTCCCACGCTGGCACTCCACACTCGACTGCGACAGGCCAAGCTGGCTGAATTGCTGCACAATTCTCACACACCAGCAACGTCACAGCTTCCTTTGCCACTCACCAAAGGACAGGCTTGTCTCCATCCGCGTGTCAGGTGACCTGCAGCGAGCAAGGCAAAAGGAGCCAGAGGCCCTTAGAAAAGTGCCTGTGCTGGCGACTCCCACAGCACAAGGCAGTCCCAACACAGAGCATTTCCCTTTCCCAACATGCCACCAGGAGCAACAGCTCTTTCCCACAGCAAGCAAGAGAACAAGGATGCTCTAGTAGGCTCTGTCTACATTTGGGCCTCTTTTGCCAAGAGAGAAATAGAAACACGCTGGTGGAAATGCCCGCTACTCTTCAAAAGTTTGAGCTTCTCTTGTGCCCAACAGCTCAAGCAGCATTTTCCTCTTCTCTTTCCTGCATTTTACATATATATTCTTTTGAATTGCATGCCCTAATTCCCATCCCTTGGCTGAAGATGATAGCCCAGCAAAACTTCCACCAAGGGACTCTTCCCTGTGGCAGCTCCCTGCTGTGGCAGCTCCCTGCTGAAGCAGCCCAGGAACAGCTGCTGGGCTCAGCAGCAAACCCTCCCTACATGGGAGTTTGTGCTGCATCACCAAGGCAATGGCAGTTTTGGCACACCACCAAAGGGTCAAGTCATGCAGCCAAGGCCTCTGAGGGGTAGAATTTGGAGGGAAAGGTGCTTTCCTTCACTCCTGGAGAGAACCACTGAGTTGGTAGAAGTACTTTGGAGGATCTCTCCTCAGAGTCTGCAATTTGCAGCTTGTCTTGCTTGAAGCAGCAAGCTGAGGAAATGCCAGACACCCCTGCCGCACACTCTCCCAGGAAGGGAAGGCAACCGCCGCAGGTTGCATGGCAAAAACTCTGCACCCGCCACCCAGTACAGATGCCCCCTTTTTAGCTGATGCTGCTGGCAGGACATTTACCAAAGCGGTGGCATCTTCATGGCCATTTTGTTCCCAAATCAACTCGACCACTGTGCAGCATAAAGAGCAGAGTGAAGCAAAAGCCGGGTGATGCCAGCCCCAGGATAAACCTTTACTTACGAGTCAGCTGGGTCAGGTAGTAGCCAGAATAGACAACAGAAAAGACGGTGCAAACCGCGGCACAGACTTGCCCAATCATTTTGGCAGCACTGTGTGGGTTTGCACGCTGAATGCCACCCAAGGGAAAGCCAAGACTCCTCTCGGGGTGCAGGCAGTCTGCTGAACACTCCTTGAGCCTCCTGCAGGGATCAAGCAGCAGAGCTGCTCTGGACGACCAGGCCTCGTGCGCACCGGGACAACACTGTGCTGACAGCACTGTGACGTGGCACCGCTCCTTTGAGCTCACAATAGCAGCTGCTCTGTGGCTTTCTTGTGCCCAGCAAGCCAACCTTCTGTACAGCTGATGCGAAAGAAAAGCCTGGGAAGTTCTCCTCACTCATAAAGCAGCAGAAAATGTCCTCCCAGTCCATAAGGCAGTGCTCAAGGCATCCCAGGGGAACTCAGAAAATGCACCAACCCAAGCGCCATCCAAGGATTCCAAGCAAACGTGCCTTTTGGTCCCTAAAGCTTTGACTGAAAGCAAGTCTGCTTGTTCTAGGTGGCATTGTAGCTGGTTCCGAAAAGTCTCACTTCTTCAATGTCATTTAGGGGGGAAAAGAAGCAAATATAATAAATTTCCAGGACTATTGTTTGTTGGGGAGGATGAAACAGGAAAGCCTTATAAATATGATTGCCTGGCAAAACATTTTGAGCATAGAGAAAGTATAAACGAGATTGAAATGAAAGCAAGTTTTGAGATCCCTTTGTTACTGAACAACGGGAAAACAATGATGTGGCCAGCTGAAGGTAATCCCCTTTTGATGAAACAAGACCCTCTGCAAGCAGGCAGGTCCAAGGGGCCAGCAGACCCTGCCTGCTTGGCAGAAGGGGTCCACAGAGTAGTTTTTAGGGCTTAAAATGTAGCACAGTATGGTCATGTAGTGATTCTTTAAGGTTGTATGGAAATGCTGTAGGATTTCTATATTGTACTAGATTGGTTAGCAAGAATCAGAATATTCAACACAGAAGATGATTTATTGTATTGTAATGGGAACTTTGCCCACTTATCACTTCACCTTCCACTTCTTCTACTTCTTCTTATGTACTTTCTATACTCTTACTTTTGCTTCTTAGCCCTTACCCTTTTTATTCTCTTACGTTCTACGCCTCTCTTCTCTCGGGCCCGCTCTGAGCTGCAGCTGGCAGCTCCCAGCAGGGCCCTTCACCCATGCCCTTTGCAATAAACTTCAAGTTCTGCGACCTGGCTTCAGAGATCTCCTGCTCCTGCATCCAACAATTGTTGGCTGCAGAGTCTTCTTGAGCACGCAGGAGCATGCTGACCTTTGCTCTGACTTGCTTTGAAGGCTGACCTCCCCTTGTGGCAGGGAGACCCTGGCTTAGCTGTTGACGCAAAGCTCCTCTTTGCTGTTTCTCTGGCAACTGAAAGTCTCAGAACATCCGGAAGAGCCGTGCGCTGATTCTTGGGCTGCCACACTTGTGTTGTGTCGGAGCTCTGGCAGCGGCCTGCGGCCGGCTACTCTGCAATGGCCTGCAGATGTTGAGCCCAAAGGAGGCCGCTTTGGAACAGTCCAAAGCTGCAGTGGGATATTGGGGTGCACGAGACAGACCGTACTTTGGACTTTAATAGCATAAAAGAGCTGATAGATTAAATGCCTTGGTAAAATGTCTTGCAAGCAAGAGATGTTGTTATATGCATAAGTTTTGTATGTGATTTCAACCTAATCATTGCAGTACACATTACTAGTCTCCCTAAAAAAGTATAGAAGTGCTTGTATCCCACAAGTCAAATGGGATTCTGATCACCAAGTCAGTTTTCTCGTCCCTCTCCACTGCTGACAATTGGTGCCCTGTTTGAGGAAATGAATTGGCCTGAGTGTCGGGCAGTCAGTGAGCCCCTGGAACTGATTGTGACAGTGAGAGAACCGCGTTGGGGCCCGCAATCCCTGTCTGCTGCAACTTGACAGGTGAGCCAGGGGAACTAAAGGAATTGGGAAGAAATTGTCCAAACAGAGAGACGTCTATGAAACCATGCTTGCCCTTCTGGACAGGCATGGCTTCCCCATCCCAAAGAACAACCTTAAGTCACTTTTAGGACGGGTGTCACACATGGTCTCTAACGCTACCCCGTCTTCTGTATTTACTCCCCGCTTCTGGGACAAAATCAGCGTAAAAGTCTACGACCTCTCTACGCTGCCTGGCCACGAGCCAGAGCTCCGAATGCTTCCTGCTCGGAGGGCGGTCATGGACGCAATTAAAAAAGAGGGAGGGAGCAGGGAAGCCTGCGAGGCTACAGCCTGTGAGGCTACCCTGAGACGGTCCCGGCAACTGTGGCAGATCAAAACCTGCCCAAGTCCTGCTGCCCATACCCCGTCCGCACGCCCTCCCCAGTGAGCGCCAGGGATAGAGCCCGGTCCCCACCCCCAGTCCCATTGCCACACCGCCAGCGATCCCAGAGCCGCCGGATGCTTATGGCTTATGCGGCAGACACTGACTCTAGCAGTGATGAAGGGGAGCTGGACTCTTTCAGCCCCGGCCCTGAAAAAGATGCGAGCTTAACTCCCTTTGGATAAGTGTAACAATTGGTTATGGATAAAAAGGAAAGCCCTTAAGGACAGAGACTTTGACACTGCTGCAGAAATCTTTGTGGCCCCCCCCGTGCAATTTGGCCTGAGGCGGGAAAAACCACAATGGGTGCTCCTAGATCACTCAGAAATTAAGGAACTGCGCCATACCGCTGGGGAATATGGACTAGAGTGCCCATATTTTAGTAATTTGTTAAGAGCAACCTTTACTACTCACCTCATGACACCTCATGACTGATCATGATGTTAAGTTTTTGGCAAATCTGTTGCTCACACCAACACAATATGCTGTATTTATGGCGCAATGGAAAAAAGGACTGGAAAATTTAATGGCAACGCATGCAGGGCATGCAAACCAAGCCCTGGCTGCCTAAACTGTTGACCACCTTGTGGGGGAGGGGGCACATACCGACCCTAATGGCCAGGGCACCTTACCGAGAGAAGAGAAGCCCTACAGGGTATTAGGGCAGCTCGCCTGGCATTCCTTAGGGTTCCTGATGCCAAAACTCTGCCACAGTCCTTCATAAATATCAAACAAGATCCACAAGAGCCTTACATGCAGTTTGTGGACAAATTGAAACTAACATTGGAGAGACAAATCAATAGTGAGCAAGCCAGGGAGATTATACTCCTCAAACTGGCTGTCAGGAACACCAACCTGGACTGTAAGCAGTTTTTAAAATCTTTACCCCCTGAACCTGAAGCCACTTTACTCCAAATGATACAAGCGTGCAACCGCCTGGGGACATTACAACACACCACAGCAGTCACATATCAAGCTGTGGGGCAAGGCATAGCGAACGCTTTTGCCACCATGAAATTAACCCCTGGGAAACAGCTGCCTTGTTTTGGCTGCGGGGAATGTGGACATATCTGCAGAGACTGCCAAAGAACGCAAAAACCTAAAGCTCCGGGTCTATGCCCTCGCTGTCGGAAAGGCCTCATTTTGCTAATATATGTCGCCCTAAGTTCCACCAGAATGGCCAGCCTTTGCAGGGACATTTCTCTCGCAGTGTGGGACGGCGAGACAGGAGGAGACAAATTCCGCAGCCGATGCAGTAGCTGGGAGCAACCGGGACCTTCCAATTGGCCCTGCCCCCGAGCAACTGACAGCGCCGAGCAATGGACCTGGCAACCTCCAACACAGTAATGTTGCTTGATTCATCTGTCCATTTGCTTCCCACAGGAGTTTTCAGACCATCAGGACAGAGTATGCCCACGGATTATAGGCAGATCTTCCACCTCAATAACAGGGTTGTTTCTTTTCCCTGGGGCTACAGACTCTGATTCCCTTGGGGAAATAAAGTTCATGGCTTGGGCCCCCCCATCAGCCCTGTGTAGTCCCGGCCGGGAGCAATATCGCTCAATGTCATGGTTTGACACTGGCACAATGCCAATGCCCCATGAAAACATACTTCCCTGGTGTTTGCTGTGAGATGAGACCACGAAATAAGCAAAGCAGGCCTCTACCTTAGGAAAAAAAAAAGTTTATTAACTAAACTACAAAAGGAAAGAAAAAAAAACCACACACACACACACACACACACACCTGGAAAATGAAAACTCCACAAAAACATTTCCTCCTCCCCCCACCACATTTCCAATACATCTTCCAAATTTCAAGTCTCCATCCATCACCCAGTAAATAGTCAATTCCAGTCCATCAAGAGGAGAGGAGTCCTTCTTGGGGCCATGGTGACCTCTTCCTTGCATGCCCAGCGCTCTCACCGCTGGACTTGGAACAGAGCTACTTCAAGGGTTATCCTTTTAAGGGTGCTTTGACCGGTTCCAAAAAAAAGGCACAGTCTTCTCTCATCTCGGGACCTCTTGTCCCCCCCATACTTATTTACCCCCTGGGGCCGGGGGGTCTCCAAAACTGAACCCTCTCATTCTGAGCCATCGCCTCCCCCCTGCACGCAGCCTCTGTGTCGCGAGGAAGCATGGTTCTATCCGTGGCTGTACCAAAAAGAGTCCAGCAAGCAGCTACTCCATCATCTCTTTCCGGCCTCTTCTTCACTCTCCCAGCCTCATTCATTGCTCCAACTATCATTCTCTTGCTCATTTCCACTTTATCATCCACTCCATCTCCCCTCCAGGAAAGGTCCAAATGCTCTGTGAGGTCTTCATTGTCCAGAAAAGGGTTAACAAACTTCTGCACGCGGCCAGGCTCCTTCCCTGCTGAACTCCCCCTTCCCCCCTCCTTCTTCACAGCCGATATCACTTCAAGGCCACAGGCCCATACCAGCTTTCTCTCTCTCATCTTCTAACTGGGGGGGGGGGGGGGGGGGGGGGCTGCCCAAATCTTCTCGGGGTCTCTCTCCCTCTGTCTCTCCTGGGGGGGGGGGGGGGCTGCCCAATGCCTCCTGGTGTCCCAACCACCCTTCCGTCCTGAGGGGTCAGGCCTACCTCTGCCAGGCCGCAGGTTTTCCCCTCCCCCACCCAGCTCAAAGCCGGGCAGGGGAGGCCTTGCCTCTTTGCTGGCCGGAAATCAAAAGAGAAAGCCCAAGGGAGGGCTCTGCTTCTAACCCCTGTGTTCTCAGAGGCGCATCCACCCTCAGTGGGCAAGCCTGGTGTCAATTTAAAATCTGAAACCCTATTGGCCTCTGGCCACTCCATTCCCAGAAAAACCTACTTCCTGTAAACCCACGACACTCAACTTGTACCCTTTCTTGCAGCCCCCCTGTCTGCAGCCCGATAGCTGAAAAGAGGGACGGGGGTTTCGGTTTCGGTTCTGCGGGGGTCCCACAGATTTTATGGACACAATGTATTACATCTGAGCGTCCAACATGCCAATGCAAAGGGACTCTGAAAGGCAGAGACACTCCTAACAGGACTCATTGATACAGGAGCCAGTGTGACTGTTAACTCAAGGAGCCAATAGCCCAATGAGTGCCCATTAACGACTCAGGGTCCCTCCGGCATGGGTGGAAAGAGAGAAAGCTTGCAAAACCAACACTCGGTGCAAATAACAGTGCCTGATCGCCACAGTTAAACCTTTTGTGATGTCCATCCCCATGGTTTTGTGGGGGAAAGATTTTTTAACACAGTGGAGAATTTTTATGCATTTAGATTTTGTACAGGAGTCATTTGGGACACTCGACACCCCCACAACGGTCCCCAGCTGAAGTGCCCCAGGCACTTTCAAGCATTGGAAGGAGCAGCCCAGCTATCAAAAGCCACAGTTCATACAGATCTAAAGCCCTGAAGGACACCTAGCCCTGGTCAATTTTCCAATTACTTGCCTTTTTTCATAACAATGTATTTGTCGGGAATTCTTTACTACAGCTATTTAGTACTATATAACTAAATCTCTTTTAGTTTAGCCTTCAAGGTTTATATGCCATTACTCTTACTAAGCCAAACTTAAATCTATCCTACAAGCAATCTTTAAAAGCTGCTGCAGGGGTTGCAGCCCTGCCTGCCTGGCACCAGCCAGTGTTGAGATTTATCTTCTAACTTGTGATTTGTGATTTTTAACAGGATTGTTACTAGAAAAGTTCAAAGGTGTTGGTATAGAGGTGGTGTCTTTTTACCTATTAATAACATAACAAAACTGCATGGTTCACTGAGAATAACTACATAAGTCATCAATTCAAGATTCTTTAGCTCACATTCAAGACAAATCTGGAACTTTATCTGTAGTGATTTTTTGAGATTTAATTCCACTGTCAGCTTTGTTAAATGCTTGCTTTTTACTCCATAGTTCTAACAAGGTAATTGTATTGTGAATGTTTAAATGATCAAATCGATAGCCAAATTTATGAAGAATTTAAGAACGATTTATTGGATCAGTTACAAAAAAACAGAATTTCGAGCAACCACCACAATCAAAACAGCGTCAGTCCCGGGTACAGGCGCTGGGTGAACTAGGGTCCACTGACAAAGTGACAGCATCTCCCCAGGAGTTCACTCCGAGTGCTTCCAGTGTCCAGCTTACATTCCGTCTATTCTGCCTGAGGCGAAGATGACCACACTTTTCTATACAGCTCTTCGAATGCAAACCAAGATCTATACATGTGCTAGAATAGACAAAGACGGGTCCGGAGACTCAGACTCAGATGAGTGTCTGAGGGTTCAGGCAGAAGCTGCATTCACATGTAATAGGCTGATACCAGTTCCTGAGTACCACAGATGGGATCAGGCCCATCTGAACTTAGAAATCTTACCCGAATATTATTTTCCAAGCCCTCACTTTAAAACTATAAAGCTTGCCGATTACTACAGAATCGAAGTAATGCTACAATATTAAAGAAATTGATAATGTATTAAGTCACCATTCTATTTTTCATGTGCTACTAATCGTATCTATTGTCTGATTTTTTTTTCCTTAGTCTAAGTTTGTTGTTATGTTATATATTGTTTTGCTTTGATGTTACCTTCATGTTCATAATGAGAAACACGTTATTAAAAAACAAAAATAGGGGGGAATATAGCTCCTCCAGAAGTTTACATTAAAAAAAAACTTTTTGAAAGCAGATCAAAACACATCAAAATGGATCTATTACGTTCCTGAAACACCATTCGTGGAACCCTGAGAACTAATATTCCGGGGTTCTGTGAAATTGGATTTTTGTGTTCCTTTTAAATACATGGGGAGTAATCAGTCTAAAAATGCTTCTCCCTATCACCCTGTGTATAAGAATCAAAATTTTTAGTACATTTACACTTCTGGCAGCCTTTCTAAATCCAGGAATGCAGCTGCCATCAGGAATGTTTTTAGTTTATAAACATCAAGCCTGAGCCTTTTAGTAGCTGGAGTTTTAAAGATTCTTTTTAGGAGAGGTATGTATGTGGCAACTTCGATAATAATTACATTAA
This sequence comes from Setophaga petechia, assembly GCA_024362935.1. Lineage (NCBI taxonomy): Eukaryota > Metazoa > Chordata > Aves > Passeriformes > Parulidae > Setophaga > Setophaga petechia. The sequence goes on from JANCRA010000004.1 coordinate 37,741,880, forward strand.
TCAGGATACCTTGCTTGCTTCAATGTGTGCAGAGATTAATTAATAAGACCATTAAAGGAGTGGTTTTGGTTGACACACAACGGGGAGATATTGGGGTGCACAAGACAGAGAGTACTTTGGACCTTATTAGCATGAGAGAATTGATAGATAAAATGCCTTGACAAAAGCAAATGGAACTTTGAAAATTAGATCTAGATAGCAAGAAGATTTAATTAGACAGGTTTACCAGAAAAAGAAAATCCTATTAAGCAATGCAAGAAAGAGATGTTGTTATATGCATGTTTGTGGATGTGACTTCAACCTAAGCATTGTAGTATACATTACTAGCCTCCCTAAAATAGCATAGAGGCGCTTGTATCCCACAAAAAACCGGATTCTGATCACCAAGTCAGTCTCCCTGTCTCTCTCCATTGACGACAAGCAGCCACCTCAAAGGGCAGACAAATGAGGCTCTCCTGCACTTGAGCTGTGCCACGCAGCTACACAAAGCTGGGCAGACACCGCGGAGCACAGGGACTACAGAAGGCACAGAAAGAGGGACAAAGCCACTCAAGCACACAGACTTTTCATGATTGCTGAGCCCCAGACAACCCCAAGCCTGGTGGCACCCACAAGTCCTGTACTGTTGACAAAGAGCAGGTACAGCAGGTGCTTTGCCTCGCTGGCCTGGCTCCTGCCAGGCACTGTCCTCTCTGCTGCCCTGTACTGCCAGCAGACGTGCCCACCTTCTTGGTTGCACTTGCAGAGCCTCATACCTATTAGGCATGGCCACCTGGCAGGCGGGAGCAGTCACAGGGGAGACGTGCCAGCTACACCGAGCAGGAACCAAAAGCATCTATGGGCACAGCCTGAATCTGCACAGGATGTTCTGGCTGTGTCACGATCCGCTCATGTGAGAGGGCAGTCGTGATGGTTCGTTTTCCTCATCTCAGAGCGCAAAACACAACACAGTGGGGATTTCAGTATTAATCCAAACAAATGCACTTTTATTGAATGAGCACAGCAAATGCGATAGAGGGATTAAGGGAAAGGGAAAAGATAGAGAAAGGGGGAGAGAGAAAGAGGGGATATAGCAAGCAAGCGTAGAAAGACAAAGTCCTGGTAGTACAGCCGATGAAGTTTGCCTAGTCACGTTGGGAAGATCTCAAAGGTTCTGGTTAACTCAAGGTTCTGTTATAGTGCATTGCTGAGCGGGGAGAACCAGATCTTCTATTGAAATCGCTGAGGGGAAAAAAGATCCAATAAAGAATAGATGTAACAGGTAGTCCATGTTCTCAGCAGCAGGTGAGGACCAATGTCTTCTTGGTCCAATGGCCACACTTGCAGGCAAATATCTCGCTGTGGTCACGTTGGCTCCCCCACACAGCTCCCCCGTGTTGGGGGTTTCAGTCTCAGTCCTTGGGAAGGGGGGGCTTCTCTGTATTGGGGTCTCATGTTTCAGTCCTTGAGAGAGAGGCTTCTTCCATCTCAGATCATCTGTCACAGTGGTTGAAAAGCAGATGAGGGGTCTTCTTTGGACCTCCAAAGGCTACCCCAGGAAAGTCCAACCAGGCCAAGAGCTGGGAAAATTCCTGGCCTATTGTCGCCAAGCACGTGCAAGCACATGGGGCGCCTTGACCCCTGGCAGGCCCTGCTGGAAGCATTCACTGTAGATACAGCTGAAAACAATCGCTTGGCAGGCCAGAACTCTGCTCAGGGGCCTCAGGACTTCTGGCGTTCATCCACCACCGGCAGGCCAATATTCTGATCAGGCTTCTCTGGGTCCCGATGTCGGTCCTTGAGACGGTCTTGGGGCAAATGAGGGGAACTTCAGACCCTATGTCTCACAGGCTGCCCTGCTCTTCACTGGCTTTTGGCTGGAAATGCAATTGCACTGTCTTCCTCATCCCAGCATCCTCGGCTGAGCAAAAACTGGCCAATGGGCAGCATTCCAAAGGCAGTGTAGGTTGGAACTGATAAAGGAAGGAGATCATTCCCAATTGCAAACCACACCACAACGCCCTTAGGAGGGACTTTCCAGCTTTAAAATATTGGCCTACATTATTCTACATTCAGAAGGGAATGTAGAGCCTTATTCCCTGGCTGACATGGAAGGGAATCTTCCAACAGGCATGAGGGTGTATAGGACTATTATTGTGAGTCCAGCTCCAAGCTGCCATGGCAGAAAGTAATCCTGAAGTGGTCCTGTGTTGTGGTGTATTTTCTAGACTGTTCTGTTCCCCCCTGCCTTAGTTGGTTTATTCTGTTTCCCCTATATTATTATGGTTTTGCCCTGGTCCTCTTTCCCCTCCCTGACAATGCCTATCAATGTACCTCTCTTATATCCCCTCTCCAGTGCCCTGTCTGTCACTCCCAGCCACCACCTAATTTTCCAGAAACTTCCCTTCTTGGCTTGGAGTGGTTGGTCCCGGTGCCGGGGTTCCCTCCCATAAGTTGTGTTCATTAGTTTGCTCCACATATCAATCTCATGTACCCCAGTCCCCCCTGGATACCCATTGGCTCCCAAATGGGTTCCACCCTTACCTCCCACTCCCTTTCTAAGTCTATGTAACCTGTCGTCCCCGCACACCCACCCCGCCTCTGTCTTCACCTGCTGATTCCCCTGGGATTTATTAAGGACCTGGATTACACCGCAGTTGGAGTCCGTGCTTTATTCTGCCAATCACAGCTCGTTGTCAGCCTCGTCCTGCGCCTGGCAACGACCCTAGCTACAACGCTGGGTGATTGCCTGAGGCGCTGACCCGAAGCCCCGCTATCGGGAGAAGAGCCCCGGTGCTGCGAGCAGTGCTGGCCGACGAGCCGGGACGTCTCCTTTGAAGCCTGACCACTGCAGTCCTGGTCACCTCTTCTGCTTCCTCTGATTGCTTCACTGCACCTTTCCTTCGTTTTCATTTGAAAAGCCCTTAGAGTGGGATTTAGATGGTGGGGCCATTGTGATCTGGAGGAGGAATAACAGAAGTACAAATAGTCAGAGAACCAACACCAGCATTAAATCAGCCACACAGCCAATCAATTTCTCTGAAGTATTTAGTCTTCAATGACTGGTGACAAGTCAGGAGTCTAAGGGAAATCTAGGAAGCCAAGTGTTCTCATCAGTTTGGCCAGACTACCACACACACCTTCACTGGCTAGGTCGCAGCCTTCTGCTGCTCGCAAAACAATCCCTGCTCTTGTCTTTACTGCACTGGGAAGCTCAGGCAAAGCCCACTCACTCCCAGTTTTTGCCTCTAAGGCAAAAGGAATACCACAAGTGCTCCCTGCCTGCATCCAAGCACCACAATGGCTTCTGTAGGGAGTCCAAATGTCTGTCCGACACCACAGCAAGGAGGAACATGTGCTACACAGCTGAGGCACACACACAGTACACTGCTCGATCAGACAAAGAATGCACAGGACGTGCTCAGCAGCTTCAGGCACCGCCTCAGCAGCCTGACCGCCTGCCTGCTCCCACAGCTCTAGCCTGGCTCTGCAGGGGGCTTCCTGTGGGACCTCCCTCCTTCTGAGATAAAGCTCTGGCTTTCCCATTCTCTTTGGGCCTGCAACGCCATTCCTGCCTTCCTCAAACCTGCACTCTGGTAGCCTCTCACCTGATCAGTCCTTTCCTTCCTGGCACCAAGGTCTCTCCAGCACTGTTTACACCAAGGGCCAGCTGAGAGACAATGCCACCCACACAGACAATGTCCAGACAAACAGTGCCCATAAGGAGCGCAGAGGAGTCCAAAACAACACACAAGCTCTCCTTTCACAGCCTTTGCCTTTTGACTGGCTCTGCTTTGTACCTCTTCTTGTTCAGCTCGTATGCTGGCAACTTCCTGCATCATCTCCAGCAGCCTTTTCTCCTGCTCCTTCTGTACCTCTGCCAGGAGGTTTGCCCCTTGTGCCAGCAGCTGCTGTGCCTCCAAACGCTGCCCTTCCAGCTCGTGGTGAGTGGAGGAAGACACTTCCACATGAAGCCCCAGCCAAGCTCCCCCAAGAATCAATGGAAGCTTCATGCCTCGAACCACCCCCCCACCTGAAAAGTGCACATCAGTAGTGACTTTGTGCCCTCCAGCAATGCTGTTCTAACCCAAAAAATAGAGCGAGTGTCAGCAGCTGTTAGATAAGGAGATGCTCCCTCGCTTCCCTGCTCTGATAGCTGCCTGTTTCCTGGCCCCTCTCTGCTCAAGATTTCTACCTGCTCTCAGAGGCTCTGTTCTCCAAGTGCTGAAGTGGTCCTTGTCACTGCACGGATGACAGCAATCAGCCTGTCAGAAGAGGCTTAAGAGAGGCTCTGCTGATTGGAGAAATGGATGCTGCCCAAAGGGAAAAGAAACAAAACAAACAAATTAAAAGAGACAAAGGAAAAAAGAGCCATTCTTTTCAAAACTGAGTTCCTAACAGGGTCAAGCTGGATTCCTCTAGCACACACAAATACACAGACATCAGACTGAGGGCACCAGCAGCACATCTGCCCTCATGTCCAGGATGCTGCTATTGCAGGAAACATGGCCCAGAACTGCACTAGTCCATTCCTCAAGGTGTCGTCACTCTCTAGGATTTTTATCTGGATATCACTGTGGGATTGCTGCTTGCTTTCCAAAGGTTTTGTTCCCAGCAGGAAAGCCAGCAGACTTATTCAAGATCCTCTCTGCAACAGACATGAGCTATTTGAGTGTCCAAGAGGGGCATAAGACATTCCTCAAGAGACTCCCAAGAGCTCTGAAAAATATTAATCCCACATGTTGTTCTCAGGACTGGTGGACATGCAGGTTTCCAGCAGCAAGCCTGGAGCAAGGACACAAGCAGCAGGGCGCAGATGTGCTCAGCTCTGGCTTGCAGGAAGAGCGGTGTGTGCCTCGGCAGACCCCCCTCCTGTGCTGGCTGGCATCTTCCCTCACAGCAGGCACAGCCAAGGAAGTGGCCCCGTCACCAGCTCCTTGTCTGCCACAAAACCTGGCAGCAAAGCCACAGCGATTCTCATCTACTTGACCGGGCCAGGCACCACATGGGGCTGGCACAAATCCTGCACAGCTGTCCCCGTTTGGCTGCCAGAAACCTCTAAGAGTGGGCCGGGATGGACAAGCTGGGTGCCCTTGGATGCTCCCAGTGAGCTCCGCCACAGCCCCTGCCTTCCCACAGACCAATCTAAAACCGCTTGGCAGGGATTGCTTTCATTGTGTTCCTCAAGCCCCCGTCTTCAGCATTGCAATACTTCAGTTCCTTTGCTACCAGGTAAACCTGAATACACCACCTGAGAGCAAAGGAGGGCCACAGAAATGAGCAGAAGGTGGGAATTCTCCTCTAAGGAACACCAGTGAGAGTTGTGCTTGTTTAGCCTGGAGAAGGGCAAGCCCCAAGGAGACCTTCCCATAGTTGTAGGGGCTTCTAAGAAAGATGGGGACCTATCTTTTAGCAGGGCCAACTGCAAGAGGACAAGGGGCAACGGTTTGAAGCTAAAAGACACTCAATTCAGATTGGCTCTAAGGAAGAAACTGTTTATAAGGAAAATGCTGGAACACTGGCACAGGCAGCCCAGAGAGCTGGGAGCAGCCCCAGGCCCGGCAACATTCAAGGTTGGACGGGACTGTGAGCAATCTGATCTTCTTGAAGATGTCCTTGTCAGGGGCCGTGGCTTTGGAATGGATGACCTTTACTGGTCCCTTCCAAGCTCAAGCAGTCTTGGATCCTACTTGGTTTCATTTGAGAAGCACCCAGAGCGGAGATTACTATGTGGGGGCCCATCTGATTGCCTGGAGTTTGGCTGAGGAGCAAACCCTGACAGGGAACAGCTGTTTGGCCTGCAGCCCCTTTGCCTTGTACCTGCAGAAGTTCCTTGGCAGAGCCTCGCCTGTCCGCATCCATCTGCAGGCAGCAGCCCAGAAATGCACACAAGCCACGGGGTAGCCTGAGCTTGTGCAGATCTGGTACCCCTTGCCTGCCTATCAGGTAGCTAGCCTGAAGCAAAAGGAAACAGGAGACTCCATGTGATTTTTCCATATCCTTCAGTGCTCACCTAGACCCCACCTTTTAAGCTGCAGTCTGCAGTGGCAATTTCTTGCCTCAGCAGACAGTTAGAGATGAGCCTTCTCTCCCAAAGGAAAAAAGTCCCAGTGCAGCCCCAGCTATTCCAAGCTGCACCAGGTCTAGCCTTGACAGCTGACGGGAGCCCCAGGGACGGTTTTAGAAGTGGGCCTTGCTGGAAGCACTTCAGGCTGTGGGAATGGGATTTGGTCTAATGGACAGGGACCAGAAGGACACTGAGCATATTTGCACCTTACCCTGTCACTGGTTTCCCGAATATAAGGAGCCTCTCCTTTGGCCATTTCAATTCCCACGATGCCGAGGGACCAGGTGTCCACTTTGGGGCCGTAGGGCTCTCCTCTCACCACCTCAGGCGCCATCCAGCAGATGGTCCCAACCATCGACCTCCGTTTACTCTGCTCAGGGCTGAGCAGAGCACAGAGGCCAAAATCAGCTGAGAAGAAAAACAAACACTGCTTCAAGTAGGAGACCAAGGAAAAGGGTTCCTCACTCTAAGTCCCAGAATGAAGTGGGTGAATCGAGCTGGAAAAGCAGCTGGGCTCTCTTTCCTCAGGGCTGCAGCCAAGGACATTTGTCCACTTAACAACTGTCCACCTAACAGCCCACCCACGATTCCCACCGCGGCTTTTCCTCATTCCCCTGGACGTTTACACTGTAACTCCCTCCCTTTGGAAGGAACACACACAAACCCAAGTTACTCTTGAAACCTTGTTGCTCTCTAGACCACTCAGCACCTTCCAGAGTGCTCCCTGCACTCTTAGCAGCGCCACTGCTGGGCACCCGCCAGCCACTCCCAAGCAGCCCCACACCGCCTCTGCGGAGCGCTGCCCCTGACCGGGAATACCCACCCAACTTGACGGAGCCATCCCGGCCCAGAAGGATGTTGTCACTTTTGATGTCTCTGTGGATCACCTGGTTGGCATGAAGGAAAGCCAGGTCTTGCAGGCACTGCAAGAGAAAAAAGAAACAGGAGCCAAAAGTTAGCCTGATCTGATTTCATCACACGCAAAAGGAGGGTGTACCTGAAGATTCACAGATCCCAAAGGAGCAGAGAGTGCTGGCAAGAGGAAGAGCTTGCTGCTGCAACACTAGGAGAGCAGGATCTTTCCAAAGGACGCATATTAGCTTTTGAGGGGAAACATCAGTCCTTGCTCAAGACTGTCCCCTGCAAGGGCAGTCAGAATGACCGCTGCTGCAGCGGATGCGCTCTCCCCGTCAGGAGCACAAACAGTGCTTTTGCCAAAAGAGAAAAAGTCCCTGCCTCGGGTACCAAGGAGATCACTGTCGGCTGGGAGACTGGAGGACAGGGGTTATACGTCTGCCTCAACAGCAGACCTGGAAGTAGCTCATTTGTCAGTTTTCAGCAGCAAACACCATGCTGGGAGCCATGCCATCCTTTGAAGTGGAGACCTGTGACAGATGAGTCTCTCTTTGGCTTTGCCGCTGCTTGAAAACTCGCACACCAGCACCTTTGCGCCTACAGGCAAAGAAGGCAATGCAGAAGGGTTCTGGGCAAAGGCTTGGAGAGGCACAGGGCAGAACAGAAAATAAAAATGAAAATGAGACAGGGAGTTCAACAACAGTAGACAAGAGTAAAGAAGAGACTACAGTAAAGACAGGGACACAGGCAGGCAGCTCAGTGCAGATGCTCCTTCTTCTCTGAAGCATAAGAGCAACACAGAAAGAAAGCTCTGAACATGGAATCACTCTCTTAGCAGCGCTTTCAAAGGATGAGCCCATCCAAGCCAACCCAAGCACAAGCAGGACCCCTTACCTCCCGACACACTGTTGCTATGTGTCCTACAGTCATCATTCTCATGCTGACCACATCAGCTAAGGAGCCTCCATCCATATATTCCAACACCAGCAGGACAGCCTCATTGACAAGGTAGCTGCAAGATGAAAGCAACAGCATGGAGATGAATGTGCACAGCTAAATTGCTGTATGGAAGAAAAGACTGCAGCTCAGTTTTCTTTCCAGGTCACTGGGAAATGAAGATGGAATCAAATGCAGACACACTCCAACACTCCACTCAGGCTATCCAGTGCCTGCCATCTGCGCCGCCCAAATGAGGAAGGTACACCCGTGGAAAATGACACGCCTTAGGTGGCAAGCAGGGGAAAAAGGCAGTGTGATGAGGGCAAAGATAAATCTGGAATCAGACACATCCCAGCAGCTGCTTCATCATCTTCATACACCAACTGCACCATTAACTCCAGCAGCAAGGAGACACACTTTTCACAGCTTTTACTCAGAGCACGTGGGTGTGCAGTACAGCCAACACCCTCTGGAAAACTTTGCAGAAAAGACAGTCACCAACAGGAAAAACAATTTCAAACCTGTAAAATTATGTGCCTCCTAGCCTAGTCTTTTGGCATGCAAGGCAATGGAAAATAGCGGGAACACTGCAAGGGAAATAATCTCTGGGATGCTTTCTCAGCACTTCTCCTCCAACACTTGGAAAAAATCACGCCCCAAAACAGCAAAACAACACGCAGCCAGTGAACATACAGGCTGCTGGCTTAGTAAGACAGCCAGGTTTCTGAGATCAATCTTCAAGCTGTTTATGCCAGGAACCACTGATGGGGACAAAATGCAATCTCCTCCCATGCCTCGTACAGGACTGGATTGATGTTAATTTGAAAGATCCATTTTCTGCCAGAACTACTTACCTTTCAAAGTAGGTGACAATGTTGGGGTTCCTATTTTCCTGCATGACCAGGATTTCCTTTAACACGTCCTCACAACCCTGCTGCTGGACATTAAGTTGCTTTACGGCCACCTACGATGACATCGAAAGCCATAAGGGACAGACATCACCAGAGCCTCTTTCTCTGTGCACTCATGGGCCTGGATGCCTTGACACCTCGGTCAAAAGCGACTCTAAACCATCAACCACAAAGCGCTAACAGCACTCTCTGCACCCACAGACTTCTCAAAAAGACTTTGTTTAGCACTACATTTATCACTTACACACATCTTGCAAGCCAAAAATATTTTTGCTCCATTGAAGACAAATTGAAACCACTGGAAATACGTTACCATTTCTAGGGGCTTTGACCAGCCTTTCAGAGATGGCTGCCATTTCAATTGTGTGCCAAAATAAACACACATACACATACATGACGGGGAAAATGCTGTCCAAAAAAGAACTCCAAAGTGACTCAAAGTAAAGTTACAATCCTAGCACATCCTAACTTCTTCAGTTTGGGTTTTGCAGCTCTGAAGAATAATTCTGAACAAGGTTCAGGCTTCAAATTATTTAATGGGTTTAAAAATGAATAACCCTTTCTGTGGTACACTGTGGATGCGCCCCAGGTAATAAGCACAGGGCTTAGGGTTTCAGACACCTCCTAGACCTCCCTCCAAGTGCAGTTCCTGAGCCCAGCGCTGCAGGTGGATAAGGAACTACCTTATCTAATTCCTTACTATTAAGGAAGATGAAATCTATTGGCTGAGAGCCAAAAACCAAAATTCAGGACCCTGAACTTTTAGCCCCAAAGAGCTGCAGGACGCTTCAAGACACTGCCATGTCTGTTCAGTACAAAATGCATCTCTCTAGTGGAATGTCACTGCCACAGGATCAACAACAGGTTCTTCATCAACTTCTTCTCACGGATCTATGTGTGTGGGGGTGTCTGCGTGTATGTGAACTTGGTTCCCTAGGACTGAAAGGCAAAACTGTGCTCCACACAAGATCTCTCCTTCTTTAGGTCTTCCATTATATTTTCACACTGAACAATATGATAGGAAACAAAATATCTATGTCTGAACCTGTGCTTAAGTAGAATTTGGCTGGAATGCTGGTTCCTTCCACCAGCTAATCTATGCATATTTATCCAGGAAGTCCAAGTTAGGGTGTCCTTCTCTGAGACACACCATTGCCATCCTTGCATTCATTCAGGTGAGTACGAAGGACAAAGTCTGTCCAAAATGCATTTTGCATCCTGCCTCTAGACAGGCTGCTTCAGTGGGACAGCCTTTGCACCAAAGACAGGCGGCCCAAAGCTCTGGCCACAGATCACAGCCCAAGGGAAAGCACTCAAGAGCTGCAAAATCTGCAAGGGCACTTACCGCTTGTCCTGTGGCAGCGTTGAAGGCCTTATAAACAGTTCCAAAACCCCTAGAAACAGAGCAGTGGCAAGAACAGAGAAGTTGTTCAGTGCTCAGAAGCAAAAGGCAGCCCAGGCAGGAGCTCTCTGCTGCCTGCAGTGCCTCTAAAACACCGGGCTTTGTCTGCTCTTCAGCCAATGGCCCAGCAGCCCTCTGCCATGCAGCGTGTCCCAGAGAAAAGCTGGGTCCAACAGGAAGAAAAAGGGCTGCTACAAATCCAAATGTACACACTAGATTATGCATGCAGGGTGTTCTCTGCCTTTTCCTTCTTCTCTCTGTGCCTGTGGCGTGCCTGTGCAGCCAATGAAAGACACAATCCTGCTGGGCCTCTCACCCTCTCTTTTGATCCTACCTACCTAACTCAGGCAACACCACACAGCCTCTTATTTTCCTGACCACTGAATGGTGTTTCCAGCAAAATACTACTGAGAAATGCTACTGAGAGCTGCTTTCTGACAGCTATCAAGTGGGAAACTGCCCTCTCAGGTTTTTCTTCCTTCATGCGTCTGGCCATATTACTTGGAATCATAGAAAAACATGTCTCCTGGCAAAACAGGCAAACTGATGGCACATCTTGGAGGGACAGGACAGCTTCCAGGTCCTCCTCCTTGAGGCGGCCAAGACATTGTCAGCATCCAGTTATCTTTGATAGATAAAAGTAGAAGTAAGCCTGGCTGCACTCACCCACTGCCAATACGTTTCCATCCCATGTACTTCTTTTCCGGATCTCCCACAGTCACAACGCGCCCTGAAAGAAACAAAATGCAAGAAGCAAACTTCAAAACAGAGATCCTGACTTCCAGGAGATCTGAAACCCAGCTCCACTCTCTGGGGCTCTGAGCAATTTCTGGTCGCATGGCTGACAATAATATCAACAAGAACAACAACCACAGCAGCCCCAGCAAGACAGGCAGCTCTGGCCTGCACAGAGTCTGATTCTCCCACACTCCTTTGGAGGCTTGCCTTGAAGGGAAACTAAGCCCATGGAAAAACTATCAGAACAGAGAGAGACCAGAAAGGAACAGACACCAAGGCAAGTGGTTATCATCTAGAAATGGGAGAGATGGGCTGAAAACTCTGGACCCTTCATTTTCTTGGGAAGAAACACTCTCTTGTGAGATTCAACAAAAGATTTCATACTTCCAAGGATTAAACGCACCCTGGCATCTGGGATGAATTTTTATCAACATCTTCAGTTTTGCAGAGCAGAAAGAATATTGCAAAATGAATTCCAGGACAGGAGGGGATTTTCTCTACTTCTCAGCAGTTGGCCTAAAGAATGCCTTGACATTTTTAGAGAACAGCAGCTCATGCTGTGCTATATCCAAGAACAACGGCTGTAAGAATTAAGACCCTTTTCATTTATGAGCAGGCTAAGTTCTGAAGACCACTTTGCCCATTCCCCATGTAGTGAAGAACTACAAGGCTGTGTCTTCAGCCTGGGCTGCAGCAGTCACTAGCACTGCACTCAGCCCCTTGGACACCACCCACGGGCCCCATCTTCCCAAAGGGCACAGCCCAGATGGGTAACAAGGACAGCGCCGCTCCTCAGGCGCTGCCGTGACACACACACCTGCACAAATGAGATGCTGATCCTTTCATGAGTCCACGTGAAGGCAGCTGAAACCTCACAGCTAAGCAAGGCTGCAGCCTCTGCAGTCACACCAGCTGTCAGTGGCAGGGCAGCTATGACAAAAAGCTGGCCAAAGCCCACAAATGGCCACTGACAAGAACTGTGAAGAAGCCAGAGCCAAAGCCAGCTGTGGTACACGCTGCTGACTGTGGAATCCTCTGATTCCTTGCCCTTCAGGGAAATCTCCAGAACCCTCCCGTGAAGGGAGCAATACTTACAAAACAGTTCCAGCCTACCTGGGCAGACAGAAAAGTCTTCCTCATGGACTCTTGCATACCACTGATTCATCCCACTTCCTTTCCCCATCAGTCCAAACTTCCCTTGGTTTCTCCTTTCCCTGTTTCCTCATTTGTTGTGGTACCCCTGGTGGACGGCCCCTTCTTCCCTGACAGCCAATTCCCTTTGCCTTTCCCCTTGGTACCGCCCTCATACCTGCCCCTAATGAAAGCTTGGCCAGAGGACATGGCTCATCTTTTGCCTCTGCTTCCCATTTGGCATGCTCAAAAAAACCTCGCTGGAACTGACCTTTTAAAAGGCCTCTCTGCCTCTGTGCACTGAGCTTGCCGTGGTGAGTGTGGTGTGTGTGGACTTGACTGCCTTCCTGAATGCTTACCCAAGGGGCTTTTCCTCAAGAGATGCTTATTGGGAAACAGGTAGCAGCAACCACCATGGAAAGCCCCCCGCTGCTACAGCTGACCCCACTCAAGACAGAACATGATTGTCTTTGAATTCAGACCCACGGAGGAGACAATCAATGCCCCTTTTGTCCCAAGAGCTGATGGCAGACACTGAGTCAACTGGGTTCTGTTCTGAACCTGACCAGTTATTCTCTGACAGCACTGCACTGGCAGCTCTTACTACTTGTAAGAAGCAACTCAGTTGTACTGCAGAGTCACCAAGGCCTTGCTGTGCTTCCCTAGAGCGCAGGAATCTGTGCCAGGATTGAGGCCAATGCTCAGTATTCCAAGAATATTTACCAGCTGGGCATTAGCAGTGACAAAGTGCCTGCTACTGGAGGAACATGCAGCAGAGGGGCTGCAGCCTTCCTCCTGAGCATTGCCTGCAGGGCAGTTTTATCTGACCATGCCACATAGATGCGTCTCTTTGATGCATCTTCCTAAGGACACAACTAAAATATCAAACAGGGATTGCAACAAAATGTCCTGGATTTCTTCTTTTGGGACACTTGAAAACAACTCTTCCTCTCTGATACCTTGGGATTGCTCTAAGAATGTCACTTTTTAACTTGTAGAGCAGATTGAAAAGACCTCTTCCACTCTCATGTGTGCTGTCACCTGATGTTCTCTTCAAGGAGGTCAGGCTAACCAAAATGTAGAATTCTTACCAAACCAAACCATAGAAGGAATAGCAGAAGTACTGGAAGTCATAAAAATAACACCAGTATTAAATCAGCCGCACAGCCAAACAGTTTCTCTGAAGTAGTTTGTCTCCAATGACTGGTGACAAGTCTAAAGGCAATCTAGGAAGCCAAGTGTTCTCATCAGATTGGCCAGACCAGCACACACACCTTCACTGAGTCATTGGCTAGGTTGCAACCTACTGCTGCTTGGGACACAATCCCTGCTGTTGTCTTCACTGCACAAGGAAGCTCAGGCAAAGCCCACCCACTCCCAGCTTTTGCCTCAAAGGCAAAAGGAACGCCCCAAAGTGCTCCCTAGCTGCCCCTGAGCACAACACTGGCTTTTGTAGGGAGTCCAAACTGTCAGTCTGACACCAGAGTGAGGAGGAGCATGTGCTACAGCTCATGCTGAGGCACACACACTATAATGCACTGCTGGATCGCACAAGAAATCCCCAGGACGTACTCAGCAGCTTCAGGAACTGCTTCTCTCTCTCCTGGCTCGAGCGGGGTGAACTGCTCATGCTCCGGTTCTCAGACTGTGGAGAGGAGGCTTCTTCAGAGGATGCTGCGGCTGCGGCAGCTTCGATGGCAGATCCTGCGTCCATCTGGGACAAGAAATGTGTTTGTGTCAGGAGGGTGCCTGGCAGAGATGGCCCAGACACAGCATTCCAAAGGCAAACCCTTAGGAGCAACACTGGTGTTAGGCTGCAAGCTGAGCTGTCAACTCTTCCTCCTCAAGTCAAACCCAAACAGCAGTCAGAGACTACAGCTTGTCACAGCCAGCCGTAGGAGAGACTGTGACAGGGAAAGAACAACTTTACGTTTCATCCCGTTCTGAGGACTACTTTCACCATGGACAAGGAGAACTTGTTCAGAATCTGTGTGGGTCACCATGCTCACTGGAACAAACCCCTCAAAAAACAAAGTGAGCTCTCAGAGGCCAGCAGAAACACATTCACAGGATTGCTGGCCCACTGGCCAAAGCACCAGCCCTGCCGCCCAGGGCAGCAGCTGAGATTCAGTGGCCCAGTAAGTGTCCTTCTGACCAGCTGCCATGGAGAGCACAGAGTGTGGCGCTCAGAGACATTTCCCCATCCAGCTGCTGCTCTGCAGGGGAAAGGCAACAAGGGCAGAGACCACTCGTTGCATGAGTGCACTGCCTCCTGCTCTTTCACTCACCTGCTTTTGTTCAGCCAGCCTGTACTGCAGCACGACCTTGTGCATCCTTTCCATTTCTTCTTGGTGCCTCTTCTCCATAGCCTTCATCTTCCTCTGAGCTTCCTGCAGTTCTGCCTGCATCTTGTCCTTGATATTCCATCAAGAGAAATCTTACTGGCACCTACCATCACGCTCAGGTTTCCTCTTTTCCAGTCCCAACAACACTTCTATTAAGCCACTTCCTTCTGCTTCTCTACCCAGCTCTAACCCTTCCATCCTAGCTCTTCTTCCTGGTGCTCAGGGCTGCAGCCTGGAAGCACAGTGCCAGGCTGTGTGCACCCTTCAGGTGCGTATTGTTTCTTACCAGTTTTTGCAGGAGCTTTTTTTCTTCCACTTTCTGAGCAGACTGCCAGAGTATCAGAGACTTCCTGAACTGCTCCTCTGCCCAGCGGAGCTGTTGAGCCACGTCTTCAATTTGCTGCTGGCTGAGAGATCTTACAGCCAGCAGCTCACAACGAAGGCCCCTCATATCCTCTGCAAACATGGCACACGGCAAGAGTCAGAGACTCCACAAGCAGAGGACCCTGCTGAGCTGAAGCCCTTTCAGTTTCAGGCAAGGAGGGACCTGCCCTCAGCTCCTTCACTTCTCAGAAGCCCTGCGGACAGAGCTGGCTTGGGAGCAACTGCACTAGGCAGGGCCGTCAGCAGAAACAAAGCGCACGAGGCTCTCACCCAGTATCGCCTCCTTGGCCTGCGTGGCTGTGCGCACTTGGGCTTGCACACGGCTCCTGGCCATCTCCAGCTCCCGTATGTGCTGCTGAGCCTCCAGCAGGCTGCTTTGCAGGCTCTCCTTCTCTGACCTACAAGCAGTGAAGATGAAGAGCGATTGTTCCTGGCACACAGGGACAGTTTCTCCCGTAAGATGTGCCTTAAGATCCCTACACCTTAGTATGGAAATGGGCTTGCATGGAAACTCAGATACAGCAGGACTATTTTACCACTTCACATAGCAAAGCAGGCCCCTCCAGCTGACTGGGCAGCCTTTCCTCATGACCTAGCTCGGTACAGAAAGCCCTCCTGAGTTTGATCTCAGCAGCCAAAGCTCAATTTGCTGTTGCCTGCCCTATCACACGTGGGTGTGCCCACCAAGTATCTGCAAAGGAGCAAAAGCCCAGCTTCTGCTGACAGCCCTGAGCTCATCACCACTTCCAAGTCACTCTGCAGGGGGACAGAACAGAGCTCTCCTGCCTGACTCGTCAATGTTTCATGCCATTCATAGTGTATGGATCGGTACTTTGTTGGCCAGGCACTCTCTGAGTAAAAGGGACTAAGGGAATTCACCAAATGATATAGTGAATCCTCTGGCTTCCAGCAGCATGAGTAGGGAAGCAGAACTAGGTTTTTGTTTGAAGAAGAGCTATCTCAGGGTAGGGACTGTTTCCTGCCATTTAAATGACTGGAATCTGATGAACAAGACCATTTGCTACCTTTATTTTTGGCTAAGTAAACCAGCAGTGCCCAAATACCTTGGCACTCTTTAAAAAGGAAGAAGCAGCAGCCAAAGGGACTTTGACAGGTTCCAGAGGTGGTGACAGGCTCCAGAGGTGGGTGGACAAGTGGGCAAGAATCAGTGCTCAGCAAGAATCCCCAGGCACTGTCAAGAAGTCACAAGACCTTTCCCTTCTGCTGCTGCTGCGCTTTCTAAGCAGATCTAGGTCCTGCAGGATACTTCACAAGAGTGAGCTCTGAAGGGTCTCAAGATTTTCAGCATGACCCTCCAGCTCCACCTGAAGCATCAGCACCCAACTCACAACATTCACATGGAAGAGCCTTGAATTTCAACAATCCCATGTTAAACTACTTGGCAAGGAAAGATTGATGATCAGATGCACCCAAGGAGAAAGCCAAATCAGAGGGAAACTTCCAGTTCCAGCAAACATCTGCACAGTTTCCCTGGTACTCAATGCAGTGCCAAGCTGGCTTGCTTTGCACTTGTCCCAGGAATGTGCAAGGGCTCCCAAGCAGGTATCCAAAAAGATCTTTGAGAGCTTGAGCTGGCAGAAAATAGCATTCAGATCACAGGAAATTTTTTTTTTTGCTTGTGTTTTTTTGATACTCTGTCTGAGAAACATCTGGAGAGCACACAGCAGGCAGTAAATCCTGATATCACGCCCAGCACCTTTGTAATTACATACCTTCAATAATGTCCCACCCAGGGTCTCCTCCCTGCCCTTACCTGGCCTCTGCCAGCTGCTCTGAAAGGCCTCGTAGGTCCCGCTCCGTGGCTGCCAGTCGGGCTTCCAGGGCAGCGTTCTCTTGCGCCAGCACCGCCTTCTCTCTGCACACCTGGGACAGTGTGTGCCCTTGGCGAGAGAACTCCTGGAGCAGCTTCTCCAGACCCCTGCGGGCTGGCCGCTGCGGGCGGCAAACCTGGAAGTGGGGGGGGCACCATTTTTCAAGAGGAACAACAACAGCAGCAGCACAGTCTCGGTCTCAGCTTGCTGCCAGAAGCAGCATTCGCGGGGTCTTGCTAGGAAAAATCCCTCTCCCAGAGGTGCTGCCTAGGAACAAGGGGAGCGTACCTTTGGCACTGCCAGAGGAACCGCTTCTTCCAGCAGATCCCTCTGAGGCTGCCATTCCTCCACTGTCTGTGCCGCCACTTCAGACGCCCTCTCTAGTGAGGAGTGGCGCTTTCTCTCAAATGCAGCCAACTCCTTCCATCTAGGACGAGCAGACAGACAAACAAGCCTCTAGTTGCAGCACGGTCTCCTTGCAAAACTGGGATTACACACCATGTCCCACAGAAGGCAGTCTCAGGGCTGTCCAACAGCCCTCTACTTCCACCTCAAGGGAATGCTGCAACTCCCTCCCTGGACCAGCATCTCTCTTTGTCCTTTGTTCAGGTGAAAGACCCACCACTGAGGAAGTCAAACAAGCTTCCAGAAGCCACAGATCATTTCTAGAAAGCTCAGGTACTCTCAGCGTAGCAGCTTCCTGCCTGCTGCTTACAGAGTTTTCTGCCTGCTCCTTTCTGATTACAGTGGATACCAGATTTGCAAAAGCTTTTCTTTGGCTAAGACACACTTGGGAAATCCAGATGAGTACTCCCACAATTCCTCTTGCTTTCACCCGTGAAACAAGGAAAGAGCCTGTAAGCTATAACTTGGCGAGGAGGTGGGTATGATTTTCCAATCCAATTATCAAAGGATGCTTGCAGCTGGCAGAGACTCCAGGAAGCCTCTAGCCAGCCTTCAGTTCTAAGCAATTGGGGTCAGCATCTGGACAGGCTGCTCAAGGCTCTATCCACCTGGGGCTTCTGAATTTCCAGGGGTGGAATCCGCACAAACGCTCTGAGGTGCTTTTTCTGCTGCATGATTGCCCTTGCAGTTCAGTGCTTTGCTGTCCTTAGGCCCAGCCTGAACCTCCATTGCTTTTACTCTGGTCTAGTTTGGAATGCTTTTTGTCAAGGTTTAAGAAGTGAGTCCAAAGAGGCAGCTGTGCTCTAGCTGGGTCAGCAGCCAGACCTGCCCACAGGTTGCCTTCCCCCGTCCGTGCTGAGCAAGTCAAAGGATGAGAAAGCCAAAGTTGTTCTTTGACACTGGGCCTCCTAAAGCCCAGCAACGCCCACCCCTGCTCAGAGATATCGAGAAAGCTTAACACACACCTGAACTCCCGGGCGCCGCACACTCTATCCGTGCTCTCCTGCCGCTCCGCCTTGCCTGCCTGGGCCGAGGAGTCCTGACTGGCAAGAACCTCTCCTAGCGGGACCTGCAAGGAATGGGCAGGGAAAAAGCACAAACAAGCAATAAGGAGCAGGCAAGCTGGCTCCTGAGAGCTGGCAGAAGCAGCAAGCAGAGACACAGCTCACCTGAAGGCAAAAGCTCTTGTGTGGGGCTGTTCTTGTGGTATTTGTGTGGTGTTTATTTATGTCCCAAGTAACCCTTGAGTTGCTCTGGAAATGTCTGAGTAGAAGCAGGGAACATTTCCCTGCTCAGCCCTGGTCAGCTGGCTTCCCCTCGGGATTTCAGGCCTTAGAGAGCAGCCAATAGGAACTGCATCCCAGCCCTTCACAGACAGACCTCGTCTCTGCCATGCAGAGCTGCTCAGGACTCTTCTCAACAAACTTGGGTCACGTCAAAGCCAAGGGTGCAGTCGAAGCAGTGACTGTAGCTACCTAGATAGGGCGTGGAGAGGGCTAGGTCCCTGCAGGCAGCAGTGGCTCCTCCGCACCCCACAAGGCTGTGAACTGCGCCTTGGCACCTCTCTCTCTGCTGACAGCAGGGAGCCTGCACAGACTCTGTGCATAAAGGGGCTGCCTTTCACCCCATGGGCACTAAAGGACATCGTGCTACCGCTTCTCTGACACCAAGGGAAGTTCACAGTCCCTGTGAGAATGCCAGGGCAGTGATGCCTACATGGGAAAGTTCAGATGCCACTTCCCATGGGTGGTCAGTGGCTGGGCTCAAGAGCTAGGTCCTGGCAGGACTGCAGCCCATAGCATCTTCAGCCACAAAGGGCAAGTACTGCCTGCTCAGAAACTTGCAGCTCTGCTCTGCACCAAAGCTTTGCACTGAACCAACCAAGGCTGCCACTGATTGCTCCAGGATGCTCAGGCCCTGGACTGACAACACGTGGAGGTTTGTTGTCCTTTGCCTCCCCTTTAGCCTCTGGAGGAAGAGAACGAGCCAGAGCAGGTTCTGCTGCTGCGGTGCTGCTCTGCAGACAGGCAGCAGCGTGAGGGAAGGGGAGGAACGTGTCATTGGAACCTGACTTCTGCTGAGCTCTATCCCCAGATGTCCTGAAGAGAAGTCATGAATTTGGATAAAAGTGGGATGCTCAGTCATAAAAATGCAATTCAAGTGGGCTAATGAGACTAATGTTTAGACAGGATTGCACATGCTTCTGTAGGAAATATTTTAGCCAGGCTAGAATTAGCATGCAGCCTCCTGCCTGCAAAGCTTGACTTTCATGAGTTAAAAGCTCTTCAGTGGAAAAGGAGGAAACTGATGGAATCCTTCTGGTCGTGTTCATGCAGACTTTGATATGGACTTTCCTTCGGCCGGACAGGCCAAGCCCACAGCTTTCTCCACAATCCTCAGACAGCAGGAATGTCAAGGGTGCCCTTCCCACTCACCGAACCCGGCGCTTCACTCCTTCCACGCCTGATGCGACCTGCCGGGGGCAAGAGAAAATGAACCAGGTGCTGTTAGAAAACTGTTTGTGCTGAGAAATCCCACAGAACAAGTCCACCCAAGCAGACAGCATTTTCCTTTCACAACATCCGTCCAGGAGCAACGCTTCTTTAGCACAGCAAGCAAGACTGCAGGCCCGTACCCTGGGCTGTGTCTACCTTTTTCTCAGCTTTGCCACTAAGGAGCTAGGAACTAGGTCACGAAGATGCAAATTGTTCCTTAGCAAAAAAAATGAGTTTCCGTGCCTGCACGGGAACTCATTGTCCAGCGTACAGCTAAAGCAGCTTTTTTCTCTTCTCTTTCTTGGACTTGCTTTTTCTTTCTGTACATTGCATGCAGCATGTCCCACGTGGTTGCTGTAAACAATTCCCCACAAAGCTCCCAGCACACCCCTCTTAGTGCTTGCAGTTCTGTTGGGACACAGCACAGGCCCAGCTCCGGGCTTCAGGAGCACACACAAACTGCTCGGCACTTTGCCCTTCAGCACAAAGCCAATGGCTCTTGTAGCACACAGAGGGGTCCAGTTAGACAGGCACATCCTTTAAGGAGGGAATGCAGAAGAAAGATTCTTTTCCTCAGCTCTGCAGAGAAGCACACAGTTTTTAGAAGGATGCTTGCAAAGCTCTCCCAGTCTCCATTTTGGAAGTTTCTATACCCTGCTGGGCAAGAGATACCCCTCTTCAGCTGAAGCTGTTGACAGGAACTTTACCAAACCTATGGCTTTTTGATGCCATTTTTGTTCCAACACACTGCCCCAAGGAAAAATCTTCTATTTACCAGTCAAACGACGAAAAGCTTTCCGAGAAGCCACCAATGAAAAGGCGCTGCTGAACGCTCTACGGACTCGCTCCATCGTTTGAGCAGTGCAGCTGGAGTCCGTAGGCCGGGAAACAAAAATGGAAACAAAACACCACTTGCACAAGTCTTGAGACTGTGCAAGGGAAAAGAGAAAAAACAGGACACTTGCACGCGTCCACGGACTGTGCAAGAAAATACAGAAATAGAAGGACACCCGCTGTAACCTGAGAACAGCTCAGCTGAGGTGATCCTCCTGCACCGAGCACAACAAGAGCTGCTCTGGCTGCTGAGGCCTTGCGGGCACCAGGAAAACCTCCTGCTGACAAGGCTGTGACGTGGCAGCCCTGTGCTGACATCACAATAGCAGCTGCTCTGGGTTGGGCTGGCAATTCATGCATAGCAACCAAACCTTCTCTACAGCCAATGCAAAGGAATAGCCCGGAAAGTTCTCCTCTGTCCCAAAGCAGCACAAAACCCCCTTGCAGTCCATAACCCACAGCTGAAAGGATCCAAGAGTAACACAAATCAGGCACCAAGCCCATACACCCTGCATGCCAAGTTGAACACTGAGAAAGAGCCAGGATGTGAGGAAACCAAAGACCATGTGCCCTTCTACCCAGCAGCGCTTCTGACTAAAACCAAGAACACTTGCTTAAATTCTGTGGATGAAACCGTGCTTTGCTCTTCTCCTGGAGAGTTCCCTTTATTGGAATGTCTGTCATTCCTGCCCATTTCCTGCATGGCTAACATCAACCAGCAAATTGTAGGGCTTGCTGAAGGAAGAATGACACCTAAGTGGGGAGAAAAAGCCAAGTAACCAACCTGCGGCACGCGCGGCACACTGCTGCTGCACAATGACAGCACCTGAAAGAAGCCTTTGGGGCCTGTGCCTCACTTCTGGCAGCTTCCCTGCAGTAGGCATCTGGCAGTCATAGGGATCTGACTCTAATGGACACACAGGAAGAAGGAAAAGAACGTTAAATCCCAATGTGGGACGACACAGAAGCTGGTGGGAGGAGAAAACCAGTGCACCAGAATGGGCAAGTCTCAGCTAAAAGGGAGTTATGAGGCAGAGATCAAATATCTCAGCTGGTGGGCACACCTGAGGAAGGCAGGCTCAGGAAAACAGAGCCACCACAAGGCTGCCAAAGTTTGGAAGCTTCCTTTCCCCTTCTCTCCTCTGCCCTTGAAACCAGGTTTTTTCTCCCTCCTAGAAATACTTCCTTGAGCATTAACAGCAAGTGCCTGGAAAAACCACCTGGGATTTTCTTTCTCAGTTCAAAACTAAACAGAATGGAGAAAGACCTGGGCTTTTGCTGTTTGCCTGCTTTTGCAGCCATGGTAGCATTTTGGAAGGGCTCTACACAAGTCCAGGTGTTTCCCAGCCCCAGGACCACCACTGGCATCAGCCCAGCAAGTGTAGTGGACAGAGCAGCTGGTCAGATGCCACATGTGACATGTGGGAGGCTGCATATTGTCCTGATGCAAATTCCCTCTCTGTGTCAGACTGAAAGTCAGGACAATTCCCAAGAAATGTCTGATTAGATGAGGAACACCGTTGGATCTACAGACACCACATTACTGGTGTCATAATTCCCAAGCTTTAAAATGTTGCTGGGCGACCCCAATTTCCTCTAGGCTAGAGATCAGCAGCCTGGCCCCACCCCAAGAGTTTCCAAACAATTTTTTCCTCTACTTTCTACATCCTAGGTCTTAGCAAAAGTGGCTTCTGCCAGCACAGAGGAGACAGATCATTTGTTCATGTGCAACAGCAGGGATTGGTGCTCCAGCCTGAGAGCTGGAACTCAGGAACTTGGGCAACTGTGCTTTGAGACGCAACCGCAGCCAGAGAATGAGGCTGGGGGTGACAGCTTGGGGAGGAAGCTGGCCCAACAATGGCATTGCACACAAGCTGTGCAGGAGGCACTATCAGCATGACAGCCCTAATAATGCCACACAAACGCCATAAATATACACATTTGTTAGATGCTGGTTGCTCTACGTATATGTTTGTACGGCTGCCTTTATAACCTTTTGGAAAGGGTCAGAGCTACCAGGATTCAGCCAGCATCAGGAGCTGATGCAGCCTGGGAACTTGCTGATTTACAGAGGCTCCTGGCTTTCTAGGTGAAGCCAAGGCAAGCCCTGCTGCTGCTGTTGCTGCTGCTGCTGCGGCTGCTGCCTCTGTGCCAGAGAGCCCCGGCCGGGCAGGGATGGCAGCACTGTGCCGCGGGCGGTTTCTCTTTCCAGAGCTGGGAGGGGCTTTTGAGGCAGTAATGACAGGTGGTGGGAGAAGGAAGGCGCCTTTTCCTGCAGCAGCACTTATGGATGCACTAGGGCCGCCTTCAGGGGAGACTGTCGGTCCGCACCAAGTGAAGCAGAGGGACACAGCTGGAAAACGCTTCCTTTGGAGCCTTCTTGTGTCTTGGAAAAGAAGGGAGGCACGTGACAGGAGGAGCAGCAGGGCCCGGTCCTTCCTCCGTGCCTGCAGTGAGGGGCGGCTGCCGCCGGGCGGCGCCATGGGAAGGGAGCGCCCTGCGCGGGGCGGGCGGGGCGGGGCAGCCGCCAGGGGGCGCCCGGGGCGGGGCGGGGCCCCTCTGTGAGCGGGGAGAGCCTTGGGCAGCTGCGAAGGCACGAACGGGACTGTCCGTCCGCAAGGCACAGCGCCAGGGCAAAGCACAGCGCCAGGGCAAAGCACAGCGCCAGCGCAGGGTAACCGGCAAGGGAATCTTCCCTTGGAATGCAGGATTTAGCTGTTTTGATTCCCACTCCTCGTAGAGCTGGCAGACCACAAAGCCTCCTCAAGCGCAGGTGCCTCCTCTCCAGGCTTCCTGCACTTCCTTTGCTGACAGGGTCCAAGCAGGCACCCTGGGCGCAGGCTCAGCTGATGTAACAAAGCGCTGCTGTCCAAAAGAAAAAAAGACAAAAGCCAAACCAGCCGGGAACTATTAGTTCCCAGGCTGAATTCCTCACAGGCGGAGGCAGGATTTCTCTGCTTCCCAGAGAGATGCAGAAGCAGGACACAAGGGCACGATGTTCCCCTTACCTTCATGTCCAGGACCTTGCTATTGCAGGCCAGCGTAGGTGACAATGGTATTCACTCCTTTACCCAGGTGTCTTCAGCTTGTTGGGATTTTCCCCTGAGAGCAGCCTGAGAATGCTGCTTGCTGTCACAGGGCTTTGTTCCTGCCAGGAAACTCCACAGACTCACTTAGCTTCCTCCTTTCTAAAACATGGCCCAGGTTAGCTGCCAAGAGTTTGAACAGTGTAAGCAGAGTTTTTCAGCAGATGCCAATCCCTGTAAGAAATGCCGATTCCAGTGGGATTTAGGCCCCAGTGTTGTTCTCAAGATCACTGAAGTTCAGGATTTCAGCAGCAAGACAAGAGCAGGCAGCTTGGCAGGCCTCCACCATCTCCAGCACTCACCTGCCTTCCAAATTCCTCTGCTTCCTGTAGCCATTGGCTGAACTCCTGCTCTTGACCTGCAGCCTTCTCCTGTTACCTGTGAGGCTGGCACCTGAGGCATGTTCTGAGGAGGTCTAGAATGAAATGATGGAGGAGAATTCCATGAAACCTGCACTTGGGAGATCGTTTGCCCCATTTAGTGCTTGCAACTGTCCACAGTAGACGTGGAGTTTGGGGTTCAGTGAGCTGTGCGGCCCAGAAAAGAAAAGACTAAGTTAGCTGAGGAAAACCAGGATCAATTGACTCAGCTCCTGCAGGCCAGAAATGAGAGTGCAGCTAATGACTGAAAAATGCAGTACTGTGCAGCACGGATCCAAAATGGGCATGACAGAGATTTCAAACCCACATCCACGGAGGAATCTGAACTTGCAGGTTTCCCACAAGCCAAAGGGAGTGGATTCTTGCAAAGGCACCAGGAGCTCAGTGTTGGACAGAGAACTTTTTCAAGAGAAGGGCTGACTTGGGAGCTGGTGGAAGTGGAGAGAACAGGCAAATGGGGCCATGGGTGCAGCCCCACAGTGAGGGCTGCTCCAAGGGCACCCCCTGCCATGCACAGGACACGGGCACTGCCCCATGCAGAGGACGTGTGCCTGCCATATTGACAACACAAATGCTGTTTCAGTGTCCTGCAAACACATATGGGTGGTTTGTTAGTCAGCATTTTTTCCCCAGTAGAAAGTCGTCCTTCCTTCAGTGAGCCCTAGAATGTGCTGGTTGATGTCAGCCATGCAGGAAATGGGCAGGAATGACAGGCATTCCAGTTTAGAGAACTAGTTTTAGTCAGAAGCCCTGGTGGCCAAAGTACAGGGTGTGTGGGCTTGGTGCTTGTTCTGTGTTACGCTTGGATCCTTTGAGCTATGGGTTATGCCCTGCAAGCAGGGTTTGTGCTGCTTTGGGGCAGTGTGCGGCCTGTGAAAGGAGTCCTTGTAGGCACCTGATGTTGTAAAGTCTGTGGATAAATTGCAATCATCCTTTTTTCCCATCCTCTGTGATTGTAGGGTTTTCAGACATGTACAGGTGTCTTTTATTTTTGCCATCTTCTTATACAGTCGGCCAATTGCTGCGGGTGTCCCCTTTTCCCCTTTTCCTTGCCATTGTCTGGGGACTTGTGCAAGTGGGTTCATGTTCCATTTTGTTTCCTGGCCTGCAGACTCGAACAGCACTGATCAAATGATGGAGTGAATCCACAGAGCCTTTGGCAGGGCTTTCTTGTTGGTGTCATCGCACAAAGCTTTAAATGGTGTGACGGGTAAGTGGAGGATTTTTTGCTGGGGCAGCATATTGAAACCAAAATGGCATAAAGATGCCAAGTGTTTAGTAAAACTCCTGCCAAGAACATCAGGTAAAAACTGGGTGTCTCTTGCCCAGCATGCTGTGTGCAGGCATCCTGTTTGGTCTCTGTGATTGTAGAGTCTGCAGACACATGCAGGTCTCCCTTTTTCTTCCTTTCTCTTGTACAGTCTGGCGATTTGTGCAGGTGTCCCTTTTTTCCCCACCTGTTTTGCTGTACAGTCTGAGAACTCATATAAGTCTCCTTCCATTGTCCCTTTGTTTTTGTACAGCCTGCAAAGTCATGCAAGTGCCTTTATTTTTCAATTTGAGTTGCATCTAAGTCTTCGACTTGTGCAAGGGTCCACTTTTTTCCTCTTTCCCCTGCACGCTCTGGGCATTCTAGCAAGTGGGGGATTTTCCCCTTTTTGTTTCATGGTCTGCGGATTGGAGCAGCATTGCTCAAATGATGAAGCGAGTCCATAGAGGAGTCGGCTGCGCTTTCCCCGGACCGGGCTCTGCAGCTGGACCGAGCAGCCGCCCCCCCTGAGCTGCTGGTGCCCCGTTCAGATGGGGATGCCCGGCCTGGGGCGCTTGGCGGCCATGGAGGGGGAGGTCGGGGACCGTTCCCAGCCCCGGTCCGCATGCCGACAGCCGCGTCTCGCCCGCGGGGAAAGCACAGGAGGCCCTGCAAGAGCGATTGCGCTGGGTTCACTGCTGCTGCGCCGCAGTTTCGGCACCGCTTGCTCGGGCACGTGGATGTTGGATGGCGCCCCGGTGGGTGGAGGGGATGGCAGTGGAGGTGGAGAACGGGGCTCAGCAGGACGGGATCCGAGCTCAGCCCACTGCTCCCCTGGGCTCACAGGTGGCCATCAAAAATGTGCCGTGGGATCACATCCGTCATTAGGGCGAGCTGGTGAGTGACCGGGGCCAGCGGCAGAACCCGGCATGTGGCAGGCGGGATAAGCCCAGGCCCGGTAGATGGAAGCCGCCAGGGTGCCGTGAGGGAGAGAGGGCGTGAGCTCAGTGGAGAACTCAGAGCATCCTGGGCTGGCTGGGGGCTTCCAGAGCCCCGGCACGGCATCAGCCCCACTGACGGCATTGTGGTCTTCTTGCAGCCTGAGAGAACCCACGTGCCCAGGGAGATGGAGCTGCTGGACAAAGTGTCCACTGGGTTCCATGGTGTTGTTCAGCTCTTGGATTGGTGTGAGCTCCCTAACAACTTCTTGTTGGTGATGGAGTGCCCTGAGTGGTCGCAGGACCTCTTTGATTTCCTTCTGGCATGGGGGCTCCGTGTCGGAGGAGGTGGTGCAGGGGCTGTTCCTCCAGGTGCTGAGGCTGTGCAACACTGCAGCAGCTGTGGGGTCCTGCACTGGGACATCAAACCGGAGAACATCCTCAATGACCTGGCCATCGGACAGGCAAAACTGATGGGTTTGCCTGTGGCACCTGCCTCCAAGACACAGTCTGCCCACACTTTGCAGGTCAGCCCAGCCAGGGCTATGCTCCCGGTGGGTCCCAGCATCTCATGGCCCCACCTGGCTGTGATGCCGGGGATTTCCCCGTTTGCTGCAACTCACACCTGTGAGCCACAGAGATCTGCCTGTAAGAGACAGAAGGAAAGATCAGAAGAATCATTCCACCTTCTCGCGCAGCTACACCAGTTCCTCTCTTACTCAGAAAGACAAAATTCAGTTTTCTGTGCATCAGTGGAAGCCTATTGCACCTGCAGAGCTGACAGGCTGTTTCCCTGCTGCTGAGCTACAGGCAGATTTACCAAACAAGCGGCATTACCCAACATGGACATACACAGAGGGACCACAAGCAGATGATTTTGTCCCACTTAATCTCAAAGGTCACCACTCCATCCATCCATCATCCATCCATCCATCCATCGTCCATCCATCCATCGTCCATCCATCCATCCATCCATCCCTCTATCCATTCATCTATCCATCCATTGTCAATCTATCCATCCATCTCTTATTCCATCCATCCATCCATCCATCCATCCATCCATCCATCCATCCATCCATCCATCCATCCATCCCTCGATTCATCCATCCATCCACCCCTCCATCCATCCATCAATCCATCCATCCATCCATCAGTTCGTCCATCCATCCATCCATCCATCCATCCATCCATCCATCCATCCATCATCCATCCATTCCTCATCCATCCCTTATTCACCCATCCGTCATCTATCATCCATCATCCATCCATCCATACTAACCTCTGTGGCTGGAAGGGATTTTGACTGCATCTTTTTACCTCTTACAATTTTCTATTTGGATTGGTTGCTACAGAAATCTGAGAAATTGCAAATTGCTTTAGCAGATTACCCAGGGCAGATATCTATCCATCCAACTAGGCACAAGGTGTTAAGCTGTTCTTTTAACTTAGTCCCAAAGCCATGGAGAAGTGAGACTCCGTTTGCAAGTTATGACAATATTCACGGATGGTTCTGGGAAAACCCATAAATTAGTGATTGTGTGGAGGGATTCTGATACCAGATCCTGGCAATCTGATATTGCTGTTGTTGAAGGGTCTCCACAAATTGTAGAATTAGCTGCTGTAGTCAGAGTGTTTCAGAAATTCAGCTGACCTTTTAACCTAATAAGAGACTATGCCTACGTAGCCAGAATTGTGTCTAGAGCAGAAGCCTCTGTCTTAAAATGAGTTAGAAATGATCTTCTTTTTTACTGGTTGAAACTACTAGTTTTTCTTTTGGATCAAAGGGCTGCTCCCTACTTTGTTATGCATATAAGGTGGCATTCCAGTTTGCCTGGGTTTCTTAGAGAAGGCAACGCCCAGGCAGACTTGTTAACTCTACTGGTGCAACAAAATAGAGCAGGCTCAGGATAAGTCACTGATTTTTTCACCAGAACGCTGGGCCTTTAGTAAGGTATTTTGAGCTTACTCCAGCACAAGCTTCTGGTATCATTGCTACATGTCCTCATTGTCAGCATTGCTCTCTTCCTAATGCAAACACAGGGGTCAACCTGAGAGGCCTACAGAGCCTACAAATTTGGCAAACAGACGTGACACACTTTCCTGAATTTGGTCGTTTGAAATTTCTGCATGCTTCCATTGATACCTTTTCAGGCACTCATTTTGCCTCAGCCCACACAGGAGAAACAGCAGAGGAGGCTTGTCATCATTTCACCGCTGCCTTTGCCACATCAGGAATTCCGCAACAGATTAAGACGGATAATGGCCCCGCATACATTTCCCATAAAGTTGCAAATTTTTCCTCCTTATGGGGAATTACTCACAAGACAGGCATATCCCATCACCCACCAGGCAGTCCATTATAGAGCAAGCCCTTGGCTCCCTCAAGCATCACCTGGCCCAAGAGAAGGCAGGAAACAGAGATACACCTGCTGAAAGACTACAGAAAGCCCTATATGTTTTTAATTTTTTGAACTGTTCCATGATGGATTTAAATCCCCCTATGACTAGGCATTTTGCATCATCCACATCTCTTTCCTGCAAGGAAAAACCACCGGTACTGATCTGTGACCTAGAATCTGGCAAAATCCTTGGTCCTTACCCTTGGGTCACATGGAGAGGGGGTTTGCTTGTATTTCCACAGAAAAGGGACCTCGTTGGATCCCTGCAAGAAATGTGAAACCATTCCAGGAACCTCTAACAGCACCTGACAGAGACTAGGCCGCTTCCCAGCTCTCAGAAGAGGAGGGGGAAGAGGAACCACACAGCGACTGCAGCTCATGACCAACATCTTCTGTCCCACCTACAAAGGAAACTGTGAGCCTTGGGTTTTATGTCAGTGCAAAAAGTGTGGAGATCGGTGGTATCACGGAACCCTTTTGGCAAAAGCATGGTGTGCATCATCTTATGACGTGGAGTTACAAATAAAGTATAAAGCCATTGAATTTTTAATTGTAGTAGGCCACGAGGAAAGGGATAGCCCTCGGCTCCCTATTCTCAGGAGGGAAGTTTTGAGGGAAGCTGAAAATAGCCGTATTTGCAAAGTAGAGTGCAAATGAAACAATTCAGTGCCTTATATCTGGCCAGTCTCTGAACAAGCTTGGGAGAGGACAAAAAGGGAATGTGCTAAAAGATATGCTTGGAAATTAAAATCCAAAAAGGGGGTTTTGCTGCAACATAGAATGGAGTTAAAATGGATGCTCTGCTTATGTTTGTTAGCACTGCTTAGTTTTACTAACACAGTTTGGCCTGTTGACCAACCCAAAACAAATGTTTGGATAACTCTAGCCAATGCAACAAAACAACATACCCTATGCTTGGCCCCTGCATCCCCAGAAAATCCATTCTCAACCTGTCTAGTCGCCTTGCCGTTAGACAATTGGCCAATACCAAAAAATACTGAAAGTGTGGTGCAGAGTTCAAATCCTGTTGATGCATGGGATCAGTGGACCCCCTACCTTCTTGAAGCACCCTTGGAGCCCCAAGAATTAGAGCTCCTGGGTTCTGTAAGAATGGATTTTTGTGTTGATTTTAAATACAGAGGAAGAAATCAGTCTAAAGCTTGGGATGTGTCTCCCTATCACCCTGTGTATAAGAATCAAGCCTTTTGGTGTAATTACAATTCTGGCAGCCCTTCTAAATCCAGCAATGCTCCCTTCAGGCTGCCATCAGGAATGTTTTTGGTCTGTGGAGATCAGGCCTGAGCTGCGTACACAAGGAGGTCCCTGTAGTCTGGGACTATTGACTGTGCTAACACCTAACACATCCATGATTTTACAGCACAAATATCCCCACAGAAGAAGGTGCAGCTTACATGCATTTGGTAAACACTGCAATGATGAAGTGTCTCTGTGGTCTGAGACCCAAATGAATTTGGCCTCTTTACTTTTGCCAAAATTGGCTGCAAAAAAGGCCTTAATCCAATTAGGTGAGATGGCTTGCTGGCTGGCAAAACAGACAAATGCCACTAGCTCTGCTTTGTCCAACCTGTTAATGGATGTGTGTAGTATAAAGCGTGTTACTTTGCAAAACAGAGCTGCAATAGATTTTTTGCTCCTAGCACAAGGTCACGGCTGTGAAGATTTTGATAGAGTGTGTTGCATGAATCTTTCTGATCACTCTGAATCTATGCATAAAAGCAAAGAACAGCTGAAGGATAGTGTGTTTAAACTAAGAGTAGAATCTGGATTTTGGCTAGATAACATGTTTAGTGGCTGGGGTTTAGCTCCCAGGCTAAAGGGTTTCTTTAGGATAGGTATGCATGTGGAGATTTTGATAATAATTATATTAATCATGATACCTTGCTTCCTTCAATGTGTGCAGAGATTAATTAATAAGACCATTAAAGGAGTGGTTTTGGTTGACATAGAAGGGGGAGATATTGGGATGCATGAGACAGAGAGTACTTTGGGCCTTATTGGCATAAGAGAATTGATAGATAAAATGCCTTGGCAAAAGCAAACGGAACTTTGAGAATTAGATCTAGATTGCAAGAAGATTTAATTAGACAGGTTTACCAGAAAAAGAAAATCCTATTAAACAATGCAAGCAAGAGATGTTGTTATATGCATAAGTTTGTGCATGTGATTTCAACCTAATTATTGTAGTACACATTACTAGTCTCCCTAAAATAGTATATAAGTGCTTGTATCCCACAATAAAATCAGATTCTGATCACTGAGTCAGTCTCCCAGTCTGTCTCCATTGCCGACAGTGGGACAGATGTTTGCCCAAGCTGCATGCTCCCTGTAAGATTCCTTGCAAGAATTTGGATAGCCACATCCCAGTACAAATGAGATGCAGTCATTCCCTTCTCTTTCAAAATCTTCAGGCAGACCCAGGAGGCGTCTAGAAAGTGGAACAAAATCCTGGGTGGGCGGGGAAAGAAGTGCACACAACTGCTCTGCAAATCAACTCTGTTCACCTGTGACATCATGAGCCTTGGCTTAGCTTGCTTTCCTGATGACTCAGCACAGACATGTCCTCTGATGGTGAACAGCACAGTGGCTTGAAAGGAGCTTTACCCTGGGCTCTTCCCACTTGGAATGCTGAGGTGGCATTTGAAAATCAATGCAATTGCTGAAGGGCCCAGAACTACCTTGAAATTCTCTTGCTGAAACACTGCACTTGTTAGCCAGAAGAGTTCCCTCCATTTGAAAGCATCTCATTTTCCCCATTTCCAAGTCAGCCCACAGCAAGCAGCCGTGTGTAGGGCTTAGAGAAGGAAGCATGGCACCTACGCGTGGAAAGCCCAGTGTGGGCCCTCAGAGCAGAGCACTTTGGTGCCCCAAAGGTTTAAGAGAGGCCACTGTTAGGAGGATGTGCCATTTCAGCCCTCCTTTACTCTTCTATACCAAGTGATTGCCAGCAAGGAGGGACAAGCAGGGCCTGGTCCCTCCTCCTGCCCTGCTCTGAACTGCAGCTGGCACTGTGTGACACCAGGACACAAGGGAATAACATCTCTGCAAGGCAGGTGGGGAAGTGTGGGGCAGGTGTCAGGGGGTGCGTGGGGCGGGGCAGGGCCCCTCTGCCAAGGGGGAGAGCCTTGGGCCGCCCGGAAGCAGCGCAAAGCCAGGAACGGGACAGCCCGTCCGGAGCGCACAGCTTCCAAGGCACTGAGCAGCCTAGGCATGGCATGACATGGGAGGGAATATTCCAGGGCCCTGGAGGCTTTGGAGTTTGTATTGCCAGTCCTGCTAAAACCAAGGGCTCCATCAGAGCATCTTCTTGAGACATAAACTTCAAGGAATTCAGGGATTTTAGAGGGGCTGAGGTTTTAGTTAGAGATAAGGTTTATGAGAGTTAATTAAAATAAATGGGTAGGCCTTGATGAAGTTAAGAGTTAGTAGTTAACTAGTAATTGAGGACAGGGAATGGCAGTTCTACCAAGGGTTCATTTGTCATATTTGCATTGAAATGGTAGAAAGGTCAGAACAAGGAAGACTTCATTTACTTCCTCATTTGGGACCCCTCCCCATGAAAGGGACCACTGACCCATTTCAAGGGACAAACTGCACATGCTTAATAGCTTTTGAACAAATTACAATATGAAGCAGGGAATGGGATGTACCAAAGTTATGAATATGCATTTGTATTTTGGGTATTCTATACTTGCATAGATAAAAGGACTCTGTAATCACTGTAAATTGCGGTGTGTATTTGGGAGCTGCACGCTGCCCAGTGTCACAATAAACGTACACTTTCTAACTTTAAATTGTTATTGAGTCTTTGACACAGTTGGATATTGGTACTAGATCAATATCCGTATTTTTAATAAATCATTCTGGTTACTTCACCATCTTCATCGTCATCATTCTGTCCTCCAGGTGGCCAGGTAAGGCTGACAGCTCGCAGCACATCTGCTGAATTCCAGCTTCTTCTTTGCTCGCTTCATTCATTTAGGACAATTCTTTCATTTCTCCTTCAAGGATAATTCTGAGCTTCCCTAAATCAGCAATACTCTTCTCTTATCTAAGCAATGCATCAAGAATGAAGCTTTCTATGCTCTATAGGCCTAACTGAAAAAAGCCTCGCCAAGGAAACCTCAAACCATTACATTTCCTATCGATGGCAAAGCTCCTTAGAAAACTCAGGGGATGGCTGAAGCTCTGCCTAAAGATGATACATCCCCTCTTCCCTCCTCTCAGCAGGCGGGGCACAAGGGCCTCCTCAGACACAGCCCTCTCCTCTCCAGTCCTCCTGCACTTGCTTTTCCCAGTTAAGGCAAGCAAAGCTGCTTAGCTCACTGTGTTCTTTGGGCCTCTGAAAGGGACTGTCCGCTTAGCTACAGCATGGCAAGGAAGGGAGTCTTACAACACTCTGGGTATTTTAGACTTTTATTGTCACTTGGGCTGAAACAAAGTGTCCCCTCACTACTTCTCCATCTTTATCATTCTGTCCTGCAGGTGGCCTGTTCAGGCTGACAGCTTGGAGTGCATGCAGGCTCCAGTTCGGCTGCAGCCCACCTTTTCCTCCTCATAAGCTTAATTCTTATTATGACAATTCTTTTATTTCTACTTAAAAGATACCTCAGAGCTTCCCTAAATTAACAACACTCTATTCTAAGCGAAACAATCCTCTATTATCTAAGCTATCTACCTTCTATAGTCCTTAAAAGTTGATGCCTAAATTTCCTAATTCTTTAAACATTCATCTTTTTCAGAAAGAAAAACAACAGAGCTGTAAATTGAACCTAATCACACACCTAACCGAACCGATCCGAACCGGACCGAACCTAACGTAAGCTAACCTAACCTAACCTAACCTAACGTAACACCTAAATTGAGCAAATATCAAAACTATCACATTTCCTAACTACAGCACATCTCCTCTTAAAATTCTGGCGATGTCTGAAACTCTGCCTAAACATGACACATCCCCTTTTCCCTCCTCTCGGCTGGCGGGGCATAAGGGCCTCCTCAGGCGCAGGTGTCTCCTCTCAAGTCTTCCTGCACTTGCTTGGCTGAGATGATCAGTGCAGCCAGGCTGGAGGCAGGATCGCCTGAGGTCACAAATGGATGCTGCCCAGAGGAAAAAGAAGAAAGAAAGGAACTCTTACTTTCCAGGATCCCCTCCTCACAGGCTCAAGCAGGATTCCCTGGCTACCAGGAAGACACACAAAGAGCACCGAGTGCAGCATGTCCCCCTGCGCCTTCCTGTCCTGGGAGCTGTCTGGGCCACGTGGCCTACATTCCTCCTCATCCCTTTGTGCAGGTGTCCTCAGCTCCCAGGGCTTTGTGGCCCTTTGCTTTTTCTTACCTGTAGGAGTTCCTGGGCAGACCAGCGCCTGTCCTCGTGTGCCTGCAGGCAGCAGCGGAGGAAGTCGCGCAGGAGAGCCGAGTGGTTCCTGGGGTTCTGCAGTTTTGGGGGCCCGGTTCCTTTCTATCAGTTCAAAAACCTACAGCACATGGATGCAAGAGGACACTCCACCTGCTCCTTTGCTAGCCACATCAGCTCTCTCCACACAGGGCACTCTTGCTAAGCTGCGCCTTACCCTGAGACGGGCTTCCCGCTGGTAAGGAGCTTCCCCTTCCACCATTTCCAGCCCCATGATCCCCAGCGACCAGATGTCCACTTTGGGGCCGTAGGCTTCTCCTCTCACCACCTCCGGTGCCATCCAGCTGGGAGTGCCGACGCTGGAGCTGCGCTTGCTGTGCTCAGGGCTGAGCTGAGCACAGAGGCCAAAGTCACCTGAGGACAAAAACAAAGCCTATCAAAGCCAGTTACCACTTGCAGAGGTGCCAAAACCATTGCCCACTCCAAGCCTGACCAGGCCATGCTGAATCTAGCTGAAAAAGCAGCTGAGCTCTCCTTCCACGTGGCTGGAGCTGGCAAATATGGCATCGGCCACTTCAAAAGCACCCTGACGATTCACACACTGGCCAAGCGACGCTTCTGCCCAAGTGGCCGTCACGAAAATGCAAGCGCACAGCAAATGCTGGAAATGCTGCAGCCAGCAGGGATACCCACCCAACTTGACAGATCCGTCCGTGCCCACAAGGACGTTGCCGCTTTTGATGTCTCTGTGGATGACTTGGCGGGAATGAAGGAAATGCAGTCCTTGCAGGCACTGAGAGAGAAAAAGAAGGGAGGGAAAGTTAACATGCAGGATCTGATTTCATCCCACCAGCAAGCAAAAAGCGTGACGGGATTCCACCAGCCTTCAGTAGGAAGCATGCCACCTTTGCTGGGTGGCGGCATGGCAAAGATTTTTGGGGAAGCCTAGTGGCAGCAGAGGAGGAAGCAGCACCTTCGAGCTGTTCCAAAATGCGTTGCCATCCGGGCTGCAATGCTACGCTTCGAAGCTGAGGACAGCTCTTTGCCCTTAGCTTGAAGTTCTGCCACCTGCATGCTGCCTTCCAGTGGCAAGCAATGTAGGACAGACAGACAGGCTCCAGGCAAACATTCCTAGGCAAAGCTGAGAAGAGGAAGCAAGTGAAACCAAGCGAGTGAGCGAGCACCTGGACCAGAGGACAGACAGGATGGAAGAGTGCAAGAACAGAGCCTGAGGAGTGCGGGGACACCGGCAGGCACTTCACTTCCTGTGCTCTTTCTTCTCCTGTGTGGCGTGACAGTAGCAGTAGCAGCAAAAGAAAGCAGAGAGCTAGAAATCTCAGCTCTCCTTAAGCTCCAGTTGACAAGCAGCCTCCTGGGCCGGCCTGGGGAAGCACAAGCGGGATCCCTCACCTCCCGACAGACAGCGCCTATCTGTCCTTCCTCCAGGTACACTGCCCTGAGCACATCAAACAAGGTGCCGCCATCCATGAACTCCATGGCCAGCCAGAGTTCCTCATCCACCAGGTAGCTGAAAGAAGAAAACCATGGCATGGAGAGACAGCAATGGGCGCAGCCTCAGTCACACCAGGGCCTGAGCCAGGTGTTTGCAACTGCTCTCCAAGCTACGTGTACCACAAGAGATTATTGAACACCAGCTCCACCTCCTCCCACACTCTGGAGACGAGCAGAGAAATCATCACCAGCTCCATTCTCTGCCAGTGACCAAAGGGCATTGCCTCTTCTGGCTTGCACTAGCTAGAGCTACATTGACACGAGAATACGCCAACCTGTCTAAGTAGGTAACGATATTGGGATTCCTGTTGTCCCTCATGGCCAGGATTTCATTGGCAGCCAGCTCCTCGGACATCTCCTCCTTGAGCGACATGATCTTGATTGCCACCTGAAATGACATTGGTGACTGCTACCTTGAGAAGACGCACCCTGCTGGAGATCACAAGGAGCTCGGAGCGAGTGCTGGAGCAATGAGGCTGCGGGCTGGGCCAAAGTGCCTTGTCACTAGACAGCAGAGCTTAGCAGAAGCACCAAAGGCCATCCCAAATGCATTCTGCCCCCTGAGCCTAGACTGTACTTCAGAGGAACAGCCTCTGCTGCAGACATGGAGCTGCCACCCAAACCTCCAGGCAGAACTCACAGCAGTGGGGAAAGCACTCCCGAGCTGCAAAATGGCATGGGGCTGTTGGCACTTTACCTGTTGTCCGCTGCTGGTGTCAAGGGCTTTATAAACAGCTCCAAACCCCCTAGAAAGACAAAAGCAGCAGAAAGAGCCCTTTATCCCTCGGCAGTGAGATCAAGCCCAGGCAGCAGATCTCCCCAGGCTGCCTGCATGCCTTCCTTAGGAAATGCCTGGCTGCGGCGTCTCTTCGGCCAACAGCACGTCAGCCCGTGAGCCCTCTGCCATGTGGGGCAGGCTGTCCAAGGCAACACTAATGTGCAGCGTGAAGACCAAGGGCCGCTGGAAATCTCCAAGGCGCATGCCCAGACAGGGAATTTCCAAACCTAAGGGCAACTCTCTCCTTGTGCGAGTGTGCACGTATGTGTGTGTCAAAAAAGGGAGAACAATTAGAGTCAGAAGACTGTCCTTGAGAATCTGACATTTCCTGGAAGGCAAGGTGCTCTTTCAGGCCAGAAATCAGCAGGGGCAGGGGGTCTCCCAGTTCCTGCTCCTCATTGCTGCAAGCAAGACACTGCCAGCATCAACTTTCTTTGATGAGGCCTTTGGATTGCTCTGACCCAGCAGTCCAGGCAGGCAATAGGAGGTCAAGCCAGAGCCTGACCCTGACTGGAGCTTGCCTGACTTCACGTTTGATATTGCAACAGCCAAAGAACTGGCCCACACTTTTGTAAAATGAGCTGATGTCACGCTTACCCTCGTCCGAGTTCTTCAAATGCCGTGTATTTTCTCATTGGCTGGCCCTGACTCATGATGCTCCCTGAAAGACAAAAGCAGTGCAGGGCACTCACTCGCACACGGAGATGCCGCTCCCCAGAGCGTCCCAAAGGCAGCCCCACTGCCGGCAGCTCTGGGCCCTTTGCGGTCCCCTGGCTTCCAGCTGCTGTGACCAGCAAGTTGGAGGGCCATCTTCTCCACCTTTCATCAGGTGGCCTTTCCAAGAAGGCCCATATTTCTTTCAAGTGCAGCATCCCATGCCAAAAGCCAAAATGCTGACTCTTAAAAAGGGGACCCTAAGAGGTAACCAGGGGCCTTTGCAGCCTCTGCAGTCACACCCACCATCACTGGTGGCAGGTCCACTGCCAGGGCCGCAAAGTGTCTGAGTCAGAGGAGGAGTAAGAACCAGAGCCAGAAAACAGCTGGGGCCAGAGAGCTCCCTGGGGCCTAGTCACTTGCTAGGTGCCAGCCTTCTGCTCAAGCAGAAACAATCTCTGCTTTTGTCTTTGGCCCAGAAGGCAGCCCAGGCAGAGCCAAGCCAGGCCCAGCCACCCTCACAGGCAACAGGGACTCCCTGAGCGCTGCCGCGCTGCCTCAGAGCACAACAACAGCTTCTGCAGAGAGGCCTAAGTGCCTCTGAGACCGAGGAGCAACTTCCAGTGCAGCCTACACCCAGACACGCACACAACACACTGCTCTGGCAGACAAGAAATGCACCAGACGTACTCAGTGTCTTCGGGCCCTGCTCCTCCCTCATCTCGGGCTGCTGGGCTGTGCTGCTGTAGGAAGCGCCAGCAGCGGGGGGCGAGCTGGCTGCTGCAGGCCATGCTGCTCCAGCGGCACCAGGTTGATCTGCAGAGCCTGTCCTGAGCTGGGACAAGAAAGGATTGCCCGTCAGAAGGGTGGCCGGCACACATGCCCCGCACGGCCAAAGCAAGGCCTTGGGAAGGTGCTGTCAGCCACCGCCAGGCCTCTCCAGCTGGGGCGTTTCCCATGTGCCCTTCTCAAAGGCAACTTTGGGAAAAGCCCAAAGGCTACTTGGATCCAGCCCCTCACGGCTGCCTCCATGCTCGATTATTTCAGCTTTTCTGCAAGACACTGGCAACAAGGTATCTATCGATGGGGCTGCCAAAATCCAGAATGAGATCAGAGCATAGCCCCAGAGCCTTGTTGCTTTCTCCGTCTGTCTTTTTCTGGGCAATGAAATCAGCCCAGAGTTGGCATGCAGCGGTCTGCTCAGAAGCCCGCAGCGTGTCCCTTCTGTGATCTGTCTCACGGATTTCCCCTCTTCTATGGCAGCCTTTAGGGAGCGGCCCTTCTGAGCCACCTTCCAGCCCTGCCCAGACCCACCCACCCTTTACAATGCAGGGCTGCCCAGGATTCTCCTCTCCAAACTCTGCTCTGAGCGGCTGGAAGTGAAGCACAGCCTGAAGCTAATCAGCCCATGGAGAGGGCAGGTCCCTTCCAGGGGCCATTGCCTCCCAGGTAGCCTGCAAGGCTGTCTACTGGGTCTTTGGGCCGCGCTGTCCGCTGACCACAGGCAGCCTGCACTGACAATGGGCACCAGGGGCTGACTCCTACACTGAGAATCATTGAATGCTGCCTCCTGCCTGATCCCAAGAGACATTCTTGGGCCCTGTCAGCATCCCAGCTTAAATGTCAAACTTGAGAACCCATTGGCCACGGTTCCCTGGCTTGCCTGAAGCAGCACTACGTCATGGCAGGCACACAGCCGCCAGCATCTTCAGCCAAGAGCAACAAGGGCTGCTCCAAAATTGGAAGCCTGGCCCTGCACCCAAGGCAGTGCCAAGCTCAGCTGCCACTTACTGGCTCTGCAAGTTCAGGCCGTGAAGGGACAGCAGCTGGAGGCTTGGTGTTCCTTTGCTCCTCTTCACCCTCTTCCTCAATGCTAGAGGCAGCCGGAGGAGCTGCTGACCCTGGTGTTGAGCCCTGCAGACAGACAGAAGTGAGAGAGACGGGCAAAAGCCAGTCCCTTAGGAGCTGCTTTCTATTGAGCTGGGAAAGGACCCAGAAGAAGGGGAAATCATAGACTTTGATACAAGTAGGACTCTGAGTCACAAAAACCCGAGGAAGATGGCTGAATGAGCTGCTACTCCATCTTGCTGTGCATTTCAGCTTGCCTGCTGCCTAGAAGCAGCAAGATGCCTTGCAGCTGTCCCATTTGCCTTTCATCTCTTGGAAGGCTCTTCACTGCAAAATCAGCAAACAGCCAGTGCTCCCTTTGCTGCTGCTGATGCCACCAGGCAGCTGGCCTTTCTTTCAGCCTCCCACGCTGGCACTCCACACTCGACTGCAACAGGCCAAGCTGGCTGAATTGCTGCACAATTCTCACACACCAGCAACGTCACAGCTTCCTTTGCCACTCACCAAAGGACAGGCTTGTCTCCATCCGCGTGTCAGGTGACCTGCAGCGAGCAAGGCAAAAGGAGCCAGAGGCCCTTAGAAAAGTGCCTGTGCTGGCGACTCCCACAGCACAAGGCAGTCCCAACAGAGAACATTTCCCTTTCCCAACATGCCACCAGGAGCAACAGCTCTTTCCCACAGCAAGCAAGAGAACAACAAGGATGCTCTAGTAGGCTCTGTCTACATTTGGGCCTCTTTTGCCAAGAGAGAAATAGAAACACGCTGGTGGAAATGCCCGCTACTCTTCAAAAGTTTGAGCTTCTCTTGTGCCCAACAGCTCAAGTAGCATTTTCCTCTTCTCTTTCCTGCATTTTACATATATATTCTTTTGAATTGCATGCCCTAATTCCCATCCCTTGGCTGAAGATGATAGCCCAGCAAAACTTCCACCAAGGGACTCTTCCCTGTGGCAGCTCCCTGCTGTGGCAGCTCCCTGCTGAAGCAGCCCAGGAACAGCTGCTGGGCTCAGCAGCAAACCCTCCCTACATTGGAGTTTGTGCTGCATCACCAAGGCAATGGCAGTTTTGGCACACCACCAAAGGGTCAAGTCATGCAGCCAAGGCCTCTGAGGGGTAGAATTTGGAGGGAAAGGTGCTTTCCTTCACTCCTGGAGAGAACCACTGAGTTGGTAGAAGTACTTCGGAGGATCTCTCCTCAGAGTCTGCAATTTGCAGCTTGTCTTGCTTGAAGCAGCAAGCTGAGGAAATGCCAGACACCCCTGCCGCACACTCTCCCGGGAAGGGAAGGCAACCGCCGCAGGTTGCATGGCAAAAACTCTGCACCCGCCACCCAGTACAGATGCCCCCTTTTTAGCTGATGCTGCTGGCAGGACATTTACCAAAGCGGTGGCATCTTCATGGCCATTTTGTTCCCAAATCAACTCGACCACTGTGCAGCATAAAGGGCAGAGTGAAGCAAAAGCCGGGTGATGCCAGCCCCAGGATAAACCTTTACTTACGAGTCAGCTGGGTCAGGTAGTAGCCAGAATAGACAACAGAAAAGACGGTGCAAACCGCGGCACAGACTTGCCCAATCATTTTGGCAGCACTGTGCGGGTTTGCACGCTGAATGCCACCCAAGGGAAAGCCGAGACTCCTCTCGGGGTGCAGGCAGTCTGCTGAACACTCCTTGAGCCTCCTGCAGGGATCAAGCGGAAGAACTGCTCTGGACGACCAGGCCTCGTGCGCACCGGGACAACACTGTGCTGACAGCACTGTGACGTGGCACCGCTCCTTTGAGCTCACAATAGCAGCTGCTCTGTGGCTTTCTTGTGCCCAGCAAGCCAACCTTCTGTACAGCTGATGCGAAAGAAAAGCCTGGGAAGTTCTCCTCACTCATAAAGCAGCAGAAAATGTCCTCCCAGTCCATAAGGCAGTGCTCAAGGCATCCCAGGGGAACTCAGAAAATGCACCAACCCAAGCGCCATCCAAGGATTCCAAGCAAACGTGCCTTTTGGTCCCTAAAGCTTTGACTGAAAGCAAGTCTGCTTGTTCTAGGTGGCATTGTAGCTGGTTCTGAAAAGTCTCACTTCTTCAATGTCATTTAGGGGGGAAAAGAAGCAAATATAATAAATTTCCAGGACTATTGTTTGTTGGGGAGGATGAAACAGGAAAGCCTTATAAATATGATTGCCTGGCAAAAGATTTTGAGCATAGAGAAAGTATAAACGAGATTGAAATGAAAGCAAGTTTTGAGATCCCTTTGTTACTGAACAACGGGAAAACAATGATGTGGCCAGCTGAAGGTAATCCCCTTTTGATGAAACAAGACCCTCTGCAAGCAGGCAGGTCCAAGGGGCCAGCAGACCCTGCCTGCTTGGCAGAAGGGGTCCACAGAGTAGTTTTTAGGGCTTAAAATGTAGCACAGTATGGTCATGTAGTGATTCTTTAAGGTTGTATGGAAATGCTGTAGGATTTCTATATTGTACTAGATTGGTTAGCAAG
This sequence comes from Setophaga petechia, assembly GCA_024362935.1. Taxonomy (NCBI): domain Eukaryota; kingdom Metazoa; phylum Chordata; class Aves; order Passeriformes; family Parulidae; genus Setophaga; species Setophaga petechia. Next base: position 37,782,898 of record JANCRA010000004.1, read on the forward strand.
AATCAGAATATTCAACACAGAAGATGATTTATTGTATTGTAATGGGAACTTTGCCCACTTATCACTTCACCTTCCACTTCTTCTACTTCTTCTTATGTACTTTCTATACTCTTACTTTTGCTTCTTAGCCCTTACCCTTTTTATTCTCTTACGTTCTACGCCTCTCTTCTCTCGGGCCCGCTCTGAGCTGCAGCTGGCAGCTCCCAGCAGGGCCCTTCACCCATGCCCTTTGCAATAAACTTCAAGTTCTGCGACCTGGCTTCAGAGATCTCCTGCTCCTGCATCCAACAATTGTTGGCTGCAGAGTCTTCTTGAGCACGCAGGAGCATGCTGACCTTTGCTCTGACTTGCTTTGAAGGCTGACCTCCCCTTGTGGCAGGGAGACCCTGGCTTAGCTCTTGACGCAAAGCTCCTCTTTGCTGTTTCTCTGGCAACTGAAAGTCTCAGAACATCCGGAAGAGCCGTGCGCTGATTCTTGGGCTGCCACACTTGTGTTGTGTCGGAGCTCTGGCAGCGGCCTGCGGCCGGCTACTCTGCAATGGCCTGCAGATGTTGAGCCCAAAGGAGGCCGCTTTGGAACAGTCCAAAGCTGCAGTGGGATATTGGGGTGCACGAGACAGACCGTACTTTGGACTTTAATAGCATAAAAGAACTGATAGATTAAATGCCTTGGTAAAATGTCTTGCAAGCAAGAGATGTTGTTATATGCATAAGTTTTGTATGTGATTTCAACCTAATCATTGCAGTACACATTACTAGTCTCCCTAAAAAAGTATAGAAGTGCTTGTATCCCACAAGTCAAATGGGATTCTGATCACCAAGTCAGTTTTCTCGTCCCTCTCCACTGCTGACAATTGGTGCCCTGTTTGAGGAAATGAATTGGCCTGAGTGTCGGGCAGTCAGTGAGCCCCTGGAACTGATTGTGACAGTGAGAGAACCGCGTTGGGGCCCGCAATCCCTGTCTGCTGCAACTTGACAGGTGAGCCAGGGGAACTAAAGGAATTGGGAAGAAATTGTCCAAACAGAGAGACGTCTATGAAACCATGCTTGCCCTTCTGGACAGGCATGGCTTCCCCATCCCAAAGAACAACCTTAAGTCACTTTTAGGACGGGTGTCACACATGGTCTCTAACGCTACCCCGTCTTCTGTATTTACTCCCCGCTTCTGGGACAAAATCAGCGTAAAAGTCTACGACCTCTCTACGCTGCCTGGCCACGAGCCAGAGCTCCAAATGCTTCCTGCTCGGAGGGCGGTCATGGACGCAATTAAAAAAGAGGGAGGGAGCAGGGAAGCCTGCGAGGCTACAGCCTGTGAGGCTACCCTGAGACGGTCCCGGCAACTGTGGCAGATCAAAACCTGCCCAAGTCCTGCTGCCCATACCCCGTCCGCACGCCCTCCCCAGTGAGCGCCAGGGATAGAGCCCGGTCCCCACCCCCAGTCCCATTGCCACACCGCCAGCGATCCCAGAGCCGCCGGATGCTTATGGCTTATGCGGCAGACACTGACTCTAGCAGTGATGAAGGGGAGCTGGACTCTTTCAGCCCCGGCCCTGAAAAAGATGCGAGCTTAACTCCCTTTGGATAAGTGTAACAATTGGTTATGGATAAAAAGGAAAGCCCTTAAGGACAGAGACTTTGACACTGCTGCAGAAATCTTTGTGGCCCCCCCCGTGCAATTTGGCCTGAGGCAGGAAAAACCACAATGGGTGCTCCTAGATCACTCAGAAATTAAGGAACTGCGCCATACCGCTGGGGAATATGGACTAGAGTGCCCATATTTTAGTAATTTGTTAAGAGCAACCTTTACTACTCACCTCATGACACCTCATGACTGCTCATGATGTTAAGTTTTTGGCAAATCTGTTGCTCACACCAACACAATATGCTGTATTTATGGCGCAATGGAAAAAAGGACTGGAAAATTTAATGGCAACGCATGCAGGGCATGCAAACCAAGCCCTGGCTGCCTAAACTGTTGACCACCTTGTGGGGGAGGGGGCACATACCGACCCTAATGGCCAGGGCACCTTACCGAGAGAAGAGAAGCCCTACAGGGTATTAGGGCAGCTCGCCTGGCATTCCTTAGGGTTCCTGATGCCAAAACTCTGCCACAGTCCTTCATAAATATCAAACAAGATCCACAAGAGCCTTACATGCAGTTTGTGGACAAATTGAAACTAACATTGGAGAGACAAATCAATAGTGAGCAAGCCAGGGAGATTATACTCCTCAAACTGGCTGTCAGGAACACCAACCTGGACTGTAAGCAGTTTTTAAAATCTTTACCCCCTGAACCTGAAGCCACTTTACTCCAAATGATACAAGCCTGCAACCGCCTGGGGACATTACAACACACCACAGCAGTCACATATCAAGCTGTGGGGCAAGGCATAGCGAACGCTTTTGCCACCATGAAATTAACCCCTGGGAAACAGCTGCCTTGTTTTGGCTGCGGGGAATGTGGACATATCTGCAGAGACTGCCAAAGAACGCAAAAACCTAAAGCTCCGGGTCTATGCCCTCGCTGTCGGAAAGGCCTCATTTTGCTAATATATGTCGCCCTAAGTTCCACCAGAATGGCCAGCCTTTGCAGGGACATTTCTCTCGCAGTGTGGGACGGCGAGACAGGAGGAGACAAATTCCGCAGCCGATGCAGCAGCTGGGAGCAACCGTGAACTTCCAATTGGCCCTGCCCCCGAGCAACTGACAGCGCCGAGCAATGGACCTGGCAACCTCCAACACAGTAATGTTGCTTGATTCATCTGTCCATTTGCTTCCCACAGGAGTTTTCAGACCATCAGGACAGAGTATGCCCACGGATTATAGGCAGATCTTCCACCTCAATAACAGGGTTGTTTCTTTTCCCTGGGGCTACAGACTCTGATTCCCTTGGGGAAATAAAGTTCATGGCTTGGGCCCCCCCATCAGCCCTGTGTAGTCCCGGCCGGGAGCAATATAGCTCAATGTCATGGTTTGACACTGGCACAATGCCAATGCCCCATGAAAACATACTTCCCTGGTGTTTGCTGTGAGATGAGACCACGAAATAAGCAAAGCAGGCCTCTACCTTAGGAAAAAAAAAAGTTTATTAACTAAACTACAAAAGGAAAAAAAAAAACCACACACACACACACACACACACACCTGGAAAATGAAAACTCCACAAAAACATTTCCTCCTCCCCCCACCACATTTCCAATACATCTTCCAAATTTCAAGTCTCCATCCATCACCCAGTAAATACTCAATTCCAGTCCATCAAGAGGAGAGGAGTCCTTCTTGGGGCCATGGTGACCTCTTCCTTGCATGCCCAGCGCTCTCACCGCTGGACTTGGAACAGAGCTACTTCAAGGGTTATCCTTTTAAGGGTGCTTTGACCGGTTCCAAAAAAAAGGCACAGTCTTCTCTCATCTCGGGACCTCTTGTCCCCCCCATACTTATTTACCCCCTGGGGCCGGGGGGTCTCCAAAACTGAACCCTCTCATTCTGAGCCATCGCCTCCCCCCTGCATGCAGCCTCTGTGTCGCGAGGAAGCATGGTTCTATCCGTGGCTGTACCAAAAAGAGTCCAGCAAGCAGGTACTCCATCATCTCTTTCCGGCCTCTTCTTCACTCTCCCAGCCTCATTCATTGCTCCAACTATCATTCTCTTGCTCATTTCCACTTTATCATCCACTCCATCTCCCCTCCAGGAAAGGTCCAAATGCTCTGTGAGGTCTTCATTGTCCAGAAAAGGGTTAACAAACTTCTGCACGCGGCCAGGCTCCTTCCCTGCTGAACTCCCCCTTCCCCCCTCCTTCTTCACAGCCGATATCACTTCAAGGCCACAGGCCCGTACCAGCTTTCTCTCTCTCATCTTCTAACTGGGGGGGAGGGGGGGGGGGGGGGGGGGGGCTGCCCAAATCTTCTCGGGGTCTCTCTCCCTCTGTCTCTCCTGGGGGGGGGGGGGGCTGCCCAATGCCTCCTAGTGTCCCAACCACCCTTCCGTCCTGAGGGGTCAGGCCTACCTCTGCCAGGCCGCAGGTTTTCCCCTCCCCCGCCCAGCTCAAAGCCGGGCAGGGGAGGCCTTGCCTCTTTGCTGGCCGGAAATCAAAAGAGAAAGCCCAAGGGAGGGCTCTGCTTCTAACCCCTGTGTTCTCAGAGGCGCATCCACCCTCAGTGGGCAAGCCTGGTGTCAATTTAAAATCTGAAACCCTATTGGCCTCTGGCCACTCCATTCCCAGAAAAACCTACTTCCTGTAAACCCACGACACTCAACTTGTACCCTTTCTTGCAGCCCCCCTGTCTGCAGCCCGATAGCTGAAAAGAGGGACGGGGGTTTCGGTTTCGGTTCTACGGGGGTCCCACAGATTTTATGGACACAATGTATTACATCTGAGCGTCCAACATGCCAATGCAAAGGGACTCTGAAAGGCAGAGACACTCCTAACAGGACTCATTGATACAGGAGCCGGTGTGACTGTTAACTCAAGGAGCCAATAGCCCAATGAGTGCCCATTAACGACTCAGGGTCCCTCCGGCATGGGTGGAAAGAGAGAAAGCTTGCAAAACCAACACTCGGTGCAAATAACAGTGCCTGATCGCCACAGTTAAACCTTTTGTGATGTCCATCCCCATGGTTTTGTGGGGCAAAGATTTTTTAACACAGTGGAGAATTTTTATGCATTTAGATTTTGTACAGGAGTCATTTGGGACACTCGACACCCCCACAACGGTCCCCAGCTGAAGTGCCCCAGGCACTTTCAAGCATTGGAAGGAGCAGCCCAGCTATCAAAAGCCACAGTTCATACAGATCTAAAGCCCTGAAGGACACCTAGCCCTGGTCAATTTTCCAATTACTTGCCTTTTTTCATAACAATGTATTTGTCGGGAATTCTTTACTACAGCTATTTAGTACTATATAACTAAATCTCTTTTAGTTTAGCCTTCAAGGTTTATATGCCATTACTCTTACTAAGCCAAACTTAAATCTATCCTACAAGCAATCTTTAAAAGCTGCTGCAGGGGTTGCAGCCCTGCCTGCCTGGCACCAGCCAGTGTTGAGATTTATCTTCTAACTTGTGATTTGTGATTTTTAACAGGATTGTTACTAGAAAAGTTCAAAGGTGTTGGTATAGAGGTGGTGTCTTTTTACCTATTAATAACATAACAAAACTGCATGGTTCACTGAGAATAACTACATAAGTCATCAATTCAAGATTCTTTAGCTCACATTCAAGACAAATCTCGAACTTTATCTGTAGTGATTTTTTGAGATTTAATTCCACTGTCAGCTTTGTTAAATGCTTGCTTTTTACTCCATAGTTCTAACAAGGTAATTGTATTGTGAATGTTTAAATGATCAAATCGATAGCCAAATTTATGAAGAATTTAAGAACGATTTATTGGATCAGTTACAAAAAAACAGAATTTCGAGCAACCACCACAATCAAAACAGCGTCAGTCCCGGGTACAGGCGCTGGGTGAACTAGGGTCCACTGACAAAGTGACAGCATCTCCCCAGGAGTTCACTCCGAGTGCTTCCAGTGTCCAGCTTACATTCCGTCTATTCTGCCTGAGGCGAAGATGACCACACTTTTCTATACAGCTCTTCGAATGCAAACCAAGATCTATACATGTGCTAGAATAGACAAAGACGGGTCCGGAGACTCAGACTCAGATGAGTGTCTGAGGGTTCAGGCAGAAGCTGCATTCACATGTAATAGGCTGATACCAGTTCCTGAGTACCACAGATGGGATCAGGCCCATCTGAACTTAGAAATCTTACCCGAATATTATTTTCCAAGCCCTCACTTTAAAACTATAAAGCTTGCCGATTACTACAGAATCGAAGTAATGGTACAATATTAAAGAAATTGATAATGTATTAAGTCACCATTCTATTTTTCATGTGCTACTAATCGTATCTATTGTCTGATTTTTTTTTCCTTAGTCTAAGTTTATTGTTATGTTATATATTGTTTTGCTTTGATGTTACCTTCATGTTCATAATGAGAAACACGTTATTAAAAAACAAAAATAGGGGGGAATATAGCTCCTCCAGAAGTTTACATTAAAAAAAAACTTTTTGAAAGCAGATCAAAACACATCAAAATGGATCTATTACGTTCCTGAAACACCATTCGTGGAACCCTGAGAACTAATAATCCTGGGTTCTGTGAAATTGGATTTTTGTGTTCCTTTTAAATACATGGGGAGTAATCAGTCTAAAAATGCTTCTCCCTATCACCCTGTGTATAAGAATCAAAATTTTTAGTACATTTACACTTCTGGCAGCCTTTCTAAATCCAGGAATGCAGCTGCCATCAGGAATGTTTTTAGTTTATAAACATCAAGCCTGAGCCTTTTAGTAGCTGGAGTTTTAAAGATTCTTTTTAGGAGAGGTATGTATGTGGCAACTTGGATAATAATTACATTAATCAGGATACCTTGCTTGCTTCAATGTGTGCAGAGATTAATTAATAAGACCATTAAAGGAGTGGTTTTGGTTGACACACAAGGGGGAGATATTGGGGTGCACAAGACAGAGAGTACTTTGGACCTTATTAGCATGAGAGAATTGATAGATAAAATGCCTTGGCAAAAGCAAATGGAACTTTGAAAATTAGATCTAGATAGCAAGAAGATTTAATTAGACAGGTTTACCAGAAAAAGAAAATCCTATTAAGCAATGCAAGAAAGAGATGTTGTTATATGCATGTTTGTGGATGTGACTTCAACCTAAGCATTGTAGTATACATTACTAGCCTCCCTAAAATAGCATAGAGGCGCTTGTATCCCACAAAAAACCGGATTCTGATCACCAAGTCAGTCTCCCTGTCTCTCTCCATTGACGACAAGCAGCCACCTCAAAGGGCAGACAAATGAGGCTCTCCTGCACTTGAGCTGTGCCACGCAGCTACACAAAGCTGGGCAGACACCGCGGAGCACAGGGACTACAGAAGGCACAGAAAGAGGGACAAAGCCACTCAAGCACACAGACTTTTCATGATTGCTGAGCCCCAGACAACCCCAAGCCTGGTGGCACCCACAAGTCCTGTACTGTTGACAAAGAGCAGGTACAGCAGGTGCTTTGCCTCGCTGGCCTGGCTCCTGCCAGGCACTGTCCTCTCTGCTGCCCTGTACTGCCAGCAGACGTGCCCACCTTCTTGGTTGCACTTGCAGAGCCTCATACCTATTAGGCATGGCCACCTGGCAGGCGGGAGCAGTCACAGGGGAGACGTGCCAGCTACACCGAGCAGGAACCAAAAGCATCTATGGGCACAGCCTGTATCTGCACAGGATGTTCTGGCTGTGTCACGATCTGCTCATGTGAGAGGGCAGTCGTGATGGTTCGTTTTCCTCATCTCAGAGCGCAAAACACAACACAGTGGGGATTTCAGTATTAATCCAAACAAATGCACTTTTATTGAATGAGCACAGCAAATGCGATAGAGGGATTAAGGGAAAGGGAAAAGATGGAGAAAGGGGGAGAGAGAAAGAGGGGATATAGCAAGCAAGCGTAGAAAGACAAAGTCCTGGTAGTACAGCCGATGAAGTTCGCCTAGTCACGTTGGGAAGATCTCAAAGGTTCTGGTTAACTCAAGGTTCTGTTATAGTGCATTGCTGAGCGGGGAGAACCAGATCTTCTATTGAAATCGCTGAGGGGAAAAAAGATCCAATAAAGAATAGATGTAACAGGTAGTCCATGTTCTCAGCAGCAGGTGAGGACCAATGTCTTCTTGGTCCAATGGCCACACTTGCAGGCAAATATCTCGCTGTGGTCACGTTGGCTCCCCCACACAGCTCCCCCGTGTTGGGGGTTTCAGTCTCAGTCCTTGGGAAGGGGGGGCTTCTCTGTATTGGGGTCTCATGTTTCAGTCCTTGAGAGAGAGGCTTCTTCCATCTCAGATCATCTGTCACAGTGGTTGAAAAGCAGATGAGGGGTCTTCTTTGGACCTCCAAAGGCTACCCCAGGAAAGTCCAACCAGGCCAAGAGCTGGGAAAATTCCTGGCCTATTGTCGCCAAGCACGTGCAAGCACATGGGGCGCCTTGACCCCTGGCAGGCCCTGCTGGAAGCATTCACTGTAGATACAGCTGAAAACAATCGCTTGGCAGGCCAGAACTCTGCTCAGGGGCCTCAGGACTTCTGGCGTTCATCCACCACCGGCAGGCCAATATTCTGATCAGGCTTCTCTGGGTCCCAATGTCGGTCCTTGAGACGGTCTTGGGGCAAATGAGGGGAACTTCAGACCCTATGTCTCACAGGCTGCCCTGCTCTTCACTGGCTTTTGGCTGGAAATGCAATTGCACTGTCTTCCTCATCCCAGCATCCTCGGCTGAGCAAAAACTGGCCAATGGGCAGCATTCCAAAGGCAGTGTAGGTTGGAACTGATAAAGGAAGGAGATTGTTCCCAATTGCAAACCACACCACAACGCCCTTAGGAGGGACTTTCCAGCTTTAAAATATTGGCCTACATTATTCTACATTCAGAAGGGAATGTAGAGCCTTATTCCCTGGCTGACATGGAAGGGAATCTTCCAACAGGCATGAGGGTGTATAGGACTATTATTGTGAGTCCAGCTCCAAGCTGCCATGGCAGAAAGTAATCCTGAAGTGGTCCTGTGTTGTGGTGTATTTTCTAGACTGTTCTGTTCCCCCCTGCCTTAGTTGGTTTATTCTGTTTCCCCTATATTATTATGGTTTTGCCCTGGTCCTCTTTCCCCTCCCTGACAATGCCTATCAATGTACCTCTCTTATATCCCCTCTCCAGTGCCCTGTCTGTCACTCCCAGCCACCACCTAATTTTCCAGAAACTTCCCTTCTTGGCTTGGAGTGGTTGGTCCCGGTGCCGGGGTTCCCTCCCATAAGTTGTGTTCATTAGTTTGCTCCACATATCAATCTCATGTACCCCAGTCCCCCCTGGATACCCATTGGCTCCCAAATGGGTTCCACCCTTACCTCCCACTCCCTTTCTAAGTCTATGTAACCTGTCGTCCCCGCACACCCACCCCGCCTCTGTCTTCACCTGCTGATTCCCCTGGGATTTATTAAGGACCTGGATTACACCGCAGTTGGAGTCCGTGCTTTATTCTGCCAATCACAGCTCGTTGTCAGCCTCGTCCTGCGCCTGGCAACGACCCTAGCTACAACGCTGGGTGATTGCCTGAGGCGCTGACCCGAAGCCCCGCTATCGGGAGAAGAGCCCCGGTGCTGCGAGCAGTGCTGGCCGACGAGCCGGGACGTCTCCTTTGAAGCCTGACCGCTGCAGTCCTGGTCACCTCTTCTGCTTCCTCTGATTGCTTCACTGCACCTTTCCTTCGTTTTCATTTGAAAAGCCCTTAGAGTGGGATTTAGATGGTGGGGCCATTGTGATCTGGAGGAGGAATAACAGAAGTACAAATAGTCATAGAACCAACACCAGCATTAAATCAGCCACACAGCCAATCAATTTCTCTGAAGTATTTAGTCTTCAATGACTGGTGACAAGTCAGGAGTCTAAGGGAAATCTAGGAAGCCAAGTGTTCTCATCAGTTTGGCCAGACTACCACACACACCTTCACTGGCTAGGTCGCAGCCTTCTGCTGCTCGCAAAACAATCCCTGCTCTTGTCTTTACTGCACTGGGAAGCTCAGGCAAAGCCCACTCACTCCCAGCTTTTGCCTCTAAGCCAAAAGGAATACCACAAGTGCTCCCTGCCTGCATCCAAGCACCACAATGGCTTCTGTAGGGAGTCCAAATGTCTGTCCGACACCACAGCAAGGAGGAACATGTGCTACACAGCTGAGGCACACACAGAGTACACTGCTCGATCAGACAAAGAATGCACAGGACGTGCTCAGCAGCTTCAGGCACCGCCTCAGCAGCCTGACAGCCTGCCTGCTCCCACAGCTCTAGCCTGGCTCTGCAGGGGGCTTCCTGTGGGACCTCCCTCCTTCTGAGATAAAGCTCTGGCTTTCCCATTCTCTTTGGGCCTGCAACGCCATTCCTGCCTTCCTCAAACCTGCACTCTGGTAGCCTCTCACCTGATCAGTCCTTTCCTTCCTGGCACCAAGGTCTCTCCAGCACTGTTTACACCAAGGGCCAGTTGAGAGACAATGCCACCCACACAGACAATGTCCAGACAAACAGTGCCCATAAGGAGCGCAGAGGAGTCCAAAACAACACACAAGCTCTCCTTTCACAGCCTTTGCCTTTTGACTGGCTCTGCTTTGTACCTCTTCTTGTTCAGCTCGTATGCTGGCAACTTCCTGCATCATCTCCAGCAGCCTTTTCTCCTGCTCCTTCTGTACCTCTGCCAGGAGGTTTGCCCCTTGTGCCAGCAGCTGCTGTGCCTCCAAACGCTGCCCTTCCAGCTCGTGGTGAGTGGAGGAAGACACTTCCACATGAAGCCCCAGCCAAGCTCCCCCAAGAATCAATGGAAGCTTCATGCCTCGAACCACCCCCCCACCTGAAAAGTGCACATCAGTAGTGACTTTGTGTCCTCTAGAAATGCTGTTCTAACCCAAAAAATAGAGCGAGTGTCAGCAGCTGTTAGATAAGGAGATGCTCCCTCGCTTCCCTGCTCTGATAGCTGCCTGTTTCCTGGCCCCTCTCTGCTCAAGATTTCTACCTGCTCTCAGAGGCTCTGTTCTCCAAGTGCTGAAGTGGTCCTTGTCACTGCACGGATGACAGCAATCAGCCTGTCAGAAGAGGCTTAAGAGAGGCTCTGCTGATTGGAGAAATGGATGCTGCCCAAAGGGAAAAGAAACAAAACAAACAAATTAAAAGAGACAAAGGAAAAAAGAGCCATTCTTTTCAAAACTGAGTTCCTAACAGGGTCAAGCTGGATTCCTCTAGCACACACAAATACACAGACATCAGACTGAGGGCACCAGCAGCACATCTGCCCTCATGTCCAGGATGCTGCTATTGCAGGAAACATGGCCCAGAACTGCACTAGTCCATTCCTCAAGGTGTCGTCACTCTCTAGGATTTTTATCTGGATATCACTGTGGGATTGCTGCTTGCTTTCCAAAGGTTTTGTTCCCAGCAGGAAAGCCAGCAGACTTATTCAAGATCCTCTCTGCAACAGACATGAGCTATTTGAGTGTCCAAGAGGGGCATAAGACATTCCTCAAGAGACTCCCAAGAGCTCTGAAAAATATTGGTCCCACATGTTGTTCTCAGGACTGGTGGACATGCAGGTTTCCAGCAGCAAGCCTGGAGCAAGGACACAAGCAGCAGGGCGCAGATGTGCTCAGCTCTGGCTTGCAGGAAGAGCGGTGTGTGCCTCGGCAGACCCCCCTCCTGTGCTGGCTGGCATCTTCCCTCACAGCAGGCACAGCCAAGGAAGTGGCCCCGTCACCAGCTCCTTGTCTGCCACAAAACCTGGCAGCAAAGCCACAGCGATTCTCATCTACTTGACCGGGCCAGGCACCACATGGGGCTGGCACAAATCCTGCACAGCTGTCCCCGTTTGGTTGCCAGAAACCTCTAAGAGTGGGCCGGGATGGACAAGCTGGGTGCCATTGGATGCTCCCAGTGAGCTCCGCCACAGCCCCTGCCTTCCCACAGACCAATCTAAAACCGCTTGGCAGGGATTGCTTTCATTGTGTTCCTCAAGCCCCCGTCTTCAGCATTGCAATACTTCAGTTCCTTTGCTACCAGGTAAACCTGAATACACCACCTGAGAGCAAAGGAGGGCCACAGAAATGAGCAGAAGGTGGGAATTCTCCTCTAAGGAACACCAGTGAGAGTTGTGCTTGTTTAGCCTGGAGAAGGGCAAGCCCCAAGGAGACCTTTCCATAGTTGTAGGGGCTTCTAAGAAAGATGGGGACCTATCTTTTAGCAGGGCCAACTGCAAGAGGACAAGGGGCAACGGTTTGAAGCTAAAAGACACTCAATTCAGATTGGCTCTAAGGAAGAAACTGTTTATAAGGAAAATGCTGGAACACTGGCACAGGCAGCCCAGAGAGCTGGGAGCAGCCCCAGGCCCGGCAACATTCAAGGTTGGACGGGACTGTGAGCAATCTGATCTTCTTGAAGATGTCCTTGTCAGGGGCCGTGGCTTTGGAATAGATGACCTTTACTGGTCCCTTCCAAGCTCAAGCAGTCTTGGATCCTACTTGGTTTCATTTGAGAAGCACCCAGAGCGGAGATTACTATGTGGGGGCCCATCTGATTGCCTGGAGTTTGGCTGAGGAGCAAACCCTGACAGGGAACAGCTGTTTGGCCTGCAGCCCCTTTGCCTTGTACCTGCAGAAGTTCCTTGGCAGAGCCTCGCCTGTCCGCATCCATCTGCAGGCAGCAGCCCAGAAATGCACACAAGCCACGGGGTAGCCTGAGCTTGTGCAGATCTGGTACCCCTTGCCTGCCTATCAGGTAGCTAGCCTGAAGCAAAAGGAAACAGGAGACTCCATGTGATTTTTCCATATCCTTCAGTGCTCACCTAGACCCCACCTTTTAAGCTGCAGTCTGCAGTGGCAATTTCTTGCCTCAGCAGACAGTTAGAGATGAGCCTTCTCTCCCAAAGGAAAAAAGTCCCAGTGCAGCCCCAGCTATTCCAAGCTGCACCAGGTCTAGCCTTGACAGCTGACGGGAGCCCCAGGGACGGTTTTAGAAGTGGGCCTTGCTGGAAGCACTTCAGGCTGTGGGAATGGGATTTGGTCTAATGGACAGGGACCAGAAGGACACTGAGCATATTTGCACCTTACCCTGTCACTGGTTTCCCGGATATAAGGAGCCTCTCCTTTGGCCATTTCAATTCCCACGATGCCGAGGGACCAGGTGTCCACTTTGGGGCCGTAGGGCTCTCCTCTCACCACCTCAGGCGCCATCCAGCAGATGGTCCCGACCATCGACCTCCGTTTACTCTGCTCAGGGCTGAGCAGAGCACAGAGGCCAAAATCAGCTGAGGAGAAAAACAAACACTGCTTCAAGTAGGAGACCAAAGAAAAGGGTTCCTCACTCTAAGTCCCAGAATGAAGTGGGTGAATCGAGCTGGAAAAGCAGCTGGGCTCTCTTTCCTCAGGGCTGCAGCCAAGGACATTTGTCCACTTAACAACTGTCCGCTTAACAGCCCACCCACGATTCCCACCGTGGCTTTTCCTCATTCCCCTGGACGTTTACACTGTAACTCCCTCCCTTTGGAAGGAACACACACAAACCCAAGTTACTCTTGAAACCTTGTTGCTCTCTAGACCACTCAGCACCTTCCAGAGTGCTCCCTGCACTCTCAGCAGCGCCACTGCTGGGCACCCGCCAGCCACTCCCAAGCAGCCCCACACCGCCTCTGCGGAGCGCTGCCCCTGACCGGGAATACCCACCCAACTTGACGGAGCCATCCCGGCCCAGAAGGATGTTGTCACTTTTGATGTCTCTGTGGATCACCTGGTTGGCATGAAGGAAAGCCAGGCCTTGCAGGCACTGCAAGAGAAAAAAGAAACAGGAGCCAAAAGTTAGCCTGATCTGATTTCATCACACGCAAAAGGAGGGTGTACCTGAAGATTCACAGATCCCAAAGGAGCAGAGAGTGCTGGCAAGAGGAAGAGCTTGCTGCTGCAACACTAGGAGAGCAGGATCTTTCCAAAGGACGCATATTAGCTTTTGAGGGGAAACATCAGTCCTTGCTCAAGACTGTCCCCTGCAAGGGCAGTCAGAATGACCGCTGCTGCAGCGGATGCGCTCTCCCCGTCAGGAGCACAAACAGTGCTTTTGCCAAAAGAGAAAAAGTCCCTGCCTCGGGTACCAAGGAGATCACTGTCGGCTGGGAGACTGGAGGACAGGGGTTATACGTCTGCCTCAACAGCAGACCTGGAAGTAGCTCATTTGTCAGTTTTCAGCAGCAAGCACCATGCTGGGAGCCATGCCATCCTTTGAAGTGGAGACCTGTGACAGATGAGTCTCTCTTTGGCTTTGCCGCTGCTTGAAAACTCGCACACCAGCACCTTTGCGCCTACAGGCAAAGAAGGCAATGCAGAAGGGTTCTGGGCAAAGGCTTGGAGAGGCACAGGGCAGAACAGAAAATAAAAATGAAAATGAGACAGGGAGTTCAACAACAGTAGACAAGAGTAAAGAAGAGACTACAGTAAAGACAGGGACACTGGCAGGCAGCTCAGTGCAGATGCTCCTTCTTCTCTGAAGCATAAGAGCAACACAGAAAGAAAGCTCTGAACATGGAATCACTCTCTTAGCAGCGCTTTCAAAGGATGAGCCCATCCAAGCCAACCCAAGCACAAGCAGGACCCCTTACCTCCCGACACACTGTTGCTATGTGTCCTACAGTCATCATTCTCATGCTGACCACATCAGCTAAGGAGCCTCCATCCATATATTCCAACACCAGCAGGACAGCCTCATTGACAAGGTAGCTGCAAGATGAAAGCAACAGCATGGAGATGAATGTGCACAGCTAAATTGCTGTATGGAAGAAAAGACTGCAGCTCAGTTTTCTTTCCAGGTCACTGGGAAATGAAGATGGAATCAAATGCAGACACACTCCAACACTCCACTCAGGCTATCCAGTGCCTGCCATCTGCGCCGCCCAAATGAGGAAGGTACACCCGTGGAAAATGACACGCCTTAGGTGGCAAGCAGGGGAAAAAGGCAGTGTAATGAGGGCAAAGATAAATCTGGAATCAGACACATCCCAGCAGCTGCTTCATCATCTTCATACACCAACTGCACCATTAACTCCAGCAGCAAGGAGACACACTTTTCACAGCTTTTACTCAGAGCACGTGGGTGTGCAGTACAGCCAACACCCTCTGGAAAACTTTGCAGAAAAGACAGTCACCAACAGGAAAAACAATTTCAAACCTGTAAAATTATGTGCCTCCTAGCCTAGTCTTTTGGCATGCAAGGCAATGGAAAATAGCGGGAACACTGCAAGGGAAATAATCTCTGGGATGCTTTCTCAGCACTTCTCCTCCAACACTTGGAAAAAATCACGCCCCAAAACAGCAAAACAACACGCAGCCAGTGAACATACAGGCTGCTGGCTTAGTAAGACAGCCAGGTTTCTGAGATCAATCTTCAAGCTGTTTATGCCAGGAACCACTGATGGGGACAAAATGCAATCTCCTCCCATGCCTCGTACAGGACTGGATTGCTGTTAATTTGAAAGATCCATTTTCTGCCAGAACTACTTACCTTTCAAAGTAGGTGACAATATTTGGGTTCCTATTTTCCTGCATGACCAGGATTTCCTTTAACACGTCCTCACAACCCTGCTGCTGGACATTAAGTTGCTTTACGGCCACCTACGATGACATCGAAAGCCATAAGGGACAGACATCACCAGAGCCTCTTTCTCCGTGCACTCACGGGCCTGGATGCCTTGACACCTCGGTCAAAAGCGACTCTAAACCATCAACCACAAAGCGCTAACAGCACTCTCTGCACCCACAGACTTCTCAAAAAGACTTTGTTTAGCACTACATTTATCACTTACACACATCTTGCAAGCCAAAAATATTTTTGCTCCATTGAAGACAAATTGAAACCACTGGAAATACGTTACCATTTCTAGGGGCTTTGACCAGCCTTTCAGAGATGGCTGCCATTTCAATTGTGTGCCAAAATAAACACACATACACATACATGACGGGGAAAATGCTGTCCAAAAAAGAACTCCAAAGTGACTCAAAGTAAAGTTACAATCCTAGCACATCCTAACTTCTTCAGTTTGGGTTTTGCAGCTCTGAAGAATAATTCTGAACAAAGTTCAGGCTTCAAATTATTTAATGGGTTTAAAAATGAATAACCCTTTCTGTGGTACACTGTGGATGCGCCCCAGGTTATAAGCACAGGGCTTAGGGTTTCAGACACCTCCTAGACCTCCCTCCAAGTGCAGTTCCTGAGCCCAGCGCTGCAGGTGGATAAGGAACTACCTTATCTAATTCCTTACTATTAAGGAAGATGAAATCTATTGGCTGAGAGCCAAAAACCAAAATTCAGGACCCTGAACTTTTAGCCCCAAAGAGCTGCAGGACGCTTCAAGACACTGCCATGTCTGTTCAGTACAAAATGCATCTCTCTAGTGGAATGTCACTGCCACAGGATCAACAACAGGTTCTTCATCAACTTCTTCTCACGGATCTATGTGTGTGGGGGTGTCTGCGTGTATGTGAACTTGGTTCCCTAGGACTGAAAGGCAAAACTGTGCTCCACACAAGATCTCTCCTTCTTTAGGTCTTGCATTATATTTTCACACTGAACAATATGATAGGAAACAAAATATCTATGTCTGAACCTGTGCTTAAGTAGAATTTGGCTGGAATGCTGGTTCCTTCCACCAGCTAATCTATGCATATTTATCCAGGAAGTCCAAGTTAGGGTGTCCTTCTCTGAGACACACCACTGCCATCCTTGCATTCATTCAGGTGAGTACGAAGGACAAAGTCTGTCCAAAATGCATTTTGCATCCTGCCTCTAGACAGGCTGCTTCAGTGGGACAGCCTTTGCACCAAAGACAGGCGGCCCAAAGCTCTGGCCACAGATCACAGCCCAAGGGAAAGCACTCAAGAGCTGCAAAATCTGCAAGGGCACTTACCGCTTGTCCTGTGGCAGCGTTGAAGGCCTTATAAACAGTTCCAAAACCCCTAGAAACAGAGCAGTGGCAAGAACAGAGAAGTTGTTCAGTGCTCAGAAGCAAAAGGCAGCCCAGGCAGGAGCTCTCTGCTGCCTGCAGTGCCTCTAAAACACCGGGCTTTGTCTGCTCTTCAGCCAATGGCCCAGCAGCCCTCTGCCATGCAGCGTGTCCCAGAGAAAAGCTGGGTCCAACAGGAAGAAAAAGGGCTGCTACAAATCCAAATGTACACACTAGATTATGCATGCAGGGTGTTCTCTGCCTTTTCCTTCTTCTCTCTGTGCCTGTGGCGTGCCTGTGCAGCCAATGAAACACACAATCCTGCTGGGCCTCTCACCCTCTCTTTTGATCCTACCTACCTAACTCAGGCAACACCACACAGCCTCTTATTTTCCTGACCACTGAATGGTGTTTCCAGCAAAATACTACTGAGAAATGCTACTGAGAGCTGCTTTCTGACAGCTATCAAGTGGGAAACTGCCCTCTCAGGTTTTTCTTCCTTCATGCGTGTGGCCATATTACTTGGAATCATAGAAAAACATGTCTCCTGGCAAAACAGGCAAACTGATGGCACATCTTGGAGGGACAGGACAGCTTCCAGGTCCTCCTCCTTGAGGCAGCCAAGACATTGTCAGCATCCAGTTATCTTTGATAGATAAAAGTAGAAGTAAGCCTGGCTGCACTCACCCACTGCCAATACGTTTCCATCCCATGTACTTCTTTT
Source organism: Setophaga petechia (assembly GCA_024362935.1). Lineage (NCBI taxonomy): Eukaryota > Metazoa > Chordata > Aves > Passeriformes > Parulidae > Setophaga > Setophaga petechia. The sequence continues at coordinate 37,800,172 of JANCRA010000004.1, forward strand.
CCGGATCTCCCACAGTCACAACGCGCCCTGAAAGAAACAAAATGCAAGAAGCAAACTTCAAAACAGAGATCCTGACTTCCAGGAGATCTGAAACCCAGCTCCACTCTCTGGGGCTCTGAGCAATTTCTGGTCGCATGGCTGACAATAATATCAACAAGAACAACAACCACAGCAGCCCCAGCAAGACAGGCAGCTCTGGCCTGCACAGAGTCTGATTCTCCCACACTCCTTTGGAGGCTTGCCTTGAAGGGAAACTAAGCCCATGGAAAAACTATCAGAACAGAGAGAGACCAGAAAGGAACAGACACCAAGGCAAGTGGTTATCATCTAGAAATGGGAGAGATGGGCTGAAAACTCTGGACCCTTCATTTTCTTGGGAAGAAACACTCTCTTGTGAGATTCAACAAAAGATTTCATACTTCCAACGATTAAACGCACCCTGGCATCTGGGATGAATTTTTATCAACATCTTCAGTTTTGCAGAGCAGAAAGAATATTGCAAAATGAATTCCAGGACAGGAGGGGATTTTCTCTACTTCTCAGCAGTTGGCCTAAAGAATGCCTTGACATTTTTAGAGAACAGCAGCTCATGCTGTGCTATATCCAAGAACAACGGCTGTAAGAATTAAGACCCTTTTCATTTATGAGCAGGCTAAGTTCTGAAGACCACTTTGCCCATTCCCCATGTAGTGAAGAACTACAAGGCTGTGTCTTCAGCCTGGGCTGCAGCAGTCACTAGCACTGCACTCAGCCCCTTGGACACCACCCACGGGCCCCATCTTCCCAAAGGGCACAGCCCAGATGGGTAACAAGGACAGCGCCGCTCCTCAGGCGCTGCCGTGACACACACACCTGCACAAATGAGATGCTGATCCTTTCATGAGTCCACGTGAAGGCAGCTGAAACCTCACAGCTAAGCAAGGCTGCAGCCTCTGCAGTCACACCAGCTGTCAGTGGCAGGGCAGCTATGACAAAAAGCTGGCCAAAGCCCACAGATGGCCACTGACAAGAACTGTGAAGAAGCCAGAGCCAGAGCCAGCTGTGGTACACGCTGCTGACTGTGGAATCCTCTGATTCCTTGCCCTTCAGGGAAATCTCCAGAACCCTCCCGTGAAGGGAGCAATACTTACAAAACAGTTCCAGCCTACCTGGGCAGACAGAAAAGTCTTCCTCATGGACTCTTGCATACCACTGATTCATCCCACTTCCTTTCCCCATCAGTCCAAACTTCCCTTGGTTTCTCCTTTCCCTGTTTCCTCATTTGTTGTGATACCCCTGGTGGGCGGCCCCTTCTTCCCTGACAGCCAATTCCCTTTGCCTTTCCCCTTGGTACCGCCCTCATACCTGCCCCTAATGAAAGCTTGGCCAGAGGACATGGCTCATCTTTTGCCTCTGCTTCCCATTTGGCATGCTCAAAAAAACCTTGCTGGAACTGACCTTTTAAAAGACCTCTCTGCCTCTGTGCACTGAGCTTGCCGTGGTGAGTGTGGTGTGTGTGGACTTGACTGCCTTCCTGAATGCTTACCCAAGGGGCTTTTCCTCAAGAGATGCTTATTGGGAAACAGGTAGCAGCAACCACCATGGAAAGCCCCCCGCTGCTACAGCTGACCCCACTCAAGACAGAACATGATTGTCTTTGAATTCAGACCCACGGAGGAGACAATCAATGCCCCTTTTGTCCCAAGAGCTGATGGCAGACACTGAGTCAACTGGGCTCTGTTCTGAACCTGACCAGTTATTCTCTGACAGCACTGCACTGGCAGCTCTTACTACTTGTAAGAAGCAACTCAGTTGTACTGCAGAGTCACCAAGGCCTTGCTGTGCTTCCCTAGAGCGCAGGAATCTGTGCCAGGATTGAGGCCAATGCTCAGTATTCCAAGAATATTTACCAGCTGGGCATTAGCAGTGACAAAGTGCCTGCTACTGGAGGAACATGCAGCAGAGGGGCTGCAGCCTTCCTTCTGAGCATTGCCTGCAGGGCAGTTTTATCTGACCATGCCACATAGATGCGTCTCTTTGATGCATCTTCCTAAGGACACAACTAAAATATCAAACAGGGATTGCAACAAAATGTCCTGGATTTCTTCTTTTGGGACACTTGAAAACAACTCTTCCTCTCTGATACCTTGGGATTGCTCTAAGAATGTCACTTTTTAACTTGTAGAGCAGATTGAAAAGACCTCTTCCACTCTCATGTGTGCTGTCACCTGATGTTCTCTTCAAGGAGGTCAGGCTAACCAAAATGTAGAATTCTTACCAAACCAAACCATAGAAGGAATAGCAGAAGTACTGGAAGTCATAAAAATAACACCAGTATTAAATCAGCCGCACAGCCAAACAGTTTCTCTGAAGTAGTTTGTCTCCAATGACTGGTGACAAGTCTAAAGGCAATCTAGGAAGCCAAGTGTTCTCATCAGATTGGCCAGACCAGCACACACACCTTCACTGAGTCATTGGCTAGGTTGCAACCTACTGCTGCTTGGGACACAATCCCTGCTGTTGTCTTCACTGCACAAGGAAGCTCAGGCAAAGCCCACCCACTCCCAGCTTTTGCCTCAAAGGCAAAAGGAACGCCCCAAAGTGCTCCCTAGCTGCCCCTGAGCACAACACTGGCTTCTGTAGGGAGTCCAAAATGTCAGTCTGACACCAGAGTGAGGAGGAGCATGTGCTACAGCTCATGCTGAGGCACACACACTATAATGCACTGCTGGATCGCACAAGAAATCCCCAGGACGTACTCAGCAGCTTCAGGAACTGCTTCTCTCTCTCCTGGCTCGAGCGGGGTGAACTGCTCATGCTCCGGTTCTCAGACTGTGGAGAGGAGGCTTCTTCAGAGGATGCTGCGGCTGCGGCAGCTTCGATGGCAGATCCTGCGTCCATCTGGGACAAGAAATGTGTTTGTGTCAGGAGGGTGCCTGGCAGAGATGGCCCAGACACAGCATTCCAAAGGCAAACCCTTAGGAGCAACACTGGTGTTAGGCTGCAAGCTGAGCTGTCAACTCTTCCTCCTCAAGTCAAACCCAAACAGCAGTCAGAGACTACAGCTTGTCACAGCCAGCCGTAGGAGAGACTGTGACAGGGAAAGAACAACTTTACGTTTCATCCCGTTCTGAGGACTACTTTCACCATGGACAAGGAGAACTTGTTCAGAATCTGTGTGGGTCACCATGCTCACTGGAACAAACCCCTCAAAAAACAAAGTGAGCTCTCAGAGGCCAGCAGAAACACATTCACAGGATTGCTGGCCCACTGGCCAAAGCACCAGCCCTGCCGCCCAGGGCAGCAGCTGAGATTCAGTGGCCCAGTAAGTGTCCTTCTGACCAGCTGCCATGGAGAGCACAGAGTGTGGCGCTCAGAGACATTTCCCCATCCACCTGCTGCTCTGCAGGGGAAAGGCAACAAGGGCAGAGACCACTCGTTGCATGAGTGCACTGCCTCCTGCTCTTTCACTCACCTGCTTTTGTTCAGCCAGCCTGTACTGCAGCACGACCTTGTGCATCCTTTCCATTTCTTCTTGGTGCCTCTTCTCCATAGCCTTCATCTTCCTCTGAGCTTCCTGCAGTTCTGCCTGCATCTTGTCCTTGATATTCCATCAAGAGAAATCTTACTGGCACCTACCATCACGCTCAGGTTTCCTCTTTTCCAGTCCCAACAACACTTCTATTAAGCCACTTCCTTCTGCTTCTCTACCCAGCTCTAACCCTTCCATCCTAGCTCTTCTTTCTGGTGCTCAGGGCGGCAGCCTGGAAGCACAGTGCCAGGCTGTGTGCACCCTTCAGGTGCGTATTGTTTCTTACCAGTTTTTGCAGGAGCTTTTTTTCTTCCACTTTCTGAGCAGACTGCCAGAGTATCAGAGACTTCCTGAACTGCTCCTCTGCCCAGCGGAGCTGTTGAGCCACGTCTTCAATTTGCTGCTGGCTGAGAGATCTTACAGCCAGCAGCTCGCGACGAAGGCCCCTCATATCCTCTGCAAACATGGCACACGGCAAGAGTCAGAGACTCCACAAGCAGAGGACCCTGCTGAGCTGAAGCCCTTTCAGTTTCAGGCAAGGAGGGACCTGCCCTCAGCTCCTTCACTCCTCAGAAGCCCTGCGGACAGAGCTGGCTTGGGAGCAACTGCACTAGGCAGGGCCGTCAGCAGAAACAAAGCGCACGAGGCTCTCACCCAGTATCGCCTCCTTGGCCTGCGTGGCTGTGCGCACTTGGGCTTGCACACGGCTCCTGGCCATCTCCAGCTCCCGTATGTGCTGCTGAGCCTCCAGCAGGCTGCTTTGCAGGCTCTCCTTCTCTGACCTACAAGCAGTGAAGATGAAGAGCGATTGTTCCTGGCACACAGGGACAGTTTCTCCCGTAAGATGTGCCTTAAGATCCCTACACCTTAGTATGGAAATGGGCTTGCATGGAAACTCAGATACAGCAGGACTATTTTACCACTTCACATAGCAAAGCAGGCCCCTCCAGCTGACTGGGCAGCCTTTCCTCATGACCTAGCCCGGTACAGAAAGCCCTCCTGAGTTTGATCTCAGCAGCCAAAGCTCAATTTGCTGTTGCCTGCCCTATCACACGTGGGTGTGCCCACCAAGTATCTGCAAAGGAGCAAAAGCCCAGCTTCTGATGAGAGCCCTGAGCTCATCACCACTTCCAAGTCACTCTGCAGGGGGACAGAACAGAGCTCTCCTGCCTGACTCGTCAATGTTTCATGCCATTCACAGTGTATGGATCGGTACTTTGTTGGCCAGGCACTCTCTGAGTAAAAGGGACTAAGGGAATTCACCAAATGATATAGTGAATCCTCTGGCTTCCAGCAGCATGAGTAGGGAAGCAGAACTAGGTTTTTGTTTGAAGAAGAGCTATCTCAGGGTAGGGACTGTTTCCTGCCATTTAAATGACTGGAATCTGATGAACAAGACCATTTGCTACCTTTATTTTTGGCTAAGTAAACCAGCAGTGCCCAAATACCTAGTCACTCTTTAAAAAGGAAGAAGCAGCAGCCAAAGGGACTTTGACAGGTTCCAGAGGTGGTGACAGGTTCCAGAGGTGGGTGGACAAGTGGGCAAGAATCAGTGCTCAGCAAGAATCCCCAGGCACTGTCAAGAAGTCACAAGACCTTTCCCTTCTGCTGCTGCTGCATTTTCTAAGCAGATCTGGGTCCTGCAGGATACTTCACAAGAGTGAGCTCTGAAGGGTCTCAAGATTTTCAGCATGACCCTCCAGCTCCACCTGAAGCATCAGCACCCAACTCACAACATTCACATGGAAGAGCCTTGAATTTCAACAATCCCATGTTAAACTACTTGGCAAGGAAAGATTGATGATCAGATGCACCCAAGGAGAAAGCCAAATCAGAGGGAAACTTCCAGTTCCAGCAAACATCTGTACAGTTTCCCTGGTACTCAATGCAGTGCCAAGCTGGCTTGCTTTGCACTTGTCCCAGGAATGTGCAAGGGCTCCCAAGCAGGTATCCAAAAAGATCTTTGAGAGCTTGAGCTGGCAGAAAATAACATTCAGATCACAGGAAATTTTTTTTTTGCTTGTGTTTTTTTGATACTCTGTCTGAGAAACATCTGGAGAGCACACAGCAGGCAGTAAATCCTGATATCACGCCCAGCACCTTTGTAATTACATACCTTCAATAATGTCCCACCCAGGGTCTCCTCCCTGCCCTTACCTGGCCTCTGCCAGCTGCTCTGAAAGGCCTCGTAGGTCCCGCTCTGTGGCTGCCAGTCGGGCTTCCAGGGCAGCGTTCTCTTGCGCCAGCACCGCCTTCTCTCTGCACACCTGGGACAGTGTGTGCCCTTGGCGAGAGAACTCCTGGAGCAGCTTCTCCAGACCCCTGTGGGCTGGCCGCTGCGGGCGGCAAACCTGGAAGTGGGGGGGCACCATTTTTCAAGAGGAACAACAACAGCAGCAGCACAGTCTCGGTCTCAGCTTGCTGCCAGAAGCAGCATTCGCGGGGTCTTGCTAGGAAAAATCCCTCTCCCACAGGTGCTGCCTAGGAACAAGGGGAGCGTACCTTTGGCACTGCCAGAGGAACCGCTTCTTCCAGCAGATCCCTCTGAGGCTGCCATTCCTCCACTGTCTGTGCCGCCACTTCAGACGCCCTCTCTAGTGAGGAGTGACGCTTTCTCTCAAATGCAGCCAACTCCTTCCATCTAGGACGAGCAGACAGACAAACAAGCCTCTAGTTGCAGCACGGTCTCCTTGCAAAACTGGGATTACACACCATGTCCCACAGAAGGCAGTCTCAGGGCTGTCCAACAGCCCTCTACTTCCACCTCAAGGGAATGCTGCAACTCCCTCCCTGGACCAGCATCTCTCTTTGTCCTTTGTTCAGGTGAAAGACCCACCACTGAGGAAGTCAAACAAGCTTCCAGAAGCCACAGATCATTTCTAGAAAGCTCAGGTACTCTCAGCGTAGCAGCTTCCTGCCTGCTGCTTACAGAGTTTTCTGCCTGCTCCTTTCTGATTACAGTGGATACCAGATTTGCAAAAGCTTTTCGTTGGCTAAGACACAATTGGGAAATCCAGATGAGTACTCCCACAATTCCTCTTGCTTTCACCCGTGAAACAAGGAAAGAGCCTGTAAGCTATAACTTGGCGAGGAGGTGGGTATGATTTTCCAATCCAATTATCAAAGGATGCTTGCAGCTGGCAGAGACTCCAGGAAGCCTCTAGCCAGCCTTCAGTTCTAAGCAATTGGGGTCAGCATCTGGACAGGCTGTTCAAGGCTCTATCCACCTGGGGCTTCTGAATTTCCAGGGGTGGAATCCGCACAAACGCTCTGAGGTGCTTTTTCTGCTGCATGATTGCCCTTGCAGTTCAGTGCTTTGCTGTCCTTAGGCCCAGCCTGAACCTCCGTTGCTTTTACTCTGGTCTAGTTTGGAATGCTTTTTGTCAAGGTTTAAGAAGTGAGTCCAAAGAGGCAGCTGTGCTCTAGCTGGGTCAGCAGCCAGACCTGCCCACAGGTTGCCTTCCCCCGTCCGTGCTGAGCAAGTCAAAGGATGAGAAAGCCAAATTTATTCTTTGACACTGGGCCTCCTAAAGCCCAGCAACGCCCACCCCTGCTCAGAGATATCGAGAAAGCTTAACACACACCTGAACTCCCGGGCGCCGCACACTCTATCCGTGCTCTCCTGCCGCTCCGCCTTGCCTGCCTGGGCCGAGGAGTCCTGACTGGCAAGAACCTCTCCTAGCGGGACCTGCAAGGAATGGGCAGGGAAAAAGCACAAACAAGCAATAAGGAGCAGGCAAGCTGGCTCCTGAGAGCTGGCAGAAGCAGCAAGCAGAGACACAGCTCACCTGAAGGCAAAAGCTCTTGTGTGGGGCTGTTCTTGTGGTATTTGTGTGGTGTTTATTTATGTCCCAAGTAACCCTTGAGTTGCTCTGGAAATGTCTGAGTAGAAGCAGGGAACATTTCCCTGCTCAGCCCTGGTCAGCTGGCTTCCCCTCGGGATTTCAGGCCTTAGAGAGCAGCCAATAGGAACTGCATCCCAGCCCTTCACAGACAGACCTCGTCTCTGCCATGCAGAGCTGCTCAGGACTCTTCTCAACAAACTTGGGTCACGTCAAAGCCAAGGGTGCAGTCAAAGCAGTGACTGTAGCTACCTAGATAGGGCGTGGAGAGGGCTAGGTCCCTGCAGGCAGCAGTGGCTCCTCCGCACCCCACAAGGCTGTGAACTGCGCCTTGGCACCTCTCTCTCTGCTGACAGCAGGGAGCCTGCACAGACTCTGTGCATAAAGGGGCTGCCTTTCACCCCATGGGCACTAAAGGACATCGTGCTACCGCTTCTCTGACACCAAGGGAAGTTCACAGTCCCTGTGAGAATGCCAGGGCAGTGATGCCTACATGGGAAAGTTCAGATGCCACTTCCCATGGGTGGTCAGTGGCTGGGCTCAAGAGCTAGGTCCTGGCAGGACTGCAGCCCATAGCATCTTCAGCCACAAAGGGCAAGTACTGCCTGCTCAGAAACTTGCAGCTCTGCTCTGCACCAAAGCTTTGCACTGAACCAACCAAGGCTGCCACTGATTGCTCCTGGATGCTCAGGCCCTGGACTGACAACACGTGGAGGTTTGTTGTCCTTTGCCTCCCCTTTAGCCTCTGGAGGAAGAGAATGAGCCAGAGCAGGTTCTGCTGCTGCGGTGGTGCTCTGCAGACAGGCAGCAGCGTGAGGGAAGGGGAGGAACGTGTCATTGGAACCTGACTTCTGCTGAGCTCTATCCCCAGATGTCCTGCAGAGAAGTCATGAATTTGGATAAAAGTGGGATGCTCAGTCATAAAAATGCAATTCAAGTGGGCTAATGAGACTAATGTTTAGACAGGATTGCACATGCTTCTGTAGGAAATATTTTAGCCAGGCTAGAATTAGCATGCAGCCTCCTGCCTGCAAAGCTTGACTTTCATGAGTTAAAAGCTCTTCAGTGGAAAAGGAGGAAACTGATGGAATCCTTCTGGTCGTGTTCATGCAGACTTTGATATGGACTTTCCTTCGGCCGGCCAGGCCAAGCCCACAGCTTTCTCCACAATCCTCAGACAGCAGGAATGTCAAGGGTGCCCTTCCCACTCACCGAACCCGGCGCTTCACTCCTTCCACGCCTGATGCGACCTGCCGGGGGCAAGAGAAAATGAACCAGGTGCTGTTAGAAAACTGTTTGTGCTGAGAAATCCCACAGAACAAGTCCACCCAAGCAGACAGCATTTTCCTTTCACAACATCCGTCCAGGAGCAACGCTTCTTTAGCACAGCAAGCAAGACTGCAGGCCCGTACCCTGGGCTGTGTCTACCTTTTTCTCAGCTTTGCCACTAAGGAGCTAGGAACTAGGTCACGAAGATGCAAATTGTTCCTTAGCAAAAAAAATGAGTTTCCGTGCCTGCACGGGAACTCATTGTCCAGCGTACAGCTAAAGCAGCTTTTTTCTCTTCTCTTTCCTGGACTTGCTTTTTCTTTCTGTACATTGCATGCAGCATGTCCCACGTGGTTGCTGTAAACAATTCCCCACAAAGCTCCCAGCACACCCCTCTTAGTGCTTGCAGTTCTGTTGGGACACAGCACAGGCCCAGCTCCGGGCTTCAGGAGTACACAAAAACTGCTCGGCACTTTGCCCTTCAGCACAAAGCCAATGGCTCTTGTAGCACACAGAGGGGTCCAGTTAGACAGGCACATCCTTTAAGGAGGGAATGCAGAAGAAAGATGCTTTTCCTCAGCTCTGCAGAGAAGCACACAGTTTTTAGAAGGATGCTTGCAAAGCTCTCCCAGTCTCCATTTTGGAAGTTTCTATACCCTGCTGGGCAAGAGACATTCCCTCTTCAGCTGAAGCTGTTGACAGGAACTTTACCAAACCTATGGCTTTTTGATGCCATTTTTGTTCCAACACACTGCCCCAAGGAAAAATCTTCTATTTACCAGTCAAACGACGAAAAGCTTTCCGAGAAGCCACCAATGAAAAGGCGCTGCTGAACGCTCTACGGACTCGCTCCATCGTTTGAGCAGTGCAGCTGGAGTCCGTAGGCCGGGAAACAAAAATGGAAACAAAACACCACTTGCACAAGTCTTGAGACTGTGCAAGGGAAAAGAGAAAAAACAGGACACTTGCACGAGTCCACGGACTGGGCAAGAAAATACAGAAATAGAAGGACACCCGCTGTAACCTGAGAACAGCTCAGCTGAGGTGATCCTCCTGCACCGAGCACAACAAGAGCTGCTCTGGCTGCTGAGGCCTTGCGGGCACCAGGAAAACCTCCTGCTGACAAGGCTGTGACGTGGCAGCCCTGTGCTGACATCACAATAGCAGCTGCTCTGGGTTGGGCTGGCAATTCATGCATAGCAACCAAACCTTCTCTACAGCCAATGCAAAGGAATAGCCCGGAAAGTTCTCCTCTGTCCCAAAGCAGCACAAAACCCCCTTGCAGTCCATAACCCACAGCTGAAAGGATCCAAGAGTAACACAAATCAGGCACCAAGCCCATACACCCTGCATGCCAAGTTGAACACTGAGAAAGAGCCAGGATGTGAGGAAACCAAAGACCATGTGCCCTTCTACCCAGCAGCGCTTCTGACTAAAACCAAGAACACTTGCTTAAATTCTGTGGATGAAGCCGTGCTTTGCTCTTCTCCTGGAGAGTTCCCTTTATTGGAATGTCTGTCATTCCTGCCCATTTCCTGCATGGCTAACATCAACCAGCAAATTGTAGGGCTTGCTGAAGGAAGAATGACACCTAAGTGGGGAGAAAAAGCCAAGTAACCAACCTGCGGCACGCGCAGCACACTGCTGCTGCTGCACAATGACAGCACCTCAAAGAAGCCTTTGGGGCCTGTGCCTCACTTCTGGCAGCTTCCCTGCAGTAGGCATCTGGCAGTCATAGGGATCTGACTCTAATGGACACACAGGAAGAAGGAAAAGAACGTTAAATCCCAATGTGGGACGACACAGAAGCTGGTGGGAGGAGAAAACCAGTGCACCAGAATGGGCAAGTCCCAGCTAAAAGGGAGTTATGAGGCAGAGATCAAATATCTCAGCTGGTGGGCACACCTGAGGAAGGCAGGCTCAGGAAAACAGAGCCACCACAAGGCTGCCAAAGTTTGGAAGCTTCCTTTCCCCTTCTCTCCTCTGCCCTTGAAACCAGGTTTTTTCTCCCTCCTAGAAATACTTCCTTGAGCATTAACAGCAAGTGCCTGGAAAAACCACCTGGGATTTTCTTTCTCAGTTCAAAACTAAACAGAATGGAGAAAGACCTGGGCTTTTGCTGTTTGCCTGCTTTTGCAGCCATGGTAGCATTTTGGAAGGGCTCTACACAAGTCCAGGTGTTTCCCAGCCCCAGGACCACCACTGGCATCAGCCCAGCAAGTGTAGTGACAGAGCAGCTGGTCAGATGCCACATGTGACATGTGGGAGGCTGCATATTGTCCTGATGCAAATTCCCTCTCTGTGTCAGACTGAAAGTCAGGACAATTCCCAAGAAATGTCTGATTAGATGAGGAACACCGTTGGATCTACAGACACCACATTACTGGTGTCATAATTCCCAAGCTTTAAAATGTTGCTGGGCGACCCCAATTTCCTCTAGGCTAGAGATCAGCAGCCTGGCCCCACCCCAAGAGTTTCCAAACAATTTTTTCCTCTACTTTCTACATCCTAGGTCTTAGCAAAAGTGGCTTCTGCCAGCACAGAGGAGACAGATCATTTGTTCATGTGCAACAGCAGGGATTGGTGCTCCAGCCTGAGAGCTGGAACTCAGGAACTTGGGCAACTGTGCTTTGAGACGCAACCGCAGCCAGAGAATGAGGCTGGGGGTGACAGCTTGGGGAGGAAGCTGGCCCAACAATGGCATTGCACACAAGCTGTGCAGGAGGCACTATCAGCATGACAGCCCTAATAATGCCACACAAACGCCATAAATATACACATTTGTTAGATGCTGGTTGCTCTACATGTATGTTTGTACAGCTGCCTTTATAACCTTTTGGAAAGGGTCAGAGCTACCAGGATTCAGCCAGCATCAGGAGCTGATGCAGCCTGGGAACTTGCTGATTTACAGAGGCTCCTGGCTTTCCAGGTGAAGCCAAGGCAAGCCCTGCTGCTGCTGTTGCTGCTGCTGCTGCGGCTGCTGCCTCTGTGCCAGAGAGCCCCGGCCGGGCAGGGATGGCAGCACTGTGCCGCGGGCGGTTTCTCTTTCCAGAGCTGGGAGGGGCTTTTGAGGCAGTAATGACAGGTGGTGGGAGAAGGAAGGCGCCTTTTCCTGCAGCAGCACTTATGGATGCACTAGGGCCGCCTTCAGGGGAGACTGTGGGTCCGCACCAAGTGAAGCAGAGGGACACAGCTGGAAAACGCTTCCTTTGGAGCCTTCTTGTGTCTTGGAAAAGAAGGGAGGCACGTGACAGGAGGAGCAGCAGGGCCCGGTCCTTCCTCCGTGCCTGCAGTGAGGGGCGGCTGCCGCCGGGCGGCGCCATGGGAAGGGAGCGCCCTGCGCGGGGCGGGCGGGGCGGGGCAGCCGCCAGGGGGCGCCCGGGGCGGGGCCCCTCTGTGAGCGGGGAGAGCCTCGGGCAGCTGCGAAGGCACGAACGGGACTGTCCGTCCGCAAGGCACAGCGCCAGGGCAAAGCACAGCGCCAGGGCAAAGCACAGCGCCAGGGCAAAGCACAGCGCCAGCGCAGGGTAACCGGCAAGGGAATCTTCCCTTGGAATGCAGGATTTAGCTGTTTTGATTCCCACTCCTCGTAGAGCTGGCAGACCACAAAGCCTCCTCAAGCGCAGGTGCCTCCTCTCCAGGCTTCCTGCACTTCCTTTGCTGACAGGGTCCAAGCAGGCACCCTGGGCGCAGGCTCAGCTGATGTTACAAAGCGCTGCTGTCCAAAAGAAAAAAAGACAAAAGCCAAACCAGCCGGGAACTATTAGTTCCCAGGCTGAATTCCTCACAGGCGGAGGCAGGATTTCTCTGCTTCCCAGAGAGATGCAGAAGCAGGACACTAGGGCACGATGTTCCCCTTACCTTCATGTCCAGGACCTTGCTATTGCAGGCCAGCGTAGGTGACAATGGTATTCACTCCTTTACCCAGGTGTCTTCAGCTTGTTGGGATTTTCCCCTGAGAGCAGCCTGAGAATGCTGCTTGCTGTCACAGGGCTTTGTTCCTGCCAGGAAACTCCACAGACTCACTTAGCTTCCTCCTTTCTAAAACATGGCCCAGGTTAGCTGCCAAGAGTTTGAACAGTGTAAGCAGAGTTTTTCAGCAAATGCCAATCCCTGTAAGAAATGCCGATTCCAGTGGGATTTAGGCCCCAGTGTTGTTCTCAAGATCACTGAAGTTCAGGATTTCAGCAGCAAGACAAGAGCAGGCAGCTTGGCAGGCCTCCACCATCTCCAGCACTCACCTGCCTTCCAAATTCCTCTGCTTCCTGTAGCCATTGGCTGAACTCCTGCTCTTGACCTGCGGCCTTCTCCTGTTACCTGTGAGGCTGGCACCTGAGGCATGTTCTGAGGAGGTCTAGAATGAAATGATGGAGGAGAATTCCATGAAACCTGCACTTGGGAGATCGTTTGCCCCATTTAGTGCTTGCAACTGTCCAGAGTAGACGTGGAGTTTGGGGTTCAGTGAGCTGTGCGGCCCAGAAAAGAAAAGACTAAGTTAGCTGAGGAAAACCAGGATCAATTGACTCAGCTCCTGCAGGCCAGAAATGAGAGTGCAGCTAATGACTGAAAAATGCAGTACTGTGCAGCACGGATCCAAAATGGGCATGACAGAGATTTCAAACCCACATCCACGGAGGAATCTGAACTTGCAGGTTTCCCACAAGCCAAAGGGAGTGGATTCTTGCAAAGGCACCAGGAGCTCAGTGTTGGACAGAGAACTTTTTCAAGAGAAGGGCTGACTTGGGAGCTGGTGGAAGTGGAGAGAACAGGCAAATGGGGCCATGGGTGCAGCCCCACAGTGAGGGCTGCTCCAAGGGCACCCCCTGCCATGCACAGGACACGGGCACTGCCCCATGCAGAGGACGTGTGCCTGCCATATTGACAACACAAATGCTGTTTCAGTGTCCTGCAAACACATATGGGTGGTTTGTTAGTCAGCATTTTTTCCCCAGTAGAAAGTCGTCCTTCCTTCAGTGAGCCCTAGAATGTGCTGGTTGATGTCAGCCATGCAGGAAATGGGCAGGAATGACAGGCATTCCAGTTTAGAGAACTAGTTTTAGTCAGAAGCCCTGGTGGCCAAAGTACAGGGTGTGTGGGCTTGGTGCCTGTTCTGTGTTACGCTTGGATCCTTTGAGCTATGGGTTATGCCCTGCAAGCAGGGTTTGTGCTGCTTTGGGGCAGTGTGCGGCCTGTGAAAGGAGTCCTTGTAGGCACCTGATGTTGTAAAGTCTGTGGATAAATTGCAATCATCCTTTTTTCCCATCCTCTGTGATTGTAGGGTTTTCAGACATGTACAGGTGTCTTTTATTTTTGCCATCTTCTTATACAGTCGGCCAATTGCTGCGGGTGTCCCCTTTTCCCCTTTTCCTTGCCATTGTCTGGGGACTTGTGCAAGTGGGTTCATGTTCCATTTTGTTTCCTGGCCTGCAGACTCGAACAGCACTGATCAAATGATGGAGTGAATCCACAGAGCCTTTGGCAGGGCTTTCTTGTTGGTGTCATCGCACAAAGCTTTAAATGGTGTGACGGGTAAGTGGAGGATTTTTTGCTGGGGCAGCATATTGAAACCAAAATGGCATAAAAATGCCAAGTGTTTAGTAAAACTCCTGCCAAGAACTTCAGGTAAAAACTGGGTGTCTCTTGCCCAGCATGGTGTGTGCAGGCATCCTGTTTGGTCTCTGTGATTGTAGAGTCTGCAGACACATGCAGGTCTCCCTTTTTCTTCCTTTCTCTTGTACAGTCTGGCGATTTGTGCAGGTGTCCCTTTTTTCCCCACCTGTTTTGCTGTACAGTCTGAGAACTTGTATAAGTCTCCTTCCATTGTCCCTTTGTTTTTGTACAGCCTGCAAAGTCATGCAAGTGCCTTTATTTTTCAATTTGAGTTGCATCTAAGTCTGGGACTTGTGCAAGGGTCCATTTTTTTCCTCTTTCCCCTTCACGCTCTGGGCATTCTAGCAAGTGGAGGATTTTTCCCTTTTTGTTTCATGGTCTGCGGATTGGAGCAGCATTGCTCAAATGATGAAGCGAGTCCATAGAGGAGTCGGCAGCGCTTTCCCCATACCGGGCTCTGCAGCTGGACCGAGCAGCCGCCCCCCCTGAGCTGCTGGTGCCCCGTTCAGATGGGGATGCCCGGCCTGGGGCGCTTGGCGGCCATGGAGGGGGAGGTCGGGGACCATTCCCAGCCCCGGTCCGAATGCCGACAGCCGCGTCTCGCCCGCGGGGAAAGCACAGGAGGCCCTGCAAGAGCGATTGCGCTGGGTTCACTGCTGCTGCGCCGCAGTTTCGGCACAGCTTGCTCGGGCACGTGGATGTTGGATGGCGCCCCGGTGGGTGGAGGGGATGGCAGTGGAGGTGGAGAACGGGGCTCAGCAGGACGGGATCCGAGCTCAGCCCACTGCTCCCCTGGGCTCGCAGGTGGCCATCAAAAATGTGCCGTGGGATCACATCCGTCATTAGGGCGAGCTGGTGAGTGACCGGGGCCAGCGGCAGAACCCGGCATGTGGCAGGCGGAATAAGCCCAGGCCCGGTAGATGGAAGCCGCCAGGGTGCCGTGAGGGAGAACGGGCGTGAGCTCAGTGAAGAACTCAGAGCATCCTGGGCTGGCTGGGGGCTTCCAGAGCCCCGGCACGGCATCAGCCCCACTGACGGCATTGTGGTCTTCTTGCAGCCTGAGAGAACCCACGTGCCCAGGGAGATGGAGCTGCTGGACAAAGTGTCCACTGGGTTCCATGGTGTTGTTCAGCTCTTGGATTGGTGTGAGCTCCTTAACAACTTCTTGTTGGTGATGGAGTGCCCTGAATGGTCGCAGGACCTCTTTGATTTCCTTCTGGCATGGGGGCTCCGTGTCGGAGGAGGTAGTGCAGGGGCTGTTCCTCCAGGTGCTGAGGCTGTGCAACACTGCAGCAGCTGTGGGGTCCTGCACTGGGACATCAAACCGGAGAACATCCTCAATGACCTGGCCATCGGACAGGCAAAACTGATGGGTTTGCCTGTGGCACCTGCCTCCAAGACACAGTCTGCCCACACTTTGCAGGTCAGCCTGGCCAGGGCTATGCTCCCGGTGGGTCCCGGCATCTCATGGCCCCACCTGGCTGTGATGCCGGGGATTTCCCCGTTTGCTGCAACTCACACCTGTGAGCCACAGAGATCTGCCTGTACGAGACAGAAAGAAAGATCAGAAGAATCATTCCACCTTCTCGCGCAGCTACACCAGTTCCTCTCTTACTCAGAAAGACAAAATTCAGTTTTCTGTGCATCAGTGGAAGCCTATTGCACCTGCAGAGCTGACAGGCTGTTTCCCTGCTGCTGAGCTACAGGCAGATTTACCAAACAAGCGGCATTACCCAACATGGACATACACAGAGGGACCACAAGCAGATGATTTTGTCCCACTTAATCTCAAAGGTCACCACTCCATCCATCCATCATCCATCCATCCATCGTCCATCCATCCATCCATCCATCCATCCATCCATCCATCCCTCTATCCATTCATCTATCCATCCATTCTCAATCTATCCATCCATCTCTTATTCCATCCATCCATCCATGCATCCATCCATCCATACATCCATCCCTCGATTCATCCATCCATCCACCCCTCCATCCATCCATCAATCCATCCATCCATCCATCAGTTCGTCCATCCATCCATCCATCCATCCATCCATCCATCCATCCATCATCCATCCATCAATCCATCTATCCATCCATTCATCATCCATCTATCCATCCCTCCATCCATCCATCCATCCATCCATCCATCCATCCATCATCCATCCATCAATCCATCTATCCATCCATTCATCATCAATCTATCCATCCATCCATCCATCCATCCATCCATCCATCCATCATCCATCCATTCCTCATCCATCCCTTATTCACCCATCCGTCATCTATCATCCATCATCCATCCATCCATACTAACCTCTGTGGCTGGAAGGGATTTTGACTGCATCTTTTTACTTCTTACAATTTTCTATTTGGATTGGTTGCTACAGAAATCTGAGAAATTGCAAATTGCTTTAGCAGATTACCCAGGGCAGATATCTATCCATCCAACTAGGCACAAGGTGTTAAGCTGTTCTTTTAACTTAGTCCCAAAGCCATGGAGAAGTGAGACTCCGTTTGCAAGTTATGACAATATTCACGGATGGTTCTGGGAAAACCCATAAATTAGTGATTGTGTGGAGGGATTCTGATACCAGATCCTGGCAATCTGATATTGCTGTTGTTGAAGGGTCTCCACAAATTGTAGAATTAGCTGCTGTAGTCAGAGTGTTTCAGAAATTCAGCTGACCTTTTAACCTAATAAGAGACTATGCCTACGTAGCCAGAATTGTGTCTAGAGCAGAAGCCTCTGTCTTAAAATGAGTTAGAAATGATCTTCTTTTTTACTGGTTGAAACTACTAGTTTTTCTTTTGGATCAAAGGGCTGCTCCCTACTTTGTTATGCATATAAGGTGGCATTCCAGTTTGCCTGGGTTTCTTAGAGAAGGCAACGCCCAGGCAGACTTGTTAACTCTACTGGTGCAACAAAATAGAGCAGGCTCAGGATAAGTCACTGATTTTTTCACCAGAACGCTGGGCCTTTAGTAAGGCTTTTTGAGCTTACTCCAGCACAAGCTTCTGGTATCATTGCTACATGTCCTCATTGTCAGCATTGCTCTCTTCCTAATGCAAACACAGGGGTCAACCTGAGAGGCCTACAGAGCCTACAAATTTGGCAAACAGACGTGACACACTTTCCTGAATTTGGTCGTTTGAAATTTCTGCATGCTTCCATTGATACCTTTTCAGGCACTCATTTTGCCTCAGCCCACACAGGAGAAACAGCAGAGGAGGCTTGTCATCATTTCACCGCTGCCTTTGCCACATCAGGAATTCCGCAACAGATTAAGACGGATAATGGCCCCGCATACATTTCCCATAAAGTTGCAAATTTTTCCTCCTTATGGGGAATTACTCACAAGACAGGCATATCCCATCACCCACCAGGCAGTCCATTATAGAGCAAGCCCTTGGCTCCCTCAAGCATCACCTGGCCCAAGAGAAGGCAGGAAACAGAGATACACCTGCTGAAAGACTACAGAAAGCCCTATATGTTTTTAATTTTTTGAACTGTTCCATGATGGATTTAAATCCCCCTATGACTAGGCATTTTGCATCATCCACATCTCTTTCCTGCAAGGAAAAACCACCGGTACGGATCTGTGACCTAGAATCTGGCAAAATCCTTGGTCCTTACCCTTGGGTCACATGGAGAGGGGGTTTGCTTGTATTTCCACAGAAAAGGGACCTCGTTGGATCCCTGCAAGAAATGTGAAACCATTCCAGGAACCTCTAACAGCACCTGACAGAGACTAGGCCTCTTCCCAGCTCTCAGAAGAGGAGGGGGAAGAGGAACCACACAGCGACTGCAGCTCATGACCAACATCTTCTGTCCCACCTACAAAGGAAACTGTGAACCTTGGGTTTTATGTCAGTGCAAAAAGTGTGGAGATCGGTGGTATCATGGAACCCTTTTGGCAAAAGCATGGTGTGCATCATCTTATGACGTGGAGTTACAAATAAAGTATAAAGCCATTGAATTTTTAATTGTAGTAGGCCACGAGGAAAGGGATAGCCCTCGGCTCCCTATTCTCAGGAGGGAAGTTTTGAGGGAAGCTGAAAATAGCCCTATTTGCAAAGTAGAGTGCAAATGAAACAATTTAGTGCCTTATATCTGGCCAGTCTCTGAACAAGCTTGGGAGAGGACAAAAAGGGAATGTGCTAAAAGATATGCTTGGAAATTAAAATCCAAAAAGGGGGTTTTGCTGCAACATAGAATGGAGTTAAAATGGATGCTCTGCTTATGTTTGTTAGCACTGCTTAGTTTTACTAACACAGGTTGGCCTGTTGACCAACCCAAAACAAATGTTTGGATAACTCTAGCCAATGCAACAAAACAACATACCCTATGCTTGGCCCCTGCATCCCCAGAAAATCCATTCTCAACCTGTCTAGTCGCCTTGCCGTTAGACAATTGGCCAATACCAAAAAATACTGAAAGTGTGGTGCAGAGTTCAAATCCTGTTGATGCATGGGATCAGTGGACCCGCTACCTTCTTGAAGCACCCTTGGAGCCCCAAGAATTAGAGCTCCTGGGTTCTGTAAGAATGGATTTTTGTGTTGATTTTAAATACAGAGGAAGAAATCAGTCTAAAGCTTGGGATGTTTCTCCCTATCACCCTGTGTATAAGAATCAAGCCTTTTGGTGTAATTACAATTCTGGCAGCCCTTCTAAATCCAGCAATGCTCCCTTCAGGCTGCCATCAGGAATGTTTTTGGTCTGTGGAGATCAGGCCTGAGCTGCGTACACAAGAAGGTCCCTGTAGTCTGGGACTATTGACTGTGCTAACACCTAACACATCCATGATTTTACAGCACAAATATCCCCACAGAAGAAGGTGCAGCTTACATGCATTTGGTAAACACTGCAATGATGAAGTGTCTCTGTGGTCTGAGACCCAAATGAATTTGGCCTCTTTACTTTTGCCAAAATTGGCTGCAAAAAAGGCCTTAATCCAATTAGGTGAGATGGCTTGCTGGCTGGCAAAACAGACAAATGCCACTAGCTCTGCTTTGTCCAACCTGTTAATGGGTGTGTGTAGTATAAGGCGTGTTACTTTGCAAAACAGAGCTGCAATAGATTTTTTGCTCCTAGCACAAGGTCACGGCTGTGAAGATTTTGATAGAGTGTGTTGCATGAATCTTTCTGATCACTCTGAATCTATTCATAAAAGCAAAGAACAGCTGAAGGATAGTGTGTTTAAACTAAGAGTAGAATCTGGATTTTGGCTAGATAACATGTTTAGTGGCTGGGGTTTAGCTCCCAGGCTAAAGGATTTCTTTAGGATAGGTATGCATGTGGAGATTTCGATAATAATTATATTAATCATGATACCTTGCTTGCTTCAATGTGTGCAGAGATTAATTAATAAGACCATTAAAGGAGTGGTTTTGGTTGACATAGAAGGGGGAGATATTGGGATGCATGAGACAGAGAGTACTTTGGGCCTTATTGGCATAAGAGAATTGATAGATAAAATGCCTTGGCAAAAGCAAACGGAACTTTGAGAATTAGATCTAGATTGCAAGAAGATTTAATTAGACAGGTTTACCAGAAAAAGAAAATCCTATTAAACAATGCAAGCAAGAGATGTTGTTATATGCATAAGTTTCTGCATGTGATTTCAACCTAATTATTGTAGTACACATTACTAGTCTCCCTAAAATAGTATATAAGTGCTTGTATCCCACAATAAAATCAGATTCTGATCACTGAGTCAGTCTCCCAGTCTGTCTCCATTGCCGACAGTGGGACAGATGTTTGCCCAAGCTGCATGCTCCCTGTAAGATTCCTTGCAAGAATTTGGATAGCCACATCCCAGTACAAATGAGATGCAGTCATTCCCTTCTCTGTCAAAATCTTCAGGCAGACCCAGGAGGCGTCTAGAAAGTGGAACAAAATCCTGGGTGGGCGGGGAAAGAAGTGCACACAACTGCTCTGCAAATCAACTCTGTTCACCTGTGACATCATGAGCCTTGGCTTAGCTTGCTTTCCTGATGACTCAGCATAGACATGTCCTCTGATGGTGGACAGCACAGTGCCTTGAAAGGAGCTTTACCCTGGGCTCTTCCCACTTGGAATGCTGAGGTGGCATTTGAAAATCAATGCAATTGCTGAAGGGCCCAGAACTACCTTGAAATTCTCTTGCTGAAACACTGCACTTGTTAGCCAGAAGAGTTCCCTCCATTTGAAAGCATCTCATTTTCCCCATTTCCAAGTCAGCTCACAGCAAGCAGCCGTGTGTAGGGCTTAGAGAAGGAAGCATGGCACCTACGCGTGGAAAGCCCAGTGTGGGCCCTCCGAGCAGAGCACTTTGGTGCCCCAAAGGTTTAAGAGAGGCCACTGTTAGGAGGATGTGCCATTTCAGCCCTCCTTTACTCTTCTATACCAAGTGATTGCCAGCAAGGAGGGACAAGCAGGGCCTGGTCCCTCCTCCTGCCCTGCTCTGAACTGCAGCTGGCACTGTGTGACACCAGGACACAAGGGAATAACATCTCTGCAAGGCAGGTGGGGCGGTGTGGGGAAGCTGTCAGGGGGTGTGTGGGGCGGGGCAGGGCCCCTCTGCCAAGGGGGAGAGCCTTGGGCCGCCCGGAAGCAGCGCAAAGCCAGGAACGGGACAGCCCGTCCGGAGCGCACAGCTTCCAAGGCACTGAGCAGCTTAGGCATGGCATGACATGGGAGGGAATATTCCAGGGCTCTGGAGGCTTTGGAGTTTGTATTGCCAGTCCTGCTAAAACCAAGGGCTCCATCAGAGCATCTTCTTGAGACATAAACTTCAAGGAATTTAGGGATTTTAGAGGGGCTGAGGTTTTAGTTAGAGATAAGGTTTATGAGAGTTAATTAAAATAAATGGGTAGGCCTTGATGAAGTTAAGAGTTAGTAGTTAACTAGTAATTGAGGACAGGGAATGGCAGTTCTACCAAGGGTTCATTTGTCATACTTTTGCATTGAAATGGTAGACAGGTCAGAACAAGGAAGACTTCATTTACTTCCTCATTTGGGACCCCTCCCCATGAAAGGGACCACTGACCCATTTCAAGGGACAAACTGCACATGCTTAATAGCTTTTGAACAAATTACAATATGAAGCAGGGAATGGGATGTACCAAAGTTATGAATATGCATTTGTATTTTGGGTATTCTATACTTGTATAGATAAAAGGACTCTGTAATCACTGTAAATTGCGGTGTGTATTTGGGAGCTGCACGCTGCCCAGTGTCACAATAAACGTACACTTTCTAACTTTAAATTGTTATTGAGTCTTTGTCTGACACAGTTGGATATTGGTAGTAGATCAATATCTGTATTTTAGAAAAATCATTCTGGTTACTTCACCATCTTCATCGTCATCATTCTGTCCTCCAGGTGGCCAGGTAAGGCTGACAGCTCACAGCACATCTGCTGAATTCCAGCTTCTTCTTTGCTCGCTTCATTCATTTAGGACAATTCTTTCATTTCTCCTTCAAGGATAATTCTGAGCTTCCCTAAATCAACAATACTCTTCTCTTATCTAAGCAATGCATCAAGAATGAAGCTTTCTATGCTCTATAGGCCTAACTGAAAAAAGCCTCGCCAAGGAAACCTCAAACCATTACATTTCCTATCGATGGCAAAGCTCCTTAGAAAACTCAGGGGATGGCTGAAGCTATGCCTAAAGATGATACATCCCCTCTTCCCTCCTCTCAGCAGGCGGGGCACAAGGGCCTCCTCAGACACAGCCCTCTCCTCTCCAGTCCTCCTGCACTTGCTTTTCCCAGTTAAGGCAAGCAAAGCTGCTTAGCTCACTGTGTTCTTTGGGCCTCTGAAAGGGACTGTCCGCTTAGCTACAGCATGGCAAGGAAGGGAGTCTTACAACACTCTGGGTATTTTAGACTTTTATTGTCACTTGGGCTGAAACAAAGTGTCCCCTCACTACTTCTCCATCTTTATCATTCTGTCCTGCAGGTGGCTTGTTCAGGCTGACAGCTTGGAGTGCATGCAGGCTCCAGTTCGGCTGCAGCCCACCTTTTCCTCCTCATAAGCTTAATTCTTATTATGACAATTCTTTTATTTCTACTTAAAAGATACCTCAGAGCTTCCCTAAATTAACAACACTCTATTCTAAGCGAAACAATCCTCTATTATCTAAGCTATCTACCTTCTATAGTCCTTAAAAGTTGATGCCTAAATTTCCTAATTCTTTAAACATTCATCTTTTTCAGAAAGAAAAACAACAGAGCTGTAAATTGAACCTAATCACACACCTAACCGAACCGAACCGATCCGAACCGGACCGAACCTAACGTAAGCTAACCTAACCTAACCTAACCTAACGTAACACCTAAATTGAGCAAATATCAAAACTATCACATTTCCTAACTACGGCACATCTCCTCTTAAAATTCTGGCGATGTCTGAAACTCTGCCTAAACATGACACATCCCCTTTTCCCTCCTCTCAGCTGGCGGGGCATAAGGGCCTCCTCAGGCGCAGGTGTCTCCTCTCCAGTCTTCCTGCACTTGCTTGGCTGAGATGATCAGTGCAGCCAGGCTGGAGGCAGGATCGCCTGAGGTCACAAATGGATGCTGCCCAGAGGAAAAAGAAGAAAGAAAGGAACTCTTACTTTCCAGGATCCCCTCCTCACAGGCTCAAGCAGGATTCCCTGGCTACCAGGAAGACACACAAAGAGCACCGAGTGCAGTATGTCCCCCTGCGCCTTCCTGTCCTGGGAGCTGTCTGGGCCACGTGGCCTACATTCCTCCTCATCCCTTTGTGCAGGTGTCCTCAGCTCCCAGGGCTTTGTGGCCCTTTGCTTTTTCTTACCTGCAGGAGTTCCTGAGCAGACCAGCGCCTGTCCTCGTGTGCCTGCAGGCAGCAGCGGAGGAAGTCGCGCAGGAGAGCCGAGTGGTGCCTGGGGTTCTGCAGTTTTGGGGGCCCGTTCCTTTCTATCAGTTCAAAAACCTACAGCACATGGATGCAAGAGGACACTCCACCTGCTCCTTTGCTAGCCACATCAGCTCTCTCCACACAGAGCACTCTTGCTAAGCTGCGCCTTACCCTGAGACGGGCTTCCCGCTGGTAAGGAGCTTCCCCTTCCACCATTTCCAGCCCCATGATCCCCAGCGACCAGATGTCCACTTTGGGGCCGTAGGCTTCTCCTCTCACCACCTCCGGTGCCATCCAGCTGGGAGTGCCGACGCTGGAGCTGCGCTTGCTGTGCTCAGGGCTGAGCTGAGCACAGAGGCCAAAGTCACCTGAGGACAAAAACAAAGCCTATCAAAGCCAGTTACCACTTGCAGAGGTGCCAAAACCATTGCCCACTCCAAGCCTGACCAGGCCATGCTGAATCTAGCTGAAAAAGCAGCTGAGCTCTCCTTCCACGTGGCTGGAGCCTGGCAAATATGGCATCGGCCACTTCAAAAGCACCCTGACGATTCACACACTGGCCAAGCGACGCTTCTGCCCAAGTGGCCGTCACCAAAATGCAAGCGCACAGCAAATGCTGGAAATGCTGCAGCCAGCAGGGATACCCACCCAACTTGACAGATCCATCCATGCCCACAAGGACGTTGCCGCTTTTGATGTCTCTGTGGATGACTTGGCGGGAATGAAGGAAATGCAGTCCTTGCAGGCACTGAGAGAGAAAAAGAAGGGAGGGAAAGTTAACATGCAGGATCTGATTTCATCCCACCAGCAAGCAAAGAGCGCGACGGGACTCCACCAGCCTTCAGTAGGAAGCGTGCCACCTTTGGCTGGGTGGCGGCACGGCAAAGATTTTTGGGGAAGCCTAGTGGCAGCAGAGGAGGAAGCAGCACCTTCGAGCTGTTCCAAAATGCGTCGCCATCCGGGCTGCAATGCTACGCTTCGAAGCTGAGGACAGCTCTTTGCCCTTAGCTTGAAGTTCTGCCACCTGCATGCTGCCTTCCAGTGGCAAGCAATGTAGGACAGACAGACAGGCTCCAGGCAAACATTCCTAGGCAAAGCTGAGAAGAGGAAGCAAGTGAAACCAAGCGAGTGAGCGAGCACCTGCACCAGAGGACAGACAGGATAGAAGAGTGCAAGAACAGAGCCTGAGGAGTGTGGGGACACCGGCAGGCACTTCACTTCCCGTGCTCTTTCTTCTCCTGTGTGGCGTGACAGTAGCAGTAGCAGCAAAAGAAAGCAGAGAGCTAGAAATCTCAGCTCTCCTTAAGCTCCAGTTGACAAGCAGCCTCCTGGGCCGGCCTGGGGAAGCACAAGTGGGATCCCTCACCTCCCGACAGACAGCGCCTATCTGTCCTTCCTCCAGGTACACTGCCCTGAGCACATCAAACAAGGTGCCGCCATCCATGAACTCCATGGCCAGCCAGAGTTCCTCATCCACCAGGTAGCTGAAAGAAGAAAACCATGGCATGGAGAGACAGCAATGGGCGCAGCC
Source organism: Setophaga petechia (assembly GCA_024362935.1). Taxonomy (NCBI): domain Eukaryota; kingdom Metazoa; phylum Chordata; class Aves; order Passeriformes; family Parulidae; genus Setophaga; species Setophaga petechia. Next base: position 37,824,805 of record JANCRA010000004.1, read on the forward strand.
TCAGTCACACCAGGGCCTGAGCCAGGTGTTTGCAACTGCTCTCCAAGCTACGTGTACCACAAGAGATTATTGAACACCAGCTCCACCTCCTCCCACGCTCTGGAGACGAGCAGAGAAATCATCACCAGCTCCATTCTCTGCCAGTGACCAAAGGGCATTGCCTCTTCTGGCTTGCACTAGCTAGAGCTACATTGACACGAGAATACGCCAACCTGTCTAAGTAGGAAACGATATTGGGATTCCTGTTGTCCCTCATGGCCAGGATTTCATTGGCAGCCAGCTCCTCGGACATCTCCTCCTTGAGCGACATGATCTTGATTGCCACCTGAAATGACATTGGCGACCGCTACCTTGAGAAGACGCACCCTGCTGGAGATCACAAGGAGCTCGGAGCGAGTGCTGGAGCAATGAGGCTGCGGGCTGGGCCAAAGTGCCTTGTCACTAGACAGCAGAGCTTAGCAGAAGCACCAAAGGCCATCCCAAATGCATTCTGCCCCCTGAGCCTAGACTGTACTTCAGAGGAACAGCCTCTGCTGCAGACATGGAGCTGCCACCCAAACCTCCAGGCAGAACTCACAGCAGCGGGGAAAGCGCTCCCGAGCTGCAAAATGGCATGGGGCTGTTGGCACTTTACCTGTTGTCCACTGCTGGTGTCAAGGGCTTTATAAACAGCTCCAAACCCCCTAGAAAGACAAAAGCAGCAGAAAGAGCCCTTTATCCCTCGGCAGTGAGATCAAGCCCAGGCAGCAGATCTCCCCAGGCTGCCTGCATGCCTGCCTTAGGAAATGCCTGGCTGCGGCGTCTCTTCGGCCAACAGCACGTCAGCCCGTGAGCCCTCTGCCATGTGGGGCAGGCTGTCCAAGGCAACACTAATGTGCAGCGTGAAGACCAAGGGCCGCTGGAAATCTCCAAGGCGCACGCCCAGACAGGGAATTTCCAAACCTAAGGGCAACTCTTTCCTTGTGCGAGTGTGCACGTATGTGTGTGTCAAAAAAGGGAGAACAATTAGAGTCAGAAGACTGTCCTTGAGAATCTGACATTTCCTGGAAGGCAAGGTTCTCTTTCAGGCCAGAAAGCTGCAGGGGCAGGGGGTCTCCCAGCTCCTGCTCCTCATTGCTGCAAGCAAGACACTGCCAGCATCAACTTTCTTTGATGAGGCCTTTGGATTGCTCTGACCCAGCAGTCCAGGCAGGCAATAGGAGGTCAAGCCAGAGCCTGACCCTGACTGGAGCTTGCCTGACTTCACGTTTGATATTGCAACAGCCAAAGAACTGGCCCACACTTTTGTAAAATGAGCCGATGTCACGCTTACCCTCGTCCGAGTTCTTCAAATGCCGTGTATTTTCTCATTGGCTGGCCCTGACTCACGATGCTCCCTGAAAGACAAAAGCAGTGCAGGGCACTCACTCGCACACGGAGATGCCGCTGCCCAGAGCGTCCCAAAGGCAGCCCCACTGCCGGCAGCTCTGGGCCCTTTGCGGTCCCCTGGCTTCCAGCTGCTGAGACAAGCAAGTTGGAGGGCCATCTTTTCCACCTTTCATCAGGTGGCCTTTCCAAGAAGGCCCTTATTTCTTTCAAGTGCAGCATCCCATGCCAAAAGCCAAAATGCTGACTCTTAAAAAGGGGACCCTAAGAGGTAACCAGGGGCCTTTGCAGCCTCTGCAGTCACACCCGCCATCACTGGTGGCAGGTCCACTGCCAGGGCCGCAAAGTGTCTGAGTCAGAGGAGGAGTAAGAACCAGAGCCAGAAAACAGCTGGGGCCAGAAAACTCCCTGGGGCCTAGTCACTTGCTAGGTGCCAGCCTTCTGCTCAAGCAGAAACAATCTCTGCTTTTGTCTTTGGCCTAGAAGGCAGCCCAGGCAGAGCCAAGCCAGGCCCAACCACCCTCACAGGCAGCATGGACTCCCTGAGCGCTGCCGCGCTGCCTCAGAGCACAACAACAGCTTCTGCAGAGAGGCCTAAGTGTCTCTGAGACCGAGGGGCAACTTCCAGTGCAGCCTACACCCAGACACGCACACAACACACTGCTCTGACAGACAAGAAATGCACCAGACGTACTCAGTGTCTTCGGACCCTGCTCCTCCCTCATCTCGGGCTGCTGGGCTGTGCTGCTGTAGGAAGCGCCAGCAGCGGGGGGCGAGCTGGCTGCTGCAGGCCATGCTGCTCCAGCGGCACCAGGTTGAATTGCAGAGCCTGTCCTGAGCTGGGACAAGAAAGGATTGCCCGTCAGAAGGGTGGCCGGCACACATGCCCCGCACGGCCAAAGCAAGGCCTTGGGAAGGTGCTGTCAGCCACCGCCAGGCCTCTCCAGCTGGGGCGTTTCCCATGTGCCCTTCTCAAAGGCAACTTTGGGAAAAGCCCAAAGGCTACTTGGATCCAGCCCCTCACGGCTGCCTCCATGCTCGATTATTTCAGCTTTTCTGCAAGACACTGGCAACAAGGTATCTATCAATGGGGCTGCCAAAATCCAGAATGAGATCAGAGCATAGCCCCAGAGCCTTGTTGCTTTCTCCGTCTGTCTTTTTCTGGGCAATGAAATCAGCCCAGAGTTGGCATGCAGCGGTCTGCTCAGAAGCCCGCAGCGTGTCCCTTCTGTGATCTGTCTCACGGATTTCCCCTCTTCTATGGCAGCCTTTAGGGAGCGGCCCTTCTGAGCCGCCTTCCAGCCCTGCCCAGACCCACCCACCCTTTACAATGCAGGGCTGCCCAGGATTCTCTTCTCCAAACTCTGCTCTGAGCGGCTGGAAGTGAAGCCTGAAGCTAATCAGCCCATGGAGAGGGCAGGTCCCTTCCAGGGGCCACTGCCTCCCAGGTAGCCTGCAAGGCTGTCTACTGGGTCTTTGGGCCGCGCTGTCCGCTGACCACAGGCAGCCTGCACTGACAATGGGCACCAGGGGCTGACTCCTACACTGAGAATCATTGAATGCTGCCTCCTGCCTGATCCCAAGAGACATTCTTGGGCCCTGTCAGCATCCCAGCTTAAATGTCAAACTTGAGAACCCCTTGGCCATGGTTCCCTGGCTTGCCTGAAGCAGCACTAGGTCATGGCAGGCACACAGCCGCCAGCATCTTCAGCCAAGAGCAACAAGGGCTGCTCCAAATCTGGAAGCCTGGCCCTGCACCAAAGGCAGTGCCAAGCTCAGCTGCCACTTACTGGCTCTGCAAGTTCAGGCCGTGAAGGGACAGCAGCTGGAGGCTTGGTGTTCCTTTGCTCCTCTTCACCTTCTTCCTCAATGCCAGAGGCAGCCGGAGGAGCTGCTGACCCTGGTGTTGAGCCCTGCAGACAGACAGAAGTGAGAGAGATGGGCAAAAGCCAGTCCCTTAGGAGCTGCTTTCTGTTGAGCTGGGAAAGGACCCAGAAGAAGGGGAAATCATAGACTTTGATACAAGTAGGACTCTGAGTCACAAAAACCCGAGGAAGATGGCTGAATGAGCTGCTACTCCATCTTGCTGTGCATTTCAGCTTGCCTGCTGCCTAGAAGCAGCAAGATGCCTTGCAGCTGTCCCATTTGCCTTTCATCTCTTGGAAGGCTCTTCACTGCAAAATCAGCAAACAGCCAGTGCTCCCTTTGCTGCTGCTGATGCCACCAGGCAGCTGGCCTTTCTTTCAGCCTCCCACGCTGGCACTCCACATTCGACTGCAACAGGCCAAGCTGGCTGAATTGCTGCACAATTCTCACACGCCAGCAACGTCACAGCTTCCTTTGCCACTCACCAAAGGACAGGCTTGTCTCCATCCGCGTGTCAGGTGACCTGCAGCGAGCAAGGCAAAAGGAGCCAGAGGCCCTTAGAAAAGTGCCCGTGCTGGCGACTCCCACAGCACAAGGCAGTCCCAACACAGAGCATTTCCCTTTCCCAACATGCCACCAGGAGCAACAGCTCTTTCCCACAACAAGCAAGAGAACAACAAGGATGCTCTAGTAGGCTCTGTCTACATTTGGGCCTCTTTTGCCAAGAGAGAAATAGAAACACGCTGGTGGAAATGCCCGCTACTCTTCAAAAGTTTGAGCTTCTCTTGTGCCCAACAGCTCAAGCAGCATTTTCCTCTTCTCTTTCCTGCATTTTACATATATATTCTTTTGAATTGCATGCCCTAATTCCCATCCCTTGGCTGAAGATGATAGCCCAGCAAAACTTCCACCAAGGGCCCCTTCCCTGTGGCAGCTCCCTGCTGTGGCAGCTCCCTGCTGAAGCAGCCCAGGAACAGCTACTGGGCTCAGCAGCAAACCCTCCCTACATTGGAGTTTGTGCTGCATCACCAAGGCAATGGCAGTTTTGGCACACCACCAGAGGGTCAAGTCATGCAGCCAAGGCCTCTGAGGGGTAGAATTTGGAGGGAAAGGTGCTTTCCTTCACTCCTGGAGAGAACCACTGAGTTGGTAGAAGTACTTTGGAGGATCTCTCCTCAGAGTCTGCAATTTGCAGCTTGTCTTGCTTGAAGCAGCAAGCTGAGGAAATGCCAGACTCCCCTGCCGCGCACTCTCCCGGGAAGGGAAGGCAACGGCCGCGGGTTGCACGGCAAATACTCTGCACCCGCCACCCAGTACAGATGCCCCCTTTTTAGCTGATGCTGCTGGCAGGACATTTACCAAAGCGGTGGCATCTTCATGGCCATTTTGTTCCCAAATGAACTTGACCACTGTGCAGCATAAAGAGCAGAGTGAAGCAAAAGCCGGGTGATGCCAGCCCCAGGATAAACCTTTACTTACGAGTCAGCTGGGTCAGGTAGTAGCCAGAATAAACAACAGAAAAGACGGTGCAAACCGCGGCACAGACTTGCCCGATCATTTTGGCAGCACTGTGCGGGTTTGCACGCTGAACGCCACCCAAGGGAAAGCCAAGACTCCTCTCGGGGTGCAGGCAGTCTGCTGAACACTCCTTGAGCCTCCTGCAGGGAGCGAGCAGAAGAGCTGCTCTGGACGACCGGGCCTATCGCGCGCACCAGGACAACACTGTGCAGACAGCACTGTGACGTGGCACCGCTCCTTTGAGCTCACAATAGCAGCTGCTCTGTGGCTTTCTTGTGCCCAGCAAGCCAACCTTCTGTACAGCTGATGCGAAAGAAAAGCCTGGGAAGTTCTCCTCACTCATAAAGCAGCAGAAAATGTCCTCCCAGTCCATAAGGCACTGCTGAAGGCATCCCAGGGGAACTCAGAAAATGCACCAACCCAAGCGCCATCCAAGGATTCCAAGCAACCTGCCTTTTGGTCCCAAAAGCTTTGACTGAAAGCAAGTCTGCTTGTTCTAGGTGGCATCGTAGCTGGTTCTGAAAAGTCTCACTTCTTCAATGTCATTTAGGGGGGAAGAGAAGCAAATATAATAAATTTCCAGGACTATTGTTTGTTGGGGAGGATGAAACAGGAAAGCCTTATAAATATGATTGCCTGGCAAAAGATTTTGAACACAGAGAAAGTATAAACGAGATTGAAATGAAAGCAAGTTTTGAGATCCCTTTGTTACTGAACAACGGGAAAACAATGATGTGGCCAGCTGAAGGTAATCCCCTTTTGATGAAACAAGACCCTCTGCAAGCAGGCAGGTCCAAGGGGCCAGCAGACCCTGCCTGCTTGGCAGAAGGGGTCCACAGAGTAGTTTTTAGGGCTTAAAATGTAGCACAGTATGGTCATGTAGTGATTCTTTAAGGTTGTATGGAAATGCTGTAGGATTTCTATATTGTACTAGATTGGATAGCAAGAATCAGAATATTCAACACAGAAGATGATTTATTGTATTGTAATGGGAACTTTGCCCACTTATCACTTCACCTTCCACTTCTTCTACTTCTTCTTATTTACTTTCTATACTCTTACTTTTGCTTCTTAGCCCTTACCCTTTCTATTCTCTTACGTTCTACGCCTCTCTTCTCTCGGGCCCGCTCTGAGCTGCAGCTGGCAGCTCCCAGCAGGGCCCTTCACCCATGCCCTTTGCAATAAACTTCAAGTTCTGCGACCTGGCTTCAGAGATCTCCTGCTCCTGCATCCAACAATTGTTGGCTGCAGAGTCTTCTTGAGCACGCAGGAGCATGCTGACCTTTGCTCTGACTTGCTTTGAAGGCTGACCTCCCCTTGTGGCAGGGAGACCCTGGCTTAGCTCTTGACGCAAAGCTCCTCTTTGCTGTTTCTCTGGCAACTGAAAGTCTCAGAACATCCGGAAGAGCCGTGCGCTGATTCTTGGGCTGCCACACTTGTGTTGTGTCGGAGCTCTGGCAGCGGCCTGCGGCCGGCTACTCTGCAATGGCCTGCAGATGTTGAGCCCAAAGGAGGCCGCTTTGGAACAGTCCAAAGCTGCAGTGGGATATTGGGGTGCACGAGACAGACCATACTTTGGACTTTAATAGCGTAAGAGAACTGATAGATTAAATGCCTTGGTAAAATGTCTTGCAAGCAAGAGATATTGTTATATGCATAAGTTTTGTATGTGATTTCAACCTAATCATTGCAGTACACATTACTAGTCTCCCTAAAAAAGTATAGAAGTGCTTGTATCCCACAAGTCAAATGGGATTCTGATCACCAAGTCAGTTTTCTCGTCCCTCTCCACTGCTGACAATTGGTGCCCTGTTTGAGGAAATGACTTGGCCTGAGTGTCGGGCAGTCAGTGAGCCCCTGGAACTGATTGTGACAGTGAGAGAACCGCGTTGGGGCCCGCAATCCCTGTCTGCTGCAACTTGACAGGTGAGCCAGGGGAACTAAAGGAATTGGGAAGAAATTGTCCAAACAGAGAGACGTCTATGAAACCATGCTTGCCCTTCTGGACAGGCATGGCTTCCCCATCCCAAAGAACAACCTTAAGTCACTTTTAGGATGGGTGTCACACATGGTCTCTAACGCTACCCCGTCTTCTGTATTTACTCCCCGCTTCTGGGACAAAGTCAGCGTAAAAGTCTACGACCTCTCTACGCTGCCTGGCCACGAGCCAGAGCTCAAGACTTTTCATGATTGCTGAGCCCCAGACAACCCCAAGCCTGGTGGCACCCACAAGTCCTGTACTGTTGACAAAGAGCAGGTACAGCAGGTGCTTTGCCTCGCTGGCCTGGCTCCTGCCAGGCACTGTCCTCTCTGCTGCCCTGTACTGCCAGCAGACGTGCCCACCTTCTTGGTTGCACTTGCAGAGCCTCATACCTATTAGGCATGGCCACCTGGGAGGCAGGAGCAGTCACAGGGGAGACGTGCCAGCTACACCGAGCAGGAACCAAAAGCATCTATGGGCACAGCTGAAAGCCTGTATCTGCACAGGCTTTCAGATGTTCTGGCTGTGTCATGATCCGCTCATGTGAGAGGGCAGTCGTGATGGTTCGTTTTCCTCATCTCAGAGCGCAAAACACAACACAGTGGGGATTTCAGTATTAATCCAAACAAATGCACTTTTATTGAATGAGCACAGCAAATGCGATAGAGGGATTAAGGGAAAGGGAAAAGATAGAGAAAGGGGGAGAGAGAAAGAGGGGATATAGCAAGCAAGCGTAGAAAGACAAAGTCCTGGTAGTACAGCCGATGAAGTTCGCCTAGTCATGTTGGGAAGATCTCAAAGGTTCTGGTTAACTCAAGGTTCTGTTATAGTGCATTGCTGAGCGGGGAGAACCAGATCTTCTATTGAAATTGCGGAGGGGAAAAAAGATCCAATAAAGAATAGATGTAACAGGTAGTCCATGTTCTCAGCAGCAGGTGAGGACCAATGTCTTCTTGGTCCAATGGCCACACTTGCAGGCAAATATCTCGCTGTGGTCACGTTGGCTCCCCCACACAGCTCCCCCGTGTTGGGGGTTTCAGTCTCAGTCCTTGGGAAGGGGGGGCTTCTCTGTATTGGGGTCTCATGTTTCAGTCCTTGAGAGAGAGGCTTCTTCCATCTCAGATCATCTGTCACAGTGGTTGAAAAGCAGATGAGGGGTCTTCTTTGGACCTCCAAAGGCTACCCCAGGAAAGTCCAACCAGGCCAAGAGCTGGGAAAATTCCTGGCCTATTGTCGCCAAGCACGTGCAAGCACATGGGGCGCCTTGACCCCTGGCAGGCCCTGCTGGAAGCATTCACTGTAGATACAGCTGAAAACAATTGCTTGGCAGGCCAGAACTCTGCTCAGGGGCCTCAGGACTTTTGGCGTTCATCCACCACTGGCAGGCCAGGATTCTGATCAGGCTTCTCTGGGTCCCGATGTCGGTCCTTGAGATGGTCTTGGGGCAAATGAGGGGAACTTCAGACCCTATGTCTCACAAGCTGCCCTGCTCTTCACTGGCTTTTGGCTGGAAATGCAATTGCACTGTCTTCCTCATCCCAGCATCCTCGGCTGAGCAAAAACTGGCCAATGGGCAGCATTCCAAAGGCAGTGTAGGTTGGAACTGATAAAGGAAGGAGATTGTTCCCAATTGCAAACCACACCACAACGCCCTTAGGAGGGACTTTCCAGCTTTAAAATATTGGCCTACATTATTCTACATTCAGAAGGGAATGTAGAGCCTTATTCCCTGGCTGACATGGAAGGGAATCTTCCAACAGGCATGAGGGTGTATAGGACTATTATTGTGAGTCCAGCTCCAAGCTGCCATGGCAGAAAGTAATCCTGAAGTGGTCCTGTGTTGTGGTGTATTTTCTAGACTGTTCTGTTCCCCCCTGCCTTAGTTGGTTTATTCTGTTTCCCCTATATTATTATGGTTTTGCCCTGGTCCTCTTTCCCCTCCCTGACAATGCCTATCAATGTACCTCTCTTATATCCCCTCTCCAGTGCCCTGTCTGTCACTCCCAGCCACCACCTAATTTTCCAGAAACTTCCCTTCTTGGCTTGGAGTAATTGGTCCCGGTGCTGGGGTTCCCTCCCATAAGTTTCCTCCACATATCAATCTCATGTACCCCAGTCCCCCCTGGATACCCATTGGCTCCCAAATGGGTTCCACTCTTACCTCCCACTCCCTTTCTAAGTCTATGTAACCTGTCCCCCCACACCCACCCCGCCTCTGTCTTCACCTGCTGATTCTCCTGGGATTTATTAAAGACCTGGATTACACCGCAGTTGGAGTCCACGCTTTATTCTGCCAATCACAGCTCGTTGTCAGCCTCGTCCTGCACCTGGCAACGTCCCTAGCTACAACGCTGGGTGATTGCCTGAGGCGCTGACCCGAAGCCCCGCAATCGGGAGAAGAGCCCCGGTGCTCTGCTGGCCGACAAGCCAGGACCTCTCCTTTGAAGCCTGACCGCTGCAGTCCTGGTCACCTCTTCTGCTTCCTCTGATTGCTTTGCTGCACCTTTCTTTCGTTTTCATTTGAAAAGCCCTTAGAGTGGGATTTAGATGGTGGGGCCATTGTGATCTGGAGGAGGAATAACAGAAGTACAAATAGTCATAGAACCAACACCAGCATTAAATCAGCCACACAGCCAATCAATTTCTCTGAAGTATTTAGTCTTCAATGACTGGTGACAAGTCAGGAGTCTAAGGGAAATCTAGGAAGCCAAGTGTTCTCATCAGTTTGGCCAGACTACCACACACACCTTCACTGGCTAGGTCGCAGCCTTCTGCTGCTCGCAAAACAATCCCTGCTCTTGTCTTTACTGCACTGGGAAGCTCAGGCAAAGCCCACTCACTCCCAGTTTTTGCCTCTAAGGCAAAAGGAATACCACAAGTGCTCCCTGCCTGCATCCAAGCACCACAATGGCTTCTGTAGGGAGTCCAAATGTCTGTCCGACACCACAGCAAGGAGGAACATGTGCTACACAGCTGAGGCACACACACAGTACACTGCTCGATCAGACAAAGAATGCACAGGACGTGCTCAGCAGCTTCAGGCACCGCCTCAGCAGCCTGACAGCCTGCCTGCTCCCACAACTCTAGCCTGGCTCTGCAGGGGGCTTTCTGTGGGACCTCCCATCTTCTGAGATAAAGCTCTGGCTTTCCCATTCTCTTTGGGCCTGCAACGCTATTCCTGCCTTCCTCAAACCTGCACTCTGGTAGCCTCTCACCTGATCGGTCCTTTCCCTCCTGGCACCAAGGTCTCTCCACCACTGTTTGCCAAGGGCCAGCTGAGAGACAATGCCACCCACACAGACAGTGTCCAGACAAACAGTGCCCATAAGGTGCGCGGAGGAGTCCAAAACAACACACAAGCTCTCCTTTCACAGCCTTTGCCTTTTGACTGGCTCTGCTTTGTACCTCCTCTTGTTCAGCTCGCATGCTGGCAACTTCCTGCTTCATCTCCAGCAGCCTTTTCTCCTGCTCCTTCTGTACCTCTGCCAGGAGGTTTGCCCCTTGTGCCAGCAGCTGCTGTGCCTCCAAACGCTGCCCTTCCAGCTTGTGGTGAGTGGAGGAAGACACTTCCACATGAAGCCCCAGCAAAGTTCCCCCAGGAATCAATGGAAGCTTCATGCCTTGAACCACCCCCCCACCTGAAAAGTGCACATCAGTAGTGACTTTGTGCCCTCCAGCAATGCTGTTCTAACCCAAAAAATAGAGCGAGCATCAGCAGCTTTGAGATAAGGAGATGCCACCTTGCTTCCCTGCTCTGATGGCTGCCTGTTTCCTGGCCCCTCTCTGCTCATGATTTCTACCTGCTCTCAGAGGCTCTGTTCTCCAAGTGCTGAAGTGGTCCTTGTCACTGCACGGATGACAGCAATCAGCCTGTCAGAAGAGGCTTAAGAGAGGCTCTGCTGATTGGAGAAATGGATGCTGCCCAAAAGGAAAAGAAACAAAACAAACAAATTAAAAGAGACAAAGGAAAAAGGAGCCATTCTTTTCAAAACTGAGTTCCTAACAGGGTCAAGCTGGATTCCTCTAGCACACACAAATACACAGACATCGGACTGAGGGCTCCAGCAGCACATCTGCCTTCATGTCCAGGATGCTGCTATTGCAGGAAACATGGCCCAGAACTGCACTAGTCCATTCCTCAAGGTGTCGTCACTCTCTAGGATTTTTATCTGGATATCACTGTGGGATTGCTGCTTGCTTTCCAAAGGTTTTGTTCCCAGCAGGAAAGCCAGCGGACTTATTCAAGATCCTCTCTGCAACAGACATGAGCTATTTGAGTGTCCAAGAGGGGCATAAGACATTCCTCAAGAGACTCCCAAGAGCTCTGAAAAATATTGATCCCACATGTTGTTCTCAGGACTGGTGGACATGCAGGTTTCCAGCAGCAAGCCTGGAGCAAGGACACAAGCAGCAGGGCGCAGATGTGCTCAGCTCTGGCTTGCAGGAAGAGCGGTGTGTGCCTCGGCAGACCCCCCTCCTGTGCTGGCTGGCATCTTCCCTCACAGCAGGCACAGCCAAGGAAGTGGCCCCATCACCAGCTCCTTGTCTGCCACAACACCTGGCAGCAAAGCCACAGCGATTCTCATCTACTTGACCGGGCCAGGCACCACATGGGGCTGGCACAAATCCTGCACAGCTGTCCCCGTTTGGCTGCCAGAAACCTCTAAGAGTGGGCCGGGATGGACAAGCTGGGTGCCCTTGGATGCTCCCAGTGAGCTCCGCCACAGCCCCTGCCTTCCCACAGACCAATCTAAAACCGCTTGGCAGGGATTGCTTTCATTGTGTTCCTCAAGCCCCCGTCTTCAGCATTGCAATACTTCAGTTCCTTTGCTACCAGGTAAACCTGAATACATCACCTGAGAGCAAAGGAGGGCCACAGAAATGAGCAGAAGGTGGGAATTCTCCTCTAAGGAACACCAGTGAGAGTTGTGCTTGTTTAGCCTGGAGAAGGGCAAGCCCCAAGGAGACCTTTCCATAGTTGTAGGGGCTTCTAAGAAAGATGGGGACCTATCTTTTAGCAGGGCCAACTGCAAGAGGACAAGGGGCAACGGTTTGAAGCTAAAAGACACTCAATTCAGATTAGCTCTAAGGAAGAAACTGTTTATAAGGAAAATGCTGGAACACTGGCACAGGCAGCCCAGAGAGCTGGGAGCAGCCCCAGGCCCGGCAACATTCAAGGTTGGACGGGACTGTGAGCAATCTGATCTTCTTGAAGATGTCCTTGTCAGGGGCCGTGGCTTTGGAATAGATGACCTTTACTGGTCCCTTCCAAGCTCAAGCAGTCTTGGATCCTACTTGGTTTCATTTGAGAAGCACCCAGAGTGGAGATTACTATGTGGGGGCCCATCTGATTGCCTGGAGTTTGGCTGAGGAGCAAACCCTGACAGGGAACAGCTGTTTGGCCTGCAGCCCCTTTGCCTTGTACCTGCAGAAGTGCCTTGGCAGAGCCTCGCCTGTCCGCATCCATCTGCAGGCAGCAGCCCAGAAATGCACACAAGCCAGGGGGTAGCCTGAGCTTGTGCAGATCTGGTACCCCTTGCCTGCCTATCAGGTAGCTAGCCTGAAGCAAAAGGAAACAGGAGACTCCATGTGATTTTTCCATATCCTTCAGTGCTCACCTAGACCCCACCTTTTCAGCTGCAGTCTGCAGTGGCAATTTCTTGCCTCAGCAGACAGTTAGAGATGAGCCTTCTCTCCCAAAGGAAAAAAGTCCCAGTGCAGCCCCAGCTATTCCAAGCTGCACCAGGTCTAGCCTTGACAGCTGACGGGAGCCCCAGGGACGGTTTTAGAAGTGGGCCTTGCTGGAAGCACTTCAGGCTGTGGGAATGGGATTTGGTCTAATGGACAGGGACCAGAAGGACACTGAGCATATTTGCACCTTACCCTGTCACTGGTTTCCCGAATATAAGGAGCCTCTCCTTTGGCCATTTCAATTCCCACGATGCCGAGGGACCAGGTGTCCACTTTGGGGCCGTAGGGCTCTCCTCTCACCACCTCAGGCGCCATCCAGCAGATGGTCCCGACCATCGACCTCCGTTTACTCTGCTCAGGGCTGAGCAGAGCACAGAGGCCAAAATCAGCTGAGGAGAAAAACAAACACTGCTTCAAGTAGGAGACCAAGGAAAAGGGTTCCTCACTCTAAGTCCCAGAATGAAGTGGGTGAATCGAGCTGGAAAAGCAGCTGGGCTCTCTTTCCTCAGGGCTGCAGCCAAGGACATTTGTCCACTTAACAACTGTCCACCTAACAGCCCACCCACGATTCCCACCGCGGCTTTTCCTCATTCCCCTGGACGTTTACACTGTAACTCCCTCCCTTTGGAAGGAACACACACAAACCCAAGTTACTCTTGAAACCTTGTTGCTCTCTAGACCACTCAGCACCTTCCAGAGTGCTCCCTGCACTCTCAGCAGCGCCACTGCTGGGCACCCGCCAGCCACTCCCAAGCAGCCCCACACCGCCTCCGCGGAGCGCTGCCCCTGACCGGGAATACCCACCCAACTTGACGGAGCCATCCCGGCCCAGAAGGATGTTGTCACTTTTGATGTCTCTGTGGATCACCTGGTTGGCATGAAGGAAAGCCAGGCCTTGCAGGCACTGCAAGAGAAAAAAGAAACAGGAGCCAAAAGTTAGCCTGATCTGATTTCATCACACGCAAAAGGAGGGTGTTCCTGAAGATTCACAGATCCCAAAGGAGCAGAGAGTGCTGGCAAGAGGAAGAGCTTGCTGCTGCAACACTAGGAGAGCAGGATCTTTCCAAAGGACGCATATTAGCTTTTGAGGGGAAACACCAGTCCTTGCTCAAGACTGTCCCCTGCAAGGGCAGTCAGAATGACCGCTGCTGCAGCGGATGCGCTCTCCCCGTCAGGAGCACAAACAGTGCTTTTGCCAAAAGAGAAAAAGTCCCTGCCTCGGGTACCAAGGAGATCACTGTCGGCTGGGAGACTGGAGGACAGGGGTTATACGTCTGCCTCAACAGCAGACCTGGAAGTAGCTCATTTGTCAGTTTCCAGCAGCAAGCACCATGCTGGGAGCCATGCCATCCTTTGAAGTGGAGACCTGTGACAGATGAGTCTCTCTTTGGCTTTGCCGCTGCTTGAAAACTCGCACACCAGCACCTTTGCACCTACAGGCAAAGAAGGCAATGCAGAAAAGTTCTGGGCAAAGGCTTGGAGAGGCACAGGGCAGAACAGAAAATAAAAATGAAAATGAGACAGGGAGTTCAACAACAGTAGACAAGAGTAAAGAAGAGACTACAGTAAAGACAGGGACACTGGCAGGCAGCTCAGTGCAGATGCTCCTTCTTCTCTGAAGCATAAGAGCAACACAGAAAGAAAGCTCTGAACATGGAATCACTCTCTTAGCAGCGCTTTCAAAGGATGAGCCCATCCAAGCCAACCCAAGCACAAGCAGGACCCCTTACCTCCCGACACACTGTTGCTATGTGTCCTACAGTCATCATTCTCATGCTGACCACATCAGCTAAGGAGCCTCCATCCATATATTCCAACACCAGCAGGACAGCCTCATTGACAAGGTAGCTGCAAGATGAAAGCAACAGCATGGAGATGAATGTGCACAGCTAAATTGCTGTATGGAAGAAAAGACTGCAGCTCAGTTTTCTTTCCAGGTCACTGGGAAATGAAGATGGAATCAAATGCAGACACACTCCAACACTCCACTCAGGCTATCCAGTGCCTGCCATCTGCGCCGCCCAAATGAGGAAGGTACACCCGTGGAAAATGACACGCCTTAGGTGGCAAGCAGGGGAAAAAGGCAGTGTGATGAGGGCAAAGATAAATCTGGAATCAGACACATCCCAGCAGCTGCTTCATCATCTTCATACACCAACTGCACCATTAACTCCAGCAGCAAGAAGACACACTTTTCACAGCTTTTACTCAGAGCACGTGGGTGTGCAGCACTGCCAAAACCCTCTGGAAAACTTTGCAGAAAAGACAGTCACCAACAGGAAAAACAATTTCAAACCTGTAAAATTATGTGCCTCCTAGCCTAGTCTTTTGGCATGCAAGGCAATGGAAAATAGCGGGAACACTGCAAGGGAAATAATCTCTGGGATGCTTTCTCAGCACTTCTCCTCCAACACTTGGAAAAAATCACGCCCCAAAACAGCAAAACAACACGCAGCCAGTGAACATACAGGCTGCTGGCTTAGTAAGACAGCCAGGTTTCTGAGATCAATCTTCAAGCTGTTTATGCCAGGAACCACTGATGGGGACAAAATGCAATCTCCTCCCATGCCTCGTACAGGACTGGATTGCTGTTAATTTGAAAGATCCATTTTCTGCCAGAACTACTTACCTTTCAAAGTAGGTGACAATGTTGGGGTTCCTATTTTCCTGCATGACCAGGATTTCCTTTAACACGTCCTCACAACCCTGCTGCTGGACATTAAGTTGCTTTACGGCCACCTACGATGACATCGAAAGCCATAAGGGACAGACATCACCAGAGCCTCTTTCTCCGTGCACTCACGGGCCTGGATGCCTTGACACCTCGGTCAAAAGCGACTCTAAACCATCAACCACAAAGCGCTAACAGCACTCTCTGCACCCACAGACTTCTCAAAAAGACTTTGTTTAGCACTACATTTATCACTTACACACATCTTGCAAGCCAAAAATATTTTTGCTCCATTGAAGACAAATTGAAACCACTGGAAATACGTTACCATTTCTAGGGGCTTTGACCAGCCTTTCAGAGATGGCTGCCATTTCAATTGTGTGCCAAAGTAAACAAACACACACATACATGACGGGGAAAATGCTGTCCAAGAAAGAACTCCAAAGTGACTCAAAGTAAAGTTACAATCCTAGCACATCCTAACTTCTTCAGTTTGGGTTTTGCAGCTCTGAAGAACAATCCTGAACAAGGTTCAGACTTCTAATTATTTAATGGGTTTAAAAATGAATAACCCTTTCTGTGGTACACTGTGGATGCGCCCCAGGTTATAAGCACAGGGCTTAGGGCTTTCAGACACCTCCTAGACCTCCCTCCAAGTGCAGTTCCTGAGCCCAGCGCTGCAGGTGGATAAGGAACTACCTTATCTAATTCCTTGCTATTAAGGAAGATGAAATCTATTGGCTGAGAGCCAAAAACCAAAATTCAGGACCCTGAACTTTTAGCCCCAAAGAGCTGCAGGATGCTTCAAGACACTGCCATGTCTGTTCAGTACAAAATGCATCTCTCTAGTGGAATGTCACTGCCACAGGATCAACACAAGGTTGTATTATTTCAGGCTCTTCATCAACTTCTTCTCACTGATCTATGTGTGTGGGGGTGTCTGCGTGTATGTGAACTTGGTTCCCTAGGACTGAAAGGCAAAACTGTGCTCCACACAAGATCTCTCCTTCTTTAGGTCTTGCATTCTATTTTCACACTGAACAATATGATAGGAAACAAAATATCTATGTCTGAACCTGTGCTTAAGTAGAATTTGGCTGGAATGCTGGTTCCTTCCATCAGCTAATCTATGCATATTTATCCAGGAAGTCCAAGTTAGGATATCCTTCTCTGAGACACACCACTGCCATCCTTGCATTCATTTAGGTGAGTACGAAGGACAAAGTCTGTCCAAAATGCATTTTGCATCCTGCCTCTAGACAGGCTGCTTCAGTGGGACAGCCTTTGCACCAAAGACAGGCGGCCCAAAGCTCTGGCCACAGATCACAGCCCAAGGGAAAGCACTCAAGAGCTGCAAAATCTGCAAGGGCACTTACCGCTTGTCCTGTGGCAGCATTGAAGGCCTTATAAACAGTTCCAAAACCCCTAGAAACAGAGCAGTGGCAAGAACAGAGAAGTTGTTCAGTGCTCAGAAGCAAAAGGCAGCCCAGGCAGGAGCTCTCTGCTGCCTGCAGTGCCTCTAAAACACCGGGCTTTGTCTGCTCTTCAGCCAATGGCCCAGCAGCCCTCTGCCATGCAGCGTGTCCCAGAGAAAAGCTGGGTCCAACAGGAAGAAAAAGGGCTGCTACAAATCCAAATGTACACACTAGATTATGCATGCAGGGTGTTCTCTGCCTTTTCCTTCTTCTCTCTGTGCCTGTGGCATGCCTGTGCAGCCAATGAAACACACAATCCTGCTGGGCCTCTCACCCTCTCTTTTGATCCTACCTACCTAACTCAGGCAGCACCACACAGCCTCTTATTTTCCTGACCACTGAATGGTGTTTCCAGCAAAATACTACTGAGAAATGCTACTGAGAGCTGTTATCTGACAGCTATCAAGTGGGAAACTGCCCTCTCAGGTTTTTCTTCCTTCATGCGTGTGGCCATATTACTTGGAATCATAGAAAAACATGTCTCCTGGCAAAACAGGCAAACTGATGGCACATCTTGGAGGGACAGGACAGCTTCCAGGTCCTCCTCCTTGAGGCAGCCAAGACATTGTCAGCATCCAGTTATCTTTGATAACTGATGCTGGTGCCTTGTACTGCCTCAGCACTGAGACAAGGACAATCTAAAGCCAGGATCTGAAGATGCTTGCAGCTTGCCTGACTTCCCATGTGATAGTGCACCACCAAAATTCCTGGCCCATGGTTCTGTAGAAGTAAGCCTGGCTGCACTCACCCACTGCCAATACGTTTCCATCCCATGTACTTCTTTTCCGGATCTCCCACAGTCACAACGCGCCCTGAAAGAAACAAAATGCAAGAAGCAAACTTCAAAACAGAGATCCTGACTTCCAGGAGATCTGAAACCCAGCTCCACTCTCTGGGGCTCTGAGCAATTTCTGGTCGCATGGCTGACAATAATATCAACAAGAACAACAACCACAGCAGCCCCAGCAAGACAGGCAGCTCTGGCCTGCACAGAGTCTGATTCTCCCACACTCCTTTGGAGGCTTGCCTTGAAGGGAAACTAAGCCCATGGAAAAACTATCAGAACAGAGAGAGACCAGAAAGGAACAGACACCAAGGCAAGTGGTTGTCATCTAGAAATGGGAGAGATGGGCTGAAAACTCTGGACCCTTCATTTTCTTGGGAAGAAACACTCTCTTGTGAGATTCAACAAAAGATTTCATACTTCCAACGATTAAATGCACCCTGGCATCTGGGATGAATTTTTATCAACATCTTCAGTTTTGCAGAGCAGAAAGAATATTGCAAAATGAATTCCAGGACAGGAGGGGGTTTTCTCTACTTCTCAGCAGTTGGCCTAAAGAATGCCTTGACATTTTTAGAGAATAGCAGCTCATGCTGTGCTATATCCAAGAACAACGGCTGTAAGAATTAAGACCCTTTTCATTTATGAGTAGGCTAAGTTCTGAAGACCACTTTGCCCATTCCCCATGTAGTGAAGAACTACAAGGCTGTGTCTTCAGCCTGGGCTGCAGCAGTCACTAGCACTGCACTCAGCCCCTTGGACACCACCCATGGGCCCCATCTTCCCAAAGGACACAGCCCAGATGGGTAACAAGGACAGCGCCGCTCCTCAGGCGCTGCCGTGACACACACACCTGCACAAATGAGATGCTGATCCTTTCATGAGTCCACGTGAAGGCAGCTGAAACCTCACAGCTAAGCAAGGCTGCAGCCTCTGCAGTCACACCAGCTGTCAGTGGCAGGGCAGCTATGACAAAAAGCTGGCCAAAGCCCACAGATGGCCACTGACAAGAACTGTGAAGAAGCCAGAGCCAGAGCCAGCTGTGGTACACGCTGCTGACTGTGGAATCCTCTGATTCCTTGCCCTTCAGGGAAATCTCCAGAACCCTCCCGTGAAGGGAGGAATACTTACAAAACAGTTCCAGCCTACCTGGGTAGACAGAAAAGTCTTCCTCATGGACTCTTGCATACCACTGATTCATCCCACTTCCTTTCCCCATCAGTCCAAACTTCCCTTGGTTTCTCCTTTCCCTGTTTCCTCATTTGTTGTGGTACCCCTGGTGGACGGCCCCTTCTTCCCTGACAGCCAATTCCCTTTGCCTTTCCCCTTGGTACCGCCCTCATACCTGCCCCTAATGAAAGCTTGGCCAGAGGACATGGCTCATCTTTTGCCTCTGCTTCCCATTTGGCATGCTCAAAAAAACCTCGCTGGAACTGACCTTTTAAAAGGCCTCTCTGCCTCTGTGCACTGAGCTTGCCGTGGTGAGTGTGGTGTGTGTGGACTTGACTGCCTTCCTGAATGCTTACCCAAGGGGCTTTTCCTCAAGAGATGCTTATTGGGAAACAGGTAGCAGCAACCACCATGGAAAGCCCCCCGCTGCTACAGCTGACCCCACTCAAGACAGAACATGATTGTCTTTGAATTCAGACCCACGGAGGAGACAATCAATGCCCCTTTTGTCCCAAGAGCTGATGGCAGACACTGAGTCAACTGGGCTCTGTTCTGAACCTGACCAGTTATTCTCTGACAGCACTGCACTGGCAGCTCTTACTACTTGTAAGAAGCAACTCAGTTGTACTGCAGAGTCACCAAGGCCTTGCTGTGCTTCCCTAGAGCGCAGGAATCTGTGCCAGGATTGAGGCCAATGCTCAGTATTCCAAGAATATTTACCAGCTGGGCATTAGCAGTGACAAAGTGCCTGCTACTGGAGGAACATGCAGCAGAGGGGCTGCAGCCTTCCTCCTGAGCATTGCCTGCAGGGCAGTTTTATCTGACCATGCCACATAGATGCGTCTCTTTGATGCATCTTCCTAAGGACACAACTAAAATATCAAACAGGGATTGCAACAAAATGTCCTGGATTTCTTCTTTTGGGACACTTGAAAACAACTCTTCCTCTCTGATACCTTGGGATTGCTCTAAGAATGTCACTTTTTAACTTGTAGAGCAGATTGAAAAGACCTCTTCCACTCTCATGTGTGCTGTCACCTGATGTTCTCTTCAAGGAGGTCAGGCTAACCAAAATGTAGAATTCTTACCAAACCAAACCATAGAAGGAATAGCAGAAGTACTGGAAGTCATAAAAATAACACCAGTATTAAATCAGCCGCACAGCCAAACAGTTTCTCTGAAGTAGTTTGTCTCCAATGACTGGTGACAAGTCTAAAGGCAATCTAGGAAGCCAAGTGTTCTCATCAGATTGGCCAGACCAGCACACACACCTTCACTGAGTCATTGGCTAGGTTGCAACCTACTGCTGCTTGGGACACAATCCCTGCTGTTGTCTTCACTGCACAAGGAAGCTCAGGCAAAGCCCACCCACTCCCAGCTTTTGCCTCAAAGGCAAAAGGAACGCCCCAAAGTGCTCCCTAGCTGCCCCTGAGCACAACACTGGCTTCTGTAGGGAGTCCAAACTGTCAGTCTGACACCAGAGTGAGGAGGAGCATGTGCTACAGCTCATGCTGAGGCACACACACTATAATGCACTGCTGGATCGCACAAGAAATCCCCAGGACGTACTCAGCAGCTTCAGGAACTGCTTCTCTCTCTCCTGGCTCGAGCGGGGTGAACTGCTCATGCTCCGGTTCTCAGACTGTGGAGAGGAGGCTTCTTCAGAGGATGCTGCGGCTGCGGCAGCTTCGATGGCAGATCCTGCGTCCATCTGGGACAAGAAATGTGTTTGTGTCAGGAGGGTGCCTGGCAGAGATGGCCCAGACACAGCATTCCAAAGGCAAGCCCTTAGGAGCAACACTGGTGTTAGGCTGCAAGCTGAGCTGTCAACTCTTCCTCCTCAAGTCAAACCCAAACAGCAGTCAGAGACTACAGCTTGTCACAGCCAGCCGTAGGAGAGACTGTGACAGGGAAAGAACAACTTTCGTTTCATCCCGTTCTGAGGACTACTTTCACCATGGACAAGGAGAACTTGTTCAGAATCTGTGTGGGTCACCATGCTCACTGGAACAAACCCCTCAAAAAACAAAGTGAGCTCTCAGAGGCCAGCAGAAACACATTCACAGGATTGCTGGCCCACTGGCCAAAGCACCAGCCCTGCCGCCCAGGGCAGCAGCTGAGATTCAGTGGCCCAGTAAGTGTCCTTCTGACCAGCTGCCATGGAGAGCACAGAGTGTGACGCTCAGAGACATTTCCCCATCCACCTGCTGCTCTGCAGGGGAAAGGCAACAAGGGCAGAGACCACTCGTTGCATGAGTGCACTGCCTCCTGCTCTTTCACTCACCTGCTTTTGTTCAGCCAGCCTGTACTGCAGCACGACCTTGTGCATCCTTTCCATTTCTTCTTGGTGCCTCTTCTCCATAGCCTTCATCTTCCTCTGAGCTTCCTGCAGTTCTGCCTGCATCTTGTCCTTGATATTCCATCAAGAGAAATCTTACTGGCACCTACCATCACGCTCAGGTTTCCTCTTTTCCAGTCCCAACAACACTTCTATTAAGCCACTTCCTTCTGCTTCTCTACCCAGCTCTAACCCTTCCATCCTAGCTCTTCTTCCTGGTGCTCAGGGCTGCAGCCTGGAAGCACAGTGCCAGGCTGTGTGCACCCTTCAGGTGCGTATTGTTTCTTACCAGTTTTTGCAGGAGCTTTTTTTCTTCCACTTTCTGAGCAGACTGCCAGAGTATCAGAGACTTCCTGAACTGCTCCTCTGCCCAGCGGAGCTGTTGAGCCACGTCTTCAATTTGCTGCTGGCTGAGAGATCTTACAGCCAGCAGCTCGCGACGAAGGCCCCTCATATCCTCTGCAAACATGGCACACGGCAAGAGTCAGAGACTCCACAAGCAGAGGACCCTGCTGAGCTGAAGCCCTTTCAGTTTCAGGCAAGGAGGGACCTGCCCTCAGCTCCTTCACTCCTCAGAAGCCCTGCGGACAGAGCTGGCTTGGGAGCAACTGCACTAGGCAGGGCCGTCAGCAGAAACAAAGCGCACGAGGCTCTCACCCAGTATCGCCTCCTTGGCCTGCGTGGCTGTGCGCACTTGGGCTTGCACACGGCTCCTGGCCATCTCCAGCTCCCGTATGTGCTGCTGAGCCTCCAGCAGGCTGCTTTGCAGGCTCTCCTTCTCTGACCTACAAGCAGTGAAGATGAAGAGCGATTGTTCCTGGCACACAGGGACAGTTTGTCCCGTAAGATGCGCCTTAAGATCCCTACACCTTAGTATGGAAATGGGCTTGCATGGAAACTCAGATACAGCAGGACTATTTTACCACTTCACATAGCAAAGCAGGCCCCTCCAGCTGACTGGGCAGCCTTTCCTCATGACCTAGCCCGGTACAGAAAGCCCTCCTGAGTTTGATCTCAGCAGCCAAAGCTCAATTTGCTGTTGCCTGCCCTATCACACGTGGGTGTGCCCACCAAGTATCTGCAAAGGAGCAAAAGCCCAGCTTCTGATGAGAGCCCTGAGCTCATCACCACTTCCAAGTCACTCTGCAGGGGGACAGAACAGAGCTCTCCTGCCTGACTCGTCAATGTTTCATGCCATTCACAGTGTATGGATCGGTACTTTGTTGGCCAGGCACTCTCTGAGTAAAAGGGACTAAGGGAATTCACCAAATGATATAGTGAATCCTCTGGCTTCCAGCAGCATGAGTAGGGAAGCAGAACTAGGTTTTTGTTTGAAGAAGAGCTATCTCAGGGTAGGGACTGTTTCCTGCCATTTAAATGACTGGAATCTGATGAACAAGACCATTTGCTACCTTTATTTTTGGCTAAGTAAACCAGCAGTGCCCAAATACCTAGTCACTCTTTAAAAAGGAAGAAGCAGCAGCCAAAGGGACTTTGACAGGTTCCAGAGGTGGTGACAGGTTCCAGAGGTGGGTGGACAAGTGGGCAAGAATCAGTGCTCAGCAAGAATCCCCAGGCACTGTCAAGAAGTCACAAGACCTTTCCCTTCTGCTGCTGCTGCATTTTCTAAGCAGATCTGGGTCCTGCAGGATACTTCACAAGAGTGAGCTCTGAAGGGTCTCAAGATTTTCAGCATGACCCTCCAGCTCCACCTGAAGCATCAGCACCCAACTCACAACATTCACATGGAAGAGCCTTGAATTTCAACAATCCCATGTTAAACTACTTGGCAAGGAAAGATTGATGATCAGATGCACCCAAGGAGAAAGCCAAATCAGAGGGAAACTTCCAGTTCCAGCAAACATCTGTACAGTTTCCCTGGTACTCAATGCAGTGCCAAGCTGGCTTGCTTTGCACTTGTCCCAGGAATGTGCAAGGGCTCCCAAGCAGGTATCCAAAAAGATCTTTGAGAGCTTGAGCTGGCAGAAAATAGCATTCAGATCACAGGAAATTTTTTTTTTTGCTTGTGTTTTTTTGATACTCTGTCTGAGAAACATCTGGAGAGCACACAGCAGGCAGTAAATCCTGATATCACGCCCAGCACCTTTGTAATTACATACCTTCAATAATGTCCCACCCAGGGTCTCCTCCCTGCCCTTACCTGGCCTCTGCCAGCTGCTCTGAAAGGCCTCGTAGGTCCCGCTCCGTGGCTGCCAGTCGGGCTTCCAGGGCAGCGTTCTCTTGCGCCAGCACCGCCTTCTCTCTGCACACCTGGGACAGTGTGTGCCCTTGGGGAGAGAACTCCTGGAGCAGCTTCTCCAGACCCCTGCGGGCTGGCCGCTGCGGGCGGCAAACCTGGAAGTGGGGGGGCACCATTTTTCAAGAGGAACAACAACAGCAGCAGCACAGTCTCGGTCTCAGCTTGCTGCCAGAAGCAGCATTCGCGGGGTCTTGCTAGGAAAAATCCCTCTCCCAGAGGTGCTGCCTAGGAACAAGGGGAGCGTACCTTTGGCACTGCCAGAGGAACCGCTTCTTCCAGCAGATCCCTCTGAGGCTGCCATTCCTCCACTGTCTGTGCCGCCACTTCAGACGCCCTCTCTAGTGAGGAGTGGCGCTTTCTCTCAAATGCAGCCAACTCCTTCCATCTAGGACGAGCAGACAGACAAACAAGCCTCTAGTTGCAGCACGGTCTCCTTGCAAAACTGGGATTACACACCATGTCCCACAGAAGGCAGTCTCAGGGCTGTCCAACAGCCCTCTACTTCCACCTCAAGGGAATGCTGCAACTCCCTCCCTAGACCAGCATCTCTCTTTGTCCTTTGTTCAGGTGAAAGACCCACCACTGAGGAAGTCAAACAAGCTTCCAGAAGCCACAGATCATTTCTAGAAAGCTCAGGTACTCTCAGCGTAGCAGCTTCCTGCCTGCTGCTTACAGAGTTTTCTGCCTGCTCCTTTCTGATTACAGTGGATACCAGATTTGCAAAAGCTTTTCTTAGGCTAAGACACACTTGGGAAATCCAGATGAGTACTCCCACAATTCCTCTTGCTTTCACCCGTGAAACAAGCAATGAGCCTGTAAACTATAACTTGGCGAGGAGGTGGGTATGATTTTCCAATCCAATTATCAAAGGATGCTTGCAGCTGGCAGAGACTCCAGGAAGCCTCTAGCCAGTCTTCAGTTCTAAGCAATTGGGGTCAGCATCTGGACAGGCTGCTCAAGGCTCTATCCACCTGGGGCTTCTGAATTTCCAGGGGTGGAATCCGCACAAACGCTCTGAGGTGCTTTTTCTGCTGC
Organism: Setophaga petechia; assembly: GCA_024362935.1. Classification (NCBI taxonomy): domain Eukaryota; kingdom Metazoa; phylum Chordata; class Aves; order Passeriformes; family Parulidae; genus Setophaga; species Setophaga petechia. The sequence goes on from JANCRA010000004.1 coordinate 37,848,959, forward strand.
ATGATTGCCCTTGCAGTTCAGTGCTTTGCTGTCCTTAGGCCCAGCCTGAACCTCCGTTGCTTTTACTCTGGTCTAGTTTGGAATGCTTTTTGTCAAGGTTTAAGAAGTGAGTCCAAAGAGGCAGCTGTGCTCTAGCTGGGTCAGCAGCCAGACCTGCCCACAGGTTGCCTTCCCCCGTCCGTGCTGAGCAAGTCAAAGGATGAGAAAGCCAAATTTGTTCTTTGACACTGGGCCTCCTAAAGCCCAGCAACGCCCACCCCTGCTCAGAGAAAGCGAGAAAGCTTAACACACACCTGAACTCCCGGGCGCCGCACACTCTATCCGTGCTCTCCTGCCGCTCCGCCTTGCCTGCCTGGCCCGAGGAGTCCTGACTGGCAAGAACCTCTCCTAGCGGGACCTGCAAGGAATGGGCAGGGAAAAAGCACAAACAAGCAATAAGGAGCAGGCAAGCTGGCTCCTGAGAGCTGGCAGAAGCAGCAAGCAGAGACACAGCTCACCTGAAGGCAAAAGCTCTTGTGTGGGGCTGTTCTTGTGGTATTTATGTGGTGTTTATTTATGTCCCAAGTAACCCTTGAGTTGCTCTGGAAGTGTCTGAGTAGAAGCAGGGAACATTTCCCTGCTCAGCCCTGGTCAGCTGGCTTCCCCTCGGGATTTCAGGCCTTAGAGAGCAGCCAATAGGAACTGCATCCCAGCCCTTCACAGACAGACCTCGTCTCTGCCATGCAGAGCTGCTCAGGACTCTTCTCAACAAACTTGGGTCACGTCAAAGCCAAGGGTGCAGTCGAAGCAGTGACTGTAGCTACCTAGATAGGGCGTGGAGAGGGCTAGGTCCCTGCAGGCAGCAGTGGCTCCTCCGCACCCCACAAGGCTGTGAACTGCGCCTTGGCACCTCTCTCTCTGCTGACAGAAGGGAGCCTGCACAGACTCTGTGCATAAAGGGGCTGCCTTTCACCCCAGGGGCACTAAAGGACATCGTGCTACCGCTTCTCTGACACCAAGGGAAGTTCACAGTCCCTGTGAGAATGCCAGGGCAGTGATGCCTACATGGGAAAGTTCAGATGCCACTTCCCATGGGTGGTCAGTGGCTGGGCTCAAGAGCTAGGTCCTGGCAGGACTGCAGCCCATAGCATCTTCAGCCACAAAGGGCAAGTACTGCCTGCTCAGAAACTTGCAGCTCTGCTCTGCACCAAAGCTTTGCACTGAACCAACCAAGGCTGCCACTGATTGCTCCTGGATGCTCAGGCCCTGGACTGACAACACGTGGAGGTTTGTTGTCCTTTGCCTCCCCTTTAGCCTCTGGAGGAAGAGAACGAGCCAGAGCAGGTTCTGCTGCTGCGGTGGTGCTCTGCAGACAGGCAGCAGCGTGAGGGAAGGGGAGGAACGTGTCATTGGAACCTGACTTCTGCTGAGCTCTATCCCCAGATGTCCTGCAGAGAAGTCATGAATTTGGATAAAAGTGGGATGCTCAGTCATAAAAATGCAATTCAAGTGGGCTAATGAGACTAATGTTTAGACAGGATTGCACATGCTTCTGTAGGAAATATTTTAGCCAGGCTAGAATTAGCATGCAGCCTCCTGCCTGCAAAGCTTGACTTTCATGAGTTAAAAGCTCTTCAGTGGAAAAGGAGGAAACTGATGGAATCCTTCTGGTCGTGTTCATGCAGACTTTGATATGGACTTTCCTTCGGCCGGCCAGGCCAAGCCCACAGCTTTCTCCACAATCCTCAGACAGCAGGAATGTCAAGGGTGCCCTTCCCACTCACCGAACCCGGCGCTTCACTCCTTCCACGCCTGATGCGACCTGCCGGGGGCAAGAGAAAATGAACCAGGTGCTGTTAGAAAACTGTTTGTGCTGAGAAATCCCACAGAACAAGTCCACCCAAGCAGACAGCATTTTCCTTTCACAACATCCGTCCAGGAGCAACGCTTCTTTAGCACAGCAAGCAAGACTGCAGGCCCGTACCCTGGGCTGTGTCTACCTTTTTCTCAGCTTTGCCACTAAGGAGCTAGGAACTAGGTCACGAAGATGCAAATTGTTCCTTAGCAAAAAAAATGAGTTTCCGTGCCTGCACGGGAACTCATTGTCCAGCGTACAGCTAAAGCAGCTTTTTTCTCTTCTCTTTCCTGGACTTGCTTTTTCTTTCTGTACATTGCATGCAGCATGTCCCACGTGGTTGCTGTAAACAATTCCCCACAAAGCTCCCAGCACACCCCTCTTAGTGCTTGCAGTTCTGTTGGGACACAGCACAGGCCCAGCTCCGGGCTTCAGGAGTACACAAAAACTGCTCGGCACTTTGCCCTTCAGCACAAAGCCAATGGCTCTTGTAGCACACAGAGGGGTCCAGTTAGACAGGCACATCCTTTAAGGAGGGAATGCAGAAGAAAAATGCTTTTCCTCAGCTCTGCAGAGAAGCACACAGTTTTTAGAAGGACGCCTGCAAAGCTCTCCCAGTCTGCATTTTGGAAGTTCCTGTACCCTGCTGGGCAAGAGACACCCCTCTTCAGCTGAAGCTGTTGACAGGAACTTTACCAAACCTATGGCTTTTTGATGCCATTTTTGTTCCAACACACTGCCCCAAGGAAAAATCTTCTATTTACCAGTCAAACGATGAAAAGCTTTCCGAGAAGCCGCCAATGAAAAGGCGCTGCTGAACGCTCTACGGACTCGCTCCATCGTTTGAGCAGTGCAGCTGGAGTCCGTAGGCCGGGAAACAAAAATGGAAACAAAACCCCACTTGCACAAGTCTTGAGACTGTGCAAGGGAAAAGAGAAAAAACAGGACACTTGCACGAGTCCACGGACTGTGCAAGAAAATACAGAAATAGAAGGACATCCGCTGTAACCTGAGAACAGCTCAGCTGAGGTGATCCTCCTGCACCGAGCACAACAAGAGCTGCTCTGGCTGCTGAGGCCTTGCGGGCACCAGGAAAACCTCCTGCTGACAAGGCTGTGATGTGGCAGCCCTGTGCTGACATCACAATAGCAGCTGCTCTGGGTTGGGCTGGCAATTCATGCATAGCAACCAAACCTTCTCTACAGCCAGTGCAAAAGAATAGCCTGGAAAGTTCTCCTCTGTCCCAAAGCAGCACAAAACCCCCTTGCAGTCCATAACCCACAGCTGAAAGGATCCAAGAGTAACACAAATCAGGCACCGAGCCCATACACCCTGCATGCCAAGTTGAACACTGAGAAAGAGCCAGGATGTGAGGAAACCAAAGACCATGTGCCCTTCTGCCCAGCAGCGCTTCTGACTAAAACCAAGAACACTTGCTTAAATTCTGTGGATGAAGCTGTGCTTTGCTCTTTCCCCGGAGAGTTCCCTTTATTGCAATGTCTGTCATTCCTGCCCATTTCCTGCATGGCTAACATCAACCAGCAAATTGTAGGGCTTGCTGAAGGAAGAATGACACCTAAGTGGGGAGAAAAAGCCAAGTAACCAACCTGCGGCACGTGCAGCACACTGCTGCTGCACAATGACAGCACCTCAAAGAAGCCTTTGGGGCCTGTGCCTCACTTCTGGCAGCTTCCCTGCAGTAGGCATCTGGCAGTCATAGGGATCTGACTCTAATGGACACACAGGAAGAAGGAAAAGAACGTTAAATCCCAATGTGGGATGACACAGAAGCTGGTGGGAGGAGAAAACCAGTGCACCAGAATGGGCAAGTCTCAGCTAAAAGGGAGTTATGAGGCAGAGATCAAATATCTCAGCTGGTGGGCACACCTGAGGAAGGCAGGCTCAGGAAAACAGAGCCACCACAAGGCTGCCAAAGTTTGGAAGCTTCCTTTCCCCTTCTCTCCTCTGCCCTTGAAACCAGGTTTTTTCTCCCTCCTAGAAATACTTCCTTGAGCATTAACAGCAAGTGCCTGGAAAAACCACCTGGGATTTTCTTTCTCAGTTCAAAACTAAACAGAATGGAGAAAGACCTGGGCTTTTGCTGTTTGCCTGCTTTTGCAGCCATGGTAGCATTTTGGAAGGGCTCTACACAAGTCCAGGTGTTTCCCAGCCCCAGGACCACCACTGGCATCAGCCCAGCAAGTGTAGTGGAGAGAGCAGCTGGTCAGATGCCACATGTGACATGTGGGAGGCTGCATATTGTCCTGATGCAAATTCCCTCTCTGTGTCAGACTGAAAGTCAGGACAATTCCCAAGAAATGTCTGATTAGATGAGGAACACCGTTGGATCTACAGACACCACATTACTGGTGTCATAATTCCCAAGCTTTAAAATGTTGCTGGGCGACCCCAATTTCCTCTAGGCTAGAGATCAGCAGCCTGGCCCCACCCCAAGAGTTTCCAAACAATTTTTTCCTCTACTTTCTACATCCTAGGTCTTAGCAAAAGTGGCTTCTGCCAGCACAGAGGAGACAGATCATTTGTTCATGTGCAACAGCAGGGATTGGTGCTCCAGCCTGAGAGCTGGAACTCAGGAACTTGGGCAACTGTGCTTTGAGACGCAACCGCAGCCAGAGAATGAGGCTGGGGGTGACAGCTTGGGGAGGAAGCTGGCCCAACAATGGCATTGCACACAAGCTGTGCAGGAGGCACTATCAGCATGACAGCCCTAATAATGCCACACAAACGCCATAAATATACACATTTGTTAGATGCTGGTTGCTCTACATGTATGTTTGTACAGCTGCCTTTATAACCTTTTGGAAAGGGTCAGAGCTACCAGGATTCAGCCAGCATCAGGAGCTGATGCAGCCTGGGAACTTGCTGATTTACAGAGGCTCCTGGCTTTCCAGGTGAAGCCAAGGCAAGCCCTGCTGCTGCTGTTGCTGCTGCTGCTGCGGCTGCTGCCTCTGTGCCAGAGAGCCCCGGTTGGGCAGGGATGGCAGCACTGTGCCGCGGGCGGTTTCTCTTTCCAGAGCTGGGAGGGGCTTTTGAGGCAGTAATGACAGGTGGTGGGAGAAGGAAGGCGCCTTTTCCTGCAGCAGCACTTATGGATGCACTAGGGCCGCCTTCAGGGGAGACTGTGGGTCCGCACCAAGTGAAGCAGAGGGACACAGCTGGAAAACGCTTCCTTTGGAGCCTTCTTGTGTCTTGGAAAAGAAGGGAGGCGCGTGACAGGAGGAGCAGCAGGGCCCGGTCCCTCCTCCGTGCCTGCAGTGAGGGGCGGCTGCCGCCGGGCGGCGCCATGGGAAGGGAGCGCCCTGCGCGGGGCGGGCGGGGCGGGGCAGCCGCCAGGGGGCGCCCGGGGCGGGGCGGGGCCCCTCTGTGAGCGGGGAGAGCCTCGGGCAGCTGCGAAGGCACGAACGGGACTGTCCGTCCGCAAGGCACAGCGCCAGGGCAAAGCACAGCGCCAGGGCAAAGCACAGCGCCAGCGCAGGGTAACCGGCAAGGGAATCTTCCCTTGGAATGCAGGATTTAGCTGTTTTGATTCCCACTCCTCGTAGAGCTGGCAGACCACAAAGCCTCCTCAAGCGCAGGTGCCTCCTCTCCAGGCTTCCTGCACTTCCTTTGCTGACAGGGTCCAAGCAGGCACCCTGGGCGCAGGCTCAGCTGATGTTACAAAGCGCTGCTGTCCAAAAGAAAAAAAGACAAAAGCCAAACCAGCCGGGAACTATTAGTTCCCAGGCTGAATTCCTCACAGGCGGAGGCAGGATTTCTCTGCTTCCCAGAGAGATGCAGAAGCAGGACACTAGGGCACGATTTGCCCCTTACCTTCATGTCCAGGACCTTGCTATTGCAGGCCAGCGTAGGTGACAATGGTATTCACTCCTTTACCCAGGTGTCTTCAGCTTGTTGGGATTTTCCCCTGAGAGCAGCCTGAGAATGCTGCTTGCTGTCACAGGGCTTTGTTCCTGCCAGGAAACTCCACAGACTCACTTAGCTTCCTCCTTTCTAAAACATGGCCCAGGTTAGCTGCCAAGAGTTTGAACAGTGTAAGCAGAGTTTTTCAGCAAATGCCAATCCCTGTAAGAAATGCCGATTCCAATGGGATTTAGGCCCCAGTGTTGTTCTCAAGATCACTGAAGTTCAGGATTTCAGCAGCAAGACAAGAGCAGGCAGCTTGGCAGGCCTCCACCATCTCCAGCCCTCACCTGCCTTCCAAATTCCTCTGCTTCCTGTAGCCATTGGTTGAACTCCTGCTCTTGACCTGCGGCCTTCTCCTGTTACCTGTGAGGCTGGCACCTGAGGCATGTTCTGAGGAGGTCTAGAATGAAATGATGGAGGAGAATTCCATGAAACCTGCACTTGGGAGATCGTTTGCCCCATTTAGTGCTTGCAACTGTCCAGAGTAGACGTGGAGTTTGGGGTTCAGTGAGCTGTGCGGCCCAGAAAAGAAAAGACTAAGTTAGCTGAGGAAAACCAGGATCAATTGACTCAGCTCCTGCAGGCCAGAAATGAGAGTGCAGCTAATGACTGAAAAATGCAGTACTGTGCAGCATGGATCCAAAATGGGCATGACAGAGATTTCAAACCCACATCCACGGAGGAATCTGAACTTGCAGGTTTCCCACAAGCCAAAGGGAGTGGATTCTTGCAAAGACACCAGGAGTTCCGTGTTGGACAGAGAACTTTTTCAAGAGAAGGGCTGACTTGGGAGCTGGTGGAAGTGGAGAGAACAGGCAAATGGGGCCATGGGTGCAGCCCCACAGTGAGGGCTGCTCCAAGGGCACCCCCTGCCATGCACAGGACACGGGCACTGCCCCATGCAGAGGACGTGCCCATGCCATATTGACAACACAAATGCTGTTTCAGTGTCCTGCAAACACATATGGGTGGTTTGTTAGTCAGCATTTTTTCCCCAGTAGAAAGTCGTCCTTCCTTCAGTGAGCCCTAGGATGTGCTGGTTGATGTCAGCCATGCAGGAAATGGGCAGGAATGACAGGCATTCCAGTTTAGAGAACTAGTTTTAGTCAGAAGCCCTGGTGGCCAAAGTACAGGGTGTGTGGGCTTGGTGCCTGTTCTGTGTTATGCTTGGATCCTTTGAGCTATGGGTTATGCCCTGCAAGCAGGGTTTGTGCTGCTTTGGGGCAGTGCGCGCCCTGTCAAAGGAGTCCTTGTAGGCACCTGATGTTGTAAAGTCTGTGGATAAATTGCAATCATCCTTTTTTCCCATCCTCTGTGATTGTAGGGTTTTCAGACATGTGCAGGTGTCTTTTATTTTTGCCATCTTCTTATACAGTCGGCCAATTGCTGCGGGTGTCCCCTTTTCCCCTTTTCCTTGCCATTGTCTGGGGACTTGTGCAAGTGGGTTCATGTTCCATTTTGTTTCCTGGCCTGCAGACTCGAACAGCACTGATCAAATGATGGAGTGAATCCACAGAGCCTTTGGCAGGGCTTTCTTATTGGTGGCATCGCACAAAGCTTTTAATTGTGTGACGGGTAAGTGGAGGATTTTTTGCTGGGGCAGCATATTGAAACCAAAATGGCATAAAGATGCCAAGTGTTTAGTAAAACTCTTGCCAAGAACATCAGGTAAAAACTGGGTGTCTCTTGCCCAGCATGCTGTGTGCAGGCATCCTGTTTGGTCTCTGTGATTGTAGAGTCTGCAGACACATGCAGGTCTCCCTTTTTCTTCCTTTCTCTTGTACAGTCTGGCGATTTGTGCAGGTGTCCCTTTTTTCCCCACCTGTTTTGCTGTACAGTCTGAGAACTCGTATAAGTCTCCTTCCATTGTCCCTTTGTTTTTGTACAGCCTGCAAAGTCATGCAAGTGCCTTTATTTTTCAAGTTGAGTTGCATCTAAGTCTGGGACTTGTGCAAGGGTCCATTTTTTTCCTCTTTCCCCTGCACGCTCTGGGCATTCTAGCAAGTGGGGGATTTTCCCCTTTTTGTTTCATGGTGTGCGGATTGGAGCAGCATTGCTCAAATGATGAAGCGAGTCCATATAGGAGTCGGCAGCGCTTTCCCCAGACCAGGCTCTGCAGCTGGACCGAGCAGCCGCCCCCCTCAGCTGCCGGTGCCCAGTTCAGATGGGGATTCCTGGCCCGGGGCGCTTGGCGGCCATGGAGGGGGAGGTCGGGGACCGTTCCCAGCCCCGGTCCGAACGCCGACAGCCGCGTCTCGCCCGCGGGGAAAGCACAGGAGGCCCTGCAAGAGCGATTGCGCTGGGTTCACTGCTGCTGCACTGCAGTTTCGGCACCGCTTGCTCGGGCACGTGGATGTTGGACGGTGCCCCGGTGGGTGGAGGGGATGGCAGTGGAGGTGGAGAACGGGGCTCAGCAGGACGGGATCCGAGCTCAGCCCACTGCTCCTCTGGGCTCGCAGGTGGCCATCAAAAATGTGCCATGGGATCACATCCGTCATTAGGGCGAGCTGGTGAGTGACCGGGGCCAGCAGCAGAACCCGGCACGTCGCGGGCGAGGTAAGCCCAGGCCCGGTAGATGGAAGCCGCCAGGATGCCGTGAGGGAGAGAGGGCGTGAGCTCAGTGGAGAGCTCAGAGCATCCTGGGCTGGCTGAGGGCTTCCAGAGCCCCGGCACGGCATCAGCCCCACTGACGGCATTGTGGTCTTCTTGCAGCCTGAGAGAACCCACGTGCCCAGGGAGATGGAGCTGCTGGACAAAGTGTCCACTGGGTTCCATGGTGTTGTTCAGCTCTTGGATTGGTGTGAGCTCCTTAACAACTTCTTGTTGGTGATGGAGTGCCCTGAATGGTCGCAGGACCTCTTTGATTTCCTTCTGGCATGGGGGCTCCGTGTCGGAGGAGGTAGTGCAGGGGCTGTTCCTCCAGGTGCTGAGGCTGTGCAACACTGCAGCAGCTGTGGGGTCCTGCACTGGGACATCAAACCAGAGAACATCCTCAATGACCTGGCCATCGGACAGGCAAAACTGATGGATTTGCCTGTGGCACCTGCCTCCAAGACACAGTCTGCCCACACTTTGCAGGTCAGCCCAGCCAGGGCTATGCTCCCCGTGGGTCCCGGCATCTCATGGCCCCACCTGGCTGTGATGCCGGGGATTCCCCCGTTTGCTGCAACTCACACCTGTGAGCCACAGGGATCTGCCTGTACGAGACAGAAGGAAAGATCAGAAGAATCATTCCACCTTCTCGCGCAGCTACACCAGTTCCTCTCTTACTCAGAAAGACAAAATTCAGTTTTCTGTGCATCAGTGGAAGCCTATTGCACCTGCAGAGCTGACAGGCTGTTTCCCTGCTGCTGAGCTACAGGCAGATTTACCAAACAAGCGGCATTACCCAACATGGACATACACAGAGGGACCACAAGCAGATGATTTTGTCCCACTTAATCTCAAAGGTCACCACTCCATCCATCCATCATCCATCCATCCATCATCCATCCATCCATCCATCCATCCATCCATCCATCCATCCATCCCTCTATCCATTCATCTATCCATCCATTGTCAATCTATCCATCCATCCCTCGATTCATCCATCCATCCATCCCTCCATCCATCCATCAATCCATCCATCCATCCATCAGTTCGTCCATCCATCCATCCATCCATCCATCCATCCATCCATCATCCATCCATCAATCCATCTATCCATCCATTCATCATCCATCTATCCATCTATCCATCCATCCATCCATCCATCCATCCATCCATCCATCCATCCATCCATCCCTCCTCCATCCATTCATCCATCCATCCATCCATCCATCCATCCATCCATCCATCCATCATCCATCCATTCCTCATCCATCCCTTATTCACCCATCCGTCATCTATCATCCATCATCCATCCATCCATACTAACCTGTTTGGCTGGAAGGGATTTTGACTGCATCTTTTTACTTCTTACAATTTTCTATTTGGATTGGTTGCTACAGAAATCTGAGAAATTGCAAATTGCTTTAGCAGATTACCCAGGGCAGATATCTATCCATCCAACTAGGCACAAGGTGTTAAGCTGTTCTTTTAACTTAGTCCCAAAGCCATGGAGAAGTGAGACTCCGTTTGCAAGTTATGACAATATTCACGGATGGTTCTGGGAAAACCCATAAATTAGTGATTGTGTGGAGGGATTCTGATACCAGATCCTGGCAATCTGATATTGCTGTTGTTGAAGGGTCTCCACAAATTGTAGAATTAGCTGCTGTGGTCAGAGTGTTTCAGAAATTCAGCTGACCTTTTAACCTAATAGCAGGCTATGCCTACGTAGCCAGAATTGTGTCTAGAGCAGAAGCCTCTGTCTTAAAATGAGTTAGAAATGATCTTCTTTTTTACTGGTTGAAACTACTAGTTTTTCTTTTGGATCAAAGGGCTGCTCCCTACTTTGTTATGCATATAAGGTGGCATTCCAGTTTGCCTGGGTTTCTTAGAGAAGGCAACGCCCAGGCAGACTTGTTAACTCTACTGGTGCAACAAAATAGAGCAGGCTCAGGATAAGTCACTGATTTTTTCACCAGAACGCTGGGCCTTTAGTAAGGCTTTTTGAGCTTACTCCAGCACAAGCTTCTGGTATCATTGCTACATGTTCTCGTTGTCAGCATTGCTCTCTTCCTAATGCAAACACAGGGGTCAACCTGAGAGGCCTACAGAGCCTACAAATTTGGCAAACAGACGTGACACACTTTCCTGAATTTGGTCATTTGAAATTTGTGATGCTTCCATTGATACCTATTCAGGCACTCATTTTGCCTCAGCCCACACAGGAGAAACAGCAGAGGAGGCTTGTCATCATTTCACCGCTGCCTTTGCCACATCAGGAATTCCGCAACAGATTAAGACGGATAATGGCCCCACATACATTTCCCATAAAGTTGCAAATTTTTCCTCCTTATGGGGAATTACTCACAAGACAGGCATATCCCACTCTCCCACCAGGCAGTCCATTATAGAGCAAGCCCTTGGCTCCCTCAAGCATCTCCTGACCCAAGAGAAGGCAGGAAACAGAGATACACCTGCTGAAAGACTACAGAAAGCCCTATATGTTTTTAATTTTTTGAACTGTTCCATGATGGATTTAAATCCCCCTATGACTAGGCATTTTGCATCATCCACATCTCTTTCCTGCAAGGAAAAACCATCGGTACTGATCTGTGACCTAGAATCTGGCAAAATCCTTGGTCCTTACCCTTGGGTCACATGGAGAGGGGGTTTGCTTGTATTTCCACAGAAAAGGGACCTCGTTGGATCCCTGCAAGAAATGTGAAACCATTCCAGGAACCTCTAACAGCACCTGACAGAGACTAGGCCGCTCCCCAGCTCTGAGAAGAGGAGGGGGAAGAGGAACCACACAGAGACTGCAGCTCATGACCAACATCTTCTGTCCCACCTACAAAGGAAACTGTGAGCCTTGGGTTTTATGTCAGTGCAAAAAGTGTGGAGATCGGTGGTATCACAGAACCCTTTTGGCAAAAGCATGGTGTGCATCATCTTATGACGTGGAGTTACAAATAAAGTATAAAGCCATTGAATTTTTAATTGTAGTAGGCCACGAGGAAAGGGATAGCCCTCGGCTCCCTATTCTCAGGAGGGAAGTTTTGAGGGAAGCTGAAAATAGCCCTATTTGCAAAGTAGAGTGCAAATGAAACAATTTAGTGCCTTATATCTGGCCAGTCTCTGAACAAGCTTGGGAGAGGACAAAAAGAGAATGTGCTAAAAGATATGCTTGGAAATTAAAATCCAAAAAGGGGGTTTTGCTGCAACATAGAATGGAGTTAAAATGGATGCTCTGCTTATGTTTGTTAGCACTGCTTAGTTTTACTAACACAGTTTGGCCTGTTGACCAACCCAAAACAAATGTTTGGATAACTCTAGCCAATGCAACAAAACAACATACCCTATGCTTGGCCCCTGCATCCCCAGAAAATCCATTCTCAACCTGTCTAGTCGCCTTGCCGTTAGACAATTGGCCAATACCAAAAAATACTGAAAGTGTGGTGCAGAGTTCAAATCCTGTTGATGCATGGGATCAGTGGACCCCCTACCTTCTTGAAGCACCCTTGGAGCCCCAAGAATTAGAGCTCCTGGGTTCTGTAAGAATGGATTTTTGTGTTGATTTTAAATACAGAGGAAGAAATCAGTCTAAAGCTTGGGATGTTTCTCCCTATCACCCTGTGTATAAGAATCAAGCCTTTTGGTGTAATTACAATTCTGGCAGCCCTTCTAAATCCAGCAATGCTCCCTTCAGGCTGCCATCAGGAATGTTTTTGGTCTGTGGAGATCAGGCCTGAGCTGCATACACAAGGAGGTCCCTGTAGTCTGGGACTATTGACTGTGCTAACACCTAACACATCCATGATTTTACAGCACAAATATCCCCACAGAAGAAGGTGCAGCTTACATGCATTTGGTAAACACTGCAATGATGAAGTGTCTCTGTGGTCTGAGACCCAAATGAATTTGGCCTCTTTACTTTTGCCAAAATTGGCTGCAAAAAAGGCCTTAATCCAATTAGGTGAGATGGCTTGCTGGCTGGCAAAACAGACAAATGCCACTAGCTCTGCTTTGTCCAACCTGTTAATGGATGTGTGTAGTATAAAGCGTGCTACTTTGCAAAATAGAGCTGCAATAGATTTTTTGCTCCTAGCACAAGGTCACGGCTGTGAAGATTTTGATAGAGTGTGTTGCATGAACCTTTCTGATCACTCGGAATTTATGCATAAAAGCAAAGAACAGCTGAAGGATAGTGTGTTTAAACTAAGAGTAGAATCTGGATTTTGGCAAGATAACATGTTCAGTGGCTGGGGTTTAGCTCCCAGGCTAAAGGATTTCTTTAGGATAGGTATGCATGTGGAGATTTTTATAATAATTATATTAATCATGATACCTTGCTTGCTTCAATGTGTGCAGAGATTAATTAATAAGACCATTAAAGGAGTGGTTTTGGTTGACACAGAAGGGAGAGATATTGGGATGCATGAGACAGAGAGTACTTTGGGCCTTATTGGCATAAGAGAATTGATAGATAAAATGCCTTGGCAAAAGCAAACGGAACTTTGAGAATTAGATCTAGATTGCAAGAAGATTTAATTAGACAGGTTTACCAGAAAAAGAAAATCCTATTAAACAATGCAAGAAAGAGATGTTGTTATATGCATAAGTTTCTGCATGTGATTTCAACCTAATTATTGTAGTACACATTACTAGTCTCCCTAAAATAGTATATAAGTGCTTGTATCCCACAATAAAATCAGATTCTGATCACTGAGTCAGTCTCCCAGTCTGTCTCCATTGCCGACAGTGGGACAGATGTTTGCCCAAGCTGCATGCTCCCTGTAAGATTCCTTGCAAGAATTTGGATAGCCACATCCCAGTACAAATGAGATGCAGTCATTCCCTTCTCTGTCAAAATCTTCAGGCAGACCCAGGAGGCACCTAGAAAGTGGAACAAAATCCTGGGTGGGCAGGGGAAAGAAGTGCACACAACTGCTCTGCAAATCAACTCTGTTCACCTGTGACATCATGAGCCTTGGCTTAGCTTGCTTTCCTGATGTCTCAGCACAGACATGTCCTCTGATGGTGGACAGCACAGTGCCTTGAAAGGAGCTTTACCCTGGGCTCTTCCCACTTGGAATGCTGAGGTGGCAATTGCTGAAGGCCCCAGAACTATCTTGAAATTCTCTTGCTGAAACACTGCACTTGTTAGCCAGAAGAGTTCCCTCCATTTGAAAGCATCTCATTTTCCCCATTTCCAAGTCAGCTCACAGCAAGCAGCCGTGTGTAGGGCTTAGAGAAGGAAGCATGGCACCTTAGCATGGAAAGCCCAGTGTGGGCCCTCAGAGCAGAGCACTTTGGTGCCCCAAAGGTTTAAGAGAGGCCACTGTTAGGAGGATGTGCCATTTCAGCCCTCCTTTACTCTTCTATACCAAGTGATTGCCAGCAAGGGGGAACAAGCAGGGCCTGGTCCCTCCTCCTGCCCTGCTCTGAACTGCAGCTGGCACTGTGTGACACCAGGACACAAGGGAATAACATCTCTGCAAGGCAGGTGGGGCGGTGTGGGGCAGCTGTCAGGGGGTGTGTGAGGCGAGGCAGGGCCCCTCTGCCAAGGGGGAGAGCCTTGGGCCGCCTGGACGGGACAGCCCGTCCGGAGCGCACAGCTTCCAAGGCACTGAGCAGCCTAGGCATGGCATGACATGGGAGGGAACATTCCAGGGCTCTGGAGGCTTTGGAGTTTGTATTGCCAGTCCTGCTAAAACCAAGGGCTCCATCAGAGCATCTTCTTGAGACATAAACTTGAAGGAATTTAGGGATTTTAGAGGGGCTGAGGTTTTAGTTAGAGATAAGGTTTATGAGAGTTAATTAAAATAAATGGGTAGGCCTTGATGAAGTTAAGAGTTGATAGTTAACTAGTAATTGAGGACAGGGAATGGCAGTTCTACCAAGGGTTCATTTGTCATATTTGCATTGAAATGGTAGAAAGGTCAGAACAAGGAAGACTTCATTTACTTCCTCATTTGGGACCCCTCCCCATGAAAGGGACCACTGACCCATTTCAAGGGACAAACTGCACATGCTTAATAGCTTTTGAACAAATTACAATATGAAGCAGGGAATGGGATGTACCAAAGTTATGAATATGCATTTGTATTTTGGGTATTCTATACTTGTATAGATAAAAGGACTCTGTAATCACTGTAAATTGCGGTGTGTATTTGGGAGCTGCACGCTGCCCAGTGTCACAATAAACGTACACTTTCTAACTTTAAATTGTTATTGAGTCTTTGTCTGACACAGTTGGATATTGGTACTAGATCAATATCTGTATTTTAGATAAATCATTCTGGTTACTTCACCATCTTCATCGTCATCATTCTGTCCTCCAGGTGGCCAGGTAAGGCTGACAGCTCGCAGCACATCTGCTGAATTCCAGCTTCTTCTTTGCTCGCTTCATTCATTTAGGACAATTCTTTCATTTCTCCTTCAAGGATAATTCTGAGCTTCCCTAAATCAACAATACTCTTCTCTTATCTAAGCAATGCATCAAGAATGAAGCTTTCTATGCTCTATAGTCCTAACTGAAAAAAGCCTCGCCAAGGAAACCTCAAACCATTACATTTCCTATCGATGGCAAAGCTCCTTAGAAAACTCAGGGGATGGCTGAAGCTATGCCTAAAGATGATACATCCCCTCTTCCCTCCTCTCAGCAGGCGGGGCACAAGGGCCTCCTCAGACACAGCCCTCTCCTCTCCAGTCCTCCTGCACTTGCTTTTCCCATTAAGGCAAGCAAAGCTGCTTAGCTGACTGTGTTCTTTGGGCCTCTGAAAGGGACTGTCCGCTTAGCTACAGCATGGCAAGGAAGGGAGTCTTACAACACTCTGGGTATTTTAGACTTTTATTGTCACTTGGGCTGAAACAAAGTGTCTCCTCACTACTTCTCCATTTTTATCATTCTGTCCTGCAGGTGGCCTGTTCAGGCTGACAGCTTGGAGTGCATGCAGGCTCCAGTTCGGCTGCAGCCCACCTTTTCCTCCTCATAAGCTTAATTCTTATTATGACAATTCTTTTATTTCTACTTAAAAGATACCTCAGAGCTTCCCTAAATTAACAACACTCTATTCTAAGCGAAACAATCCTCTATTATCTAAGCTATCTACCTTCTATAGTCCTTAAAAGTTGATGCCTAAATTTCCTAATTCTTTAAACATTCATCTTTTTCAGAAAGAAAAACAACAGAGCTGTAAATTGAACCTAATCACACACCTAACCGAACCGATCCGAACCGGACCGAACCTAACGTAAGCTAACCTAACCTAACCTAACCTAACGTAACACCTAAATTGAGCAAATATCAAAACTATCACATTTCCTAACTACGGCACATCTCCTCTTAAAATTCTGGTGATGTCTGAAACTCTGCCTATCATGACACATCCCCTTTTCCCTCCTCTCAGCTGGCGGGGCATAAGGGCCTCCTCAGGCGCAGGTGTCTCCTCTCAAGTCTTCCTGCACTTGCTTGGCTGAGATGATCAGTGCAGCCAGGCTGGAGGCAGGATCGCCTGAGGTCACAAATGGATGCTGCCCAGAGGAAAAAGAAGAAAGAAAGGAACACTTACTTTCCAGGATCCCCTCCTCACAGGCTCAAGCAGGATTCCCTGGCTACCAGGAAGACACACAAAGAGCACCGAGTGCAGCATGTCCCCCTGCGCCTTCCTGTCCTGGGAGCTGTCTGGGCCACGTGGCCTACATTCCTCCTGCACCCTTCGTGCAGGTGTCCTCAGCTCCCAGGGCTTTGTGGCCCTTTGCTTTTTCTTACCTGCAGGAGTTCCTGGGCAGACCAGCGCCTGTCCTCGTGTGCCTGCAGGCAGCAGCGGAGGAAGTCGCGCAGGAGAGCCGAGTGGTGCCTGGGGTTCTGCAGTTTTGGGGGCCCGTTCCTTTCTATCAGTTCAAAAACCTACAGCACATGGATGCAAGAGGACACTCCATCTGCTCCTTTGCTAGCCACATCAGCTCTCTCCACACAGAGCACTCTTGCTAAGCTGCGCCTTACCCTGAGACGGGCTTCCCGCTGGTAAGGAGCTTCCCCTTCCACCATTTCCAGCCCCATGATCCCCAGCGACCAGATGTCCACTTTGGGGCCGTAGGCTTCTCCTCTCACCACCTCTGGTGCCATCCAGCTGGGAGTGCCAACGCTGGAGCTGCGCTTGCTGTGCTCAGGGCTGAGCTGAGCACAGAGGCCAAAGTCACCTGAGGACAAAAACAAAGCCTATCAAAGCCAGTTACCACTTGCAGAGGTGCCAAAACCATTGCCCACTCCAAGCCTGACCAGGCCATGCTGAATCTAGCTGAAAAAGCAGCTGAGCTCTCCTTCCACGTGGCTGGAGCCTGGCAAATATGGCATCGGCCACTTCAAAAGCACCCTGACGATTCACACACTGGCCAAGCGGCGCTTCTGCCCAAGTGGCCGTCACCAAAATGCAAGCGCTCAGCAAATGCTGGAAATGCTGCAGCCAGCAGGGATACCCACCCAACTTGACAGATCCGTCCATGCCCACAAGGACGTTGCCGCTTTTGATGTCTCTGTGGATGACTTGGCGGGAATGAAGGAAATGCAGTCCTTGCAGGCACTGAGAGAGAAAAAGAAGGGAGGGAAAGTTAACATGCAGGATCTGATTTCATCCCACCAGCAAGCAAAGAGCGCGACGGGATTCCACCAGCCTTCAGTAGGAAGCGTGCCACCTTTGGCTGGGTGGCGGCACGGCAAAGATTTTTGGGGAAGCCTAGTGGCAGCAGAGGAGGAAGCAGCACCTTCGAGCTGTTCCAGAATGCGTCGCCATCCGGGCTGCAATGCTACGCTTCGAAGCTGAGGACAGCTCTTTGCCCTTAGCTTGAAGTTCTGCCACCTGCATGCTGCCTTCCAGTGGCAAGCAATGTAGGACAGACAGACAGGCTCCAGGCAAACATTCCTAGGCAAAGCTGAGAAGAGGAAGCAAGTGAAACCAAGCGAGTGAGCGAGCACCTGGACCAGAGGACAGGATGGAAGAGTGCAAGAATAGAGCCTGAGGAGTGCGGGGAAACCAGCAGGCACTTCACTTCCCGTGCTCTTTCTTTTCCTGTGTGGCGTGACAGCAGCAGCAGCAGCAAAAGAAAGCAGAGAGCAAGAAATCTCGGCACTCCTTAAGCTCCAGTTGACAAGCAGCCTCCTGGGCCGGCCTGGGGAAGCACAAGCGGGATCCCTCACCTCCCGACAGACAGCGCCTATCTGTCCTTCCTCCAGGTACACTGCCCTGAGCACATCAAACAAGGTGCCGCCATCCATGAACTCCATGGCCAGCCAGAGTTCCTCATCCACCAGGTAGCTGAAAGAAGAAAACCATGGCATGGAGAGACAGCAATGGGCGCAGCCTCAGTCACACCAGGGCCTGAGCCAGGTGTTTGCAACTGCTCTCCAAGCTACGTGTGCCACAAGAGATTATTGAACACCAGCTCCACCTCCTCCCACGCTCTGGAGACGAGCAGAGAAATCATCACCAGCTCCATTCTCTGCCAGTGACCAAAGGGCATTGCCTCTTCTGGCTTGCACTAGCTAGAGCTACATTGACACGAGAATACGCCAACCTGTCTAAGTAGGTAACGATATTGGGATTCCTGTTGTCCCTCATGGCCAGGATTTCATTGGCAGCCAGCTCCTCGGACATCTCCTCCTTGAGCGACATGATCTTGATTGCCACCTGAAATGACATTGGTGACCGCTACCTTGAGAAGACGCACCCTGCTGGAGATCACAAGGGGCTCGGAGCGAGTGCTGGAGCAATGAGGCTGCGGGCTGGGCCAAAGTGCCTTGTCACTAGACAGCAGAGCTTAGCAGAAGCACCAAAGGCCATCCCAAATGCATTCTGCCCCCTGAGCCTAGACTGTACTTCAGAGGAACAGCCTCTGCTGCAGACATGGAGCTGCCACCCAAACCTCCAGGCAGAACTCACAGCAGCGGGGAAAGCGCTCCCGAGCTGCAAAATGGCATGGGGCTGTTGGCACTTTACCTGTTGTCCGCTGCTGGTGTCAAGGGCTTTATAAACAGCTCCAAACCCCCTAGAAAGACAAAAGCAGCAGAAAGAGCCCTTTATCCCTCGGCAGTGAGATCAAGCCCAGGCAGCAGATCTCCCCAGGCTGCCTGCATGCCTTCCTTAGGAAATGCCTGGCTGCGGCGTCTCTTCGGCCAACAGCACGTCAGCCCGTGAGCCCTCTGCCATGTGGGGCAGGCTGTCCAAGGCAACACTAATGTGCAGCGTGAAGACCAAGGGCCGCTGGAAATCTCCAAGGCGCACGCCCAGACAGGGAATTTCCAAACCTAAGGGCAACTCTCTCCTTGTGCGAGTGTGCACGTATGTGTGTGTCAAAAAAGGGAGAACAATTAGAGTCAGAAGACTGTCCTTGAGAATCTGACATTTCCTGGAAGGCAAGGTTCTCTTTCAGGCCAGAAATCAGCAGGGGCAGGGGGTCTCCCAGCTCCTGCTCCTCATTGCTGCAAGCAAGACACTGCCAGCATCAACTTTCTTTGATGAGGCCTTTGGATTGCTCTGACCCAGCAGTCCAGGCAGGCAATAGGAGGTCAAGCCAGAGCCTGACCCTGACTGGAGCTTGCCTGACTTCACGTTTGATATTGCAACAGCCAAAGAACTGGCCCACACTTTTGTAAAATGAGCCGATGTCACGCTTACCCTCGTCCGAGTTCTTCAAATGCCGTGTATTTTCTCATTGGCTGGCCCTGACTCACGATACTCCCTGAAAGACAAAAGCAGTGCAGGGCACTCACTCGCACACGGAGATGCCGCTGCCCAGAGCGTCCCAAAGGCAGCCCCACTGCCGGCAGCTCTGGGCCCTTTGCGGTCCCCTGGCTTCCAGCTGCTGAGACCAGCAAGTTGGAGGGCCATCTTCTCCACCTTTCATCAGGTGGCCTTTCCAAGAAGGCCCTTATTTCTTTCAAGTGCAGCATCCCATGCCAAAAGCCAAAATGCTGGCTCTTAAAAAGGGAACCCTAAGAGGTAACCAGGGGCCTTTGCAGCCTCTGCAGTCACACCCACCATCACTGGTGGCAGGTCCACTGCCAGGGCCGCAAAGTGTCTGAGTCAGAGAAGGAGTAAGAACCAGAGCCAGAAAACAGCTGGGGCCAGAGAGCTCCCTGGGGCCTAGTCACTTGCTAGGTGCCAGCCTTCTGCTCAAGCAGAAACAATCTCTGCTTTTGTCTTTGGCCCAGAAGGCAGCCCAGGCAGAGCCAAGCCAGGCCCAGCCACCCTCACAGGCAGCATGGACTCCCTGAGCGCTGCCGCGCTGCCTCAGAGCACAACAACAGCTTCTGCAGAGAGGCCTAAGTGTCTCTGAGACCGAGGGGCAACTTCCAGTGCAGCCTACACCCAGACACGCACACAACACACTGCTCTGACAGACAAGAAATGCACCAGACGTACTCAGTGTCTTCGGGCCCTGCTCCTCCCTCATCTCGGGCTGCTGGGCTGTGCTGCTGTAGGAAGCGCCAGCAGCGGGGGGCGAGCTGGCTGCTGCAGGCCATGCTGCTCCAGCGGCACCAGGTTGAATTGCAGAGCCTGTCCTGAGCTGGGACAAGAAAGGATTGCCCGTCAGAAGGGTGGCCGGCACACATGCCCCGCACGGCCAAAGCAAGGCCTTGGGAAGGTGCTGTCAGCCACCGCCAGGCCTCTCCAGCTGGGGCGTTTCCCATGTGCCCTTCTCAAAGGCAACTTTGGGAAAAGCCCAAAGCCTACTTGGATCCAGCCCTTCACGGCTGCCTCCATGCTCCATTTTTTCAGCTTTTCTGCAAGACACTGGCAACAAGGTATCGATGGGGCTGCCAAAATCCAGAATGAGATCAGAGCATAGCCCCAGAGCCTTGTTGCTTTCTCCGTCTGTCTTTTTCTGGGCAATGAAATCAGCCCAGAGTTGGCATGCAGCGGTCTGCTCAGAAGCCCGCAGCGTGTCCCTTCTGTGATCTGTCTCACGGATTTCCCCTCTTCTATGGCAGCCTTTAGGGAGCGGCCCTTCTGAGCCGCCTTCCAGCCCTGCCCAGACCCACCCACCCTTTACAATGCAGGGCTGCCCAGGATTCTCCTCTCCAAACTCTGCTCTGAGCGGCTGGAAGTGAAGCCTGAAGCTAATCAGCCCATGGAGAGGGCAGGTCCCTTCCAGGGGCCACTGCCTCCCAGGTAGCCTGCAAGGCTGTCTACTGGGTCTTTGGGTCGCGCTGTCCGCTGACCACAGGCAGCCTGCACTGACAATGGGCACCAGGGGCTGACTCCTACACTGAGAATCATTGAATGCTGCCTCCTGCCTGATCCCAAGAGACATTCTTGGGCCCTGTCAGCATCCCAGCTTAAATGTCAAACTTGAGAACCCCTTGGCCACGGTTCCCTGGCTTGCCTGAAGCACCACTAGGTCATGGCAGGCACACAGCCGCCAGCATCTTCAGCCAAGAGCAACAAGGGCTGCTCCAAAACTGGAAGCCTGGCCCTGCACCAAAGGCAGTGCCAAGCTCAGCTGCCACTTACTGGCTCTGCAAGTTCAGGCCGTGAAGGGACAGCAGCTGGAGGCTTGGTGTTCCTTTGCTCCTCTTCACCCTCTTCCTCAATGCCAGAGGCAGCCGGAGGAGCTGCTGACCCTGCTGTTGAGCCCTGCAGACAGACAGAAGTGAGAGAGATGGGCAAAAGCCAGTCCCTTAGGAGCTGCTTTCTGTTGAGCTGGGAAAGGACCCAGAAGAAGGGGAAATCATAGACTTTGATACAAGTAGGACTCTGAGTCACAAAAACCCGAGGAAGATGGCTGAATGAGCTGCTACTCCATCTTGCTGTGCATTTCAGCTTGCCTGCTGCCTAGAAGCAGCAAGATGCCTTGCAGCTGGTCCCATTTGCCTTTCATCTCTTGGAAGGCTCTTCACTGCAAAATCAGCAAACAGCCAGTGCTCCCTTTGCTGCTGCTGATGCCACCGGGCAGCTGGCCTTTCTTTCAGCCTCCCACGCTGGCACTCCACATTTGACTGCAACAGGCCAAGCTGGCTGAATTGCTGCACAATTCTCACACACCAGCAACATCCCAGCTTCCTTTGCCACTCACCAAAGGACAGGCTTGTCTCCATCCGCGTGTCAGGTGACCTGCAGCGAGCAAGGCAAAAGGAGCCAGAGGCCCTTAGAAAAGTGCCCGTGCTGGCGACTCCCACAGCACAAGGCAGTCCCAACACAGAGCCTTTCCCAACATGCCACCAGGAGCAACAGCTCTTTCCCACAGCAAGCAAGAGAACAACAAGGATGCTCTAGTAGGCTCTGTCTACATTTGGGCCTCTTTTGCCAAGAGAGAAATAGAAACACGCTGGTGGAAATGCCCGCTACTCTTCAAAAGTTTGAGCTTCTCTTGTGCCCAACAGCTCAAGCAGCATTTTCCTCTTCTCTTTCCTGCATTTTACATATATATTCTTTTGAATTGCATGCCCTAATTCCCATCCCTTGGCTGAAGATGATAGCCCAGCAAAACTTCCACCAAGGGCCCCTTCCCTGTGGCAGCTCCCTGCTGTGGCAGCTCCCTGCTGAAGCAGCCCAGGAACAGCTGCTGGGCTCAGCAGCAAACCCTCCCTACATTGGAGTTTGTGCTGCATCACCAAGGCAATGGCAGTTTTGGCACACCACCAAAGGGTCAAGTCATGCAGCCAAGGCCTCTGAGGGGTAGAATTTGGAGGGAAAGGTGCTTTCCTTCCCTCCTGGAGAGAACCACTGAGTTGGTGGCAGTACTTTGGAGGATCTCCCCTCAGAGTCTGCAATTTGCAGCTTGTCTTGCTTGAAGCAGCAAGCTGTGGAAATGCCAGACTCCACTGCTGTGCACTCTCCCAAGGAGGGAAGGCAACCGCCGCAGGTTGCACGGCAAATACTCTGCACCCGCCACCCAGTACAGATGCCCCCTTTTTAGTGATGCTGCTGGCAGGACATTTACCAAAGCAGTGGCATCTTCATGGCCATTTTGTTCCCAAATAAACTTGG
Organism: Setophaga petechia; assembly: GCA_024362935.1. Lineage (NCBI taxonomy): Eukaryota > Metazoa > Chordata > Aves > Passeriformes > Parulidae > Setophaga > Setophaga petechia. The sequence goes on from JANCRA010000004.1 coordinate 37,871,294, forward strand.
CCACTGTGCGGCACAAAGAGCAGAGTGAAGCAAAAGCCGGGTGATGCCAGCCCCAGGATAAACCTTTACTTACGAGTCAGCTGGGTCAGAAAGTAGCCAGAATAAACAACAGAAAAGACGGTGCAAACCGCGGCACAGACTTGCCCAATCATTTTGGCAGCACTGTGCGGGTTTGCACGCTGAATGCCACCCAAGGGAAAGTCGAGACTCCTCTCGGGGTGCAGGCAGTCTGCTGAACACTCCTTGAGCCTCCTGCAGGGAGCGAGCGGAAGAGCTGCTCTGGACAACCAGGCCTCGCGCGCACCAGGACAACGCTGTGCTGACAGCACTGTGACATGGCACTGCTCCTTTGAGCTCACAATAGCAGCTGCTCTGTGGCTTTCTTGTGCCCAGCAAGCCAACCTTCTGTTCAGCTGATGTGAAAGTTCTCCTCACTCATAAAGCAGCAGAAAATGTCCTCCCAGTCCATAAGGCACTGCTCAAGGCATCCCAGGGGAACTCAGAAAATGCACCAACCCAAGCGCCATCCAAGGATTCCAAGCAAACGTGCCTTTTGGTCCCAAAAGCTTTGACTGAAAGCAAGTCTGCTTCTCCTAGGTGGCATCCTAGTTGGTTCTAAAAAGCCTCACTTTTTCAATGACATTTAGGGGAAAAAGAAGCAAAGATAATAAATTTCCAGGAGTATTTTAGGCTGCAGTCACTTCTTGAGCACATGGGTGCATGCTTACCTTTGCTCTGACTCGCTTTGGAGTCTGACCTCCCTTTGTCACAGGGAGACCCTGGCTTAGCTCTTGACGCAAAGCTCCTCTGGTCCTGCTTGCTGTTTCTCTGGCAACTGACAGTCTCAGAACACCTGGACGAGCCGTGCGCTGATTCTTGGGCTGCCACACTTGTGTTATGTCAGAACTCTGGCAGCGGCCTGCGGCCTGCTACTCTGCAATGGCCTGCAGATGTTGAGCCCAAAGGAGGCCACTTTGGCACAGTCCAAAGCTGCAGTGGGACAGATGTTTGCCCAAGCTCCATGCTCCCTGTAAGATTCCCGGCAGAAATTTGGATAGCCATATCCCAGTACAAATGAGATGCAGTCATTCCCTTCTCTGTCAAAATCTTCAGGCAGACCCAGGAGGCATCTTGAAAGTGGAACAAAATCCTGGGGGGAGGGGGAAGGAAGTGCACACAACTCCTCTGCAAATCAACTCTGTTCAGCCGTGGAATCATGAGCCTTGGCTTAGCTTGCTTTCCTGGTGACTCAGCACACACATATCCTCTGATGTTCGACAGGACCATGTCTTTGAGGAGCTTTAGAATGGGCTCTCCAGACTTTGGATTTACAGGATTGGATTGCACTTCTGCCATGTGGAAGACCTGAAGAGTACATGTGAATAAGAAATAGGTTTTCCTTAGCATCCCAGGACATGTCAGCTATTTTTTATTTTGAGGAGATTTTTCACAAGTAGTGGTGACTTGAAGACATCCCAGGATTTGATTGCCCATTCTGAGTCACAGTATTGCAGGTTGACTTTTTAACCCAACACTTTCAAAACCAGGGATTACCCAAATGGATTTTCTCAAACTTCTACAAATTTACCTCTGCTTTTTGAGCAAAGTTTCCTTACAGCTTTTTTATCAACTCACAGATCTTCTCATTTCCCGTACTTTGGCCTTAAGCACTAAAGCACCTCTTTTTGAAATGCAGCTAATATGCAACCGTTTCTGCTACTTTGTGTAACTTTCCTTGCATGAGATGGAAATAGCAGTTGTCCTCTGCTTTATAGCATACTTCATAATTGTAGGACTGAAAACAGACCACAGGAACTTCTCCCAGCATTAGAAAGTATGTAGAATAGCATTATAAAGATGCCCTGGCAACATTCATTTTATGCTTTATATGTAACTTTATTAAATTTTTACTTCAGAGTAAATGTTACCTTGCAGGGTTTCAGCTCAATTATAGGAATTGATTTCCAGTAGTCTAATTTTCCTGTAAGACTGGACAGGGAAACTAATCATTTAGGAAAATGAGTTTTCCACATACATGTGCAGTACTGTCATGTCTGGCTTATTCTTGATATGGCTCCATCTTGTTGACTGAGCCCACAAGAAACCTAGTTTTTCTTGAAAAGAAAGTAATCTGATCCATTAAATTACAAAATGACATCTGAGACACCACTCCAAGGTACTAGTCCAACAACTTCAGGGTAGATCCCTGCTGTGGATGGATCCCTCAGAATTAAAATCAAGCATCCTTGGGAATCTCAAGTTTGATTCAGAGATATCATAGTCAAAACTCACACCTTGAAACACAGCTCCCATCAGTTTCAAAATAAAATAAAATTCTTCCATATATGCAATTAAGAGCTGAGGAGGAAGGGACGGAATGTACTGGAAGATTCTGAGAGGAAGAAAAAAATATTGTAAAACTACTCATCCTTGTTCCTTATTCCACCTGAGTGAACTCCTCACTGTTCAATTATTAGAGTTAAATTACAAAATGATCAGACGCTATATTGAAGTTTAAAGGGTTAACTGAAGAGTTATGTTCCCTCCTTCCCATACCACTGCTCTGGGGGTGGGGCACATTGTCACTCATTTCTAATGGAGTAGAGGAATGTATTACTTCAAGTGGATTCTGTCCAAGAACACAATGTGAGCTATTCTAAATAGTAATTAAAGTTGTAAGAACTGAGAAATTTGTCAGAACCCTATTTTTCCATTGCTTTTTGATTCTTGGTCCATAAATTCCTTTGACAAGCCAGATTGTACCTGGGACTAAATTTTTAAATACACTCATGTTTCAGTATATCCAGCTCTCTCAGTTGCTGAGGGTTGGACATTTATACATTTACTCAGACCCCTGGCGCTGGAGGACTGCACCCAAGCACCTTCTGCAAGCAAGACCTGGGAAGGTGTCTAGGTGACCAAAAAGTTTACAGTATTCCATATCTATCTGCGTCCAAATACTACTACTACTATGTGTTTAAGGTGCAGCAGCACAGGCGGACCCAGGATCAAGGAGGAGGTGGAGGTGATGCCAGTCCCTTCAACAGGGTTGGAGTACCCAGGCAGAGCACCCATTTTGCCTTTTGGCTTGCTCTCTCACCTCTTGCCTTACTTGTTTCTTGGGTTTTGCCTCAGAGCTGAGGTAGACTGGGCCCTTTTGGGCCCTCTTTTGCCTGATGTCATTTTGCCAAAGGCATAGTGGTGTTTAGCCTGGGTTTTTCTAGGCTCACAACAGTAGCAACTTGGCAAAGCTGCATCTCCCAACCAGAAACTGCTTCACAATGACCACTTCAAACCCTGCGGTGAATTTTGAGCCATCCCGGGGCCCGGCCACCCCATGTCAGTGCCCACAGATGGTTTTTCCACCCCAACCACAGGCACAGCTCAGGGGATAGCAGCGCCAGTGCTGCTGGAGTCTGGTAGGCAGCAGGAGGAAGCAACCGGTGGCAGTGCTGACCTCACACATGCTGGCTCTTCTCATCTGCCACTGGAACTTCTCTGTAAGCTCCAACCTTCCTGGGAGGGTTTGCTGCCATCCTTTCTGTTTCTCTCCCTGACCACATGGCCACCTATGAAGGCCTCTGTCTTGAGGGGAGGGTCAGACACCATTTCCCCTCTGTCTCCCTGTGGCAGGCACCGTCTTGGAAGAGGTATTCCACCATTTTGGATTTCTTCTTTTTCTGGGGAGGGTTTGTGAGATTTAGCAATTCTGTATCTAGTGATAATTTACTAGGGATTTTTGCCTGTTTCAAATTTGCTTGTTAGTAAACTGCTATTTTTTAGTTGTATCCATTTGTATTTAGTTTCTCTTTATTGGTGGTAAGGGATTAAAACAAAGGGGAAGAACTCATTTTAGAGTGTTCCCCTCTAAAATGCCTTAGGTGAGGCCAATTCCTGAAGATGCTGTGGACTTCAGTGGCCCAAGGTTTCATCACTTCATCTGAAGTGACGATGAGAGTCCGAGGGCTGCAGGGCTCAGGCAGGTCTCTGCCTTGGCCTCTCGCTGGACTGAAGAGAATCCTGGGAACTAGGGGCCCGTCTCTTTCGAGCGTGCCAGGGCCTCCTGGGTGAGCAGGACCTGACCTGGCCAGGAGTGGAGGGGCTGTGGCTATAGCCCTGGGCAGAGGGACGTGCCACCACTGCCCTTCCTGGCTCTTCCTGGGGTTGGTCCCACTCTGTGGGGACAGGCAGAGATTGTGGGGAACTGCAACTTCCATGGAGGGCTGATGTACCAGCTTCCTCATCCATGTTGGAGCTTGTAGGGCTGCTGGCAGAAATTCCCACATAGGAGCTGCTGGAGCTAGAGCTGGAGCTGCTGGAGCTGGAGCTGGCAGGCCTAGTGCTGGCTGAAAGTCTGTGGGTTTCCTCCTCATCAGCGTGGGAGTGCAGGAGCCTCTGAGCTTCCTTGCTGCACTGGCCCGTAATGACGTTGATGAGGCCATGAACCAGTTGTGCCGTGCCTTCCCCGAGGCTGTTCTGCAGCCTCAGGACCAAGGTCTCCACATCCAGACCGTAGACACAGAGATCATTCAGGATGCTGCTCTCCGCAGCCTGTACCAGCCACCACTTGCCCCGGAATATTCTCTGCAGCCTTTGGCACAGCCAGGGCAGCACAGGGTCCAGGAGATGCTGCTGTCGTTGGAAAAGTTCTGCCCATACCTCAGGCAGGATGTCAACCATGGACTCTGGCCCTGCACTTGCCTGTTGAGGTAGGGATAGAGCCTCCTGTGGAGAAGATGGAGGGGACACCACAGGGTAATGGCAGCCATTTTCACTCATCACTGGAGCCACTGTCAACTCTCCAGGAGTTCCTCCTGTTTGGCTGCTGGCTTCTGGTGATTCACTGGAGGGAGTGATGATGCACTGTAGGTAGTCCCATTCACTCTGCTCAGAGAACCTGATAGATCTTATGAGTGTTCTGCAGAGTGGGCACGATGGATTTCTCAGTGTCCATCGCAGGATGCAGCCCAGGCAGAACTGGTGGTGACAGGGCAGAGCAGAAGCCGTATCATTCTGAGTGCCCTGACAGATAGGGCAACTCCAGTTTGTTCCCATGGCCATTTCTGTACGCTGGGCAGAGCTGAGGACCAGGGGCTGCTCCCCCTTGTCGGTGTCACACAGAGCGGTGTGTGACTACGCGAGAGCCCTCCTGATTATCCCAGGGAGGGGAAGAAGAAATGCCAAGCCCCATCAAGAAAGAAACCATCTTGGGTGCCTGAACTCAATCACCTACCCCTATTTAGGGGGATGTTTTCCTGCACAGCCAGCCTTCGCTGCCGCAAACACCTGTGGTGCCCAGATGACTAAGCCAGGCAGGGCCAGGGAAACAGTACTGATGGCTCCAGGATGGGCACCAAGAGCTGCCAAAGACAGCCCCCAATACACCACCCAGCACTGCAAGAAGCCTGGCTACATCCTCCAGAGTTTACTCAGCAGGAGTCAAGCCTGGAGCCAGACTGGCTCAGGTTCTGCCAGTACACTAATACAATTAGAGAGAGATGTGATGTCACAATCCATCCCTGATGATGTTACAATCTGACACTGGGATGTCACCTTCTACCACTCAGTGATGACATCATAGGATGCTCCCCCCCATAGATGCATGGTTCCAGGAGAAAAATAAAGGAGCAACTGTTGACCAATGACCACATTGTCAACAAGACCACAGCACCAAGTGCCACATCCAGTTGTTTCTTGATCACCTCAGGGACGGTGACTTCACAATTTCCCTGAGCAGTCTGTTCCAATGTTTAACAACCATTTCCATGAAGAAATTCTTCCTGATGTTCAACCTGAACTTACCCTGGAACACCTTGATGCTATGTCCTCTTGTCCTGTCACTGGTAGCCTGGGAGAAGAACTCAGCCCCACCTTGCTGCAGTCTCCTTTCAGTTAGTTGTAGAGAGTGATGAGAGAGGTCCTGACACCTTATGTCTGGCTAACCCAGGGGCCTTCTACAATGCAATAACTGTATCAGTGGAAAAGGGAAAAGTCACAGAAGTCATCTACCTGGTCTTTTGTTAGGCTATTAACAAAGTCTTCTGCAGTATTCTTGTAGCTAAATTGGAGACAGATGAGTTTAACAAATGAAGCAGTCAATGGATAAGTAATTGGCTGGATGGCCTCATTGAAAGAGTTACAGTCAATGTCTCAATGTTCAAGTGGAAATCAGTAGCATGATCTGTATTCCTGTGAACAAGAAATAGGAAAATAAGGAGCATCCAGGACTCAATGGAAGATGTTGGAAGGAACAACTCTCTTAAAGCATAAAGTACTCATTTAGAATTTGCTCTTGTCCTCAGCTTTCCAAATCACAACATTTCTTGAGATTTAGGATTTGCACTCTACTAGTGTAAATAGAGTTGCAATACTAGTCTCTGAAAATGTAAAATCCAGTCCCTCATAAATTCTGTTGAGGTAACTGCCCAGACCTGGTAAAGGGCTCCACTTTTAACATCTAAACTTTAACAGCTGAAGGCTGAAAATCTTCAGCTTATGCTTTTCATAAGCTACTAAATAACAGATGTAATAACAGATGCTAATCTCTCAAATTACTCTCAAGCTGCTAAAGTCAGTTCTTTTCTTACCTGCCTATTAGAGAAAAATTAAACCACTAAAAACCCCCATAATTCATTGTTCTGCTGTTACATGGCTCCCAGCAGAAGGGCATAAGCTAGAGTTTACTTAGCCTGGGACTAAAAGTTCTACCATTGGCATAAACAGGCAGATGTCTTTTTATGGACAAAGTTGTTCTACAAAACAAATTTTAACAAACTACGTCAAAATCAGCCAAGGCAAAAGTTAACATATACAGATCATAGATATAGAAAAAAATGTGTTAATGAAAAATACTTCTTTGGTTGGATCTGGGGCTTTTAAAAAAATGTTTCCAAGAGAAAGTAGAGTTACTTTACATCACTGAACAACTGGGCCTGAGGTTAAAAACAAGTGTGAAAAAGCTAGGATATACTGAAATTTCATTCTGATCAGCAGGAATTTAGAATGGTTTATACAGCAGTTAAGTAGGATTTCAATATCTGATTAGCATCAAGACTACACGTTCATCTCAAAAGGAAAATTTGTAATTGAATTTGTTTGAAAAGTACTGATATACACGACTTTGGAATGCTATGAGTGACTACATCTGTTATACACATTTGGAAGTGGGATCTCTCCCTCATGAACACCCCATAACACAGAACACTTTGGGATGCCAAGACTAAGGGGTTTTTTTCCATCCAAAATTAAACATTTATTTGGATTGTCCTAAATATTTCAATGTTCAAACAAAATTCCTTTTTCCTCCAGAGGAAGTACAAAACAAATTGTTGTAGGTGACTCCCTTCTAAAGGAAAAGAAGGGCCCAATATGCCAGCTGGACCCACCCCACAAGGAAGTCTGCTGCCTCCCTGGTGCTCTGGGAAGGCACAGGAGTAATCCCTGAGAAAATCCCTGATGTAAGAAAATCCCTGATCTGGTACAACCCTCTGACTTTTAACCTCTATTATTTGTCCAAGTGAAGAGATTAAAGGATAATCAAAAGGACTTTGGGGCGTTGGGGCTTTTGGCCAAAAGAGTAGGCTTTACTCTCCTGCATTCCTTCAGTACCAGCATCAAATACTGAAAGGAACAGGAAAAGAATCCTGATTAATACATGGCCTAAAGGCTGCTACCATAGATGGAATTTTGGGTTTTATTACGATGAGGTGGATAACACAACACCAGGCCTGCTGGTGACAGGCAGCATCCATCTTGGAGAGGGAAAAGTATTATGGCCCATGAGTTGCCACAGCTAATTGAGAGGGCTTTAAACGACATTGAAGGGAAAGGGGATTAGGCACGGGACAGCAGTTTAGGAAAGTGATTGTCCCACCGTACCAAGCACTGGTGAGGCCACACCTTGAGTTCTGTGTTCAGTTTTGGACTCCTCACTTCAACAAAGCAAAATGAAGTGCTGGAGTGTTTCCAAGGAAGGGTAACAGAGCTGATGAAGTCATGTCTTATGAGGAGGTTGTAGTGAGGTGCAGGTTGTCCTCTTCTGTCATGTCTCAAGTGAAAGGACTAGAGGAAATGACCTTAAGTTGCACCAGAGGAAGATCAACTTGATATTAGAAAATTTCTTTTCACTGAAAGAGGACTCAGGCATTGGAATAAGTTGCTCAGCAAGGTGCTGGAGTCACCTCTGGAAGCATTTAAGAGGTAACTGGATGTGGCACTTAGGGATATGGTGTAAGAGTTGTTATAGCGGTGCTCTGTTGATGATTAGACTAGATGATCTTGAAAGTCTCTTCCACCCTTGATGATTCCACATGATTCTGTGTATTTTATCAGAAAACTACATTTTCAATCTGAAAAATGACTACTAATAAATACTTCATCTGTTCCAGCAAGACCTTAAGCTTCTCAAGTGGAGCACTGGTATGGAGTTCAGGCTGAGCATGAGAAGCTTAGCACTTAAAGATGCCTTTTCTGGCTAGGGCCAGCAGAGAGCACAAGGGCAGTAGGTATCACTGCAGAGCTGGGCTTTGGAATGGGTCACTCTCTCCTCTACTTTCTGGTGCTTTGCTTTTTCCTGGGATGACAGTGACGGCTACCCTCTGGGCTGTACATTTGCTCCTGTTCTTGCCTGTGTGAGGTTATTGGCCAGGTGAGCTTGCCTCCTCTGGGAACACATTCTTGCCATCCAGGGCCTGTGGGCTGAGTCACATCTACAGACGGCTCAGGTGTCCCTACCAAAGTGACCCTGGGGGCCCACTTGATCAGAAAGGCCAACGAGGGCCAATGGCCATGGGATGCAGCACAGCAGTCATGCCTGTTTAGTTATGGTATTTGCTGCTTGCTAAGAAACAAGTCACAAAGCTACAACTTTTCCAGTTCATCCCACACACTAGCATTCTCTGGGTTCAGAGTTACCTGTGGTAGGTATTTTGAAGAAATATCAGAAAAAAACATGACATGCTTAATATGGCTTTTTCTTTCCTTCATCAACTGCCTTTAATATTTTTTCCTGCTCTCTAAATTTAGAGTATCAACCACTATATAAACTGAATGCATTTGGAAACAAAGTTTCCAAAGTTTCAAAGAATATTGTGTATAAACCTTCTTTCTATGTTTTGTTTGGGTTTTTTGTTTGGGTTTTTTTTGTTGTTGTTGTTGTTTTTGTTGTCTCTTTTTTCATTTTGTTTGGATTTGGGGTTGGTTTTGCTTTGGTTTCATTTTGTTTTTTTTTTTCATTTATTTGAAATATCTTTGTAGTGTTCATATGAACAGTGCTTTTAGTATTACTTACTTTTCCTATCAATAATCTGCTATATCTTTCGCTTTCTTCCTCCTCTCCTCTTAAAACACTAATTTTTATATCAATGCATAGGTGTTTCTTTTTTCCTCTGCTTAAACTGAACCCTAACTGCATTAAGGAAACTTTACTGTCTGACCTTTCAGGAGCCACTCTTGGCAGTCACAATCCCACCACCAGAGACTTTCACTTCTGGGATCAAAGCCCCTCTGCTGGTAAGCAGATATAGTACTAGGCATTACTGGAGTTTTCCTCATCTTGCATGAGGATGCCCAGCCAATCTTTCCCTCATGATTCCTCTATAAGCATGACTGGTGTTTTTTCAGTACTTCTTCCATTGTCCGGTCTGTGTGAGAAAGCACTACTACTACTCTGATGGGACTTGCAGGGCTGCGGAAGAATCCAGGGCCTGGGGGCCTCCTCTTTAGGGGATTACTGTCACACCCATGGAGACCAACTTCTGACATGCTGTGCTGCTCTGAATACCATGGAGGTGGACATCCCATTGTGATGCTACAGGGTAGTGGAAGTGGATCACTGGCAGTGGACTGTGACATCACCACGTTGGTTGTCTCCTTGTGTCCCTTACTGTGTATATTTAGATGCAGCCAGAGCCTGGCCCAGTCTGGATTATGCCTGGACTACTGTTGAACATGTCCATGAGGTCTGGATGGTTAATCCAGGCTTTTTCTAGTGCTGCACACTGCCATTGGCAGCTCTCAGTACGCATCCAGGAGCCCACAATAGTATTTCCCCAGCCCTGCCAGGCTCAGGCAGCTGGGCACAGCACAGGTGAGTTGTGCAGGGAAATGTCCCCTAGAGTGGCCACAGAATGAGTGCTCAGGCTTGGGGAACTGGGAGGGTTCTCCTTGAGGGGCCTGAGCATTTCATCCTCCCCCTTCCCACGACAGCTCATGACCACAGCATCCCCATTTTGCAGTGTGTGACACCTTTTGGGAGTGCCAGTGCCAGCGATGGGGAGCATCTTCTCATTCTTAATTCAATCCAGACTGCCAAACGTTATAGACAGGGCCACAGAAACAGAGTGGAACTGCCCCATCTGCCGCGATGCTCGAGATGACCTCACTTATGTGATGCCCTGTCTCCATCAGTTTTGCCTGGCTTGCATTATGCGTTGGGCAGAGATGCAAAGAGTGTGCCCACTCTGCAGAGAAGTGATAGAGGCTGTCAGGTTTTCTGTGCAGACAGACAGCTATATAGACTGCGTCTTCACAAGTTCTGAAGAGTCAGTAAATGCCAGCAGCTGGACAGGAATAACTCTAGGACAGCTGGTTAAAAACAGCCCCTTTGTGGAGTCCCCTTCTCGTGCTCGACGGGAGATACTACGGACAGCAGGGCAACGGGGTGCACGAGCAGAGCCCGTGGGTGGCCTCCTGCCTAGAGTGTGGGCAGAACTTTTCCAAAGAGAAGAGCATCTCCTTGACCCTGTGGTGCCCTGGCTGCGCCAAGAGCTGGAGGCGAAGTATGGGGTTAGATGGTGGATGGCAAGGATTGCAGAGAGCATTGTCCTGCATGCCGTGTCCCTCTGTGGTCCAGCTAAGAATGTCTTGGTCCATGTGCTGCAGGACTTCCTTGAGGAACATACAGAACCTGTGATCCATGGCCTCATCAGCATCATTGTGAATGAGTGCACACAAGAGGCCCAAAGGCTGCTACACTCTTATGCTGTCTCACAGAACAATCCTGTGTCCGCCTCCAGCAGATTTCAGACTGATACTACCGCTCCCCACCCAAGCCCTCCCAGCAGCTCTGCAGCCTCCAGTGAAGAGGACCAACCCAGCACATCAGAAGCTGTCCTCCACACCCTCCACCCATCTACTCCCACCCCTGCAGAGCAGCAGGAGCTGGGGGAGGAGGCAGTGGCAGAGGAACCTGCCAGGCAGGAGGCCAACACCATTGTGCCCATCTCCCCCAGCCCTCAGGAAGAAAATCTTGCCCTACAGGCAGCCCCTGCCAGCAGTCTGACAGGGTCCAGCAGGGAGGACCAACCCAGCATATCAGAAGCTGTCCTCCACACCCTCCACCCATCTTCTCCTATCCCTGCAGAACAGGAGGAGCTGGAGCCAGCAGCAGTGGCAGGTCCCTCTGCCCAAGGTGACAGCCATAGCCCCTCCACTCCCAGGCAGGGTAGACACCCCTTGCCCAGGAGGCCTCAGCGTTCCAGAAGGAGGAGGGCTGCCAGCCATCTGGACTATCCCCAACCCCACAAGAGACCACCCGATCAGCAGCAATAGCAGGGCTTCAGTAAGTTCTTATTAAAGAAAAAAGAAATAAATTTATATATTCCTGATAAAATCTTTATGTGCTGCTTTCACTCCCTTCTTCTACTGTCTTTCCCCGACCCTGTGCACCCTCATTAGCCAAGGGCCCTGGAGATCCAGGATGATATTGGGAGTGCCTCCTCCCACAGGAATTTCTTCTGCAGCCACAGCAACAGAAATGTTTCCAAAAAAGCCCAGAAAAAGAGCATTGCATTTGCAAAGGAGAATGTGCAAAACCAAGGCTTATGCCTGTGCCCAGATGGCACGACCATGCTGCTCCCTGGATTGCATTTCATTTGCACTTGAGGGGACAGAAAGGGCCCTGTAGCTACCTGGTCAGAAAGGTTTCTGGGAAAACAGGCCATGGAGCTTCAGAGCGCAACTTCTCTGCATCCAAACACCACTCTGTAGGGATAACCAGAGCTCTGTGACTGGTTAAAGAACACTCTCAGAGAAGATTTACTCTGGCAAAAGAGAGTGGTAGTTATGAGGCTTCTTGGAAGATCTGCGCTTTTCATGAAGGAATGTTCTCCACTGAAGACTCTCTTAAGTTGAGCCCCTGACTGATCCTCAGGAACAGTCCCATGACCTTCTTGGTAGAAAGATTTTTCATGTCGGAAAGAGAGAAACTTTTAAAAGAGAAAAAGGAATTTTTTTCAAGGTAAATTACAGCCACAGAAGAAGAAAGCCATTATCAGAATCACAGACCTTTAAGATCATCAAGTCCAACCCATACCCTAACACCTCAATTAAACTGTGGCACAGAGCGACACATCCGATCTTTTTTTAAACACATCTAGGATGTGATTCTTCCATATTCCTGGGCAGACAATTTTAGTACTTTTTCAGCCCTTCTGTAAAAAACTGTTTCAGGAATGGTATAGAAGCACTAACAGAAGCATATACAACTAAGGCACGCATGACTAGCATGTCAATTTACTATTGTCTCCAAAACAAAAATGATGCCTCTAATCTATTTTATGCACACAGTGAGGAACTGAAATACTCAGATATTGGAATCTCAGGTATTGGAACACTGGTAGCTCTACAGAATGGGTTAGATTTCACAGAAACCCCAGGGGCTTAAGTGAAAATCATCTAGGAAAGCAGGAAAAGGAAAGCATTCATTTTCCTCTATCAATGCAGATAGCTTAAAAAGAATCACAGATGAGGCAGTAAGCTTGATATCAAGTAGCATGTTTGTAAAGAGATGTTTCCAATTCATGGTAGGGTGACAGCAATAAGTAGAGTAACTTTTCAAGTCAATTAGGCTAGATCATGAAGCGCTACTCCTAAACCCAGCTGTTTTGGCAGGCAGTCCACCCAATAGGAAACTTCAGAGCAGGAATGTTCACTTCTACAGAGTCAGTGGGTAGTTAGTCATGGAGACAGCTAAGCAATTGCAGAAGGGTGAACTGCAGTGAAGAAAAAAACAAACCACCCATCTTCTGACTACTTCACAGCTCTGGACATGCGCTTTGTGAACAAAGCATTAGTGTGACCTCAAAGGACACATTTTCAAAGACATTTGGCATCTGTGGCATTCAAAATATGTTCACACCAACTGCTTAAATATCCTCAAAAAATTGGATTTTGAGTGAAAGTAGAATTTAACTGATATTCCATGACTTTTTCTTGTTTTTTTTTTTTTTCACATTATATTTAGAAGCATAGGTAGAAGCTCCAGATAAGTATTATATTATCACTACTGAATGGAAGTGTGTTTTGCACTCTCAGAGGCAACATAACACCTTGATGCTAACATGAACAAGGAGCATGCAATTCCTCTTTGCTAGAGGAATGCAAATTGTCATCACCCCCTTCCTGCCAGAGCTGGCTAAAAGGTTTCATGGGCTCTTACAGCCAGTGCTTTGAGTAAACAAAAAAGGAACAACTGTGGGACCCACTATGACTTAACAGAAGTCAACATTATCTGCATATGAATAAATGGGACAAATTCCTGGTCAGATGCAGTGTTTAGAGAAAACAACCCAAAAATGATTATAGAAAATTCTCTCAAAGTGTAAGATTTCTTCTGATAATACTTTTTACTTAATGAAATTCCAAAATTTTTGATAACATGAACATAACTTCTTCACTGAATTTGAACATGTATGTTTCTCTATGTTTAAGGAGAAATAAACACCACTGCCATGGACTCACTATTAAAAATACAAAAATTGAAATTTACTTGCCATACATCAATGTCTTAGTGATAATGACACAAATAGACCTGCTGACAAGTCTAGTCAGAGTACACAAAATTACTAACAGTGATTGCTTGTATTATAAATGTTGTTTCTCTCTGTTAGAGAAAATATTCAAAAAATAAACCAGGTTAAACTGGACTAAAGAACAACATTAAAGAGTTAAATTATGTCATGAACCATGTAGATAAAAGAGAGCAAGTCAGCGTAAGTCTTAAATAATTTCACTTTTGTTAAAATGTAGGAATGGAAAACATGCTATTTTCCTGATTGGAAATTACAATGGTTGACTTGGAGCAACTGAATGAGCAGCAATATACTTCTCCCCATCAAGACAAGTCAGCTTATTTCTTACAGCTCTGTCTTTTCTTACGTGTATTTATTTTCAGGCATATGTATGAGCTTTCCCCACCTGCTGAACAAGAGGCTGGAAAGCAACACCATGGAAAGGGACCTGGAGGTCCTGGTCAATGGCAAGTTGAACGTGAGTCAGCAGTGTCCTGGTAGCCAGGAGGGCCAAGCGTGTCCTGGGGGGGCATCAGACACAGCATGGCCAGCTGGACAATGGAGGGGATTGTTCCGATCTGCTCTGCACAGGGGGTCTCCTCACCTTGAGGCAATTTTGGGCACAAAATTATGTTAAATATGTTAAACTGTTAAAGGGTGCCCAAGGAGGGCCGTGAGACTTGTGAAGGGTCTTAAGGAGAAACCATAGGAGGAGTGGCTGAAGTCACTTGGTTTGTTCAGCCTGGAGAAAAGGAGTCTGAGGGGAAACATCATCACAATCTACAATTTCCTTGTGAGAGGAAGAGGAGGGGCAAGCACTGGTCTCTTCCCTGTAGTGACTAGCTATAGGGTACAAGGGAATGGTCTGATGTTGTGTAAGAAGTTTAGGTTATATGTTAGAAAAAGATTCTTCACACAAAGGGTATGGGCACTGTAACAGGCTCCCCAGGGAAGTGGTCACAGCACCAAGCTGGACAGAGTTCAAGGAGCATTTGGACAATACACTCAAGCAAATGGTATGACTCTTATGGATGTCCTGTGCAAGGCCAGGAGTTGGACTCAATTATCCTTGTGGGTCCTTCCAACTCAGAACATTCTGTGATTCTGCAAATTTTCTTTATTGGTAAGGAACACTCTAAATACTGAATGTTTTGGTTTTGAATAAATAAATAAACAAGAAAAGAGATGCAATAAGAGTGCAATTCCAAAAGTAATTTCTGCACCTTTCTCTGAAAAGGAGCAATGGCTGTTATCTAAGCCAATGACCCTTTAAAACATGCCTTATTTTTCTAAAGTACCAAAAGCTGTATTTTTTATATTTCTTGAAGCCATGTTCAGACAAGCCAAACAGGTGTAAAATTGCTTTGGCTGAGCTGGAGAGTAGAACACACGGTTGAAATAAATTCCACAGCCTCCTTCCTTGGAGTGCGTCAAATGGAGAAGGGCAGACCACGGTAACGGCAAGATTTTCCAGGGAAAATAAGGAAGAGTACTGGGGGAGAATGGGTAGGGAGCGGGTAGAGAGGAAAGATATGAAAACTGCCGGGTAAAGATTCCTCTGCCCCTGTCTCAGACAACATGGCATCGGCAAGCACCCAGGCACGCTCATGCAAATACAACACACGTCGCGCTGTCTGCCAAATCTCGTCCTCTCTTCGGGCTGGGCGCCAACGACGAGAAATGCAATCCAATGGCGTCCCGCACCCTCCTCCCAGTAAAGAGTTATTTTAAAACTTTACGCAGAGTGCTCGGTAGCAACAGTGACCAGGGATAAAAAGGCAAAGGAGAAGGGCAAGGGAGGAAGCACAGGAACAAGAGGAAGGGTAAACCCTACCAAAGCTGTTGCAAAACGGCTGCAGCAGCATCAGCGGGGAGACCCGGGACGGGAGGGATGGCTCAGGGTCCGGGAGACTCGGGGACGGCGCCCGAGCTCCGACGAAGCACCTTGCGGCTCGCTCGGCACTGGCTGCTAGGGCGGCCGCGGCCGCGCCCGGCGCTGAGGGCGCTGCCAGGGCCGGTGTTCCCTGCAGGGGAGCGGAGCGGAGCGGAGCCCGCACGGGAGGGGAGGCGGCGGCAGCGCCGCAGGAAGTCGGCGCCCGAGGGGGCTGGCACGGGGGCGGCGGTGGGCCGGCCCCGCCCGGCCCGGCTCGCTGTCGGCCGCGGTCGCCCGCCGAGAGCCGCCGCCAGCACCCCCTGTGTCGCCGCCGATGGTGCTGCCGGAGTCCTGCTGCCCTCTCTCGGGACTCGTCCCGCTGCCCCAGACAGGGCCCCTCCGCCCGGGCGCGCCGCGGCGCCGCCGCCCGTGCCGCCCGTGCCCCCTGCTGCTGTTCCGCTCGCTGCTCGGGCTGGGGCTGCTGCAGACCGGCCTGGGCTGCGCCCTGGTGGCTCTGTGCTTTGGGGCGCTGTCACTGAGCAGCGCCCCGCAGGTGAAGAACGCGTGTCCCCTCTGGGCCGGCTCCTCGGTAAGTGACGGCCGCGGGCCGGGCACGCCATGCTGGGGTCCGTCCGTGCGTGCTCGGCACCTGCGGGGCTGGCTGTCCCGAGGGATGCGTGATCCCGCTCCTCCGCGACCGCTTGGAAACAGCCTCCGGGTAACGGGGTAAGGGCTTTTAGCTGACAGCTTTGTAGGATGTTTGCAAGACCCCAACGGAGTTTACAAATGTCGAGACAAGCAAATAGGAGACTTATTTCCTGACGTGCATTTTTGAAAAAAAAAAAAAAAAAAGTACTCGGTTATTTTGCACTATCAGACACAGGATTTTCAAAAATTGTTGTGTGTGTAGATGTTGAATGTTTGTGCTTTGTGCCTTTGATCGTAGGCATAAGGTAGAGATAAATCAGCAGTGTTCCTGGGGAAAAAATGGATGGACTTAGCACAGTTTTGGAAAGACTACTGAAAGAAGTTATTCCATCTCCTATTGGGCCCTGCTATAAACTGGTTTATAAATATGGAATGTATGCAAGAGTTTATATTGCAGAAGCTAGGCAGCAGTAAGCAGAAGTAGCAGAGTCAGATTGATTAGTGCCAGTTTGGGCCCTCCAGCAGCCAGAAAGTCGTGTACTGGGTTGGGACACTCAGCTCCTGCTGCCTGTGTGAACAGTATCAGCTTTTCCCTTGCTTTAAACATTTCAGTTAAATTGCCATGTTGTTCACTGCCTGTAAAAATGTGCTCGGTGCAGTGGTTTGGGGATCAAGTAGTTCCTATTCATCTGTAAAATGCAGTGTTCATCCCTGAATGTACACAGTCCTTCGGGGGTGAGGGAAATCCAGACCATCCAAATGACTTTGTTTGGTATCTCTCTTGTGATCTTTCATCCTTTTTGTTTTGTTTTGTTTGTTGTTTTTTTTTTTTTTTCATTCTAACTCTTAAGTTAAAAGTTTATGTAACCAATGGACATTCTTTGAATTCTGCACACAGAACCATGCTTGTGCTTTTAAAATCCTTTAAATTGCATGTGTAAGATAGAGGTATTCAGTATTTTTAATAATCAAGAAGGGTGTTGATTGTGTTTGGGGTTTTTAAAATTATATTTCTAAAACAATAGTACACTCAGAAAGGTTACCAAAATACTGTTTGGGTGTAAAAATATGTGTGAAAATTTTAGTTCAGACGCGACCTGGAAAAGCAGGTGCCATTAAAAGCTGACTGCTGTGTCTGGTTGGGTGCTTTTTGGTTTGGTTTTCTTTTCATTATGGATGCTACATGCTGACTTGTGAGGGGCATGCCAGGAAAATTTTGAGAAGGATTTTCTTTTCTTATCTTTTACAGATGTAATGAAATAAATTTGCTGTCATTAAGGAAGAAAATTACGTCAGTATTGATGTGCTTTGTTATAAAATCATGTGTCCATTTTGCAGTGTCCATTTTGCAGTCAGAGAATTCAGAAAATACTTTGTTATGAAACTGCAGTTATGTATGTGGTTTTGCAACACCAGTGATGATATCAGTAGGTGTTTTGGCCAAGTCATATATGCGTGTTACGCTAGATTAGATTGATCATGTCAAGTGAATTAAGTTACTGAAGGGATTTATTAAAAATACTAGTGAATGACTTCCTGGTTGTTCCAGTCCTCCTGTTTCTTTTTGGGGTGGGAGCTTGGATGGCTTAGTCACAATGTCCATCAAGTTAAAATATAGCTGCTGACTTATGGAACATGCTGAGAAACTTACTTGCCTTTCTTTATAGTGTTCCTATTCTTCTGTGAGAGAGTATTCAGGTATGCTGTTTGTTTCAGTTCTACAGCAATTCTTTATCATTTCTTAAATGTTTGGTCCTGTAAGGTAAAGAAAGAATCATAAGGTTTAGTTCTGTGATTTAGCAAGTTTGGTCTAAGAACTGCTGTTGCAGAAGAATGTGGTTTTATTTTAACTTCTTTCCTCGTGTTGATACTGGCATTCATCTGATTAAATAGCAAAACTTTTCTGGGAGGTAGTGCTGGTGCTCTTTCTTGATTTTGGTAGGGTTCATGCTCTGGGTTTTAGCTCACCAGAATGGTCAGAAGTCAGCAAAAGGCAGGAAGGAAGTAGGCACTTAATGAAGTGCTGAGATGGTGATGGAGAGAGGGGAGGAAAAGGACAATTTTTAGATTTGCCTAGCCATGTTGCAGAGAACAAATACTTAGTTGGCTGAAAGCAGTTATTTAAGGCAAATGTAGAGGTTGGAATTGCTGATATGCTACTTGTCACCATGCATGTTTTCTGGGAGGCAAAAGTAAGAAACTAGCATATTTAATTTGGTTGTTATTTCATAGAATGCTCTTAGGAGCAAAGAACTTCATCAGCATAGGTATTCGCTGCTTTAAAGTGCATCGTATCTTCCCAGCATTGCTGTAGTGTTCCAAAGTACAGTAATAAAAACAGTGTAAATAGCATTTTGTAAATAGTTCTTTGCTTCTTGCCGATGCCATGTTTTTTTTATGTTGTAGGCAATCTTATGTGGAATTTTAGGATTAACAACGTGGAAGAGGCCAATGCGGCTTTTGGTAAGTATGGATTAGACTTTGTAAGGAAATCATAAATAAAAAAAGAGCCTAATTTTATAGTTGTCGGTAAAAAAATAATCACCCCTTTCTCCTTTCAAATAAATAGAGTCGAGTCTTTCTTTTCAAATTGCAGAATCATAATTATTTAAAGAGAAGTCAAAGACCATGCAAGGCCATATTCGTTCCTGCATGGATGAAATCCCCTGTAAGGGCAAGAGTGGACCATGTCTGGAAGAATTGTTAATGTTATTTAAAGCACACACTTTATGGTTTTTTATGTATAAGAAAATGCTGGTTTAGAATAAGTAATTTAGTTCTCCAAGGTAGTGCAGCTTAAACTGAAATAAAGGAGATGGCTTTAAATCCTAGCTTAGTTGTAGATTTTTAGTTTTTGACAATGGGTTTGAGAGCTAATTTAACACCTTACAGCAGGATCCAGTGCTAGTTTCATACACAGTTGACATTGCATCGCTGTGAGAGTAGATTGATGTGCAGGGTGTGTAAGCTGTTTCCACATGTAAGTGAAATCTGAAGCTGTGTAGCTCTTAATGTCTCAGAGTTGGGATTTGAAAAGGAGCTGTGAGTTACTTTTGTTTGTGTGTGAGTTTAGGGAGTTTTTCCATTTGGTTGGTTCATTTTGTTTTGTTTGCTTTTGTGTATTTGCTCAGAATTTTTTACCTTACTGTCACTTCCGAAGACTTTTTTTGGGCCAAGGCAGTTGTTTAATTTTTCTGCAGCACTCTTTTGGAATCCATGTGGGTATCAGTGAGGAGTACCAAGGATTAGATGTGTGAGCTGTGGATAGAATCATAGAATCATAGATTCACCAAGGTTAGAAGAGAGATTTAAGATCATCAAGTCCAACTGTCAACCCATCACTGCCCCAGATCCCTAAACCACATCACCCAATGCCAGATCCTGATGCTTTTTGACCACCTCCAGGGATGGTGACTCCACCACCCCCCTGGTGCATCCTATTCCAAAGCATGACTGCCCCAACAGTAAAAAAGCTTTTTCTAGTATCTAATCTGGCTCTCCCTTGTCTCAGCCTGAGGCCATTTCCTCTTGTCCTCTCACTGCAGGCGCTGTAGCAGATTCAGGCCCTGACTCACCTCAGCCCCTTGCAGGGAGCTGCAAAAAGTAATGAGGGCCCCTCTGAACCTCCTCTTCTTGAGACTAAACAACCCCAGCTCCCTCAGCTGCCCCTCATGAGAGATGTTCTCCAGTCCTTTGGAGAACTGGAGCAGTTCTCCTGCTCCAGCCCCGCAGTGTCCCTTTTAAAGTGAGGGGCCCAGAACTGAGCACATACTTGAGGTGAGGCCTCCCCAGTGCCCGGTCCCAGGGCTCGATCCCTGCCCTGGTCCTGCCGGCCACGCTGTTCCAGACACAGGCCAGGGTGCCACCGGCCTTCGTGGCCACTGGGCACACTCTGGCTCCATGTTCAGCTGGCTGTCAACCCACACCCCTAACATCCATTGTTATTTGTCAGTGTGCATTGGTTAACATGGGCAAATTTTTAGGAGTTTTGTGGATATAGAGAGGAGCCCACTGTTCGAGACTCCCAATCTGGAAGGACCGTACTTTCATCAAGATAAATGTACATCCTATCAGTCTCAAACTGCCTAAGGCTTGCACAGTACTCCTGTGTTAATACTGGCTGTGTTCTGTGCTGTTTCTATAGCATGTTGTTGTTCTTTCACTCTTTAACATTCTCCTTTGTATAATCCTTATTTTCCTTTCCTAGTTTTACTTAAATAGAAAACACAAATTATTCTTGATCCCCTCTTTTATTTCAAATGGTCTCCAGGATGGTCACATGCTGAAGGAGATTGCCCTGGGATGTTATGCAGCAGGAAAGTTTTTGACATGAAATTGATAAAAGCTCTGAGCACCCTGCCATGATTTCATAGCTGATCCTACTTTTGAGCAGGAGATAACACAAGAGTCTTCCTCAGCTCTCTTAGAGCCGCAGTTATTCTGTGATTATGTGATTCTATGTAACTGTTTGGGGTTTTTTCTTATTTGTATGTGTATTCTATAGAGGTTTGATTTTTGATCGCCAGATTAGATCAGCCTTGACACTGGGAAGCATTTCTGCTAAAAGAGCAGTGAAAGCCTGGAATAGGCACCTAGAGATGTGTTTGATGCCCCAAGCTGTCAGTGTTCAAGGGGCATTTTAGACAATGCACTTAATACTGTGCTTTGATTTTTGGTGAGCCCTGAAATGGTCAGGCAGTTGAACTAGATGATTGTTGTAGGTCCCTTCCAACTGAAATACTCTATTCTATGTGGGAAAATAAAAGTAAATAATCATTAAACTCTTCTTGAGGGTAAGGAAATAATGCCTTAAACTAGCTACAGTCTTTCAAGGACAGATTGTTAGTTTCTGTGTGCATATTTATGCTGGGCTAAATATCTATTATGTCTACCCTCTACTAACTTGAATGTTTTCTCTAGGGAGTTATTGAGATGCACTATTAAACGAATTGTAAAAGCAAGCTTCCTAAATGTCTCAGCAATGAGATCATTGCACAGTCATGACTTAGAATTATGATATTCATAAGGAAGACTAGAAAACTCATTCAGAACTAAAACATATCCATTTGTCAGTTGTTACTGTCCTTCTCTTACAACTCCTTATGTAAAGCCTTAGCACTCCTAGGGATGGTTTCTCGCTATCTGTGTTTGGGTTTCTGTGAAGGGTCAGGCTGTCATGGCTGCCACTTCAATCCAAGGCCTTGGTAATGGAGAAAAGAACCAGACTGTAGGGTTTTTTTTTTCTGTGAAGGCAAGATTCTGGTGCTGCTGATGCTTGAAGAAAGCACAGGGCGGCAGTGCTATGAGAAATGAGCTGGGGATGGGCTGTGGTGTTTCAGCCACTCGTTTTTTTCCTTGGTGGGGACAAAGGAAGGGAAACACATTGGTTACAGATGTAGTGGACCTTTAGTAGCGCCATCTGTGAAAAAACAGCCGTGAAGAGGGATGGCTGTGATAAGACCTTTTAGTAAATAAAATGGAGAGCTATATTTGGGGTTTGCCACCCACACTGTTATAGAGCTGTATTAACAGTGTGGGATGATACTAGATAAGTAATAATATCTCTGAGAGAGGGTACTACAAGGCAGAATTAAGTTATTTATTTTCAAGAACATTTTTGCAAGGAAGGTCTAGCCTTGAGCGGTACAGCTACAGAGAAGTCTGGTTTCAGTCCTCCCTTGACTTAGATGTTTGAGGAATTTCCATTCTGGATATCGATATCAAGTGTCAATCAGTTTTGGAAGTCAGCTTGTAATGCTTGTGCTTTGAAGCCGATTTTTCTTTGAGGTAATGCTGAGTTAGCACTGAACTCAGTGGTCTTGGAAATGTTAACAATCCTATGTTTCTTCTTCTTTAGGACTGTCCAAATACAATAATGTGAAAAGGGAAACTCACCATCTACCCCTCCAAGTTACACGGGTATTGACTCTGAACTGTTCTGGGCTCAGTCTTCCTCAGTGTTACCTTCTTCCATGCATAGAATCCGGTTTCTTTCTCTCTGCTCCTAAGCTCCTTCCTTTATCACAGCTTCAAATCTTAGTTTTACCTGAAGGAACTTAAATTTTTTCAGAGAGTACATCAGTTCTCCATTGTTAGTTTGATTGTGTATGTTTTGAGGGCAGTTCATGTCTGTGACAGGTCATGCTAGCTGCTATATTGTCTGTCCTTACTTGTATGCCAGATTGGACTGATTTGAATTTATGTTGCATTCCCAGGAGTTGCCAGGAGCCATTCATGTTTTGCTGAATGCAGAAGCCCTTAGGTAGTGAAGCATCCTTACCTTTCAGTCATGCACAAATTAGTTACACCCTGGAGAGTGCTTTTTAGGTGACTCTCTGTGTTTGTTTCTGGTTTGGGGTTTTTTTTCTCCAACTGAAACAAAGACTTCAAGTTAAGCATCTCTCTGGTGTCTGTTTGGTGCTTGAGTTCTGCAGCTAAAGAGGAGACTTAGCTGTGATTGAATGAAAGGAAAAGGAGTGCCAGCATCCAACAAGACACTAGCCTGTTGTACTGTGCAGTTTAACTGCTGCAGCTGCAAGTACTGGGGAGCAGATTGGGGCCTGCAAAATGCATGGCATCAAGAAGTCAACAGAACACATGCAGGCTGGTTGGATGTGACTGGCTTTCAGCTTTCAAGTACTTCATGCTTAATGTTGTTTGCTAGCACGGCAGCTTTTGTGTTCATACATGCTGTTGTTTTCATGTAATGCTTTGAGGGGTTTGACAGAAAAATCAGAGTTGCACATCCAACATGGGTCATTCAGTCTGGATTCTTCAGATGTTTTACAGTATGGTCACATAAGGATTTGAAATTTTTATTTGAACCACTTTTAATTTAAATGTGTTATTATAGTTGGTTAATGAGAAATATTTACAGATCTTACTTTGAAAACAGAAAAGTTTATGGAAGTCAGGCTTTATTTATAACCTGGACATTTTTTGGAATTTATTTGTGGTAAACTTTGTATTTAATTAAAAATTTTTATCCAAAGAAAAATATGTTCCAGAAAACTTTAAGTAAAGGTTTCTTAGGGCTGACTACTGCTATGATATCTGCACCTTGACAGATTTTCATTAATTTAACTAAAATTTAATGTATAGATCAGGATATTTCATTCAGGTAGTGTTCCTAAATTTTAGCTCTGCTAGTAACAGTGAATTGTGAACAGAAGCTCCCTAGCTTCCCTGACTCTGAAAACCAGTCTCTCCCTAGGCATGTGCTTTATAACAAGCAGTCATTTGACTTGTGAGAACTACTGTAGTAGTATCTTTTTTCCGTGTATTTTAGAAGTAAAATAGTTCTGTGTTAACCTCTTTGCTCACAATCTAGACTCCAGCATTAAGTCAATAAGTAGTAATTATGCAAAGGTTTTAAAGTCAGTATAAGCAACTAGAAATACTCTTTTAGGAGTCAGATTATGAAAAGCTATTAGAAACTTATAGCCATTTATATGCTGCAAAAGCTTTTCTCTCATACATGGGGCGCTTTAGTGCTACATTTAAAATCTGTGACTTTTTTTATTAAATTAATTAATTTGTCTTTTCATGTGGGACTTTCCTTTGTTCACAGTTGTATTGTGGCTTTCCATACAGTACAATGAATAGCTCTCACAACTGACAGAAATCTAATAAGGTCCTATGAATTTTAATTATTGCTATTGCTGCTGTGCATGTGGGCAATTAATAAATGGATGTACTATTTTCTACAGGATGTTAATAAAGAATGTACGTCAGCTGTAAACTGATATAAGAGTTGTTGAAGCAAGTGTTTTTTCTTTCATTTAAGTGCCTGCTTGGGCATCCGTCCTGCTCGTGCATGTTCAAGTGAAAGCAGTTCCTCTCTGGCATTAGATACTTGCTTCAGTGGCAGGAACAGCAGCAGGACAAAAAGGAGCTTCTCCATGCAGAATGAAAGATAGTGTCAGAGCTTTACTATGCAAATTTATTCTTCCTTGGAGTCCTCAAAAGGCATGATGATGGACTTTTTTACCTGAAAAAAAGATAGTACATGCAAGACTTTAGCGAATATGAATAGAATACACTTCACTTTCATGTAGGTTAATTCATATGAAGGTTCCTCACGGCTTTCTGCAGCTGTTCACAGTCCATGTGTGTCTAATGCTCTGAGGATGAAGCTGTGAGCCAAACTAAGGCCATAGTTTGAGTTGTTTCCATTTTTATAACTGCAGTTAACACCAGTTACCTCTATTTTAGTTTTTGAAATACCATGTTTGCCTTTCTCTATTTTTTTCTAAATTGAGAAGAAACTTCTCTCCTCTGGGCAGGATCTTCTGTTGCTGGGTTAAAGTGTAACCCCTGTTTTTACTTGTAGGTGAGGAGATATTTAAATTTGCATCTGCAGGAGAATATAAGTAAGTAAATAAGCTGACAGAGTACATGGTAGATGGGACAGTGAGTGACTGAATAAGTGGGCACAGAGGGTTGTGATCAGTGGTGAAAGCCGACCCAGCCAAGGACCAGGGGTGAGCCTGAAGGGTAGAAAATGAGGGGCTACTACCATCGAAGTGAGTGCTCTGCACAGTGGATCTGAGTGCACTGTCAGCACAGGTGATGCCAAACTGGAAGGAATGGCTGATACAATAAATACTGCCATTTGGAATGACCTAGACAGGCTGATGATTGCGTTGAAAGGAGTCTCTTGAAGTTCAGCAACGTGGAAAACTAAGTCCTGCCTGCGCAGGGAAATAAATTACCCTATCGCACAGGAGGGAACAACATGCTGGAAAGCAGCTCTGCAAAGAAAAACCTGGGGATCCTGGTGGACAACAAGCTGTCCATGAGACAGCAAAGTACTCTTGTGGCAGAGAAGACTGCTGGTGTCCTGGGCTGGATTAGGCAGAGACTTGCCAGCAGGTCAAGGGATGTGATCCTTCAAACACCTGGAGAGGAATGAAAGCTGTGGCTGTTCAGCCTGGAGAAGAGGCGGCTTAGTGGAAATCTCCTACATCTCCATTAATAGCTGATGGGAAAGAACAAATAGTGAGCTGAACTTTTCTCAGTAGTGCTCACTGCCAGGACTAGAGGCTGTGAGCAGACCTGAGAAAACAGGAAACTTCATCTGAACATGGAAGACAACTGTTTTACTGTTCTGATGGTTAGAAACTGGTGTAGGTTACGTGTAGAGATAGTCAAAACTAACTGGGCAAAATATTCAACAGTTTGCAGTACGTCACAGAATCATAGCATGTTCTGGGTTGGAAGGGATCTTGTGCTTCCAGGTCCCTTGTTGTGACACCTGCTTGAACAGGAGATTAGATTTAAATGGTCTCAAGAGGTCCCTTCCAATCTCAGTTATTGTGTAAAAATGTTGACCAGTGATGGAGCAGAAAGAAAAAAGATTTTTTCCTCTTGACAGTCAAGTACAATGTCTTGTCAACTGTCAAGATGTGTGGTAGAGAATTTTGTGTTTATGGTTCAGATCATGGTAGTATTTTAGATTGAATCTAGAGGAATTATTCTTGTCTTCTGCTCGTTTGCCAGGATTTTCTGAATATTGGATTATTCAGTCAAAAATACACTATATCTATAAAAAAAACAGATCAAGATTATATTTGCACGTGGTAGAATTTATTAGAACATAAATGCAGAATGTATCACCCTTGTTTCGCATATTTATGATAATGCTCTTTCTCTTCTTCTTTGTTCTTCGATTTCTGGCATTCCTTTTGACAAATATTAATGATTTTGTTTGCTTTTCAAAATTTTGAATTGGAAATCTTGATTTTAACTGTAACTTTTTATATAGCTATAGATGGAATTGTTTCCATTGCAGCTTCTGTACCACAGGAGACAACTTAAATGTGAGTTTGCTAGCTTGTTTTTTTTAGTCTTTCTTTACTTTGGCCACGTAACTTCTTTTCTCCATTTGTCATCAGCTGAAAAAGGACAAACATACCTCTTGTTTTTCTTAATATAATTTAATAAGAGTTGTGCTATAAGTATATTTTATGTTGAAACAGCTTCTGTTTCACTTACAGTACTGGCTAATTCCTAATTATCGGTGCCCTGTGTTGAACCCAGTTGAAAAGTTTTCTTTATATGAAATATGTGTGTACCAATTTTTTTTCTCAAGGTAGTTTTTCGTTAGAAGAGTAACTAAGATAATTTAGGTAAAGGTATAAGGAATGGGTTTCATTCATTTACATGCTCAGCATGGTGTAATTTTAAAAAAATCATCAGATTCTGTGCTTGTATGGAAAAAAAAAAAGATACTCAGAGTCCTTTCTAGAACGAAACTCCTCTTATCTGTGGTTTTGTGTTTAGTAAAAAGCTAGGACAAAATGCCCTTCCTCTTAATAATTTATAAATTATTTTGTTTTTAGTGTGTCTAACACAAAGTAGTCCCAGTTCTCTACGGAGATTCACTAATAGCTACATCAATTATTGGGGTTTTTGGGGTTAAAATGTACCTTACAGGATAAAGTTATCATCAAAGTAGTAATGACTAGTAAAGTTGTAATTGAAGAATTTAGCTTGCTTGCATAGTAATGCTCTTTGGCTCATGTCCATTCATTGGGGATTATTTCCCTGAAACTCAGAAAATGGGAACATAATTTGTGCAATAGCTGTTACCTCTTTCTGCTCCAGATTCTAGGTAGCTAACCATGGTACATCAGATAAATTTATTTGGAAGGCCATGGTGTTCTTTGCATGTTTGGGAAGTCCTTGTTACTGGATCTTCTGTAAGTCTGGAGCAGGACTAAACTTATGTCCCTCATAGTGTCCTTCTCTTCCTCTGTATTTTGTGATGTCCTGCTTTTTTAATTTGGACCATTTTGCTACAAAGAAACCTTTGAAGATTTTTATTAAGAACGATGCTTTAGGACATTAAGTATCTGATACTTGCTTTGTGGGATTGAGTGCTTAAAGAGGAATCTTACCTTTATTTGTCTCTAAAGTAGTAGTCTTACCCTGTACTTTTTCTTGAAATACAGGATATTTTTGCCTGTATGAATGGGGACATGGATGGTTCTTTCATATGTCCAAAATCCATATCTGAAGTCATGTAAGCATAGATTATAAGGTGAAAGCAGCACATAGTTTTGTCCACTGCTTCTGCTTTTCCTTTTTTCATGTATTTATTGCTCTTGCCATTGCTTGATTTCTGGTGTTTTATAAATCTGAAAGTATTATCTGATTTCCTAATATTCTGGTTTTAGTAGCCAGGAGGAAATAAAATCAGGCAGCTCAAGTCTCTAAAGTGTTTCCATATTTATTGTACTGGAACAAACATTTTTCATATATTTGTGCTGCAGAATAATTCTGAAAGTGTGCAGAGTGAATATTATCTTAAGATGTTTCTTCCTCTTCCGATTTCTTTACTGTTCTGAATGTTTTGGAAACTAAACTTGGTGGGAGAATGTGACACACATTGGAAATTGGGCAACTTGCTGATCATACTTTGCGCTTCAACAAAACCTTTAATTTCTTGTACTATTATTACTGACATTTTCAATAGTTGCATAACTAGTCCAGAATAAGGAGAGAGAAGACAAAGAATTTTGGGAATAGGTTAAGACACCTTGGGGCACTGAAGTCATGGGCAGTTTTGAAAGAGTAGAGAGTCATTCCCAGCTTCAGCTTGTGAATGTGATTTGCTCTGTAATAGGTTCCTTGAGTTGGGTTTCTGTGCCCACTGCAGTTAACTTTGTTTTGGTGTTCCAGGTTAACCTGTTTGTTCTGCTGTCTATGATCAGTTTTATGCTGAATGTGACTGGATTAATACTAGGATGTCAAGGCATTCAGTTTGTGTCCGGGCTACCCAGATGCGATTTGGTAAGCACACATACTGATTTACATGGATTTCTTCTCATTATGGCATATTAGCTTGCTGTGCTGAGATTACAAAGTGTCCTGATGTAGAGTTGCAAGTAATTAAAGAACTAGCACAAGAGATTTTTGTAGTAATGTAAAAAATATAAACCATTGAAAAAAGCCTGTGTGTGGGTAATGGTGAGCTACCAACAAAATGTTCAGTTCGTTATAATGTGTGGGTGGGATTATTCTTCCTGTTTTGCCTCACCTGGGAAGGACCATTCTGTGATACCTTACAGCAGAAGCTGTGAGAAAAAAAATAAGGTAGATTGAATCATAGTAGCTTTTCAGAACACTTCCGCTTGAGGAAGATGCAGTCTGTACAAGGCAGGACAGAATGTAAAAGATTTTTTGCAAGTGGTTGTCATGAGAAATAGAAGAATCACTATTGATGAACTGGAAACTGTGGAATAATTGAAATTTAAGGATGCAGTACAGAGTCACTTGTTGATGAAGATGATTGTGTGTAAAAGCTTGTAGGACTTTGTGGGCTAATGGAACAGATCTTTGAATATATATTTTCATTCATTTATTCTTTCAGGAAAGCTATTGTTGGTTCCTTGACATGCAAGTAGATGTATTGCAGTGAGAGTCCAATATTATAAAGCCATGGGAATCTAGATTAATCCAGTATCACTGTACCAAAGCCATAATGAGAATTAATGATGGTGTTCCAGATGAGGTGGTCAAATATTGCAGGAATTTCTGAGCTGTCTGTAGTTGGAAATACAGGGTAGAGCAAAAAGACATTCCTGAAATCATCAGTTATTTTGTAGAGTGGCTTATATAGGTGGAAGAGTGTCAACATTGTGACTCCAGAGTTTGAAAGCTAAAACCTAAATTATTTCTAGATATGGAAGCATTGATTTTCTACTTTGAAAACTAAGACGATAAGATTAATTTGAAAGTGAAAGTTACAAAAACCTGTGGTGTACAGATATGGCTATTAATGATTTGACTGCTTTTAAATTAGAGTTGAGGGTTTCATTCCATCCATAGAAGTGCAAGATATATTCTTGAACCATGGAAAATGTGTACAGTTCATACAGAGTGGTTTGCACAACAGTCAGAGAAATAATTTCTAGGCAGTTATGCATTGGAAAAAGCATAAGTAGTAAAATAGCTTAGCAATCAGTGCAGCTTTGATTACAGTAAGTTGTATTTAAGCGTGTTAATGCATTACTCATAATGCTTTCTCTCAAATAAGAAGTGTATAGTACAGCTTTATAATGCAGGAATCATTGGCATACCGAACTGTTCAATTGTATGATCCTGTGTTTCCAGTCTGATTTGTGGTCATGGGCTTAGTTTAAGACAATAGGTTCTATATTATGCAGGTAAAAATACTGCATAAAACAACTAAAAAACAGAGTTTTGTTTTTTAAAGATGGATATGGATGAAAACAAGACTTGTTTTTGCTGTGAAGAGCTTCATCCTACTACCTGCACAGAAGCAAAGGCTGTACTGAAGCTGTACCACGTGAAGTCATGCAGTGCTGCTCACCTTGTTCTCAAGGTACCCTTCACACCCATCAATGGGTGCAGTATACTGCTTTTATAATGTCCATGCTTATGCAGCAGTGCAGAGCTGAAGTGTTTACTGGGAAAAACTCTGGTGTTTTTCTGGTCAGTCAGAAGCTCTTCATGGTACTGTAACATGACGGGAGGGGAGAGTTTCATGTCTGGGTTTTGACCAGTGCATTGCTGAGCAAATAAGCAGTTCTTGCCTGGTTCTTGTGTTTAGTTCCACCAAAACTGCTGTCGAATCCAGACAAGATTACAGGGGTAAATGAGATCTAAATTTTAGCTAATGATTTGATGCCTTTGTTAGTCTTTTGCACTTCTCAGCCTTTTGTGGCTTACAGACTGCTAAAATAAAACTCCCAACCAACACCATCTTCAAATGTCAAAAGGCTTTGACATATCTTTATGGTGATCATCTTGAATTTGTATTTCCCACCGAGAAGTTATGAGGAAGGTTATAATTCTTGGATGAGTAGGTGGATAAATCACATCTGAGCTGTATTAAACCTTTCTGGAGCTCTCTGTCAGGACAATAAATAGTGTAAAACAAGTTTTTGCAAATAACTCCAGTCTCCAGTCTTGAAGATTGTGCTGAAGACTTCATCCCATACATTTTTTAGAAGTAATTGCCATGATCATTCCTGTGTTTTCTCTATTTGTTTTCGTTTTGTATTATTATTTATTATTATTTTTACATCTACAAACACCATGGTTTAATTTTTTAATTTCAATATTCTTCATGTTCTTCAGAAGGTTCTTTTAGCTCTTAGTGCCCTGAATGCTCTCACCGCCACAGTTTGCTTCACAGCGGCTGCCCTGCATTACTTACTGACACTGGCATCAAGAAGATCCTGCACAGTAAGTGAGCACCAGGCATAGCCTGCTGTAAAGAGTGGTACAAACACTATTAACAGCTTACACTGTTCAGTATTTATAGCTCAGAAGGGTTTTAACACAAGTTTTGTTTGAATAGGATGAATGTGAGATTGAAGGTGAAGATCACAATTTGGATCCTGATGACTTTGTCCCACCTGTCCCACCTCCCTCCTATTTTGCAACTTTTAATTCTTGTACTCCACAAAGTCACAGGTAAAACTGTACACTCCCTTTCTTTTAGTGTCTTTTGAAACACTGCCTAATCTTTTTTATTATGATTGTTTTATCTGGTGAAAAAGGTTTGTGATTTTAGGGGGATTAAAAAAAAAGAAGAAACCTATTAGTTTCTAAAAAGAATAAATACAGTGTGGGTAAGGGGGTCAAATTTTGTGGTTTTGAGTTTAGATTCTCTAGGAACTATTTCTGGGTGAGAGAAATACTACTGCTTGACACAGCTGAAGATTTACACGATGCTGTCAGGAGCAGGTGAGGACAGCAGTGGGAAGCCAGACACAACCATTTGGCAAGCCAGAAACCCTGAATGGTGTTCCCACTATGACCTGAGTCATTTTCCTTCTCCCTCTTGAGTTCTTAGGGCTGACTGAAGGATGTGTTTTGACTGCTCTGCTTGGAAAAGTAATCCCTTACCTTGCAGGTTATTTGCTCTTAAAAGTAACTTGCAGGTTGGCTTTACTAGTTTGTGACTCAGGTGGGGCTGTTGGAATCCTGAGAATTTTAAACTTTCTGTGCTTATAGGCACAGACCCACAAGAGAACACTGCATTTGACCTGAGGCTGTGAAGAAGGCTTCCAAAATTAATTGATAGTGCTGAGATAACAGGTGTGTAGTTGGTTAGAAGTGTGTAATATCACAGGGTGGAAAACTTAAGAGTTTGGGATTTTGGAATATAGAAATAAATATGATGCAAGATGGAGATTTTAGGGTGGAGACAGGTTGTTATTCTTTACCTTCTTCTTCCTCCTTCTTCATGGGTTTGTAATTGTGGTGTTTTGTAATTGGGCAGAAAAGTCCACATTGTGGACTTTTGGGATCAGTCTTTGGAATCAGTCATTGGGTTAAAAGGGAGAATAATCTAGGTGTCATTAATTGGATAGTTTAGTCTTAAAAGACCTTGTATCAAGAGATTTTTAACCATTTTGTGCCTTCTAATGAAAAGCTGCCTAACTCATGGTTGTGAGACTGTTTTACTGATAAATAATAAACACCTGAGTCAGAACATAAACTACTATCTCAAGTCCCTTCAGGGCTGCATTATTTTGTTCTGAACATACAATATTTATACATAAAGTATTATGGTGCTCAAGCACACTGTATGATTCTTGTTCAAAATTCCTCCTTTTTGCAGTGAGCAGGAGTGTTTAGTTTATTTCTCTGTTTCATCAGAAATAGCATGCATGACTTTCAAGACTATATGTTCCTGGCAGAAGTAATTACAGATTTTGGGATTGCCTACAAAATTATAACATGGCACAACAGTAGGATTTAGAATGAACAGGTCCTTCAAAACACCAGAGGCTGGATTTGAATTCAAAATACTACTGAAATCCTCTATTTAAGTCTTGGTTCAAGCAGCTTATGACAACAGGGTGGAATGTATAATGATCTCTTTGTAAGAATAATATTTATGCTTTTCAGAGTTCTCCTGCTTTAAAATGGACCAGTTGTTCTTTGTCTAGCATGTCATTTTGGATGGAACTTTCCCAGCAGCAGTATATATATGAATTTATTTTTTTTTTGGGCACAGGAGGGTCTGCTGAACAGTATTTAAGGCTTCTGTGGTCTAAAATTAAATAGCTACCTTGCCTGTGACTATGTTAAAACTGGTTGATAGTAATGCTGAAGTAATGATAGTAATTACAGGCTCATAGTAATGCTGATGATGGCATCTTTCTGAAGTCAGGCTGCTTGTTTTAGGGTGTTCTGGGCAGTTATACAGGAGTGCAGAAGTTAAAGCAGCAGACTGGCTTTATTTCTGTTTTTGGAAGATGAGTAATTATGACTCAGCCCAGGCTGAATCCTGCAAGAGTGGCTGAGATGGGATGTGGCCATTTCTCAGTCAGCCTTCTCACACTTCTTTCTACCAGATTGTACCCTGAGCTCATTTTAGCTCCTGTGCCCTGGCTTTCTGTGCTGAGCTCCTGGGCCCTGCATCACAAACCTTTGAGTGCAAGGAGGGTGTGACAGGAGCCACATCCAGGGAGGTGAGCTCAAATCTGCAAGCTCCAAGACAGATACATCCCCTGAAGAGGGAAATACTACAGTAATCAAAATTTGTGCCAAAGATATGTTTGGAATGGGCAGGCCTTCTCTGCCACTCTTTAAATTGAAACATCAGGGTCCAGATATCAAAGACATTTTGTTTGCTCCCCTGTTCATGGGAAACTTTTCCATATGTTGTATTTAATAGCAAAAAGCCCCCTAGCCCTTCAAGTGTCTGGTCAATTCCTACCTCTTGTTATTTCATACTTTAAAAAAATAGCAAGTACATAATTTCTCAGGGTTGGCACAAAGCAAACAGTGAGAGCTGAGTTTACAGGTGAAAAATAAAATGTGATGTTTAGCAGGAGCTGGCCTTTGATCCTTCTGGGTCCCTTCCAACTCAGGATATTCTGTGATTCTATGAAAGTGTCACCAGATGTGTAAATTTAAGGGAAGTGATAATGCATCTTGGGCAGCAAGGCCTAGAAATCTACCTCAGTTCAGTTTAAAGTATTGTTTGTGTACCTCCTGGAAATTACTTTGAGAATTAAGAGACTCCAGGGAGTGCTTTTCTAGTTGCATATGATGTAATAAGTTATACCATAATTGTTGGACATAGCATTAATTTTCAAGGTATGACTGAGCTGGGTAGGCCAGATCAGGCATGTTTTAAAACAAAACTAAGATTCGAAATGTATATAACTTTCTGGCTTACATTGAGTGTAAATTCAGCATCAACATACTAGGAAAATGTGTGGAAGTAATGTTGATGGAGGATTCGTCTCCAGAATTATTCTGAAGCCTTTTGGAACAGATTAAGTAGATTGTAGTTAAAAACTATTTTAACATATTTTGTTTTCCCCATTTTTAAGACCAAAAAAGATAATGGCCAGCTGTCAAAATATCTGCTTTTCTTTCCTCAGATTTCTCTGTGCATTACCTCCATTGCATTTACAGGAGCCTTTCATAAGAGGGTTTCCAGCTTCTCATTTTGAAAGTTTTATTCTTTTCCTGTCTGTGCAAGTGGTCTTCCATAGGCATTTCTGACATTCTGCCCTTAGAGCTTGCAAGAAAAAAAATGTCACAGTCATCTTTGTTCCCTCCAGCCAGTGTCCAGAGAAGCCCTAAATTCTGTGAGGAAGGACTTGCTTTGTAGAGAGTAGCATCCACTAGTCATGGTGAATGAAACCTGACCAAAATTCAGAGAGCAAAATATGGATTTCTGTGTGTTTCTTGAGGTTCCTGCTCAGCACCAAATCAGCAAATAAAATGAAAACAAAAGCAGAGAAGAGCTGAGATGTTTTGGGTCACAGACTTCTCTGAGGATTGTGTTGGGAAGGTCTTCTTGCCAGCACTGCTGTTGACCCCCACATTGTTACAGTGTTCCTGGGGCAATATAAATGTATGTTTATCAAAATCAAGGTTTCTCTAGGCACTATTCTATTTTCTTCCTTCTCAGATCCACCTCCTAAGAGAAAGATGTTGCAGTAGAAGGCCTTTGGGATTTCTGCTTTGGTAAAGTTTTCAGAGAGCTCTTTGGAAACTGAGGAGTAAGGTTAGCCATGAGGTGCATTTGCCTCATACAAGCCTTTGGAATTGGTCAACCACAATATTGTTGCCTTTCACAAAAACAGCCTTTAGTTTGGATTTCGCTTTTTCTGTGCAGCTGTATCTGAGCATAAAGCACTGGGCCAGAAGTATCTTGAATTTAGGTTATAAGTAGGAACTCAGTGGTTCACAAAACTCAGACATAGGCTGTCACATTTTGAGTGACAACCTGTGCTTTAATTTTTTGTCACAAAACTGAATCTCTGAAGTAAAACTGGAATGGGTTCCTTGGCCCAAAGATGTTTGAACTCTGGGGAACACATAGAGAGGCACATCCTGAGGAGCTAAACTGAGAATTACTCTTGCCATCTTCTGAGACAAGATCTTGCAGATCTTGGCAAATCCAGTATCTGTGACTTGCATCTCAAAATTCTCAGCTGGCACAGAAAGCCAGTGGGGTTTGGTAACAGGTGATTTTTTCTGCAGCTGGAAAGCCATACTAACAGATTTGATCTGTGTTATTTATTGCAGCACACCTGTCTCTGATGTGATTTCACTGCACTATATTTATGTAACACGAATCAGGGGGGTTGAAGTGTACTGCCCTCTGGACCCACCTCCACCCTACGAAACTGTGTGCAGCTTAAAACGCTCTGAGCAGGTATGGGCCACAGGAGTTTAATGTCTGATTTGGTTTTTTCCACTCTAAGGGAGAGGTTGCACTCAAGCATGGCATATGTACATCAGGAGGATACATTTGATTATGAATGTAAATTTCACCAAATATTTTAATTATAGTCACTTACCTGTGGAACTGTAAAGTTTTCTTCAGTTGGAAAGCAACCCAGGCATAGGGAGAAGGAGCAGAAAGCAATGTGGAGCACACCTGTTGCTGGTTATTCAGAAAGACCTCCTTGCTTTAGTTCGCTTGCTCCTCCCATGAGGGACTAGGTCAAGGTTTTTGCATCACTGGCCATCCTTTTTCACTGGTGTTTTCAAAAGACAGGCACTTTTCCCCAGAAAATACTGGGTAGGATAAAATTCACTGACCTGAATATTCATGAATATGAATATTAGACTGAATATGAACATATGCACTGGCCTTGATTTTGCAATGGGATTGAAGTCATATCACACAGTCTCTCTGTAGTTAAGAACATGTTATTCCATTTCTAAGGCAGATGTTGCAGTTCTTAGAAATGCCAGGGAAAGGTGGTGACTTGTGATTTTTCAACTTTTGTATTCTATTCCAGGGAGGTGCACTTCAACTAAATAGTGTGGAAGAGGTTGATTTGGGAGAAGTAAGTGACAGGCAGTCCTCTCAAGGTAAAAAGTAATTTTAATGTTTGTTCTAGAATGTTCCCTCCAAACATACAACTTAATGCAGCAGCAGCATTAGTTCTTTGACAGACAGCCATCATACTGCAAACCAGAAATACAGAATCATGATTGTTTTGGGGTGGGAGCATGGATTAATATTTAAAATGTTTAAAAGCACAGCAAGTTGTTTTCATGCAAGATGCAGAAAGAAGGATATGTTTCCTTTTCAGTAATCTAAAAGTTAGTTTTTGACACTATATCCATATGTTTTAAGAAATGATGTCCACCTCCTGTGCTTCCCTTTGTTTAGTGTACGTGATGGGGCCTGTTAACATTTTGTTGCTGGTGAAAATAGGAAAGGGATTGAATAATGCAGTACTGTGTGGAGCTAAACTGGGAATTACTCCATTATCCAGCCTGAACTGGAAGAATTACTAAGTAATTTCTGCATCCTGGTACGGCAGATGGAACAGAAGCTAACCTTCTGTTAGAGACAACATCAAGTTTGCTCTGCACTGTTTTAGAAAACCATGCTACGGCTCAAAGGTTTTTTTAGCCTAATGTTTGTTGCAATGTAGGCTTGTGGCTGAACATCGTTAACTTCCAGCTTTTCCAGTACAGCCCATGAAAATGTGTTCCAATTTTCATTAGACTTGGCCACTGTGGCAAGATTGTCTCATTTGCAATATCCACACAACAGAGTAAAGACTGCAGGGGGGCAGGGGGGAAGCCCCAAATCTTCTATTTGATTGCAGCCTATCTTCTGCCAACCTACTTACTAAACTGTAAAAAAACCTTGGGTTGGAACTGCATCAGTTGGAATTGTTCCAGTTATGTGGAGTCAGAGGAAAAAAGAGTTTGTGTAAAATCATACTTTAGCCAAACGTCAGCTCTGTCAAAATCCCCTTAAACTCCGACCGTCTGCCTGAAACCTCTAAAAAACAAGCACTTGGGTGCTTATGGTGTCTTGCCAGCTGTGATAATCAGAATGAAGCCTTTTGCTACAGCTCCTCTGGATTTCTTTCTCAAAGCTTTCTTACTGGTAAAACTGTTGCTATCTCTGAGCTCCTGTGCACAAACAAAAAGAGGTTATCAAATATAAGGATACACGTTAAAAAGTTATGGGGACTGGAAACGGGAAAAAAATAGCATAGAAAATGGAAAATGCACTTGCAGGGAAGGATCGTCAGGCAAGTATTTTGTTTTGTTTCGTCTTGTTCTGTTTTGTTTTGAAAAAAGGCTCTGATATCACTTGTTTGAGGCATTTGTGTTTAAAAATTTCCTTTGGAAGAATCAGACCTACCTGAGCACATATGGCAAAGGGTACCCTGCTGCTTCCTCTAGATGCCAAGGCTTCCTAGAATTTAGGAAAAAAGAAATACACGGAGCAGTATCTCTTCCTTTATTTAAATTTGGAGAGGTGTACTACATCTGGCTGGAATGGAGTTAATTTCCTGCATAGGAGCCTATGGTGCTGGTTTGGATTTTTGACCTGTGGAGAGTGTTCCAGCGTTGTCATTTTTCAGGGGCTGGCTGGGATCAGTCAGCGGTGAGTGACTGCTTTTGCATCACTTGTTTTCCCTTGAGTTTTTTGGGTTATTACCCTGCCCACCTCACTCCAGCTGTCCTTATCTCAGCTCATGAGTTCTGCCACTTCTGTCCTTCAGTTCTTCTCCCCATATCACTGGGAAAGAGTGAGAGTGACTGTGAGGGACTGAGCTGCCTGCTGGGGTTAAACCACTGCAGCAGGGAAATAAAAAGGAGGGCTTATGTTGGAATTGTGGCAGAGGAAGTCTGTGGGCAGTCTCAGCTGATGTGGTGTAGCAGTCCATAAATAAAACTTGATCTTTCAGTTTATACTGGCAGGCTGTCATGCCAGGGCATTTGTGTATGATGCTGTGATTCCCTTGGCGTCATCAGGGCTGATCAACTGAGCAGAGCTCCCGAGGGAAGTTAGAGCTGAGGACTACTCTGCCAGCAGAGTGAGGGGAATCCTAACTGCTGTCTGCAGAAGGAGCTCTAAAGATTCTCTGTGCCAGCTAAAACTTACTGACTTCATAATCACTCCTGTGAAGCAGAAAGGGACTTCCCCTGCTGACTGCAGTAGGCAGGCAATGCAACATTTTGCTGGTAGCAGGAAGTTCTTAGTAGTTACTCTGTATCATCACAAACTAGGTGTACACATTTCCAGTTCACGCCACCATAAGACAGTATCTCTCTGAAACATTAATACTATTAAGGATTATCTTAAGATCACAAAATCTGTTGATTAATCTGTTTAGAATTTAAAAAAAATACCAAACAACCTCTCCAAAGTAATAGCAGCATTGTACCTCCAGAGCTTACTGCTAACATAGCTCCACTGGTGTAGAAAAGTTTAGATTGGTGATGGACTCTTTAATCCTGCATGATTCTTGGTCTGCCATATTTTGTTGCTGGGCCTTACCTTTTGATTTTCTAGGCTGGTACCTGTTTTACATAGGTTGTGTCATTCTTTCTTCTCTTTAGAGATTCTGAGTTGCATGTGTCTAGACGATAAGGTGCTGTGCTCAACAAGTACAATGATCAAAGCCTGAATTTTCTTGATGCTCCTGCCACTGCTGCATACCTGTTAAGAGTGACACCACTCATTTTTGCTGTGTTCCCAATAAAAGACTATGTACATTAATTTGGTTTTGTACTGGGTTTGCATGACCAAGTTTTGGTAGTGGCAAGGAAGTTGCTGGAAGGTTTGAAGCTTCCTCTATGCCTGGCAGAGCTCCAAAGATGGACCTGCTGCTGGAGAAGGCTGGACCAGTTAGAAATCATGGCAATACCTCTGTGACAGCATATTTAAGAAGGGAAAATGAGTTACTTTGCAGATGTATTGGTGGTCAGAGAAGAGTGAAGTGAGAATATGTGAGACAAACAGTCCTGCAAATGCCAGGGCCAGTGGAGAAGGAGGGGCAGGAGGTGCTCCAGGTGCTGGAGCAGGCTGCTGTGTGCAAGAAGGCTGTGAACCCATGGGAGGCCTGTGCTGGAACAGGCTCCTGGCAGGGACCTGCAGACCACTGGAGAGAGGAGCCCATGCTGGAGCAGGTTGCCGGGTAGGACTTGGGACCCTTTGGGGGACCCACGCTGGAACAGGACTGACCCCATGGAAGAGTGACCACACTGCAGCATTTTATGTAGAAGTGTTGCCTGTGGAATGGACTCAAGCTGGAGAAATTCCTGGAGAACTGTCTCCTATGGGAGGGACCCCACACTGGAGCAGGACTCCTCTCCCTGAGCAGCAGCAGAAACATGCCATGAACGGACCATAACCCGCATTCCCTGTGCTGCTGCAGGGCAGAAGCAGCCCAGGGGAGGGATGGGAAAGGTGTTTTTAAGATCTGTTTTACTTCTCATTATCCTGCTCATTTTTGGGTAAAATCAGCCAATATCCACGAGCTGAATCTGTTTTGCCCATGATAGTAATTGATGAATGATTTCTCCCTGTCCTTATTTCAAGTTATGAGCCTTTCATTATAATTTTTCTCCCCTGTCCAGTTGCAGCAGGGTGTGGCTGTGGTGGGTACCTGGCATCCAAGTAAGGGCAGCCAACTACAAATTTTTAAACTCCTGAATGATCAATAAAATTGTTTTTTGTAATATGCCAGGTGCCACTAGATGGAGGTACAGAACCAAGCTTAGTGAGAAATGTTCACAGCTGCATCCTGTCCCATTCATTAACTTGCAGCACATAGTTTCACTCTTAGGAAAAGGAGTGGGAAGGATATAGCATATCACAAGAATGCAGGAAAATATTTAAGTAAAGATTTTAATTCCTTTTTAGAGGCTGGTCACTGATTCACAAGATACCTAATTGCAAAAGTTGACCTCTCTAACTGTATGCTGTCGTATCTTGGTGTAACTGCCTATAAGCAGGAGGATTTGGGGCTCTGTGAGATTCAGTTTTTTGCCAATAAAGCCGTGGTTCCCTTCTCTCTGATCAGGTAGTTTAAGGTGATTTGTGTACTAGACTGTAGTCTTTTGGTACTCCAGTTGCGTAAGGCTGAACAGGATTTTGCAAACATTTAAACAAGGTTCAGACCAATGTTACTGTTCAGTAAGTGTGGGTCTGTGCTCCTCTAGACCTCTGTGACCTCTGTCAATACAGATTTGCAGATTTCCCCATTACAGATGGGGGAAAAAAATCACTCTCTAATAATGGTTTCTACAGATTAGCTTTATTTTGACTACTTCTGCTTTTTGGTTTCTGATTATTCAGCTGAAGAAATTCAGGAGCCTTCCAGCAGAGTGAGCCTTTCCCCTTCAAATGCAAGCTGTGTGCCTGCAGGAAGGAACAGAAGAGCCTTCGATCCCTTGCAGAAATGTTCTAAAAGTGACCCTGGGCTCCTGCACTGCCAGCTGCCTCAAGGTGACTCTGTTTTCTCTGTCAGTGATTGTCTAATGGTTCTTTGAAAAAACTTTTCAGAAGTCTGGTACATCGAACCTCATATCTGCAGAAATCAGCTGCTGTTTCCCAGCAGAGCACCTATATAACAGTATTCTGTGCTTTGCCAAACCTTCTCCACCTAACTCCTTATCTTGCTGCCCTTCAGGTTTTCATATCTAGGAACAGGGTCTGTACCAGGGTCTGGATATGAAGGAGGGGTAGGGGAAAACGAGGGGAGAGAGCCACACAGGATTCCTCAGTGCACTGGCATCCAAAGTCTTGCAAGTGCAGTTGTCAATGTGAGCAATAAACCATAACTGGCTTGGATATTTGGTATTAACCTATAAATTTGCTCCCCTTTTATCAAGCCTCATATTGTCAAAAAAAACCCTTAAAAACTCAACACAACCCATGGTGGAGAGTTGATGAAATTGCTTCGGTGTCAGTGATCTAATTCTGTTGCTGTGGAAAACTGCTAATGTGACTACACAGTCTGTGCTGACAATCTTGAAAAATGCACCTGTCCGGGGTCTTGCAGTTTTTATGAGAGGATATTGGAATCTCAACAGTAGCTGCTGATACATACCAGCACTTAAAATGTAAGTGCCAATGGGGCATGTTAGTAACAGCCATTTATTTTGGATATTGGGAGCATGCCTGGATTACACTTGCTGTTTTTGTGGAATGTTTTCATGGCTCTGCTGTATCATGTGCTTTTTCTTGTCCTCCTATCAACTTCCACCACAGCAGCCCAGAGAATCTGCTGCTGAAGCAGTAGTTACATGACACAGAACCTATTCATAGCTGTGAAAGCAGAGTGCTTCCACTGTACAGAGACCCCATGTCAGGAGCTTTAAGCTTGGTGTTGCTGAGGTTAGGTCTGTTCTGAGTCAGTCACCAGTGCTACAGAATAGGAACTCACTGCAACAGAGGAATTTGCTTTGAGGTAGTGCTCTTCTTGCTGGGAAGTTTTGCGTCTCCTCCTAACAGTTTTTGGTCTGAAGCCAACATTAAAGTGCTTCTTGAATAATCTGTAGGTGTGGTCTTGGGGTTTTTTTTTGTTTTTTTATTCCTTTTAATGGGGTCAAAATTTGGTGACTTGTTTATACCAAAGGCAGTAAATTTTTGACCAAAGGCAGCAAAATTGATTCTGTATTGCGCTTTGTTTAGTCCTTGCAAGGTAATTTTGGATGTTTTGGTGTGGGTTAAGTTGTTTTGTTTTTTTTTTCATGGAATTTCTACTTTGTAGTGTTACTAGCTTCCAGCTTGGCAGGTAGTGATTTTCAGGTACAATTTGTCCTCTTGACTGCTAGTAACTAAAAGTTATAAAGTTTAGGAGACATCATAAAAGCCTTATACCTTTATGTTTACATTAACACTCAATAGGCATTTCAGGTCTCTTCAGATAAGAAACAAGAGAAAGGAACCAAACATACACAAAATGACAAAGAGCTTTCCAAAGGGAAAGAGTCTCTCCAGACGCTGTGACATGTAATATGCACTCAGTCATAGCTATGTATGACTATTTTACAATCATTTTGTGGCATTTTGTGTAAATCTGATAGAGTGAGCCTTCCAAGCCACCCTGACCATGCCAGACTGTCAAGTTGTACAAGGTTAAACCAAGCACTGCATCCTCATTGAATGAGGAGGGGAATCTCTGGGAATACTATGAACTATGCCAATTGTTTACTTGTTTTTTGTCTTCAGGGACAGTGCTCAGCTATGAAGCTGTGGCACTCAATGATGTAAATCCACTGAATGCTGTCACCTTGCGGAAGAGCTCAAGAGCCAGAGCTTCGAGGGGAAGACCCCAGTCTCTGATAGACTATAACTCTTACATGGACACTAAACGGCGTGTGGCGTGGATCCTTGAGCAGTCCTGCAGCATGAGTCCAGACATACATGACTTGGTGGAAAATATCAAGTCTGTTTTAAAATCAGATGAGAAACACATGGCAGAAGCTGTCACCAGTGCCACTTTCCTTGAGCAGGTAGTTTTATTACTTGTACTGATCAGATGTTGCCCCTGGCTCGGAAGTACAGGTTTCCATTTGCCAATCTGTGTGTCAGAGTTCTTGAACCAAACTGGCTTCCTTCAGCACTTCAGTTCCATGTAGGGAGTGTGTGAGAGGCTGTGACATTTTCTGTTCTTATCACCTAGAAGCCAGAGCATGTGTGTATTTAAAAAATGAGTCAGTCTTCTGTTGAGGAATCATGAACTGTAAATAACATAACAGCATTTTATACTGAGTGTGGCAGAAGAGAGGGAGAAGATGTTATAAATAAGCATTTGCTATTGCAAACAGAAGGAATGGAGGATGACAAGGAAATTTTTATGTCAACCCACTAGAAGCAACTTTTTTGTGATTGGCTCTCAGGATAAAAAGACCTAGTACTAAAGCAAGAAAAGCAGAAAATAGAAAATTTGTGCTTACATTAATGGAGTGAATATCCAGAAGTTTCAGACACTGCAGACTTCATCAAACAAATGTTTTGGTAATTTACAGACCATTTGGGTAGATAAATTGATTCATGCATAGCACAAGTGATTTGCTATGACAGCTGGTTTTGGTTTGGGTTCTCATGCAAAATACATCAGTGTCATTAGGGCTCTGCAGATAAATTGGGATTTCCCACTGCAGCCTTCAGGCAGCAAAAGCCTTGACAAATACGACAGGAACAGGAGGGAAAAAGGCTCCTTAGAATTTATCACACAGGCCTGAAGGTTATTACAGTTCAGTGCCTTCTGCAAAGAAGCTACATTTAGATTCCTTCTATAACAATACCAGACATGCCATAGGTTGGAGTGAGAGAATTCTTACGCACCTTTAGTTTCCCCCTTTTGAGGGGGAAACTAAACCAACCTAACAAAAACCCCACAAACAACAACAAAATTAAAAATCACCCCACTCCTTTTCCCAAGTAGGACTCCTTTTCCCATGCCTCTTTGGCAAATGCTAGGGGTTTTATAGCTTTTTAAATTATTCTTTAAACATAACAGACAACATTACAAGTAGCTTCTTCCTAGTTGGGTAAAAAACTATTCTAACGGAACAAGAACCAGAAAACAAAACTGATTTAAACTTCTCTTTTATTTTTAAAGGTGATGACAGCACCTGCCCAGCAAGCCACATCATTGAGAGTCCATGTGTTGCCTTCTAGATTGCACCCTGGATTGCTGTACCTGGAGAGCTGTGGTGACCTGAGTACTTTCACCACAGAGGGAGAACAGCTAGCAGAGAGGAGAATCCAAAGAGCAGAACATGAACGGCCTCACAGTGTTATTGGTGTTGTCAGAGAAACTGTGCTTTGAGCTGGCTTTTTGGTTATTCCTCAGCAGAGCACTTCTGTCAGACATACATATACTGCAGAGGAAAATCATCTCTGGCAAGGGGGTGGATGGGTCTGTCAATAATTACCTTCTTTTTTAATACTCTTATGCACAGACTCCAAAGGGGGAAGATCATTCTACAAAGAGCAATGAGGAGATTGAAAGCTGACCTTTACTGGGCTCTCAGCTGCAGCTCATCTGTTTGTGATATATTGGTGCTCTGCATCTCTGTGAAGTTTTGTAACGTGTAGTTGTGGGGTATGATGATACATCATCCTTGCAGAAGGAGCTGTCAAAAGCAGTATTGAAGAACTTCACAATTTTTTGGCATTTTGGTTTAAATTAAAATCTTCTGTCATAAAATGGAGACCTTCAGATACGAACTAAGTAAAAAACGCTGAACAGAATTCTAAACTTATTCTTTATAAAGGAAGGCTGTTGAAGGCTGTTGTGCAAACTGTACTAAAAATAAAATCTGTCTTGAAAAAGTGCTCTTTTGGCTCAGTGAACTTCTGTCTTAATGGCAGAACATTATTTTTGTCTTAATGATGGAACAACATCCAAACCCAAAAGCACAGGTGTTTTGCAACAGGTGGTGATGGCTTGTTCCGTCATGGGAGGAAAGGCACTCTCTGGGTAGTTTCATTTAAAATGCTGTTTGTTACAGCAGGTGCTATGAACAAAAAAGCTAGTATAGCTAATTTTATATTCCTTCAGGTGCTGGGAACCCCAGATTGTGCAGCATCAGGCAGGGCACAAGTTATGCAGATCCGACCATTTTACCCTATTCAGGTCATCTGACATAATTAAAAATTTTCTTAGAAAACAACTCTGCTCATCACTTCTACAAACAAAAGGGCTGTTCACATGGGACCTTACTGCCGCACATCTAGACAAAGGCAGGGACACACATGTACTGCTGGGTGGTATTTACATTTTGAGTACCACTGGGGCTGCCTGCAGGCTCCCTTCCTAAAATAAACCATCTAAATTTTTTCTGTGGCCAAGGGACATCCCTGGAGGTCCATCTGTAGGAGCAGCACAAAGCACAGCACAGGCCTGGCCCTACTCGGGTAAGAGGCACATGGATCACAAACTCTTCATGTACCATAATTTTAGGTCAGGATTGCTCCATATGCTTTTCTGCACTGAACATTTATTTAAATTACAGCCCTGGCACTGACACTGTCAGTCCACCACCAGCA
Organism: Setophaga petechia; assembly: GCA_024362935.1. NCBI lineage: Eukaryota > Metazoa > Chordata > Aves > Passeriformes > Parulidae > Setophaga > Setophaga petechia. The sequence continues at coordinate 37,915,884 of JANCRA010000004.1, forward strand.
TCACCTCTTCAGCCTGCAAGGCTCTACAGGGTGCTGGAACCGGTGTGGGGTCTGCTTGTCCTCTGTGTGGATCCCAACGATTAAAAACACTGGAGGAGGGGGCAAGAAACACGTCCCCTGTATATACAGCAAATCTGCTGAAATTTTTGTCTGTACTGCTAAAGTTAGGGCTTATGTTTATCCACAAAAATGCAGAAAAGTTTGTAACACAGAAATTGGTATGTACAGATAATGGAAAGAATAAATAGGAGGATGGAGGGTGGTACACAGGGGAATGCAGAACACAAGCTCAGCCTGTCTACTTCACCCTTGACCAGGGACTTCGCAATTTCTTCCGTCTGTCATTCAAGCAACTAAGGTGAAATACTTCATTCTCTCATGTTGATGGTACTTGTATTTCATGTTACGAACAGCCACTAGGTGGCTGAATGCCCATGTTTAGTTTTCTTCTGAATCAGCTGTGGTGTGTATTGTCATTTTTGTGCTTTCAAAGTACTCTTGAGAACCTGTGAGGCACAGAAAATCCTATGAAGCCTCACCAGAAGCAATTGTCCCTGGATGACCTTTTTTTTGTTGACTTTCAAATATGATCATATTTTTTATAATCTCTTATATCTTTTTTTTATGATTATATATTTTTTAAAAAATTAACCTTAGCACAGGCAGTTCCAGGATTAATTCTAGGGACAGACATATCAGAATTCTACTTTTATTTATTGAAATGGTGTTAGGTCTTTAATAATAAATCATGCTGATGATGTTTAAAGGAAAACACTGATTTCAGAAACTAAGAATTTTTATCAAAGCCCCATTTATGAAAAAATCCTACTTAAAGTTATTCAGTCAGATAAATAATACTTCTGTCACAATCACAGTAGATTAGGAATCACCTTTGTTTAGGAGCACTAGTGTCATGTAATGCCTGAAAAGAATGCTGTTTTAAAAATAAAGGTAACAGCTTTGCTTCATGCCTGCAGAAACATAGATAAGAATTACTCCAGACTAAGTGGCAAAAAAAAAGTTCAGACACCCTCATTTATGCATGCATTCAGCATTGGCAAGTCAGCCTCTAGGTCAGTATGAGCAAATTCTCAGCCTTGTCTGAGGTATTTTCGTTTTGTAGTTTATTGTTGCAAATCTTACAGACATTAGCGCTCTGTTAAATAAAGGAATGTAGCACAGTAAATACATCACAACAAAATAACTGGCCAGAAACCCCTTACCCTATCCCATCCAAAGCAAAAAGCCCACTCTTCTTCCCTCTGTCTCTCCCCCAAATCAAACCAGCACAGTTTCATTAGAGAGGTCAGAGACCTGTGGCAGAAAACATCAGAGTAATTACATTCAGTAGATGTGCAATATCAACATTCCAGGCTCACATATATTTATATATATATTTATATTTTTATATAGAGATCATTAAATGTTTACAAAGAACAATATTGTTACAAATACAATACTATGCTTTTCCCAACGCTTTACAATAATTTCTATTCATCCTCTTTACAGAACAATAGTACAACTTCATAGTCTAGGTACTGCGCTAAATATATACAAGAGATCTCAACCATGTTGCTGTCTTGAGAAATACATTTCTTTTAGAAAAGAAGGAAAGCTAGCAAACCTAGAAATCCAAACTGAGACCTAAACAAGATTCAAAACAAACGCAAAACTTTTCAAAAATAAAAAATACAAGGGATGTTTCATCCTTAATGTAAACACTGAAGAGTTAATTAGACTGTACGAAGCAGCAAGGATGAAAGAAAAAGAATTCAGGTCTGTCACTGAAGAAAGAATGTAAACCTTTGAAGGAATGTTCCTTTACATCTGTTAAAAATCCCCATATCTGATCTATCAAACCGCTGCAACAGTCTAGAGAACAGCCAGCTTTCCCATTTGAGTTCCATTTTCTTGAAACTCTTTCTGTTTACAGAGTAAAATGGGATTGTTTACAAGACTGCTCTCAGAAGTGTGCACACACTATGGACCTCTCAGTTTAGAAATTTTATGCACATACTGTAACTGAAAAAAATGAGATTTTTTTTTTGCTAAGCTCTGGTCCTGCAAGCATTCATTTGCTTAATTTTAAGCACCTATTTAGGATGAACAGTAACTTCACAAACCCCCAGCTGCAAGATTTCCAAAGAAACCGTGGTTTCTTCTCTTAACATATTTGCATGTTCGGATTTTCATCATTTCCCTGTGGAGTGAGCTAAAGACTTCACCACATGGGCTAGACAGAGCCACAGAAACAAGTGAAGTGGAGGGCATACACATAGCAGGAACCAGAAGCATGATAACTGTGTCTTCAAGAGTTCACTAAGTTTCCTCAGGCAATTTATGGAAAGGCTGCACTGTATAGGAATCTTCTAAATTGTACATGGTTATATACCATATTTACATTTATTACTATATATATGGAAAGTTCTAGAAAAAAGGTTCAAATTACCATAAACCAGATGTCTACAGTTAAACAATATACTCACAAGCCATTAATTATCTTGTTGCATCAGTGAGGCAGCAGAGTTAAGTACTAACCTGGAATACTAACACCATTCTCTTGTGCAATCTGCTATTCTGGAGCCTTGGATTAAATTATGTAACAACAATAAATGCAAGTAAAATCAAGTCATTGTACATTAATCTCAACACTAAAACATATCCCCTTACTACAACAGTTTATGCATCACTTCATTATGTCCCTTAAATATCTGCATCACACAGAATTACAGTTCATCCTCTAACTCTGATCAGGCCATGGTAATCCATGACTTTAGAAAGCCAAAAAATGGACCCCTGACAAGAGTGCTCAGTGGTTCTCAGCAGTGTTTGCAACAAGTGCACATGCACACACCCACTTCCATGAATCCCCATAGCAATGTCTAGGATCATCACTGGACTGCAAGCAACGCTTACATTGCACAGCTCACGTCACAACAAGTGAGACACAAGTGACTATGAACAACACCGCATTTGCAAAGCAGAAGTGGCGTGTGGCTGTGTGTTGTCTGCTCTTGTTTTCATCTCACTGAGCCTTTCCATCACAGCAAAACACAGCACAAACTGTTTGTTTAAAAGAAATCAACATACTAGCCTGGACTAAACGCATGGTTCAACTTCAGTATAAACACCAGTATACAGTCCTGAAAAAAAGTAACTACAGAGAATGTAGAATTCTCTCACTAAGAAGAAAAGACACTGCTTCTTTTTATTTTGAACCCTCTTAAAAAAACCAAAGGACCCAACCCAGCCCCCTTTTCCCATTTTGTCTCTAGCATGCAACTTAGAGGTTAATCAAATACAAGATTTCATACATCCCTACAGTTAATCATCTTCATACAAGTGCATATAGTACACACATATCTCTTTTAAGTGCCATATATATGGGAAAAAATCACAAGCTAAATTATATAACAAAATAAATAAGTTTATTCCTGCCTCATCCGTTCAACTGTTACCTACATATCATGAACTAAATAGGAAGTCAATAAAATTAGACAGGTCTTTGGACAAAAATAGATGTTAAAACTGGCTCAGAGAACAAAATTACTTAGAATAGTCTGCAGATCTCTTATATTCAAACTTCATAAATAGGAAGCACAATTTTAAAAATGTCTATATACACTGGCACACATGGCTGTGTGCACCAAAATCGGAATTAAGAGCCTAGAAAAGTGTAGCTATTCAGCAGATCCCCTCAATATTTTTCTTGTGGCTATTTAAAGATTCTCCCCCCCCACTTCTTTAACCTCTAGAATCAGGAAGGGACTATAAAACACAAAGCTGAAGAAAACTAGGAGATAGAAACCTGGAGGCAGAGAGAGGGAGGCAGCTGTAAAAAATGCCTCCCAAATTTCTTAGTGTAAGTAATGCAAGAATAACATGCTTCAGGAACTTATGGAGTATCTTTTGGAGTCCTACTACCATGAAGAACAGATGACAGGAGGGAATTAAAAGGTGTGTATTTGGACAATTCATTTTACAACAGCAGCATTTACTGAATCTTCATATGCAGCCAATTTTTCCTGAGGGCAAAATAATCCTTTTGGTATTCTACTTTCCCCACAGACACAAACCTTTAGTACTGAGCTTGGTGCCTGTGAGAAAACAGGGCAAGAGAACCAAAGTCACAGGCAGGATATCCAAGGGAACACCTTTTACCCTATACTTCTGTCTATTTGGTAAAGTAATTTTTTATTCAGCAACATTTAATTTACTTGGTTTGTAAAATTACAGCCACAGAAATAAAACTGATTATGTAGCATGAAACAGAGCCATCTGTGAATACTGCTATAAACTATGCTGCTGTTATTCTCCCATTGCATATGGAGCTGTATGAAGTTTCACTTGTAAAAAGATGCAACCAAAATAGTTCCACAGGTACATTTTGCCCCTTACCAAAATGGTGGGAAGAAGAGGGAAAAGGGATGAAGGAGACAGCAACAGTGTATTTGTGCCTGTGATGGGGAGAGAGAGAAAGAAATGTCTTTGCAGACATAGAAATGCAGCACTAGAGAGACAAGCACTAATGAGGAAAAAACATCTTCCATGCACACTGTGGTGGTGAGGTGTCAGCTTCAGATGTAAACTGGTTGCTCTTGTGCAGTCAACAGTCTGTACATGGCAGCTGGCATAGTCTTCATATGGATCTAGAGGAAATAAGCCAAATTAATCCATGCTCCTGAACATGCTTACCTCAGATGAAGGACCCAGATAAGGTCATACAAGGCAGGAAAAAGGGTAAAACTTGAGAGTTTTCATACTCTTATTAAAGTATGGCAGGTGATGATTTTATGAAACAATATGTTTAGTATTGATGAACCATCTAAAATTGTCCACATGTCATATTTTCAAGGTGTGGTTCTTCTAAAGCATAGAAGTATGGGGCAAATAATGAAAGAAATGGTGCACACGCTTGCTCTCACTTCAGCTTTTTAGATTTGATTAGCAATGGGCCAATAGAGGTAGAACAGAATTCCAACACAGTTTGAGTTAGAAGGCACCTTTCAAAATCATCTAGTCCAAACTGCCTGTTGCAGGTATCAACAGTTTTCACTAGAACAGGTTGCTTAGAGCCCTATGCAACCTGGCCTTGAACACTTCCAGGGATGAGGCATCCACAGCTTCTCCAGGCAATCTGTTCCAGTGGCTCACCAACCTCATAGTGAAGAATTTCTTCCTATGCCTGATCTAAAAATCTACTCTCTTTCAGTTTAAAACCATTGCCTATTGTTCTGCACTGAGGACCACAAAAAAGCCTCTCTCCATTTTTCTTAGAAGCCCTCTTTACACATTGAAAGGCTGCTGTCAGGTCTCCCTGGAGCCTTCTCTTCTCCAGGCTGAACAACGAAACCCCTCTCAGCCTTTTCTCACAGGGGAGGTGCTCCAGCCCTCTGACCCTTTTCATGGCCTGCATCTTATCTGCTCAAGCAGGTTCATTGTTTATGCTGAAGGCCCCAGAACTGCACACAGGACTCCAGGTGGGATCTCACAAGAGCAGAATACAGAAGGGAAAATCACCTCCCTGTTGGCCACACAGTTTTTGATGCAGCCCAGGATACAGTTCGCTTTTTGGGTTTCAAGTGTTCATTCCTGGCTTATGTCCAACTTTCCTTTCACCAAGTTCCTCTCTTCAGGACTGTTCCCAATCTCTTTAGGCCCAGTTTCTATTGATGTAGGAGATTGCCCAGAGCCAGAGGCAATACCTTGCACTTGACCTTGCTGAACTTCACACAGGTTACATGGGCCACTTTTCTAGCCTGTTCAGGTCCCTCTAATGGCATCCCTTTCCTTAAGCACCACTGATCATGATGTCACCTTCAAACTTGCTGAGAGTGCACCTCAATCCCACTGTCCACGTCACTGCTGAAGACATGACAGAAAAGAGTGCCGGTCCCAGTACAGTCCCTGGAAGGACACTGCTCATTACTGGCTTCCACTGGCTGTTACTGGTAACAGCAATGAACTCTGCTATACTGCCTAGACACATTGCTGGTTCTTACCTCACCAACAGCATTTGAGAGGATGTGAACAATTTTCTCATGGGGTGTTGCTACAACGCTCTGCCCATTGATTTCAATGATCCGATGGCCAACACGCACACCTCCTCGCTCTGCAATGCCTCCTCTCATAAGGCTACAGATCTGCAAGGGAGAACACAAATTTATCATGGGCTGGATAAGGAACAGAGACTTTTGACTACCCGTTTTTTGCCTGTAATATATGAATCAACATTTAAGTGCAGACTTGCAACAGCAAATTCTAAGATGCAATCTATCACTGACTCTAAAATTTGTTAGTGACAAGTAGCTAATGGATATTCTCTTCCAAGAGCAGAACAAACTGTCAGAAAAGGCTGCTTGTGTTGTGCATTATGTCTTTTGGTTTGGAAATTTGAGTGTATGAAGGACCTCAATTTAATAATGTTCGTTAGGCAGATGCCTTACAACAAAAAGGATTGAGAATAGGCTTTTTCTTTTGAGATCATGCAATGGCTTGGCTAAAGACATATATGATGCATGCTGAAAGCAGACTCTTCCACACGTTTTTGGTTTTTTAAGCTGAAGCAACTTTTTTATTCCTCTGTCTGACTGTAAATTTGTGAAGTAAGTGGAGTCAAAGACAAAACCTCTTATTAACACTTTTATATCTCAGACTTGACCAATCCTGCTTGCTGTAAAGGAGAAAACAGCAGCTTCCCTCTTCTCACATTGAAACTTAACCACAAATGGAGAGGAAGTTTCGTGTGTGTTAAAGCTTGATCAGAAACAGTGGAAGCTACTTACGATCCCATTCTGCACACTGAAGCCCAGCTGATATCTGAGGTCTGGTCTTCTGATCAAGACTGTGGTTACTGGGGGACATCTAACTATGTTCAGTTTAACCCGGGCCTGGTTTTTCAAACCCTGAAAAAAAATATCAAACTGAGAGTCAAACATGTAACAAGAGCAGAACAAAAAAAACCTTGTTAGAACACTGACATGGGAGCAGCCTTGAATAAACAGATCTTTGTATGTATTGCACCAGAATCTGATCACTGAATGCCAGACACAAGCAACAGAACATTTAGTGAGATAAGGAATAAAACATCAAGTTTTTCTTGCCAAAAATCTGGCACAGTTGTGTTAGGAAAACTAGATTCCTGCTGGCAGTTTCTTCATTTGATAACAGAAATCATACATAAAAGGATATTAAATCAGCTCATGCAGCTCACCAAATGACCAATGACTTTTAAATAAGTAACTAAGTTAGTTACCAAACAGTTGCTTCCCTAATGAAACATACTAATTTCTGTCAAGCAAACAGCAGTCTCCCTTATATCATCCTCGTATAAGCAGCGCTCATAGTTTCTATTATTCACAGAATCACAAGATGGGTCAAGTTGGAAGGGACCACTGCGGGTCATCTGATCCAACCTTCCAGCTCAAGCTGGGTCATCCCAGAGCACATGGCACAGGATTGTGTCCAGATGGTTCCTAAATATCTCCAATGAGGAAGACTCCATAGCCTCTCTGGGCAATCTGTTCCAGCGCATGACCACCTACACAAGTTATTCCTTTATGTTCTCATGGAACTTCCTGTGCATCAGTTTCTGCCCCTTGCCCCTTGTCCTACTGCTCAGCACTACCAAGAAGAGCCTGGCTCCATCCTCTTGGCATTCTCTCTGCAGATACTTACATTGATGAGGTCCCCTCTCAGTTCTCTCTTCTTGAGGCTGAACAGGCCCAACTCCCTCAGCCTTTCCTCATGAGAGAGATGCTTTGGTCCCTTCACCATCTTTATACCCCTCCCCTGGACCCATTCCCAGAGCTCCATGTCCCTGTTGTGCTGAGGAGGCCAGAACTGGACACAGCACTCCAGATGAGCCTCAGCAGGGCTGAGCAGAGGGGTAGGATCACCTCCCTCGAGCTGCTGGCAGTGCTCTGCCTGAAGCACCCCAAGACACCATTGGCCTTCCTGGCCACACAGACACACTGCTGGCTCATGGACAACTTGTCCACCAGGATCCCCAGGTCCTTTTCCACAGAGCAGCTCTCCAGCAGGTCAGCTCCAGCCTGTGCTGGTGCATGGAGTGGTTTCTCCCCAGGTGCAGGATCCTGCATTTGCCCTTGCAGAATGTCAGAAGGTTCCTCTCTGCCCATCTGTCCTGCCTGCTGAGGACCCTCTGAAGGGCTGCACAGCACTTGGGTGTCAGCCACTCCTCCCAGGCATCTGCCCCTTCACTGAAGACGTTGATGAATAACTTAAAAAAAAACTGCATCAGTATTGAACCCTGAGAGACACTGCTACCTAGAGACTTCCAACCTAACCCTGTGTCACTGATTATGACCCTCTGGGACCTGCCATTCAGCCAATTCTCTATCCACCTTACTACCCACTAACCCAGTCCATATTCCCTGAGTTTGTCTACTAGGATATTGAGAGAGACAGTGTCGAAAACCTTGCAGAAGTTGAACATCCACTGCTCTCCCCTCATCCATTCAGGAAGCTGTTCTTCTGTAGAAGACAATTAATTTAATGAGGCATGATTTACCTTCAGTGAATCCATGCTGACTACTGCTGATCACCTTATTGTCACCCACGTGGAGAGAGATGGCCTCCAGAACAAGGTGTCCCATCACTTTCCCAGGGATAAAGGGAGGCTGACTGGACAGTAGTTTTCTGGTTCTCTTTCTTGCCCTTTTTGAAGACCAGGTGATATTTGCTTTTCTCCATTTCTCATACAAATCTCCAGACTGCCATGAACTTTTAAAGGTGACAGCCACCACCCTTACTGTGCATTTGCTAGCTCTCTCAGCACTCATGTGTGGTGGTGTTCACAGGGGTCCCAGGAAGAGGGAAGAGACGAGGATCTGACTCCATGTTTCAGAAGGCAAATTTATTATTTTAATATATATATATGTATTATATTAAAACTATACTAAAAGAATAAAAGAAAGGATTTCATCAGAAGGCTTGCCCAGAATAGAAAAGAATGGAATGATAATAAAATCTTGTGACTGACCAGACAGTCTGAGACAGCTGGACTGTGACTGGCCATTAATTAGAAACAACCAACATGGATCAATCAAAGATGAACCTGTTGCATTCCACAGCAGCAGGTAATTACTGTTTACATTTTGTTTCTGAGGCTTCTCAGGAGAAAAAATCCTAAGGAAAGGATTTTTCATAAAACATGTCTGTGACACTCATGGATGCATCATATCAGGGCCCATGGATGTACAGATTTTGAGTTTGCCTAGGTGTTTGCCTTAAATAACTCAATTCTCTTTGACCAAGGGAAAATATTCCTTCCAACATTTCTTTACTCTGATTTCCTGGGTCAGAGATTCCTGAGGGCTGGTCTTGACAGCAAACACCAGTCCAAAGGCACTGTTCAGTAACTGCTTTGTCTGTGTCCTCTGTTACCAGGGTGCCCCTTTCCTACAGTAACAGGTCCACATTATCATTTGTTTTCCTTTTATTGCTGATGTATTTGAAGAAGCTCATCTTGTTTTCCTTGACATCTTCAGTCAGATTTAATTCCAAAAGGCCTTGGCCTTCCTTGTCTCAGCTCTCCTTAGTCTGACAACCTCTCTATATTAACTCCAAGAGGCCTGATCCTGCTTCCATCTCTCGTGTATTTCCCTGCTTATGCTTGAGTAATGACAGGAGTTCTTCCCTTACCCATGCAGGTCTCTTGACCCCTTGTCTGACTTCTTGCACATTGGGATGAGTAGTTCTTGAGCTTGGAAGAAGTGATCCTTGAATCAACCTCCCCTGCAGGGCCTCTTCCCATGGGATTCTGTCAACATCCCTACAGAGGCTAAAATAAGCTCTCCTGAAGCCCATGGTTACAGTCTTACTTGCTCACAGGGTGGCCCCAATCTTCACACCTCCAACAAGCCCTTTCCTGTTTGTTGGGTGAGGTCATACAGAACACCCATTTCTTGTGGGATCCTCCACCATCTGTGACAGAAAGGTGTCACCAGTGCTCTCCAGGAACCTCCTGGATTGTTTGTGCTTTGCTGTGTAGCTTCTCCAGAAAATGTCAGGATAGGTAAAGTCCCCCACAAGAACCAGGGCCTGTGACTTCAAGGCTGATGTGAGCTGTCCTGTAGAAGGCCTCATCCATCTCTTGACCAGGCATCCTGTAGCACACACCCCCAAGTGTCACCCTTACCAGTCTGCCCTTTTATCCTAACCTTTAAATCATCTATTCACTCATCATCTACCTCAAGATAGAGGTTGATACATTCGAAGTACTCTTCCTCCCTTCCAACTGAGTTATATCACATTCACCATGAACTCCTTGCTACTAGAAGAAAACTGAATGAGAAAATTTTATTTTTACTGTCAGAGTGGTAAAACACGTATCACCCAGAGAGGCTGTGGAGCATCCAGTCTTGGAGTTACTCAAATCCTAATGGGCACAGCATTAAGAAGCCTGCTCTATTTTGAACTGAAATGTTGGTCTAGTCCAGTTACAGGAGTGACTGCTAGACTCGAGATTGTGCTCATATGGCTTAGTGAAAACAAAAATGTAATAAACCACAAATAAATGCCAGCTTGACCCTTTTAAGTACTCAACTTCAAGTACTACAACTTCAAGTACTCACAGTTCTTGGAGATTGTTAAGAGAGATTTTTGAAATTATTAATTCATACAAAATATAAGCCATAAATCCATTTATAAATAAAATTCACATAAAGAACTAAATGCTTTCTAAAAAATAAAGCAACTTTCAGCTTGCTTAATTAAACATCCTCTTGGCATCCTCCAGTATCTGCTTCCAAATCCCTTTCATACATACAGTAGAAATCTAGGTCCCACTGCAATCAAAGTGTCAGACATTGACTTCAAATGATTAATTCTGGAAAGTAGCTTCTGCTGTAGCTAAGGTAATATACTGAAGTCTTTACATAGAGTTTACTACTGCTGTTCTGTTGAGCTGAGCTCCAGATTCAGCAGTGACTTAAGTAACTAAACTGGCACCCTGGCATGATGAAGTACCTTGAAGTCTGTTTTCTTGTCAGTGCCTTAAACTGGATGTAATCAACAATGGGTGTAAACAGGTGTCCCCACAGTGCTGAGCTCAGCTTGGCTCATTCTTGAAAGCTGCTGCAAGACAATGAATGGGTGTCTGACCACAAAATGACAAAGCTCATGGCTGTGGGAGCTGCATGTACTCCACACTCAGGAGAAAGAAGATCTGAACTCCATCTCCCCCATGACTATGGACTTCTCTACTCCAGTGAGGAGTTAGCAGCACACCTCACATGCTCAAGGGCCACTCACTTTCTATGGGCAGACCTTGACAACACCACATACTGCAGAGAAGAGGGGACTTCTCAACTTGAACTACACTGTGGGCACAATGTTTACAGAAAAGTCTAAGGGGCTTTTGACTCAATATTCTAGTCCTGAGAGGTGGGAGTCATGCAGAGTACTGGGGATGCCCATTTCTATGAGGAATTTAAGTGTCTAACTTCAGTCATCTGAATTCACTTAGGGTACACGCACAGAATAGATTTGATACTGTCATGCCCTTACTTCCCTGCTGAATGTGCAAATTACTTACATGTATTCCCTGGGGCAAAAAAATAATGTCGTCCCTAATGAAAAATCCTTTTAATTTTACAGGAAGTGTATATATTTCAGAAGTGGGTGATCTTCAGAAGCATACAGACTGGTAACATAAACTGATTAGAAACAAAAAAAATTGTATTTTCACCACATTTCTTTGTTTATCTAGCTCCTGAGTATATTTCTGATAGTAGCCAGTACCAGATGCTTTTGAAAAAGACAGAAGTAGCATAATCCTATTAGGGAATAGCCACTACACATGGAAAGCTTCTTCCAAGCTCCATCAGTTTGCAATTGGTTGATGGCAAATTAGGAGCAGAGATTACATCCATAATACTGAATTATCTTGTTTGAAGTGCTTGTGACATATGTTTATCCACATAATATTATCATCTTTTCATAGGAATCCTTCCAGCATGCTAAGGAAATCTGAAATCTGGCATATTTCCACCACATTTAATGATTTGCACTTAGATCATTCATATACATATTTGTTTCCAAAAGTGCTATATGAATAACTCCAGATGTGTGGTTATGAAGATCTGCAAACATACAGATTATCATCTCTTTAGAAAGACAAAAAAAAAAGGCTGTTAGTTCCTGTGGAAACTGCGGTAAGTATCAGGGAAGAAGAGAAAGGCCTGCAGAAGCTGGAAACAGGAAAGCTGGTTGGTTCTGTACTGACAAAATACTGATGAGCACAATAAAATCTCCATCTGAATAAGGATAGTGTAACTTATCACAGTTTTAGAAATACAAATTATGTGGGATAGGAAGCAATTACAAAGAGCCTAAATTTGCAGGGTGTTTTGGTTTGATGATGCTGGCATAAAGATATTTAATACAATTATTTTTCTTCCTTTCTTTACAGATTTAAGACTGTTTTTGCCATATTTTTGGTTTGTCACACATGCTGTCATTTCTACTTACTGAACCTAAAATTACTGGTTCGGTGACTTATGCATCTATTACTTATCAGCACTCATTATTAACATTTTGAGAAGCCTGAATGGAAAGTCTTTATAACAAACATCTCATTTCAAGAGATAATTAATCTCTTGAATGATTAAGAGATAATCCATGAAGGAAAAAAAATAGTTTGTACTTTTTTTTTAACATGGCAAATTTATCTTGTAAATGGAAATTTATTTTTCAATTTAAAAAAATACAAAGCAAAAGAGAAATTTGCATAATACAACTTGTTACCAAAAAGTTGCCTAAATGAATAAGTCTAACAGGTACTTTGCTAAAAGTCAGGGAAGAACGTCTGTATAATGTACCACCAGCATTACATTATGTGTCTGTATGTGATGATCTGCAGAGCTAGGCAGGACCATTTCTACAAATAACTAATTTCAATAAATAACTAATTAACTTTATCTCTAGTGATGCATCTCTAGTGATGCATCTTTCCTGCTCTTTAAACACTGATGTTGAAATACTTACTCCTTTGTATGCTACAGCTGCCCTAGGCACTGTTCAGTTCCAGACGACCTGCAAGCTTTTCACGGTCACATACTTTTCTGACAACCAGAAGAAAGCTCTTCCAATTAAAATGCCCCATTTATGCAAGTGAAGAGAAGAACCAAATAAGCGAAGCACTTTGAAATAACTTAGGCAAAGATGCCACAGAGGTGTACGTCCTTAAGTCAAAGTTTTAAAGTTTTAAAAATAGGTATAAACAAACAAACAAAAAAGCATTTACTCTATTTCATCCAAATATTAAGAAGTATTTGACAGCTAGTAAGGCTTATGACAATATCAGGCACCTGTGCCTCCACTTGTGATATAAAATTTCAATATATTGTGTACCTGATAATATCTTCCTGCTGCACAAAATATTCCCTTGTGAAGTTGTGCACTCAGCCCTGGTACACAAGTAAATAGCACAGCAGTATGGAATGGCACTGGATGTTGATTCTGGACTTGATCAAGACTTTGATGCTTCCAATCAAGATAACCTCATAGCCAAGCTCAGGAAGTGGGTGGTGAGGTGGATTGAGAACTGGCTGAATGAGAGTTCAGAGGGTTGGGATCAGTGGCACAGGTCTATTGAATGCCTGTATCTAGCAGTGTCTCCCAAGCTTCAATACTGGGCCCAATCTTATTTAACTTATCATCAGAGATGGAGTGCCTACTGAGAAAGCTCAATGATGACACAAAAGCTGGGAGGAGTGGTGGATACCCAAGTGCTGTGTAACCCTTCAGAAGGACCTTGACAAGCAGGAGGGGTGGGCAGAAAGGAACCTTCTGAAATTAAACAAGAGCAAATGCACCTGGGGAGGAGTAACCCAGGTCCCAGCACAAGTTGTCCATGAGCCAGCAATGTGTCTGTGTGGCCAAGAAGGCCAATGGTGTCCTGGGGTGCTTCAGGCAGAGCACTGCCAGCAGCTTGAGGGAGGTGATCCTACCCCTCTGCTCAGCCCTGCTGAGGCTCATCTGGAGTGCTGTGTCCAGTTCTGGCCTCCTCAGCACAACAGGGACATGGAGCTCCTGGAGCAGGCAGGTCCTGTTGTGGGCTATCATTAGGGGATTGGAGCACTTCACTTAGGAGGAAAAGGTTTACCATTGGACTCAATGATCTTAGAGGCCATTTCCAATCTAAAATTGCCACAGTTCTGTGAAAGGCTGAGGGAGCTGCCCTGCTCAGCATTAAGAAGAGACAACTGAGAGGGGATCTCCTCAATGATGTTAGATTACACCACTTTCAGTGGTCCGAGACAGAAAATTGGTGTGGCATAATTTACACTATTTTTTCAAATAATGAAATGCAAAGTGCTATGGGAACATTTGGTAAGAATTTACTTCAATTTTATACTTTCTGCTTTTCAATTATGTCTCTTTAAAATGTGTAGCTTCCAGAAACATTTTTCCTACCTTTATAATGCTCTGGCATGTTGAGAGTGGTAAACCAACCAAGCTGGTCCCATTGATTGACATGATCTGGTCCCCTATGTTCAGCTTCCCAGACTTCTCTGCTGGTCCTCCATGCATCATGTTGGCTATGATAACTGTAGGCAAAATGGATCCCCAGCCAGACTCCACAATCACCACACCTAGAATTTCTCCCTTTTGCTTTTCAATATAAACCTGTATAGTAAGAAAAAGTGTTAAAAAAAAGAGTTTCTTTTACACCCATGGAACTAATATCATCTCCCTCCAAACATTCCAAACCCAACAAATATACCCCTTTTCATTTGCAACCTGCCTTCCTAATTCAAAGGCAAAACAAGATAGGGTACATGTTTTACTACCTTTCATTTGCATTCAAACATTAAATGACACACAATACAGACTCAGTGCTGAACACCCCTGTGACAGTGGTCACAGAGGTTTTCAGGAGAAGGAAGAGATGAGAATGTTGACTATCTTTAGAAGGTTTGATTTATTATTTTATTTTATATATATTACATTATAACGATACTAAAAAAAAATAGAAGGAAAAGTTTCATCTCAGAGGGCTAGCTAAGCTAAGAATAGAAAGGAATGAATAATAAAGGTTTGTGTCTCAGACAGAGAGTCCAAGCTAACTGGACTGGGATTGGCCATTAACTATAAACATCCAAGATGGGCCAATTACAGATGCACCTGTTGCATCCTACAGCAGCAGATAACCATTGTTTACATTTTGTTGCTGAAGCCTCTCAGCTTCTCAGCAAGAAAAATCCTAAGAAAGGATTTTAATGAATAGATGTCTGCGACACACCCCTCAGAAGTAATTTCTGTTTATGAAAAGAAGAAATTCCAGTGAAGGAAACCCTGGTGCCATGGGCTTGGTGGACAAAGCCAAATAAGAAGAGATTGCAAGACTTTACAACTTTGCATTGGAAAGACATTATCTGTGTGTTCCAGTTGCACACTGGTTCATTTTTATCAAGCAAGCTGCAAAGCCTTCTGGCACACACAGTTATTTAAAACCTGGAATCAATCATGTTCATAAACACCTGCTTCTATAAATTTTATGTTGTTCATTGTAATTTTGGAAATTGCATTAATCTGTTAATCTGCTTTAAGTTCGCATTCAAACATGTCTGAAAATTGTTTGGTAAAAAGAATCTAAACAGATGGTTAATGAGTTGACTGCAGATAAATTTGGGGTTCACTGTTTGCATTTGAAATAGAACTGATGACAGGGTGTTCTATTAGGGAGGATATTCTAGACTAACTGAGATAATTTATAGGAAGTATTAATGGTTTTTGAGTTTCTGCCAACACAGGCCTGCAACTGATAAAGAGCAGCTGAATATTTGTGGGGGAAGAAAAGGATACATACATCTTTGCAATTTTCAGATTTGGAGAAGTGAATCAGATCATCATTGTACATGTCCTGGGTATTAAGCAAGTCGCTATATTCCTTCTGGCTAAGGTCTTCTGGGTTGATTCCATTTGCCCTCAAAAATTCTTGGTAGGCCACACTAAATGCTTGACCTATGGACTGTGCAATCAGCTGCGCCTGTAGCAGTTCCCAGAAAAGGGAGAAGAAAAGAAAAAAGTGAAACATTCTGATGCTCATGTCCACTGACTCTTTCTGTTACAATCACACTGTAAAATGGATCATCAAGTTGACAATCCTACAAGTTACTGCAATGCAGTCTAAAAAATATTTGTGCCTTACAAATTAATTTTAAAGACCCACAAAATCTCAATGCATTCAGTTCTGCCATGAATTTTTGCTCAGTAAGCAATTATAAATCACAAATATGAGAAAGAAAGACATCCTTTCACAGGTAAGAACTGCTAATGTAAGTGTAAAGGTAGAGCCACTGCAGTGACTGTGGGTTGTACCTATCATTCTTCCCACACATGCTGCTCCCAGATGGCACTCCCTTTCAGCACAAGCAATGTCATTCTCTGACAAGCAAGCAATGAAAAAGAAAATGTCTACTAGGAAACACACAACCACATTTAAAAGGGTATTTCCAACTTTTCCTACCATCCTTTACAACATTGATAGTGACTACTCCTATCTCAGCCTCAGACAAAAAAGGAAAAAGGCAGCCACTAGAGACCAGATCAGGCCCTGAAGTAACTGCAAGTGGTCATAATCATCTCCTTCTTCATCCTGCCACTACCTTCAGCCTCTATCCCCTACACTTATTTCCCTCCTTCCAACTCACATCCTGGGATTTCTCTGCCTCTTTCCTACTCATTCTGTCCTTTGCGAGCACCCTCTTGCACCTGCAGTTTCCCAGTCTTGTCTGCACCCAAAGCCACCAAATGCACCTCCCACTACACTGCATTGCTCCCACCATGAGCTGTTTGATTCCTGCAGCTGTGGGGCTGAAACCAGGCAGCAGGCAGACGTGGGGAAAGCTCTGTGCCAAGCAAGGCCAGAGGCATGTCCACCTTCAACACAGTAATCATGGTCAGGCAAATAAAGGGCAGGAGAGCAAAGCACAGCACGGTGCAGAGTACTGCTCTGTATAGGTGAAGAGATTCACCCAGTGAGCACTGTGTAGTGCACAGGAGGTGGTTGTGGTGTGCATTGAAACACAGGGCTGTTTATGGAAAAGACAGGGAAGAGAAACAGAGAGCTCCACAGTTGACAGTGGAGGCCTGGCAGAGTACCGGTAACGAATGAATGCTGCTCAGGGGTACTTTTATACAGTCTGATGGCCATTTTTAAAGTCCAGTTTGGTCCCTAATAAAGGAAAGGTTCCCAACACAGAAATAAAAATGTTGTATCTTAGCTCAAATTAGCACTAAACCTGCTGATGAGAACAGCATGATTGCTGGTGCTGAAAAGACCAATAAGTAGACTAGTAGTATATCACCAAAGCTAAGATCAACCTAATTTTGACAGCAAGGACAGCAAGAAAATGGGAAAACTGCACCTCCATAACTCAGTAACGTAAGTGAAGAGTGCAGACTTTACATTCATACACATGCATCTTCACTCCCAGGAAGAGATCGGCTCCCGCTTAGACACCCAGCATTTGGACACATCACTATGTTCAACTCATTTAAAGGTACACCTCTAAATAGCTGAAAATCTGGTGCTGTCCTCTTTAGACAAAGACTCATCCAAGCAGAGACATGTTCTGGCCAACACCCACTCACAGGCTTACAGCTTCTGTTTCACTTGCTATGTAGATTCTGCCAAGTACCCAGCCATCCCAGAAGAAGAAAAGACAGGTTTTATAATATAAACAGGCCACATGACTTCACTGGAGGAACAAAATCTTTGAAGCTGCCATTTTGTTGCTGCTACAGTCCTTCCATTCTGACTGTTAGTCACTTCAGTATTTGAAATAAATTTGGTAAGTTACCTGTTAGCTATATAATATGACTAAGGAGAGTTTTTATCATCTGCAGTTTTTCAGCATATTTTCCCCATCAATGAGCAATGCTTCTATTGGATCTACAGGCATTTTACAAGCCAGTTGGATTTACAGGCTCAGAGAGGATCACACACAACACAAATACAGGCTGATCTAAACAAACCATAGACTGGGAAGTTAAAATTTTAGCTAACCAAAGTATTAACAGCAGCCTAGGAAACAGATCTGGAAAGTATGGATCATGCAAAGGGTCCGATCACCCCATACTAAAGGAAAGTAAGCCCAAGACTCTGGCACCTGACCATTTGATTTCTGTTTTTTCAACTGGCCAGTAAAACAGCAAGCAGCGTCCAAATTTGTGACTAGAAACACAGGAACAGCAGTCTCTAAGTGTGTAGCATGTCAAATGCTATTAAGCAAAAAATACATTGGCTACTGTATTTCACACCAGATTCTTAAAAGGCTTTACAAAACAGGTTTACAAAACATGTTATTTTGTGGAAATAATCCAGAATTTTTATACACTGTCAATTTTGGTCCAGGATTACTTTCATCAGTACTCATCTTTACTTTTTAACTTCAGCAGTGGGTCATGTATACACATTCATGTGCAACTATATATTCATGTGCAATAATATATTCAAATAATATATTCAGATAGAGGTTTAGAGCAGATTACATTAAATTATTACATAAAATCAGCTCCTTATTCAAGAAAACCTTCCCATCTCAAAGTCCTTGCTGTTCACTGTAGTTTGGAAGACATCGAAGAAACTGGTATTTTTACTTACTTCTCTTCAGTATGTTATGTTTCCCAGATTACTAGGGCTAACTTGACTATGATCCTAAAAACTGCATATCTAACCACTTCAATCTAGTAAGTTTGATTTTACTTTTCAGTTACTGAAAGTTACTTTTAAAAAGTACATAAAACCGGCAAGTTATAAACACTGATTGTGAAGACAGGAGATCAAGACCTGTGTAAGGTAACTTAATCCTGTGTAAAGTACCTTAACTGTGCCATAGATTAAATTTAGTCATTTATGTCTCTATTCAGCATACTTTGGGATTGCTGAAATCACAAACTTTCTTTGCCGGTTTTTTGATTTGATGACAGTAACTACAGCCCCTACACAAACCATCTGAAAAATAAAAAATCACCTTTCTGGTATGCATCAGTGACTGATCCTCAATGCAAGACTTGGGATTAGAATTTCCCTATGAAAATAAGCATCTCTGATAGACTTTCCCTCTCCTATGCAAAATTTGAGCTGGTATTTGTAACCTGCAGCAACTGGACCCTCCTATCACTATTACTGGAAGGCGCTAAAGAAACTTAAAACAAGTAAGCATTTCTACAAACACCAACTTCCTGCGACGTGTCATGTCCAAACATATAAATGGCAGGCAACTTCCTCTGCTTAGACGAAATACTGGGTCCAGTTAAAAAGCAAACAGGACCACTCACAATGGGTTTTGGGCCTATCAAAATCGCTTACTTTTCCACTCCTAGAAAACTACAAGACAATGTAATTGCTTACATCCTCAGACTCAAAGACATGACAAATCATTTTGTACTGCCTCTTTCCATCTTGAGAGGGGTGAGATGCTTCCACATTATCCTGGGAGTTAGAGCGTGGCATTCGCCTACGAGCCATCAAAACAACTATATTTCCTATATCAGCAATGTAAGAAATGGTCCGCAGGGGATGATCCATCATGGTTTCCTGGGGAATAAGAAAACCAACATAAGCAGCTGCTTCAATTAGGTTCTTACTGGACATCTAGTATCATCAAAACACACAAATAGCTGTAAGACCTCTACTAGGTGAAATCTGAAACATCTGTCATGCATTAAGGGAAATACAACAGAAACCAAGAGCTTCACTTTCCAAAAATAAAACAAAGAGAAAGTTTTACACGTTTTTTTTCTGTGGAAAAGCACAACAAGACCTGAACTGCAGAACCTGCATATGCGGAGCACGTATGTGTACAGGACTATAAGCAACTTATTGCAGCTAAATATTCTGGGCTACTCTGGGCACAATCAGTATTTGATGCAGCATGGCTTAGAAGACATAAGCTGACTGCAATTATCTTACCCACAAATTCTACTTATTTCTATAGTCAGGCACACCAGAATAATTGCTTATACGACATGGCACTTGACCATGGATTTCTGCCTAGAGGGGAATATAAGATCCAGCACATTCTAAAGACAAATTTTAACATGTACGTGAAAGTCTATTCCAGTAGCCTTTTCCAACAATACTAACAAAGGTGTCTATGTCTATACCTGTGTGTCTGCATTCAGTACTTTTATTCTCTGTGTAGAAATGAAGAGGTCCACTTCAGTCATGGGTTGGGATTCACCTTCTGGAGCCTGAAAATAAATGGATTACAGTCAAACAAACACATTAGGTAACACACTTACTAATAAGGATGTTAGTTCACGTACAGGGGTACACTAAGACACAGTCACCAGAACAGCAATGCAGGATAGAGTATTAGACTGCAGAAGCAAAAGATAAACACAAAGATGTGGAAACTATTATCATATATGTGAAAGTGAATTGGGTATTGTTTGAAAAAAAAGTTAACCTCATAAAATCTTGCCTGCTATTTTTCCTGATTCAATAAAATTATACCTGACTGCAACATGAACTATAAAGATTTCTTGAAAAGTGATATGATTTTACCATATTCTGCACACTATGAATCCCACTTCAAATGAGGTTTTCATACAAGCCATAGAAAGGCCTAATAATATCTCCTGCCTGAGGAATTCCTGTTTGGGCTAGCAGCAGCTGCTAAGACCAATGGAAAAACCTGTGCCACAGGAGGTACTGTTTGAGGTATTCATAATGCAGCTCTGGCAAGAAGACCTTCACAGTCAGACAAGATACTTTTCAAGCAGTAACCCACTTAAGAAGTAATATTTTGTTAATAGAAAGCAAACATTTGTAATATTTTAAAATTACACTTGTTAAAAGGTAGTTGAAAGCTCCACAAACAAAACTTATTACAAAGATGAGTCAATCTCAGTATATTACGGTATGTATAGACATAAACTTTTTTTTTTTTTGCATCCAGCAATTTGACATCTCTGTGAGTCAAACAAAGCACTCCAATATAAAGATTAAATTAAAATTAAAAAGTCTAAAAAAAAAGTAAAAAACCCCAAAACAAACAAAAAAACCCTACACTCCATTTTAATCCATAATTTTACAATGTTTAAACCTTTGCCACGTCAGTCCTGATTCTTTAATATGCATTTTGGGTACTGCCTGTAACCATTTGATAGATCCAATGTTTCTTCTATTTCTAACATGAAATGGCTGATGAGAAGCAACAAAAAATGGCCAATCAGGCAACTGATTTCCCAGATATGTCATGGTGGCTCAGAAACAAATCTGAAAAAATCTTGCTGGATGCAGAAAATAAAACCACAAAATAAAAAGAAAGGGAAAAACCCTCCCAGAAAACAAAAGAACAAGCATAACATCAAGCTGATGGAGTTTGTACTGCACCTTCTTCCTGCTTTTGGCTAATTTCTGGGCCATCTGCTTAGCATGGAACAAACAGAGACAGGAGAACAGTTAGAGAAGAACTTACAGAGACTCCAAGTCAAGCAGGAATCTATAAACTAATGTCAGGGCTCACAGACTACTAGCTGGTCTAAATTAGTCCCTGCTTAAATTAACTTCCTCCTTGTTTTTTTAGCTTAAAAAATTGTAAAATATCGTGTTTAGCACAATTATTTCAGAAATGAAAAGAAACAGCACCAAAAGAGTCAAGAAGAACACAAAAGGATTTTTTTTCCACTTAAAATGTTACTTGCAACAAACAAGGTTATTTTGAGTGTAATTGTTTTTGAGGCTTGGTGAGGGGAGGATGGTTTAAGAAACAGAAGAGATCTTCCCCTCACTTACAGCAGTGTAAACCATTACAGGAAGTTATTTCTTTTGAAGGTACACCAATGTAAAAGGTGAGAGAAAAACTGTATGCTTTCTTTATTATTACAGGTTTTTCAGATCTCATACTTCAACAGACTTCAAAAAAAAAAAAAAACTACCTCCCTAACACTATGCTGCTTTTTCCTGGAAAAATGAAATGACAGAAGGTAACTGTGACCTTCATTTTCTCTTTCTTCTGAGCAAATAAATCCGCACCGATGTTCACACAGTGAACTGGTCAACAAATCTTCCTGTGACACCTACACAAAGATATGCCCACACTATCACATTTTTTCAAGCAAGCAGTGGAGCATGTGTTTCAGCCCCAGAAATACCTTAAAAAACATTTCTACTAACAACCCAAACAAACATTATTTTTACAGTCTTGAGTCATGAATTCAATTATGAATTCAAACCAATGGTGAACTGAACTTTACAGACCTGCTCATTGAAGGAATGCAATACTCACCAGGCTGGCAATTAGCCCTTAACTTCCAACAGTAACAGGCTCTTTTTTAATTAACTTTACAGGTGTGCTCATGGTGGGAAGGAGGCTTATAGTTAGAAGCTTCAGACAGACTCAGCACTAGCTACTTCTATAAAGAGCAAATAGGAGGCCTGAATCATAAGACACATCAAACATTTTAATACTGATGCTCGCAATTTAAATCTGTCAGATTTTGTCTAAACAAATCTGAAAGCAGCTACTGAAAGGTTAGGCCACGCTCCTTGTTTACAAATAGAAACATTCTCAAAATAGCTTTTAGTCACCTTTTTCAAGCTAAGAAGTATTTTATAGCCTGGTAGGTTATTTCGCAACAGGTGATTGCAAACTATTGTAAAAGCAATTAAAACTGCCTTACATGGCAGGGTCTTCATTACATTACTCTCAAATTAAATTATTACTCAGAAATAATATACTTATGTTGAGTAACAGCTGCCTGTCATACACTGGGCAAGGAGGAGACACTCCTTAGATAGAGCATTTAGATATCTTCCCAAAATCAAACTTTTATTTCTCATCCTTCCCAAAATGAGGGATCTCCCAAAAGAAGAAAAGTATAGGCCAAAATTAAGAAAAAGGGGGCAAAAAAAATCCTTGAGCTACAACTTCAAAATGTAGAATCAACAATTTACCAAATTATACTATAATTCAATATACTGAAAATTCTGTTCTTTAAATGGAAGCATATTGAAGAACTACTTTCAAATATTTCATAAAATAAGGCAATTATATAGATCTAGCACTTTAGTAAGTGATTTAACACTACATGGAAATGTCACAAAAGAAAATATGGTCCATGAACAAAAAAATATTGGGATAATTCTATGCAAGACACTTTATTAGACAAATCCTCTTTATCACCACATTATTTTGCTAACTCAAATCAAAGATTATTTCTGTATTCCTAGAAGAAAAAAAAAAAGAAACAGAATATACCTAATCCACAGAATTTTTTTTAATATACAGAATACAGGATTTTCATTCAAGGTAAATTAAATGCATTTATTTATATAGATGCAATTTCCAAAATTACAATACATTAACCCCAACAAGCTTCTGCTTTTGCTACAGAAGGTCCTAAGTTTATTAAATCCATTTAGTCTCTACAAAAAATCTTTTGCAACTCAGTGAGCATAGAGAGTACACCAAGTGTGTGAAAAACTAAACTAAATATCCCACATATGTGTTCTATCTTACATTACACTCAGAAATTAAACCAGGTGTTACCTAGAAATGTCAAACCTACCCCACAGCATGCTAAAAGTGCCTCCTAATGAAATATTCCTAACTACATTTGATGAACACCTTCAAAGCAGTGCATCTGTTTTAACTTAGCTGGACTTCACAGAGATGAAGGCCAACCAAGAAAACACCCAACTCTTATACTTTCACCTGAAAAGATACTTCTTAAAGAAGAAGCCTGGAGAATTGTTTTCAAAGTCTGTTTATATTCCAAATGAATGAATATGTGGTCTGAAAGCTCTGCTAAAAGGAGTAATTTAGGGATTATTAAATACTTTTGGGAAGGTATAAATACAGCGCTCAAACAAAGCTCTTCACCTCTTTTAATACCCAGCTTCAAGTCTGTGTATTTTAAAAGCTCATTCTTAATTTAAAACTTTGTTTTCTTCAACAGTGGAGAAATGGTTGACACGCAACAAGAAAGGCACTCTGTAAACAAACATGAGTAGGGCCATAATTTACACATCTATGATATGGGATATCTGATGCAGCGATGAATCTGGCAGCAGGAAGCCCATCTGTCATAATGAATTTCTCTCTGAAAATGATTAGCTTTAATGGCAACCAGTAACAAAACCAGCCAAAACCAACCCTTATAAGCCAAGAAGCCTAAGGTGCAGCGGGATTTAAAGCCTGTGCTTTACTTAGAAGCAGAAAGCAGTAACTGTCCAAGAAGTCTTCTAAGGCAGTGTGTACAATACAAATCAATAATCTTCTGAAATACATCGAGTTTCATAAAATTAAATACACCAACTAGGGTTTTACCAGGTCACAAATGCTATGACTTGGGCCTCAAGCCTGAGGCAAACACACTATAAGAAAGGATATGCACGCCTGCTGATTTACACATATGCACAAATTATGGCGTTAATGAGTAAAATACATTAAATAGATTTCTTCTATGTTGATGCACAGAAATGCTGAGGCATAACAGAATCCTCAGAAGAGTATTTTGTTAATGAACGTCTACAAAATATGGTTTGTATCAGAGAAAGATTTTATACTCTTACACCTCTTAGACCCAGTTTGAATCAATTCAGTTTTTGTTTTTGCCTACCATGTTCCTGCAATCTTTTTCTAAAGTGTATTCCTAGACAAGCTTTACCTTCTAGGTGCAAACTCCCTGTGGTTCAAGTTCCACTCCTGATACCTCTTTCCTATGACAGCCGATGCTAATCTTTCCTTTCACCCTCCAGTGACATGTCCCTCCTAGATCCAGCCTCACCAAAGCCCTTGTTTCCCTCCCATACCCTCACTTTCCTGTTCACTCAAAACAGACAAATTTTCCAACACACAGCCAAGCATCAAGAAGGAACACAAAGAGACTACTAAACAGAAGGGCACAGCCCTATTTGCTCAGTGCAGGAAAAAAACAGACTCTATAAGAAAAACTCTTCACTGCAGGTTTGAGGAGAAACACCAAGACCTGCAATTGTTGAAAAAGCTGCATAAAACATATTTGTAAAGAATGTCGCTTAATCCAGAGTTGCCAATGAACAAAGATAAATCACTCTTCTGCAAAAGGTTCCATAGTTCAAGGCAATGAAGACTTCTACAGAGATGGTGGAGTATAATCTCTAACAGGAAGGCTACATTCCGATCTCTTCTAAAATGTGAGTGTTCACGAATTTCAGAGACAAGGTTACAAGAGCTTATGCATTTAAACACCAGCAAAATTACATTTTTTGGAAGTTGTCTCAATGGCTCTATTTGGAGCTTCTGTGTCAAAGTTATATACAGAGACTAAACTGAACATCTGCCTTTGAAAGCAGTGGAAGGAATAAAAGGAGTACAAAGCATCAGCTGACCTTAACAGACAATATTATTGGTCTTGCTGATAACCTCTCCTCTTCCTCTCTCTTTTATATAATTGCACACCAAATCTGACTGGAAGCCAAAATAAAATATACAAAAGAAGAACATACAGATATTAAAATAAAAAAAATCCCAGAGTGGGTTGTCTTGATTAGCTGAATTAGCAGAAGATGAAGCTCTGTGCCTACAAGCCAGTCATGTACAGGTAGTGGGAATGCTGCAGCATCCTGTACAACTGTGCAATACTTCATCCACACACCCTCATTTCAGCTGACAATGTCATAATTGTAACTTACAGTACAGCAGCATTCCCATTGCTGGAAGTGGCCTGTACAGAAATCAGATGGAATTTCTCTTTTGAAACAAAATTTTTCAGATTCCAGGACAAATTCTTTTTTCCACACTTCTCTTTACCATCACAGGCTTTTTTTTTTTTTTTTAAATCAGCAAATCAGCTCACAGCTGTATGTGTGGAGAAACAAGTGTCCACAACACTTGTCAAAGGGTCAAAAGTAACTGCAGTCACTGCAACAGTAGCAGTTCCACTGAGTGCCGAGCCATAAGCAGCTGCAACACTTACTAGTTATTTCCTTAACCTGTTTTCCCTCCACAGCCAGGTAATATACAACTTTGACCACCACTCACTTCAGATTGTGGTTTAGCGTACACAGCATGAATATTACCATAGGGAACTAAAACGACCTGGTAACATCTCCTTAACAGTCTTGTTCCATAAGCAGCATATGCAATTTATTTTGCAAAGGAAAGGTGAGGCACCTTCCGTTCTGAAACTACAGATAACCCTGCCTGAAAAAATTACTGCATAAGAACGAAGTTCATATCCACAATCATAAAACAGCCATAGAAGAAGTAGCAGGAATTACAGCTCACCTTGATCCTGCTGACAGCTTCCTGAGCCTGCATCATTCTCACATTCTTGGATGGAGTTTTATCAGAAAGGAGTTGAGTTGAACCAAGGTAATTGGCAGCAAAAATGATTCCATCAATTAGGTCTTCAGGATCGCAAGGTCCAGGAACTGTAATACAGGAAAGCCGTCACTGAAGACAATCATGGTAAAACACAGCAAAAGCAGAATTGTGACAACTTGAGTCTGCACCTGATGGCTGCAAATCCTCCTCTGAAATTCTTCAATTTAGCATGACAAAAAGGCAACCAGCACTTTCAAAGGCACTAAAACACCAAATTATAATAATATCGAAATTTGTGGCGGGCTGACCCTGCCCACCAAACCCCTTCTTCCTCAGAAGGGCAGGGGAGAGAAAATATAGTGAAAGTCTCATAGGGCAAGACAAGAACAGGGAGAGATCCCTCATCAGTTATTGTCATGGGCAAAACAGACTCCACTTGTGGAAACTTTTTTCATCTATTACTGATGAAGACAAAGTAGAATAATGAAAAATAAAAACAGATGTTACAACACCTTCCCCTATCCCTCCCGTCTTCCTGGACTCACTTTTATTCCCAATTTTCTTTATCTCCTGCACCCAGAAGTACAGGGGAATGGGGGCTGTGGTCAGTTCATCACATGCTGTCTCTGATGCTCCTTATTCATCATGGGGAAGAGGCCTCACATCCTTCCTCTGCTCTAGAATGGGATACCTCCTACGGGAGACAATCCTTCAGAACAGACTGCTCTGGTGTGGACTCCTTCCCGGACACTCCGGTGTGGCATCCCAAGTCCTGCCAACAAGCCTGCTCCAGGTGAGCTCCTCTCTCCAATGGGCCACATATCCTGCAGGGAGCCTGCACCAGCCTGGAATTTCCATGGGGTCATAGCCTGTTTTTTTTGGGCATCCACATAATCTGGCATGGGGTCCTCCAGGGGCTGCTTGTGGGTATATGTTCTACTTGGAGCTCCACTGACGGGAGGGGCACAACTGCCTCACCATGGTATTTCCCATGGGCTGCATGGGAACCTGTGCTCTGGCACCTGGAGTACCTCCAGTCTTTCCTACTCCACTGACCTTGTCTTCAGAGATCCCTCTTTTACACATTCCCAGCCCCTTCTTCTCTGGCTGCAGTTGCTGTGGTGCAGAGTCTTTGCCCCGTTCTTAAATACATCATCCCAGAAGTGCTACTACTGTCACTGATGGGCTCAGCCTTGGCCAGTGGTGGGTCTATCTTGGAGCCAGCTGGCGCTGACTCTATCAGACAGACAGAAAGCTTTCAGCAGTTTCTCACAGAATACACCCTTGTACCCACTCCACTGCCAAAACCTTGCTACACAAACCCAGAACAACATCTCTCCAGCCGAAGCTACAATTGTTAACCCAGCCTCTTTCTCACAATAGCTCATTCTTTTGTGAGTAGCGATCACCTTGGAGCAAAATAACCTATATTTCACTGTGATAAAAGGACAGACAGAGTTACTTAGCTTGCTCCTCACCCATCAAAAACAGCCTTGCAATTCTCAGACCAACAGTCACAAGCAGAAAGAGGAAAGGTGCAATTTCATAGCAGCCATCAGCCTCTTTCTTGCTTGTGCATTAACTACAGTTGGTGCAACAGGCAGAACAATCTCCCCAGAATGCTCTACACATACCACACATCACAATATTTTTATGCCACAGACCCTTAAAAACAATAAGTGTTAACAAGGCCACTGTGGTATAGTACTGAGTTAAATAAAAATGTTATTAAATATACAGAGCATGGGCTCTCTTGATGGCAAACCAACACTCTTAGTCCACAGATCCTTAGAGATCCAACACCCATCAACTTCTGGGAAAGTGGGAAGCGATGGGGTTTAAAAGTGTTCATAACCAAGCAATGCAAATCCTTACAAAGCAGCACTTATGATTTGTAAGATTTTTAATGTTTGGCAGCCTTATCCAAAAATTTTACACATGAAAATGTTCCATTTTGACACCACGTTAAAATTGTCACAATCCAAAAATGAGGCTGATTAACTTAAGAAATTTCATGTTCTTAAAAGTAAGGGAAAACAATTGTTCCTCAAAACAAGTTATATATAAATCATATTAAAGAAGGCTCATGGTAAATATGTTCACATTTTATCACAGAACATCTGTGTTTATGTTGTCTTTCTTTTTACCTCTAAAATCAAAGGGTATCTTGTACTATAAGGTGATGGGGCTTTAAGTTTGAAATTACTAAGAATGCCGATTTTGTTCTAATGGTAACACATAGGACTAACAACCTCTCAGAATGAGCATGGGTGGCTTTGGCCTCAAGAAAAAGCAAGTCATTACAATGATTAAAATAAAAAAGAAAGATCTGGAGACAAATATCACACTGAAGCTATACACACAGACAGAAGCACGCGTATAAAGCTTGTGAGTAGGCTTGTCTTCCTTATAATTTTTTTAAATACAAAAATTTATGACTAGCAAATTTAAGATGATCATCTCCAGTGTGCAGTTTGCTCAGGCAGTATATATCTTGAAAATTCTCAAAGTGGACTGTCATTTGCAAGCACATGACCTAAAGAAATTGAGTTATTTCCTTAGGGAAATTCATGCATTTGGAAGTACTACATATCTACACAGAAATCACACAGCAATCTAAGTTTTACTATTACTCTACACATCAAGGCCTTTTCACCACTTCCACCACTATACTAAAGAGGTGCAAAACTTATATAGTACAATTTCTGATCAAAATGAGGGGGAAAAAATGGGCAAAAAGGTATAGGATTCTGAGAATGTGCATATTAAACCCCTAGAAAGATAATGCTCCAATTGCATCAGAGGTGAACACACAGACAGCACTGCTTTTTACATTATCTCCTCCTTTTATTTTCTCTGACAACAAAACCATTACCTCAATGAAAATGTAACATAGGTGCTGGCAAATTTTTCCTTGGACTGCTGGTGCATAAAAATGGAACATTTGTAATTTGAAGAAATTTTGTGCTGGACTAAGCACCAAGAAAATTTTAGTGTACAACTTATTTCTTTTCCTAAGGTGGAGATAATTATTTTTAAAATATAGATATATATTCCTATACATAGAATATACAGTCTCTTCATAGGACTGACAATAGGAGATGAACTTAAATTCTAAGAGAGATCCTTCATGGTTCCAAAATTCCAATACTTAGCTATGAACTATTCTGGCCAGAGATTCCAAAACAGGCAGCTTATACCCTGAAGACTAAAACAACAATCAATTTGCAGTCTAAGGAAAATGATCACATTATCAATTAAACACAGGACACTGTAAAGCAATTCAAAGAGTGACAAGGAAGTCCAAAGAAAGTATTACATCAACTGTATTTCTAAAATTTCATCAAGCACATGGAACAACCACTGTCAATGGAAAAGTAAAAACCAAACCAAACCACTTCTATTTTTTGCTTCTGTCATAACTGCACACAACTTGTGCTTCTCCTGCAGAAGACACAGGATGCAGACTCATACAAAAAGTAACAGCAGTTCATGGGGCAGGTAACTTGCTTTTTCATATTGTTCTGAAAAAATTCAGCACCACTGAAAATTTAACTCTGAGATGGGATGCAGTATTTAATAAAGAGGCAAGCAGTTGTTAAACAAAGCAGATTTTCACTGGCAGGCCTGTCCATAAATCCAGCTGAGATTAGATTGAGCCTGTCAAGTGAAATCAATGCCAGACAGAGCACTACAGTCTTCTTGCTTAGTCTATTTTCCTTGTCCACACACATTCCTATATGTTGTGCAAATACCATAAAGAAACCAGTGTTTTAAGTGATACTGAGGGGAAAAACCAGCATAACTGATACAGAAACAATGAATGAAACACCAAAAAACAAAAAGCTCCATGTTTCCGAATTTCTGAAGGAGCACAGTAGGATTAGGTTCTAAATTAAACACAACTTAATCTAAATCAGTACACCCAACCCTAGTAGCTTTTCTATTCAGCAAATGAAAATAAAATTTAATGCATTATAAATATAGGTGGGTTTTTTGATGCGAAAAATAACATTTAAAAAGTGTAGAACTATCTTACCTTCAACATACGTTGGAAATGAAGCCAAGCTTTTTCTGGACTGTAATTAAGACAAAAAGGATTTCAAACAGAACATAGCATGCACAAATATGCATTAAAAATTTCTCCGTGCAAAAAAACCCCAAACTTTAATTAGCCATAGCTATTAGTAAAGATAGAACCATTTATTATTACTGACATTAATTATTTTCAAGTTCTAAGCACCTATGTAAATTCAATGTATTCCATTTGTGTCTATTTAGTAGACAATATGGTAAGACCAGACTTCACTTACTTGTTGGTCTTCACTAGTACATTAATTATCCACCGATAGGTGCACTACTTTTAATAATCAATAAATATGGAGGAAAGTACATAATACCACAAAGATACTGAATCTTCCAACTAGAAATAAATGCATACAGGAATATAAAAATTGCACTTTACAGTTATAATTAATGACTGAAACCATCCTTAACAAAATACAGTTATTCATTAAGAATGGTTTTAGATGTATCCTTCACATTAACAGCGCCTACAAAAAGCTTTCTAGATTTTAACAGGTTAGGGAGCAGCCTCTCTTCTCTGGGATAACGGGATTCACCATGACCTCAGCATCAACTGGCTTACATGGTATGGAGCACAAAAGCACATTTGGTAGCACCAATTACATAAATAGTGAAGGAATAAATAGAACCTTGACCTGTGCATATAAATACACACACTAAAGTAATACCATAGATCCTACTGGTATTTTCTGTGAAAGACTATGAGACTAACCTTCATATATCTGACGGCTACAACTTTCAGTGGGTGAGGTTCACTACCTTGTTTAATTAATAACATAAACCACATACAAAAATTTATCAAACAAAATTGTGTGTGGCACTATATAATTTGTAATGGATATACTGAAATACCGGCTGCTATCACAGGCAGGTAAGTGGATAGTTAATGAATTTATGACTGATTGTACTATCAGTAACTCCTCCAATGACTGCTTAATATCATTCTATCAAAAGAAAATCTATACACATGATCAGAATAATGCATAAAATCTTCAATAATTTTAAGTACCATTCCAGATGATGTACGTAGAAATAGATGTCAAATTATTTTTCTTTGCAACAGGCAACTTACCAGGATCTGTGTACTAGTGGAAAACTCAGGTAAAACAAGAAAGGTGACAATTATGTAACAGGCTGACTGACTTAACCCCAAGGAGTCTTTTCCTTTGTAAGATATGGAAAACTGATGTAACAAATAGTATTTTTCACCAACAATGCATGTATTGCTATAAAATAAAATTTGTGAATTATAAACAAAAGGCATGTGACACAGACAACTGAGTCTGTGCAAGCTTTAAGTTCTTTTCATTCCCTATGAAAATTACTAAGCTGTTTGAGAATCCAAGAATCCTGTTCATCAGGCTCTGCACTAGCATCAATAAAGATGTCAATAATCAATGATCTGCTGCTGCCAACACATTTAAGCTGCTGTGAGAACACTGACATGCCTTTCACATCTGCGGCTCTTTCACCTCCTCAGATGAATGTTCCTACTGGAGCATTCCACCTATCCATATAGACTCCAACAACTGTTTGTAATAGTTGCTGATGTAGTGCTAAAGGGGGCATTTAAACACTGGAGTCTGACAGGCATAGAGGACAAATCCCCTATAAACAAGAGGCAGCCCACATACATAAATATTTTACAAAGGATATTTCTTTTTAAGCAGTGAAGAAAATCTTGGATACAGATTTAGCAACTGTTCAGCACCCTTAACTAGCATCTTAATTTTCAGGATAGAGTGGTGCAAACCACCATCATGTATATCTTTATTCTCACTCACAAACATAATTTTTCTTGTTCATTACCCAGGTAGAAAGGCATTCTACAAAAACCATTAGAAGAGTAAAGTAGCAGGTAAAGTTACCAATAGATGGAAACCTACACCTCTTAATTTTACATAGCCATGAATAATGAAACATCAAGGTCATTAATATTTTATTACTTTCAACAATCTTGTTGCCATCTGCTATTATAAATTTATATTTAATAAAAATGTTTCTCTAAAACCTAAAAATCCAGAATTTATGAGGCTGTTTTATCACTTCTAGTCCTGCATTAGAAATACTAAAGTGGGAATTATTCCCTATCTGAGGGAAAGTAATAGCCCAATATATTCTACAGTAAAACCTAGTTTACCACCTCTGTAACTTTGAGTAAGCACATCCTAACAATTGAAATCAACAGTGTTTTGTTTGTTTTCTTTCTTTGGAGAAGCTTACTGATACCTAAAAATAGTTAAATATAAAATACATAGTGATAAAGTCTGCAGCAAAGAATGTTGAAGGCTTTAATAAGCGAACATTGAAGCAGAGGAAAACCGAAAGGCACGATCTACAGTTGAAAATTCAGAATATGAAAAATTATGGGTTTCTTCAGTCTTTTGAAATTTTTCATTATTTTGTAAATGCAAATGCAGAGTGGCACAATTACATACATCTTACAAGTTATTCTATCCCTTGATAACTGCAAAAGTAAAAAGGAACAAATGGATTATTTGTGTTTAATTTTTAATCCACTTATAGTAGATCAGGTTTTTAATTTTGGAAAATAACTCATCCATTGGTACCGGTAACAATATGATATTTTATTATGGCAGTTTCTAGATTGTTTTCAAGTTCATGAAAAAAGGCAAATAAACCAAATTTTTGCAGATTTTTCTGTTTACAGAACCTGCTACTCTATCCAAATTCAAATCCTTTTTTCAAATTATTTTCTCATTATGAGCAGTTCTATTCATGCTTATTTTGTTTTGGTGGAAGTCCTGCAGCCTAAAGCACTACCAGGTAAGGGGAAAAATCCCAAACTATGTAGTTTTATTCTAAGAAGCCTCGAGTCAGGAACTGAATTCTGATTAAGAACCACTTGCAAGCCAGTTTCTACAATGACAAAATATTAAGCAGCGTAATTTATTATGTAATAATTTAATTTAAGCCCTTTTTCATCTGGCTGACAAATACTCTTCCTTAGTGGATGGAAAAAAGGCAAAGCCTTCTTTGTTTTGTCTCTGCTACAGAGGGGATGTTGGCTGTTTGGTAAATCACTACCCTGCATCCTGTTAAACAAATTAAAAAAATTAGTGACAGCTGAACACAGAGTCAGAAATGCCATGACAAAGAGTCTTCAGTATGTTAGAAATTCAGTCAGACAGCTGGGCAAGCAAAAGGTAAAGAAGCATAAGAAAGAAAAAAGAAGAAAAAGGATTGCACAGGTACAAGGGAGTAAGGAAAATTAAAAGGCATAAGCAGCTTGAACCAGACTGGGGCCTTTAAAAAGGTTTTACTCTACCTCTTTATTAGTGGAAGCCTCTGCTGTACTGCAGACATCCTGGTGATGTTGTCTGCTTGATGATTCAGCACCACGAGGTGAAGAGGAATCTGGAGATGGAGACTAGACATGGCAAGAAAATCAGAAGTTATTTTGAGTGCCCAATGTAGAAATTATTCTTTCATTTTCTACATCCTATGCTCTGACATTCTAAGAAAGAAAAGGTAAAGTCACTTAAGAGTAAGTTGTGATGGGAGAAAAGTGATCTTAAGCAGCACACAGGGATTCAGTTAAAGTGTATTTCATTGTCAAAGTGGGAGAAATGAATAAAAGACTGAAACTTCCCCATAAGCACACAGGCCCTCAGGTATTACTAACGTGAAGTGCTAAACTAATCTGATCTGAGCAGAGAAAGGTCACAGTGGTTGTCCATAAGGGTTATTCCATTATCTTAAAAATAACTTTCATAAACTGTGCAGAGTAATATTGATGTATTCAAGAATTTATTAATATATTGAATGACAATTTAATACCAGTGTAATCAAGGACTGGGATTCCTCAATCTAGATAGAGTAAAGACTTGGAAAATATTCAACAGTTCATGCTGTCAGCTCAGTACATGCTCTTTAGATCAGATTTCCTCATTCTTCTACTTTTTCCATAAACAATTCATGGAGAAACTGTCTATGTGACTGATCAACAAGTATCTTGATAAAGGGGAAGAATGTTCTGGGAATGGATATTCTCATCACAGACAATTCCTAATGAATGCTGGTGATGAGAAAAAACTGTTGCAAGGAATGTGAAGTACCGAGTAGGGGCCCTGGTATGAGGGTGTGACACAAGAACACAGAATGTGGAACTAATGAAGGTGACCAAAATGAAAGAGTATAAAGCTTTAACACAGCAGGAATTTCCAGAGGCAGATTTTAAGGAGATACCTACAAAATATATCTGCCCAAACAAAAAATGAAAATCCTCAAAAGGGAAATTTAGCATTTGTCTACAGCTGGGTATTCAGCCCAATAGCCCTGGCATTCTACACTCTCCTTTAACATAGGAAGAATGCAGCTCTAGCTGTGACAGCTCAACAGTTCAGTACTGATGGCAAAACAAGTCAAATGCTCTTCTTATCTTTTCATAAGCAGAGTGGCACAGCTTTTCTCTGAGCCAATGAGTCATATCAGAAAAGGGATACATTTCCATTGGTCTGAGCTGGCAGCAGCTCCACCCTCACGCTCTGCATCTACTGCATCTGAAAAATTGAGTTCCATGAACTAATCTACAAAAAACCCACAAAACCAAACCAGGAACAATAACTAAAACCCCAAACATCTAAGTTTCTCTTAGCATCCCTTAGATATGAAACAAAAAAACATAACTCCCTTCTCCACTTATTTCTCTTTACAGACATTCCTCTATCTCAGATAATAACTAAATATTAAAATTATAGTTAACTAATAAATGTTACCAAAGAGTTATGAAGCAATTCTTTACAGATATCTCCTGTGTTAAAGAGCAGTCCCTGCATCTTCCTGTATTTTGAATCACAACTGCAAGACAGAAAATGATACGGCTGTGAAACAATCCCCAGAAAGCTGGCATGTGATCGCATCATCAGACTGAAAAATTACTTGCCACACAGAGCACGTGAGCAGGGGCTGTGGGAGAGATACAGGCTCCCTTGCGTTGCTGTGTAATTACCAGTCAAGAGTGTCACAGTGATGCAACTACACAAATGGCAACTCTTATTTACATAAGGAAGAGTTTTCAAGGTGCTCACATTCTTATTATTATACAGTATTTCTGTATTAGGAATAAATTTAAAAGGTGCACTATATTATCCATGTAATAATGGCATCTAGACATTGTAGTATTCAATTGCACTCTTTAAACAAGAAACAAAGAAATCAAGTTAAGCATGGTATGTGTAAGTGCACACACACAAAAGCGCTGTGATAAATAGGTATGATTTGTGCTGATAAAATTGAAACAGTAATCAATATTGGTACAGTAATTAATATTTGGGAATAATAAAAATAGTTAAAAGTTGTAATGCTAAAGAAAAGAGGGAGAGGAGGGGCTCCACCCCCCCCTCCCGGCAGATGTTCACAAGGACAGGAGGAAAGAAGCCGAAGATACAGTTGCTAAAAATGAGCAGAAAGGAAGCAAAACCTGGTTGGGTCCCAGAAAATGCTAATTATAAGGGATTTATTGCCTTGATATGTAGATATAGTGATATGTTAGTCTTGGCTTACATTGTACTGGCTTGGTGCACATGTGAAACCCAAAGGTGAATAAAAGGACACAGAGGAAGACTACGAAATCTTCATCAGATGACCCCCAAAAAAACTTGTGCGACCACCAAACCGAGTGGTGGCGCATGCGTGGTAAAGGTGGTGATGAGGGGGGAGGTAGAGGTATGATGAATCGGAAATGGGAGGAGATGGCATTGGTAGATGGCATAAAAGGGGGAATTTTCACTTGGCAAGCTTGTACGTGAGGTGGCAAGGGTCCCAGAACCCTGCACTCCGTACCCCGCGGTTATCTTTTGCTGATGCGCTATTATTTGAATCAAATTATCCCTTATTTTGATCCAATTACATTGTATCCAATTTCATAATTTTTTTTATTTTAAATATTCAATTGAAATTGCTATTACTTTTAAATAGTTTGGTTTTTTTTATGATGGGATAATTGGGCAAACATAACAGAGCTCTTTACAATGGCTGAAAATTCTCATATTCACATACTGAAGGATAAAGATTAATGATTTCATTTAAACCAGACAATTAGCATTAAGAAATTGCACATCATTTGAAATGTACTAGCAGTTAGTCCAGTAGCACTGTAAGTGCCTTTACGCATGTACTTTCATCTATAAAGTATCAGAACTAAATTATTACAGGCCTTTCCATGTGCTCTCTTTGAATGGCTGCTCAAATATGTGTTTTGTGTGAGAAAAACCCCTGAACAACAACTGTCCAGTCGGCTGTCTGTCTTGCCCAGACACACGTAGGATGGTTCTGGGGCAGCCCGGGCTTCAAAGGACAAGTCTGGACTCTTCCATTTTTCAGTCTTCAGATTGTTTATTATTTCTTATCTACAGAATTTTCTTTCTGTCCAGCCGAGATCTGACCAGTAAGGCAGCCAAGGGCACTCTGACCACCCACAGGACAGTCGTGTCTTTTTATAGTAAAAACTACATATATCATACTTACCTTCTATTTCCAATACCTTTCACCCTTGTCAGCAAGTGCACCCTTACCATAAACCAATCCCCGAGTGCCAGCATCACCACAGAAAATGGACAACAAGAAGAAGAAAGAAGAAGCACAAGACACACCCCGATTCCTCCATCTTGTCTCCATAACCCCCCTGTACCCTAAAATATATATATTTCACCTAGTAAATATATCATTCCTGCACCATTCAAAGCCGAGTGATTCCCATGTCCTCATACGCAGGTGGCACATCCCTAGAAGGGTCAAACTCCAGCCACCAGGCACTTCTGGCAACATTCCAGGACCTCCGAGCCCCCCAAGAGTTCTCTCGGCAGCTCTGGACATCCGGAGTGATGTGCTGAGTTCCCACAAACAACAACCAAACAAACAACCCCCCCAAAAACCAAATCAAGAACCTAGAACTACCAAATCCAAGTATCAAACATCTTACAAAGTCTGCTGCATGACAGGGCATCAGAGCTGTCCTTGAAAACATTTGTACAGGAAAGTCCAATCTTTGAAGAATTAACACTCAGTTCTCTTTGACACCAAAATGTGTTTTTAGAGGTACTGTACAAGGAAAGAATGCAGTCACAGCAATAACAAGAAATATTTTGATGGATCATAGTGGATAGATAATTTGCACAGCTGCTCTAAACAAAGTCTAAAATAAAGGCTTAGCAAGTGTTTCACTGCCATTGGTTATTAACAAAACAAGTTTTAGAAGCCTAACAAAGTTGTCATTAGAACAAACACAGTAAGGTCACATGATGCACATTGTTATTAGGCACAGAGGTCTATCAATGGAATTAGATTTTTTTTACATGCAGCAATAAAAACCTGATAGCTATCCCTTTTTCCCTTGAATTTCTACTTACATTTTTCTTATGATACTCAACCTGGTACATCCAAAAATTCTCCATCTCAATTTTGGAGTTGTTCGACTCTAACTCACATGCAACGCACTCCACCTGAGAAACCTCCCTTGCTCTTGTGCAGAGGGATTTAGTAACGGAACTTGTGAAAGGAGAAGATTGTGTTGCATCTAACCTATCCAGGTCAATCAGCTGTTTCCTATACAGCTCATGAAGAGACATGTAACTGACACTGAAACAGTGAAACTTATAAAAGCAGTGTTGTTTTATGTGCTTTTAGCAGCAGATCATTTGAAGAGAGTACAGATTGCCAGTCACACAGGCTAGAATAGAGGGGATAAAATCATAGAATCATACAGTCATAGAATGTTTTATATTGGAAGAGATCTTAAAGATTATCTAAATTTTACTGCCCCT
Source organism: Setophaga petechia (assembly GCA_024362935.1). Classification (NCBI taxonomy): domain Eukaryota; kingdom Metazoa; phylum Chordata; class Aves; order Passeriformes; family Parulidae; genus Setophaga; species Setophaga petechia. The sequence continues at coordinate 37,954,048 of JANCRA010000004.1, forward strand.
GCCATGGACAGGGACACTTTCCAATACATTGGGTTGCACAAAGCCCCAGGTAGCCTGGCCTTGAACACTTCCAGGGATGTGGCACCTGGATAAACTGTACCAGAGCCTCACCACCCACACACTAAAGAATTTTTATGGTATCTAATCTAAACATACTTTGTCAATTTGAAGTGGTTCTCCCTTGTCCTATCACTACATGCCCTCGTAAGAAGTTTTTCACTAACCAGCATCCCTAAGTCCTTACCTGCAGAGTTGCCCTCAATGAATTCTTCTTCCAGTTTGTGTTTGGGACTGCCCTGGCCCATGTGCAGGACCTTGCACTTGGTCTTGCTGAATTTCATGAGGCTCTCACAGGTCAGGTCTGCCTCTCAAGCCTACCCACATCCCTCTGGACGGCAACCCTTCCCTCCAGTGTGCTGACCAAACCATTCAGCTTGGTGTTGGCAAACTTCCCAAGGGTGCACTCAATCCCACTGTCCATGCTGCTCACAAAGTTAAACAGCACTGGTTATTTTTTGTTTTGAAAAAGGTGGTTTATTCAGAGCTTTTTTATAGTACCATATAGGTGGACAAATCAACAAATGCTTCAGAAATTTAAGATTCAACAGGACATTCCTTATATGTCACTAATGTCTACCTACAGGTATTATGGCACAGGTATGGCAAAGTCTCCTTGTACATTAGGTCAGGAGACAATCAGATAAAATGAGAGTTTAATTTTTTAAAATTTTATTTATTTTAGAGATAGTGCTCTGAAAAGAATCCATAAACATTAGGAAAAGGTCAAAGCACTATGGAATCTTCAGGTCCCATGCACAAGTATAGTCAGATGCATTCTATTATAAGAACTGTCTTTATCAGGACAACTATGGCAGTAAATCTCCTAGGTTTTAGGCCAACTATGTGATGGCAGTGTCCTCTGTCATTTGTACAGCTCAAATTCCCTTCACTAAAATACAGACTGAGACCATAGGTTTTAGCAGGCGTAAATATCTGTAAAGAATGAAGCTAAAAGCTAATGATTATTAGTTGTCTTCGTTGAAAATTTATTTAAGTACAGTGCTAAAAATGGTGGGCTTGATAAAAATGATACTAACTTAGCACTTCAGGCATACCTGCATACTGTGGCACAATCTATGCAATTAAATCTATAATTCTGACATGGGGATTTAACTTTGTACTGTAGATCTGGTATAACTGCCTCTGCACGTACCCCATGCACTTACTCATCAGTTCGCTGTGTGGTCCAGGACCGGTTCCCTGTCAGTCTTTGCATACATGAAAAAGGTTACTGGCTGAACTGCTCCTTCAGAAATACACATTTGATTAACTGTTATAGGACCTCTGCATAGAAGAATTTCAGGCAGCCTAAAGAGATTCCCCCAAAAGGCTCCTCCTGTGCCCAAGACAACTGTTAAGCACAATTTGTCATTTTAACTACCGCCCTGGTTAGTTAGCATCTGAAGTGAGGGGTTTTGACAACGGGCAACTGTGGGTCAGGACTCTGATCCAACAGCTGATTCATGCAGTTGCTGCCACAGAAATGACCAATTTGCTTATGGGTAAGACACTTGCTGGTAATCATCAGAAATTATTCCTGCCTGTGCAGATAACATCACGTACTACAGTCATATTACACATTTAACGAAGGAGATGTTTTGTATGTAGCTTAAGGTAAACAATAGCAATAGATCAGACATGCTGGAGGGATCACATAAGACCACAGCCCAAAAAATGCGGTTTAGGAAGTCTTGGTTTGTGGAATTTTCCCTTATCCAGGTGATGATGTCCTGCAAAGACAGAGCCTCCTGTCACTTACCACCATCTGGACAATGAAAAACAATCCCATTTGAGAGATCAAACTCAGTGGTGGCTGCTTCTCTGGATATGGACTTCCTTAGCCATAGTTTCACTTCAACTTCCAGTGCAGTTTTATGTGTCAGTCTGAAAAAAAATTACTGTGGATTCTTCCTGCATGTTCAGAAGATTTTAACTATAGCAAATGCTGTTTTAGTTTTCAACAGCACAGAAAAATCAAGTTACTTTCATTTTTCAATAATTTAAAAATACAATCAAACAAAACAATATTCAAGGGGCTATGTATCCAGTGCTCACCATAATTTAAAAGCCAGTAATTCATCTGGGAGTGTTTGCCTTCAAGCAGACTAATTGCTAAATTTAAGCTTTCTTCTGTGTGATTGATAATACTCTGTGGTTTAGTTTGTTTTGGTCCTTTCCTGATTTTTGGTTGAGGCATTTGGTGCTTTTTTCCTGCATAAACTTAAGTCTGTGTCTCTCATAAATGATAGAAAGCTGACCTATAGTTTGTGCACTCAACCAACAGTTTTAAAATACCTACTCAGAAAAAAACTCAACAATATACTGTCAATAAAAATTCATCTTTATTTCAATTGTTTCCTTTCTCTCTTTTTTCCCTTTAGTTCATTTATTACTGAAGCCTGCTTAATTATTTAAAAGACTTCTCCATTGCCTTTTAATAATACATTACTCCTGCTGTGGAAGAAGTGAAGCAAATTCATCTCCATGAAAACAGAGGTATCAAAATTGAGAAAATCCTGCAAATGAGAATGCAAGGGTTGAAATAAAATATACATAACCAAAAACTACAGAGAAGCAAAACAATGCAGCTCAGTTCTGTTCCACCTGGCAGACTTGTCTTCAGCTCTGAATTTCTACTTCACAAATCTAAACCACCCACATACATGATTCTACTTTGTATTAGGGTTTATTCTAACACCCCACCACCTCAAATGTCTGCAGAGGAACAGAGATTATAAACACCAGTGACAGGGCTTTGCAAAACCAGTCTTGTCATGCAGAAACAAATCATGTCCTGGACATCAACAAAACTTGGTTTTCAGATCTATTACCCCATGGACAACTGAACAGAGCTCAGAAAAAAGTCATGGTAATTGGTCCTCAAATGGACAATTTCTACCTCCAAGCCACTGTTTTCTTCTGATTACGGCAGAGTTGAAGCAGTCAGCCTGCTTCCACTCTGTTTAATTCACAGCTCAAAAAATGCTACTTGACTTTTTGGGCCTTTCAGTGCTTTTCTCAGTATGTTTTTGCACTTCCCCAACTAAGTAAGCAACTCTTCTCAAAGCTCTGTAACAAAGATACTTTTTTTCCATATACTTTAAATACCAGAATATTTCATCACATTTTGAATTATCTACTACACAAAACTGTAATCCTTTCCACTTGAACATGTAAATGAACACTTATCCTCAAATCCAGATCCAGGCTCTGCATGTATTCTATTCAGACCTTGAAACACCACAATTTCTGCGGTTAGCTAGGCACATTCACAGCAGGTTTCCAGTGGAGAATCTGACAAGAATGGTGAGCAAGACCTTGTTCGGCCTGGAAAAGAGAAGGCCTTGGGTGACCTAACTGCAGCCTTCCAGTGCCTGAAGGGTGCCTAAACGAAAGTCGGAGAGAGATTGCACAAAAGAGCATGCAGCAACAGGACGAAGGGGAATGGCTTTAAACTGAAAGAGCAGGTAGAGATTAGATACTAGGAAAAAATTCTTTACTGTGAAGATGGTAAGGCACTGAAAGAGGTTACCCACAGAAGATGTGGCTTCTTCATCCCTGGAAGTGTTCAAGCCCAGCCTGGATGGGGCTGTGAACAACCTGGTCTAGTGGGAGGTTGGAACCAGATGATCTTTAAGATCCCTTCCAAAACAAACTATCCTATGATTTCACGATTTTTTGAGTGAACAAAATCTCTCCATTTCACGCTCATAAAACACAATCTTGTTCCACAAGAATCAACAATGCAGTTCCACAGCCTTTTCCATCAAGGGTCAGTTTCCTGATGCCACACTTCTTGCAGCTGTGCAGCTCTAACTGCTATTGCATTTGAAACAGAGATCTTCATGAGGTCATATCCAAAGGATGGTGTGCTTTGGTTTAAAAGGTTTCTGATAAACAGACTTTGGAAATATATGCCAATTGTACAGATGTCATTTGTGTGGCAAATGTTAAAAAATACTCTTACTGTCTTTATTCAAAAGACATTGAGAATTCTTCAGCTTTTATCAAATACACAAGTACACCCTCCCCACAAACTTACTGTCCAGACCACCTCTTATTCAAGTGAAAGCATGCATCATTAACCCAAGGTGCACAAGGTACACGGCAGCTAATATTCTCCATGGTTAAATATTAAACATGTACCTCTTTAAACTGTTGCAGTGTTACACAGAAGTCTGCTCCCTGCCTCCTACACCACAGGACTACCAGAGTCTATTACAGCAGAATTGTCCATGGGGAGTGAGCAATTTATTTTTCTCATACACCTTACCAAACACTTCTTTTGAGAAGAAATACCCAGGAATGATAGATAATCCTGGTAGATTAACTTGCAAATAAAACTGGAATCAGTACACACATATACAGTGATCTGTATCCTTCTTACTGTCACAGTCATTACATGTGTTTCCTAACAGTCCCAAACTATACCTAACTGCAGGCTAGCTAAATACCTCTAAATTGTTAACTTCTTAAAACAGTCTCTGGACACTTCTAAATGGCATCCTACCAAACATTCTGCTGTGAATGTATTACCCAAATGCTTAGCACTGGGGACTAATAGCCACTTTCTTGGTAAAAAAAGCAAAGGAGGTTGTTGTATTTAATGAGCCTCAACAACAAATCATTCTTCTTGCTTCACTGGTCTCCAGTGGACAGCTTCTAGCTAAATAAAAAGTGACTGTTGTTTGTGTCTAAAGAAGTCCTATGAGTTTCAGTATCACATGATTAAGAAGGCAATATTATTAGAAATATTTTCAGATAAATTCTATCTCTGAAAGAAAATTGTTTAACACGATTTGAGGATAGTTTTCAAAGCAGATCTGCAAAATAACTGAAGGCAAAAAAGCACCCAATTTGCATTATTTATCTGCAGCAATTTGATACTTCTAGGGCAAGAAAATGGCGTCTGCCTGAAGGTAAAAACACTCACATTTCCAGGTCAATACTATAAATCAGACTGAAAAACATCTCTGGCATATACTGGTTACACTGAAAAGCCCCCATCTGAGATTCTGCTTTTTTCTTGAGGGGGACAGAAGAACAATTTGCAGTTAGATGAATGGCTCCAACTACATTTTTATTACATTGACCACTTATGGTCACTCAGTCAACACAAGCTATTTTTGCCCAATTTACAGCTAAGCAATTCTAGGAATGCTGCATTAAAAAAAGACAGTTTTTGAGTTGCCATCTAAATTAAAGAATCCAGTAAAACAAATATATATCTCTTCTTCAGAGAAAAACAAAATTCCTACTCAGTCCCAAGTCCCTTCTACAAGTCTGCTCCTCCATCTGCTATAGATTTTCTAAATTATTTGTGCCATTTAATTCTTCCTTCCAAGAACACAGATGCTTTGTACATCTAAAACCATCATTTCTCTCTTTGATGAGCTATAATAACAGTCATTATAAATCACTGTTTTGATTTCAGCCAGCCCTGAAAATTTCAGTCAGGTTCTTATCTGACATGGTGCAAAAAATATTGAATGAGGAATCAAATTTTTTGTGCAAAATGGGAACCTCTTTGTACTTCAATATTTAATGCATGCAGAGACCACTAAAAATACCTGTTTTGCTCACTATATGAGCATACGAGGCTGAGTCATATCAGCACATCTCAGGAAAGTTCAATTCTGCAAGATGCACCTGGATTTAGAGAGCAGGTGAAGCACCTTCAGAAGAACTTGGTGCTCTTAGGATCCACAACCTAATGTCACCAAGACCATCATGGCACTGTTATAATTAGTTAGGAAGCAACAGGAAGTCCTTTGATCCTCCAAGCAGTAACAGCATTTTCAGACAATATGGTAAACAAAACGTGTAGAAGAGAGTAATGTCATCTACTTCAAAATATGGACAGAAATAATTTCAGTTTTGTAAACTTCTGAAGTTAAGTTAAAAATAATTTCACACAAAGTAATCCGGGAAGATGTTCTTCCCTTACGTGACTGCAAATCAACTCTGTAACATACAGAATTTTAAAAATATTTGCAGAAATAACTTTTGCAATACAGTTGTTTGTTTGGGCTTTTTTTAGGTTCAATAAGGTTTTCTATTAAGAACCAAGAAAAAAGCCGTACAACACCCTCCTCACTGTGTTTCCAACAGTTTTGCAGGAAAAATAAAATTGGGAAGTTGTATGTCTCAATCAGCTTCCATGTATTTACAGCATCCCAAACACCATGCTCCAAAAATCTCTTCCTATCTGTAGAATACTAGCCGTCCTCATTTTGAAGGCAGATAAACAAATCAGAAGCCTGTTATAGGTATACCTGGCATGTGATCTTCTTTCACTATCTGAATTCCCTTTGCATTAACTGAGGTGTCTTGAATAGTTCCCATGCATTCCTAGAATGTTACAATAATTAAGTCCAAAATACCAAAATAACACACAATAATTTCTACTTCTGCTGTTCTTAAAAAAAACCAACCTAAACCAAACAAAAAAAAAAAAAAAAAAAAAAGAAGAAAACCCGAAAACAAACAAACAAACAAAAACCCAAAACCCCAAAACTAAAACAAACCCAAACAAACGCAAAAAACTCCAACCAAACCCAAACAAAAGGTCACAAAACCCATTCCACAGCAATATAAAAGAATGGAGCAATGTTTGCAGGTACTTGCCCTTGAAATAGTAAAATAGGAACATGTAATAGATACTTTTTGGTCAGTAAATTAAGCCTCCCAGCTCTTTCTGTATCAGGCATAAATTTAATCCATTTAACAGTTGTTTATGAGTTTACTATATAAAATAATACAGAAAACTCAAAAAACTTGTAGTAAAAATTAACTTAAAGACAGCTGGAACCCCAACCTGGTAGACAGCCCTGATCCAAGTTAAACCTCATGCCAAAAGCACACAATTTCAGAAATGCTAATGCTTAAACCTGAACAACTCCCTTCAATACTCAGGTTGCTGTAAATACCACTTTACAGTGATAATGTAATACACTGAGTTCTAGACACTACAAGTTGACATGCAAGTTTTCTAGAATATGAATCTGAACTATGATGTCATCGAAAAATATATCACCAGATTTCTGATAGAACTGTTGGGACTGTTAAATGACAGAACATGAAACCTAGAAACTTAAGAGTTAACAAAAGCATACAAAGATAGACAGTAGAAAACTGCTTGGTTGCTAATCTAAAATATATTATGGTATTAGAAAACATAACAGTATTTGTTTCAAAAAAGACACATAAAGAGTTTCATGTGACAAATTCTTATACAGCATATCTGGGGTCAGCAGTGTTAAAGAAAAATCTGGCTACTTGATAATGCACATTTACTTCTCTTGTGTTCTCAAGGGTGCAAATTTAAAACAAAGCACTTTTTCAAGAATGAGACACAGAACAAAAATATAATGCACCCTCCCTCACTGCCATGCATGTCACAGTTAAAATATTAGACACATAATCTGAGAGGTGAAAGCTTTGTGTACTCACATCCCCATCTAGTGGCCTCTGGTCGTCAGAATCCCTGGATGGACTGATGTCCTGTCGCATCACCCAGATAGGCTCCTTAGGTTCATCAGGGGTATAAGGAGAACGGATGGTCCTCGTCTTCACTTCCTCAATAGCCTCTTTAATATCCTTGATGGCCAGTGAAATTGCATCTCTTTTTTCCTTGCTGTACCTCTGAACAGATTCTCCTGAGCCAGATGTAACTCTCGAACCAGATGTTAGCTGGCCATTACTTTCATGCCCACCACTGACAAGAGCCTGGCCATGCTCCAAACTCTGCTCTGACTCTGGCATGTCTTCAGCTGCCTTATCTAAGCTCTGGGAGCTCATGCTCTGCTTCACCTCTGCTACAATCTGATCAATGTCCTCCTCTTGTTCGTAACTATCCATTCTTGGGTAGGGTGCAAACTCTGCTTCCTTTTCAGGGCTGTCAGACTCTCCATCAGACCGTTCATCATAATGGTGAAGGCGGGCACCAAGTGCCTCCTTGCGGTAATTGTCAGCTTCCTCCCTCTCCCGCTCATACTGTTGGATGCCCTCGCTAACATCAAGATCTGGTGTGTCTCCTATTTCCTCATACACATGCTCCTGCAGCCCATAGTCAGCGTAAGCCTCGGCATACTGTTCATCCTCTCCTCGGTGGAAGAGGCGATGCGTGTAGACGTAGCCCGAGTAGGCTGCGTTCATGGCTTCCTCATGCTCGATGGAATGGAAGTGTAAGTGATTGGGCAATGTTCGGTTATGAATGGCCTCACCATGCTCAGCCTCAGCATTCTCCGTGTACTCCTCGGACTCAGGCCTGTACTGCACTGCATATGCACTCTCATCTTCATTTTCCTGCACTCTCTCAACATCATAACTGTCCTCCACTGTGGCTATCACATCCCCTTCTGCAGTATCCGTGTGATTGTGGAAACCACTCTCAGTGCTGGCTGACCGAGCTAACATGCCCTCCTCCTCCTGCCCAGACAGGCCCACGTGGCTGCTGTTGGTGTGCCTTGGGTAGCGAACCGCATACCTCTGCTCCTCTTCCACCTCTGGGTGCTCCAGGTCAGCTTCCACTGACTCACTCACTGCTCTGTTTGCTGGCTCTTCACTGATCTCCCCCTCAGGTGGTCCAACCAAATGGTTCATGGCAAATTTTGGACAGTGGGTCACTTATTCTGCTGACATTTTGTCTATCACAGCTGGAAAGAAAAAAAAAATTCTGACATTACTCCCAATAAAAAAATGGAGTTAATAAATAGAAGCAACAAAATGCATCCTTCCTTCCCAGGAGACAAACATTTGACTAAGCTCTGCAATCAGGTAATAGACAGCACAACAGTATGATCTCCCATGCAAACAATCTCCAACAGCAGCAACCAGTAAGAACACCCTTGGGGACTGCACTTCCCTCTTCCATGGAGAAATACTTTCTGGACGTATCATTTCCAAACAACCCCTTGAAGATACCTGTATGCACTGCAGTAGCATTGCAAAGATGCTGGCCTATGAGAAAAGCTAATTTTTGCCGGGAGCTGAGATTTTACCATGGCAGAGATGACAGAAATATTTCACCTTTGCTCCAGCACTTTTCCCACAGAACACTAACTTAGAGCAGAGGAAGGCTGCTGCAATGTAAAATAGCAGATTTAGTCCTGTCACCGGAGTCTAAAGTTACTTAGATAGATGACAGCTATGCATTCAATACTCTTTCAGTATGACATCTTCAGGTGAACTAGTCACCATATGCACTTTTAAAAATCAGCAGAAATTAAAGTTCTACTTTCAGGGCACAGTACATCTGAAGCATCTGTTTCTTCTTCCTAGAGAAGAAACCAGTGCCTCCTCTTCTTCCTCCTAGATACAACACAGTTATCTTCCTGGAATCTACCTATAATCAGTTTAAGATGGCTTCCTCCCTAAAACATGGTGAAGACATTTCTAATATTCATAACCATGACTGCATTAAGACTAGTGGGGCATCTCAGCCTTGCAAATTGAGTAAAAATCTCAAAAGGTAATACGGTTACTAGAGAAGTAATAAAATATTGCCAATAATAAAAAATATGCAGGGAACAGAAAAAGGCCCATCTAGCACAGAAGGTTTTATTTTTATAAAACAGCTTCAGCTTTTTGGAACCTTGTCCTATGTGTTTAAGAGGCAGTGTCATAAAGAGGACATGTCATGTCCTTTTAGCTACCTAAATCAAGCCACATATCCATAAACAAAATACAGCTCTAGCTTGTGACTTACTGATAAGTACTAAAAGAAAAGGTACCTATTGGAAGACTGCTAACTTGAAGGATCTATAAAAGCACGTGTCAACTGCCAACTAAAAAAACTAATGTGAATGTGAAATAGAACTTCAATCAAATCTAGTAAACTGAGGCAGGGAGGCTCAGGTGGCACTTTGTTGACTAAATGAGCTCTGTGCAGAAGAGCAGTAGGAATAACTTCCTGTGATGAGAAAGTAACAGCAATTTCAGTTGCTATCTATTACAGAAGTTGACAGGCAGGCAAGCCAAGGTGTGAGTCACTTACACTAAATTCCACAGGAAATCCAGAGGGTGCAGCTTCCAGCTCAGTAAACATTCCTTGTTTTTGTTACATCTAATGTTTTAGCCCTTTAAAAAAAGGCGCCCTTAAAAAAAATTACAGTTGTAAGGTAACAGCTAATAAATCATATTATGTGGACCTATAAGGATGTTGTACACAAACTAATCCCTTTTCAAAATCACTATGTAATAAAAAACCCAGTTTGTTTTTTCCAGCTAATGAAGGTGTGTAAGGTTTCAGTGACAAAATAAAGTCTTTTCCAGCTAAGACTTCCAAGACATTAGGAAAGAATGGGCAGAATACAAGTGTATATACTAGTGTGCACCAGAATTAAACACTCTTACCCCACCCCCCCCAGCATATGGTAAGAAAGCAAGAACAACAATATCGGACAGCCTTCCACTTTTAGCCCACAAAAAGGGGCTAGGTGCAAGAGCTCTTTGAAAAGTCCTTCCCAAGGAGATTAGAGCAGAGGAATACATTCGCTGCAGGCAGCTCGGTTTGCACCCCGCAGCGTGAGCTGCAGATTGAGCTCTGGGTGGCAGGAGCCTCGGGCAAGAGGCTGGGAAGTGCAAACTCTCTGCAAAACAGGACACAAACATGCTGGCACCAGCCACGTGGATGGACGAGATGGATACTGAGACACAGCCGGAGTCAAAGACTCAGGAGGGGAAGTGAGACTTTGGCACACTTGGACTGTGACGGGACAAGAGCCCAGGGGTTCCTTTCTCCAGGCTCCCTCCTCAGAGGCTCAGAGCTTGAACTGTTTCCGTGTTACGGCACCATGAATAAATGCCTTTATGGAAAGAGACATCCAAGCCTCTGCTATGGGAAATCTGGGGTCACCAGCCAGGAAACCTGGGCTGACCCTGTGAGAATGTGCAAGAATCAGGGGGGGACCCATCAGGTCACTGAAGTGGCCATCACCATGAAGGGTGATGGCCTCAGTCCCAGCTGTGACAGTCCCTGGTGATAGAAGTGTGACTGTCAGAGTCTCATGAATGGTGAGGCTGGGAAGGTTCTTTAATATGGCCTGCTTTCATTTAAGGAAATTATAAAATTTCCACTCTTCTCTACATAGAGAGAATTAGGCTAAAATAGACGGTTGATTTAAAAAATCTACCTACATTTGTTGATGCAACTAGCCACTGACTTGTGACTCAGTATCATTGGTCACCCCCAGAACAAGGATAGTGCTAGCCAAAACAAATCAAGATACAGATAAACACAGGACAATGATCAACTTTCTTAAGTTTTATCACATGTATCCTGATACATATTTAACTTAATTGCATTTTTAGAAAAGAAGGGAAAAAATCAGCTACATGAAGATTACTCAAGTCAAATAAGGTATCAAATGCAATAATTTTTATGACAATAAAAGTACTCGTAATTGCTGAAAATTAGATATCCTGTTTTAGAAGTCTTAATACATGCTTGCATCATAATGAGTTTTATGGACAGATGGCATCGCTGACATGTCTTAAGAGAGATTACAAACCACACAAAAGATGGCTAAAAAACACCTGGGAGACCTATCACTTTCCTTTGTCAAAGTTACAGCTTCCAAAGTTCCATGTGTAAAATTTTTCTCCTTTAAAGAATTCTCTCAGTTTGATTTCAAATACTGATATCTGAAAACTTTCAAGGTTGCATATTTTGAAGAGAAGAGGAGGAAATGTTAAGCTTTACTAAAAGCTTTTTACTGAAAAACACCCTTCTGCTTGCCTTTCCTCCTATAAATTAAATGCCAGCTTTTAACTTTGAAAACAATAACTTATTATTTATTTTGAAATCTAAAAAAAATCTTACTTGTTTCAAAGTAAGTTGACTTAGAAATCTGATCTGAATGAATGGCCTCAGGTCACCTCAGTCTCAGTAACCTTCAATGAAAAGTAAGCTTCCGAGTCAAGAACATTTATTTTACTGTTTAACAATCAGTTTTTAGGATAGTGAATTAATGAACGCCCATGAAGACTGGAGGTTAGAATTTACTAAACCCCTGTTTATACATGATAGCTGGAAGGCTACTAAGTCCCACTCATTATTTATTCTTAGCAGCCCTTTCCTCAAAGAAATACAAGGCCTGCCTGATCTTTCCCACCAGACAAGCAAAAAGCTCTCTATTTCCTGCAAGCAAACAAAAGTGAATGATCTACATAAAATATCACAGACAAAAGAGAATATAAGCAAGAGATGTTATCCGACCTTGGAAATATAGACACAGCACTGATCTGAATGATATTATAGTCTCACATTAATTACCCAGAGCAGCAGCTGTGCAGTGGTAATCAAACATATTTGGGAAAGTGCTCTGTAAGCACTCTTAGCTTTGCACACAGGACTTGATGGATCAATGTGTCTCCACAATAGAGAAATCAGAGGCTGATTACTACTGCAACTAACTCTTTGCTGAAGGTTAAACTACCTTCCTGTCTGTAAAGAAGAAAAAAAATAATATATTTTAAAATAATATCCATGTATTTCTTAAGCAACATAAAGTTGAAAGTTTAAGAATTTTTCTCTGCTACTTTAGAACACCATCAAAGGGCAGACTATCATCCTAGAGCAAGAACTCAACACACAAGCCAAGTTCTACTCAGGAAAAGATATAGAGGAAGAAAATGTGAAAGCGTGAGTATTCAGATTCCAATTTGGTTTGCTCTTTCTTACCCAAGTCCAGATGAATAATTGTTTGATTTCTTGAATATGCAGGCAGAAAGGAAATAATTATTATTGTTGTTATTATTAAAAATATTATTTTAAGGGTTTATTTTATAAGCGCATTATGCATTGTATTTCCACAATTTAATGCTGACTTCAATAAAAGCTCACACTCTTGATACGTCTGTCAACTATAGTTAATGTCTCAACACAAAGCTGTGTGCCCCATGGAACTGACTGCACACACGCGTTTTTCTGTCACATCAAGGATAACAGGAAAACTCAGGAAGGGACCACAGGAGGGCTCCAGTCCAACCCTGTCCAAAGCACAGCCAGCTTTGAGCTAAGACCAGGTTTCTCAGGGCCTTATCCAGTTGGGGTTTGATAACCTGCAAGACTGGTGATGGCAACAGCTTGTCTGGGCCCTGATGCAAGCAATGGACTGTCCTTGCAAGAAAAATGTTTCTTTTTTACAGTCAGTTTCATTTTCTCCGCATGTCTCAACTGCCTCCATCTCTCCTTCCCACCACACACTAATGTGAGGAGCCTGGCTGCATCTCCCCTGTCCCGTGGGCAGTTGACATAGAAGCCATCCCACCCCTCTCAGCTGAAGCAACCTGGCCCTGCCCCTCCTGTGTCTCTTGTGGCTTCCCATCATTTCCCACCAGTATCGTCCCTGAATCAGGGTCTCAAAAGGGAGGCAGTACACAGGTGGGTTCTGGCAGGCTCTGAGTAGAGGGGATAGTTCCTATCCTACCCTGGCTCTCAGGATCATGTCTGTCTCATACTGCCCCAGGTGCAGCTGACCCTTATTTTACTGCCTGGGCCTTGTCCCAGATCTGCTACTTGTCCCCACCAGACCAAGCCTGTATCGTCATGAGGGGTATTTACATACACACATACTGGGTTTTTTGGTAATTATTTCATTTATAACAAGCATAACTGTTTCTTCTTATTTGGCAGTTGAATGTGTGAGCAAAATAGTTTTGTCTTCCGTAAAATACTGCAGCCACCTTCACCCATGTCTTCCATGAAAAATTCTTTCAACATACTTACACATAACTCCAAATGAAACTAGGAATACAGGGGCTTCTGACTGAATTTTCAAAGGCATCTCATCTCAAGTGGATGTCTTCTTGGCACACTCTCTGAGAAATTTCATAAAGCACCTCTGTTTTCCTGACTTCAGCAATACACCAATGTTTCTCTTGTACAGATCTCAACAAGGCATACAAACACAAGCTACCTCTCAAAAAACCAATATAGTCTTTTAGCAAACAGATGACTTTGAGAAACACCTTAGTCTTTTTTTCTTTAAAAAGCCCCTATGGTAGGAAATTTCTGAGAATCTGACAACATATGTAATGCCTGCTTTGAAGGAGTTCTCCTATATTGGGTAACTCTTTTCTGAACTGCAACCTGCTTGGGAAACCTCATTGCTTCTGCTGCCATGTGCTAAGTAAGCTCATCCAAAACAGCTTTAAATAAAAAAGCTGTGAAACTTATATTTCTTGTCAGTCAGCAAAAGCAGCACCTGGAAAGTGACACTAACATCCCACCACATGCACACACACACATACTGGTTCATAATGAGGCTGAAAAGCTGTGAACACTTACAGTAACTATAAAGCAGAAAAGCTGCATGCACAATATTGCTCTGCACACATGAACCCACAACTTTTGATAACAGTAGACAGATCTAGTATTCATGTTCTACCAGCATTTAGAGAACTCAAAACATTTTACACTTTTCATCCCTTCCAATTCACATCTTATTCAAAGCTAAAATACACTCCTGAGCAAGAAACACCATTCAGTAATCTTCAATGCAGACAGTCCAGATCTCATAAATACTTTAGGGCACTGGAGACGGGGAGCACTCTGATTAGTAAAGGAACAGATCCTTCTCACCACCTAACACTTAAGTCGTGCCTGTGCAAGAAATAGAGGCAATACATGGATGGAAGCCATCCATCTGCTGCCAGAAAAGGTTAATAGATATTATGGCCCAAACAGACAAAATTAACTAAAAGCACTAGAGAAAAATCTTGATAAGGAACCACAGGCAACCTCTGCAGTGAAGTGCAACAATTAGACACACAAGACCAAAATCACTTTTAAAAATACATCACAAATCCAAGATCATAAGTGGTTAAGGGAACAAAGCTGACTATTGTCACCACCAAAATGATTAAGCTTCCCAAGTAATAGTCCTATTAACAGGTAAAGTAAGGAAATTTGGGGTTCGCTTTCACTCTGCTGTCATTTTCTGACACGTTACTGCTGAGTTTATTCCTGGGTATTAGGTCTTGCATTTTTAAGTAGCAGACAGATCATCTAAAACTTAGAATGCTGGAATTGTTCCTCTGGTATTCAAATCATGGTTACAAATAAAATCAATTTTCAAATAAGAATGAAAAAAATTAAAAGTACATAAGCACTGTCAGAGTATCACAGTATTTAAAATCAGTATTACAATGTGAAACTAATGTCAATATCTGTTAGAAGTGTAACTATTAAAAGTGAATCTATACCAAATCTAAGTTAATGGCTGTTTGTAATTTACCATTCTTTCTCCCCTACGTAAAAGGGCAGAACTGTCTCCAAGAATAGAGTATAAAATGCTGGGTCCTCAGTGATGAATTCTGAATTCAAATTATCTTTACACTAGTGGTATTTTTATAGCAATGAAGACAATCCTTCTCTCTCTATTTGAACAAAGAGGGATTAGATCTAACCTACCAAAAGGAAAAAAAAATTAAAAATCAGCCCAGGAAGCCTAAGACCCTTTCTATCCCCTTAAGAGTCATTACTAGTGGAATATAAATAAATGTAGACAAAACTAAATTATATGATCCAGTGAACTGAAGGGCTGACAACATATGCAATGCTGCTTTGGCTAACTTCAGGGTGAATAAGAAGGCCTCAAGCCTTATTGACAGAGTAAGAACAAAAAATCCTTGGATTTTCCTCTTCTGGCTACACATAAAGACTTGATCAAACCTTTCTAGCTATAACAGGCTTACTCAGCTGCATTCTAGGCCAGTGTTGCACAGTCTAGATACAACCACCTTGAATGCAAGTGAGACAGAGGATTCAATGAATTGCCCCTAAACTTTCCCTCCTTAAAACACCAATTCTGTCACAGGAAGCAAAGTTTTCAATTGACTTAAACTTTAGCTTCTTAAATTCTTTTATGCAATCAATACACAGGTTGTGTCAGGTACACAGAAACATTTGGATGATGCTGAGATCACTTCAAGGGTCTTTGAAGTTTGCTAGAATGTGATAGAAGGCTTTTCATCAAATTCACAGCTTTAAAGAATACCAAGGAATACCAAAGACAATACAGTCCAGCTAATTAAGTCTGTGAGCCTCATCAGCGTCTTCAGCTGTCACAGAACACTGTTTCAACTCATGGAATTGGTACAGAAATATTGCTGAAACCCTAATAACTTCAGTCACTCAATCAGCAAATGCATTTGTTCGGAGACACTCATCATTTCCTGAGAATTTCAAGCTAAGGATATTTACTCATGAAAAGCAATCATGGTTCAGACAGCATAGAATTAAAAGATCTGATCCTCCTTTAATTCGTTTTATTTCACAAGTTCCAAAGGAGCTATACCTGAATTAAACTCAAAAAATGGGGATAGACAGGATACAGAACTTCCTTGCCTTTCATGTACTTAAAAATGTACCACTGCCTGGCAACTGTAACACATAGTTACCAGAAACTATGGCATCATCTATTTTTATACTAGGAAAAGGAAACACCTCAAAATAGACAGCTATTATTTAAACTTTTATTTTTATTATACTTGCACTTTACTGTATGTCTTTTTGACAATGACTTTTCCAAGTCTTTCTCTGAGGAAGTCATGGTGAAGACAATATGTAGGATGAGGAGGTATTATTCAGAGTGGGGAAGAACGAGCCAGTCAGAGATGAGACAGCTAAAATTCGCCAGTATTTGGTCATGAGCATGCAAGTTCTTGCCAATCAGAACAACTGAACTAACACTTTTTACCTGTGATACAATAAGCTTCTAAAGGACCTGATATATATCTGGACTGCATTATTAAGAAGAAGGCTTCAAGTACTAGCTAGTTTGTCTCTTAGTACTTATTTCTGTGTGACAGCAAGACATCAGGTATCTGCTTCCATTCACAGAAATTAAGTTAGAAAGAGCATGTAAGGGCTGCGGGCTAACAAAAACTCGTGAAGGAACAGTGAAATCCCACTAACAAAAGTACTTCATTTAGAGTCACAACTGAAGTTACAAAACAAAAAACCTCCAAAAGCAAACAAACACCCACAAAATCAAAACAAAATAACAAAAAAAAAAAAAAAACACAAAAAAAACCCAAAACACCAAAAAACACCCCCCAAAAAAACCTAAAAAACCACCACACAACAAAAAAACAAACCCAAAAAACCAAAAAAAAAACCCCTTGGTGGTTTCAAATCGCAATAGTCTCTGATTTAAATGCTACTTCAACAGATTCAGTCTTCTGGGTATACTTGTAGGTATCTAGGAGAGGAAAAAACACCTCACAAGGAACAAGAACTATGAGACAAAACAACAGATGCAAAAGAGAAGGAAGTAGGAATGCATACATGTAGGTTACAGGAGATTAAAGTTAACTTTTTTCTCCTCTCTATATGGACAGCTGTCTCTTGTACTCTATTTTCTGTTACCATTTAAGCCCATATAATAAGCCCAATCTCATCTCTAACCATCAACTTCTAACACTCGCAGATCATTTTACTACTTCTACTTCATGAAGAAGCTGCTGATTCAATTCACATTAAAAAAAGAAAATCAAAGCTACACACTTCAGCTCACGTTTCCAAAGGCTCCAAAGAAAACTGATCTGCTATTACGCAACAATCTGCAACTTGTATTTTCTCATGGATTGGCAGCTGTGTTCTAGTGCCCGACCATACAGATAGTTCCACAGCCATCTCCAAAACCATATGGGAAGATGTCATACAATTACTTCCAAGCATAGTCCTGAGGAAAGAGGTAAAAAACTCTCAGGCACATCTTCCACTGTTACAACCTTTCTGAAATGCTGTGGCCACTTGTCAGCACTAAAGCAGATGCACCACAAGGCACCGCATCACCAGATTTTCATTAGCTAGAGTGGTCTGTGTGGCTAGACCAGCACCTACCTGCATTTGACTGGCCTCACCAGACAAATCTGCCTGCTCCAGTCTCCCCAAACTAATTTTTTTCCTATCTCGTAACATTAGCAATTCTGTGCCTTCTATGAGTTTGAAAGCAAGATACAACCTGTGCTACCCACCAAGAGCTGACGAGACAAGGGTTACTCATCCGGACAGGGAGGACATCAATATCATTAGTTTCTCTGAACTAGGAGGATCTTGACTGAGACGTACTTTTTCAGCACAATCACATTCCTGTTACTGAAAATAGCTGCTCCAAGGCGACTACACATGAAATCTGTTCCCCAGACATAATTAAACCCTAATGAAGGCTGGCATTTCTCCACATCTGCAGCTTACAACAGAACTTGAGGAGTATTAGCAATTGTACTGTTCACAGCTCAGGGTGCTCAGATGCACAGCTTGCTCAGAAATTACAGTCTGAGCAGGGAAATGGAAGTGATGCCTGGTTGCAGCCACTGGGGTCCCATCAGGTTAAGAAAAAAAAAAATCTGTTGATGTTAATCAAGTTAACTAGATCACACACACTTCTACCTGATAGTGCAAATCCAAAGCAGATGCATTCTGTAAAAGGCACAATGTTTCCCATACACTTGCCAGTCTCTACCTGCTAAGGAAATAAACTGACCAGAACACAGCTACACAGGAGAGTTTGGAAGAAAATTAAGAAAATTGAGGAGAGTCACCCAAGCACGCTTTCACATCTCTATGCAGTATTTACAGCTAGAACCTTCATATGGACCAGCTCCACTCCGGGTACACAGACAACAGGAAAACGGATATAATGTAACAGCATTTAAAGATAGAGTCACAGGCAAAACAGCACATTAATTAAAAATTTTCTCAACACACACAAGGTGGCAGTCGCCTAGTTTTAAAAATTATTTGTACCTTGCCCCACAGTACTTTTGTCTACCTTTGAAAGAGAAACAACACCCAGAAGTTATTTTTTCTTCTCTTTTTACATAGCAATACTTAGGTTTTTAGTAGAAGCATGTATTCCATTTAAAATATTTTATTATGCATTCCTAACATTATAAAATCCTTTATATTAACACACCTAACCAGTGAAATTACAGTAAAGTGGCAACTAAAAAGGGTGATTCTAAGGTAAAACATATTTAACATGAAAAAAATTAAAGGATGAACAGAACAATCCTGAAATGTTTCAATGCTTGAAGTACTTATTTAGCTATTCACTGGTTAGTATTTTTATCCTTTTTGATTGCAGTCTGACTGTCAATGGCTCCTTTCACTTACCCTCAGAAAGTATTATTAAGGCAATGCATTCCAAAGGCACCCATAACCCTTTCTCTACAGGAAACAGGAGCCCTAATTATCTTGCTTTGTTATATTTTATAAAATGAAGATAAGGTATTTCTTAACTGTTCCATTAAACCCAGACGGGGGAATTCTACAATTCCAGGGAATCATATATTTGAAATTATTCTGGGTTGGAGTTTTTTATTCCTTTTCAAGGAATTATCATTTCTCCAAGAACAGAATGTCTTTCTCATCTGAGATCCAGCTTAACTGGTATTCTACTTTTTGGTGGTATTTAACTCAAATTAAAATCCATGCCCTGCTGTCTATTATCTATCAGGCAAAGCATTGGTCTGACTTCTCTTCAAATACCTGAGCTTTGCACATGTGACATGATAAGACTGTACATGCTAACTTCCCTTTTCATTGCTATACTACAGCATCCTTTCATTTTTAGTTTCTTAAATTCAAGACAAAAAGTACTGAGGATGTGATCTCTCTCATGTTTTAAAATGAAGGCAGGAAGTCACTGAATTAACTCTAAACATGGAACTAGATCGTAAAAGCAATGAAAATAAAAAAGAACTACATACTTCTTACAGCTTTGTAGGTTGCTACAGGATTATTCTAAGTTTACCACTTTACAACAGAATTCAGCCCCGTGTTTCAAATCAGTCAGGCACATGGCTACTGTCAGTATTAAGTTACATGAACTTCTCTAGACAAGTAAACTTTTAGCTCTACAGAAGCTATAAAACCCATGATGATCAGTAAATACAAGGTCCTAAGAAGCACAAACCATTATGATCCCCCAAGTTCTTGCTTGCTTGAACCACCACATACATAGTTTAGAAAGGCTTGCAATTTTCAAATTTTGTCAACCCAAAACATCCTTTCCATTATCTTTCAAGGGACTTATATTAAATTACCATGCTACAAGCATTAGACATTGACTTACTTTTGAAAGTATTAACACAACATACTCTTCCTTACAGTCTGATGAAACTCTGCCAAAAGGGTTACTAAAAACTAAGACTCCAAAATGTTATTCTGCCACACACTTCTACACACGTTAAATCAACCACCTGAATAGAACAACTTTTATGTATAAATGCAGCTGGTCAACAATAGGAATTTTACACAACCAAGTTTCAAGCCTTTCAAAAGTTCAGGTCAGTTCTCAAACAGCTCACAGTTACTCGTGCAGATCCTGAGCTCAAACACAGATCATCCAAGCTCTGGAACGAAATGTGAGTCACGACAAGCTGAATGTTTCAAAAATTTGATTAGAGCCATGATTAAAAAAATTCAAATTATTCCTCAGAAAACAGTGATGGATCTTTCAGGCCTATGTCCAGGGATTTGGCTTTTCTAAAAGACTCTGAAGTTCTAACTCACATCAGTTCTAGGGGAAAAAAAGTCTTTCCGTGACTTCCGTGAAAGAAAACAGATCAGAGAGGAAGGTGAGGGAGCATTGAAAAAAAACCTGCAATTTGGAAAGGGAATAGATTGTCTTACACACTTGTCAGAGACAGTTTCTCAGAGTAGGTTTAGCTAGGTGTTTTAGCTTGGATCTGAAGGATGCTTTTGAAGGCAATTTGTGATAGTCCCCACAGACTGTACTTCAGTACACATTGTGGAGCAGACTTGGAGATCACCTAATAGATTTCTTCAAAACAACTATCAGAATTGGCAGAAGAGAGGTTTTGAGCTAAGAAATGCAGGCGAATGGCTGCAAAATAGATTAACCTAACATAACAGCAAAATCCTAAAAGAAAAAGAAATAATTGTAGTGACAGAAAAAACAATACATTACTTAAAAAAAACCAAACACAGAGTATCCTTTTCCTTCCCAAAGATTCAAATAAAACCCAACCCAAGACAACCCAATCCAAACAAACAGAAAAAACCCCAAAAACCTAAACCCAAAGAAAACCTCTAAAACCACCAAAATAATTATTTTTACTATGTTATTTAATTCTGGGTGGTTTGGGAATCTAAGTAACTATCATAGTTCAGCTAACCAAGCAAGCTGAGAAGCCAAATACAGATTTATTTTACAGCTTATACAAGTAACACCATGCAGACAAATATACAGAGGGCTTATACAGGAAACATTATTACACTGGAAAGCAAATGAAAAAAATATCAGCAAACAGAGATGTTCAAGGTGCAATGAAGAAGAGCCAACGAGCTCAAAATCAATAACCTATACCTGCTTCACAGCACTAAGCCACCAAAAATCATTTAAGGAAAATAAGCAAGAGTTTGTTGGTACCCCACAACAGAAGGACAACAGCACCTGAGTGACTACAAAACAGAGCAGCCAAAGGCTGCCGAGCAGCAATGACATCTCCCTTGGCTCCCAGCCATGGCACGTGCAGCTAATCCCATCCCCACACATTTCCCATGTCCCAAAGAGGGTGGCCTCTCTACCATCACGGTCCAGGTTTTCCTCACCTCAGCGTCATTTATGCATAATAGAAAATTAAGCTGCAGCTCTCTTTGCACTGTTTTGCCTAGAGGAACCAGAACTCTGCAAAATAACAGACTTAAAAGAAAAATGGAGACAACCTGTTTCTGTTCTCTCCTGTCCTCACCCCACAAGCAACTCTTTTGGTCATACACTGGGCAATTCCCCCTATGCATGTACATGTGTGGGGGAAGACGGGTGCCTTCTGTGAGAGCTCAGCTGGCAGCGAGGACAGCAGAAGTCCATGTCCGGACAAGACATGCAGCACCAGCTGGTGCTGGGGCTTTGCCAACCACAGACCTAAGCATTCGGATGACGGTATTGAAGGACCATCTGCAAGCACATTAGCTTCCCTAGATTTCCTACCAAGCTAGGGGGCTTGTTAGGTTTTTTTCCAATAAACCACACTTTTTACTGTTTTGGTCCCGAGGACTGTATTTCTCCTGTCACCTCACTGAACGACCCTGCCCAGAGTCATAGGCAATGGTCCCCTCTACCAAATCCCAAAGCCCTCAACTGTGCATCCCCTAAGGAAACCGAGGGCTACTCAGAGCTCTTCAGCTGCCCCCTGCCATAACTGATTGTAGGCTCTAAGCTTCACAGCACAAACACTTGCCAAATCTGAGTCATAATTTAAGAAGAAACTACCTCAACTTTTCCCTCCTGAGCTGCAGTGTCAAGATGGGGTGCAGGGCCTACTCCAGAAAAGAGGAGGTGGAAGAGTCAGAAATGAAGGAGCAATGTTGAGCATGAAAAAAGCTGAGGGTGACCCAAGCAAGGGGAGTTTCGTCCTTGTTTCTCACCATGCAACTCTATTCTACTTGGCAATACATTAATTTTCCCCAAATCAAATCTTTGCCCATGACAGCAACTGGAAATCCTGCTCTTTATGTCAACTACAAACACCTTTGCATATTTTTTCTCTTCAGGATCCTAGTGAGGAGGAGGAGCGAGAGAGAGGCAGAGAGACGGTAGCCAGGGAAGGTCAATCTGCCACAAGCTCAATGAAATAAAATAATAATTACGAAAACAGTATAGACATATATTCAACTCACTTTAACACAAATATGGGGGAAATTGACTTCACATGAGTAGATAAAAAGATTTACCCCCGGAGCGTTTGTGGCCATCTTTTTTCCCTTTGCCTCCTGGGCAGTGCCATCCTAGGGGAGTGAGCTGGTGCCATTTTCCCTTCGTCTCCCTGTGGCAGGCACCATCTTGGAAGGGGTATTTCCACCATTGCGGGTTGTTCTTTGTTCTGGGGAAGTTTGTGAGACTTAGAAATTCTGCATCACGTGATTATTTACTGTATTTCTTTGCCTGTTGCAGTTTTGCTTGTTAGTAAATGCAACTTTTTGACTCTTATAAATCTATTTGTATTTCTCCTAATAGGTGGAAAGGGCCTAGTTGAAACTAAGGGGAGGGAACTCCTTTTAAAGTGTCGACCTCTTTAAATTCTATTAAACCAAGACAGACACACATGTTGTTGGTCTTCTCAATCCACCAACTGTTGTGGCACTGAAAAGCCCATTTTACAGACCATTCTCCAGCAATAAATAAAAAAACCCTCTGAAATCACCTTGCCTGGCTTACTATTCAACAGTAACATCGGCGATTTAAATCCTCAAAATTCTTATCTACACATGTTTATATTTTACTTAATGCTGTCTTAAATAAAACGTAAATGAAGAGCCCTTTGCTTTGACTTTTGTAGACTTCCAGTTCTAATGACAGTTTCTGTCACAAGACACTCAAAACATTAAGAATGACACCTTTCTACCAAATGTGTGAATATGAAATAAGCAAAACCATTGCAGCTTCAATAAATAATATATTCAAAAATAGCACAGACAAGCCACCATAGACTCTTGTGGTTCTTGCAAGTTTCATGATCACAGCTATAGAGGATACTTTGCATTTTTTTAAAAATAAAGTTTCTCTGCATTTTTTTTAATGCAGCAGAACACAAAAACCATGATCTTTAGTATTCCCAAAATCTCTTAGAGCTGCTCTGCAGTAACTTGTTACCTACAGCTGCCTTGGAGGACAAGGTATTACCTTAATAGAATTGCAAAAAGAAGTCTAATTCTACCTAACAGAATTACAAAGAAATCCAAAGTTAGAATTATCTTTCAGAATTGAAAATCAAATCACTTTGAGTCCATATTTATTTTATCCTTTCCTTCAATGAGTTTTGCAATGTTTCATATCAGTTAAGGAAACTGCTGAACTGTAATGCAGGCATTACATTGTCCTAAAAATAGACACTATAGAGAATATAATTCTACTAATATACTTTAATACGAGGGGTTTAGTCTGAAATACTTTCAGTGTGAAGCAGCTTAAATACAGCACTGTGAAAAATGCTATGAAAGTTCCTTGTTTCCTTCTCTTTGGCTCTCACATCAGAAATACAATGAGGACTATTTTTCTGAATGCAATGTTGTATCGTTCTGGTCTATATTTTATGCACCAATCAGCATTGAACACAAAACCTCCGAAGGATCAAAATTAAAATTTCAGATAAAGGTCACTAGGCAAGAGAAGTACGGAATAAAACCTATAAGGACCCATAAAGGCAGGATCATGGTAAAGATACGACTCAGAGGAATGAAATACCTACTTGCATAGATTTCATTATTTTTGCTTCTTTTCTGCATATTTTAAAATACATTTGACGTCCTCTAGACTACTGCATCTTGGAATTTACTGCTTAAGAATTAGGCATCAGTTTTAAATTCTGTAAACATATCTTCATGGACCAGGGCAGAGAATACACTCTGTTACTTTGTTAGTCAAAGGGAAATAGCAACATATATTCAGCATTGAAGGCTCCATCAGTCTGTGTAACCCAAGTCTTGAACAAGAATAATTCCTGATTGCTTATTTTTAGTACTCATTTATTTTGTGTCATTTAAAATGTTATTGTTTTGCTTTTGTACTCTAAAATAAACTACCAATTTGAAACCTTTTGTAAGTTTAACTATACTGTTCCATCTGAAAGCCCTACAAACATTACACTGTAACAGGAAGCCAGCTGTGCAAAGGTACAGTCTGGATGGAAATTCAACAAACAGAAATGCTGAAACAGACTGATTCGGTTAGCCATTTGCTTATACTGAGAACCCCTGTTATACTACAGAAAGGCATAGTGTAAGAATTGGAGCAGAATGGATTTGTGTATTATATTAGTACCCAACACGTCGCAGTTCACTCTCCCTGCATAAGCAATTTCCATTTCTGCTCTCTCAGGCCCAGCATGCTATTTGTGACATGAATGGAATTATATTGCTATTCTCAATTACTTAGATACAGGGCAGTATTTTGCACCAAACCAATCTCCTTCAAATTTCTTCACTTCCTCTGGAAATTATGTTGGACATAATCCCTAATGTAGAATGACTCAGTAAGCAGAAAGAGAGAGCAGAGCCCATTTTAGAGACAAACACTCAGGAAAACTGAGTAACAATAACATCAGCCTGCAGAACTTGTTACTGAAGGCTTGAGCTGTTGCTATAACTTCATTAATTTGCAAACATCTACTCTCCTTTTAAATTGCATCACAGAACTTGCATTCAAATGGAAAAAAAGTGAAGTGAAAGAATCCATTATCAGCGCTCACAGTGTAAATGTGTTCTAATCCAGTTCATGCTCCATCACAAGTCAAAGATTCTCGGACTATCAACCCCACAGGATGCGTGTCAGGTGAAAATACTTAACATGCATAGGCAAGCAGAGAGGCTCCAGATTCTGACAGAGAGAGGATCAGCCGATCTGAGCTTTCTGGGATTTCACATCTATTTGAAAAGCAACAAAGCCATACTCCTTCCACTCCCCCTACATTATCTCCATAGAGTGTACTCAGATGTGTTACAATTATTAACTAACGTGGGAGGCAGCTTGGATTCAATACAGAATTAATACAAGTTAACATGTTTAAATCACCAGTAAACAAGAAGCCATTACATTGTGTTTACAGCTCTCCCTTAAAATCACAAACTGTAGAGAGACCCCCTTTACAGATACCTGCTGGGTATGTCACAACATTTCAGCTCAACATCTAAATTACATATTGGAAGTCAGTGGTTACAACCTCGACAAAGCCATTGGTATTTTCTATATGGTTCTTCTTTTATCTGCTACAGATTACAGATGATATCTAATCAGCAAAAATGGAAAAATAATGGATGGAGTAAAGAACTATAGAGTTGGTCATAAAAGTATATAAGTATTATGAAGGAGGCACTTTTTCTCTGAATACTTGGGATTACCACTTCATGAATTAAAACAATTCTATTGCTCAGATAACTCAAAAGAAACTCAAATTCCTATGTCTGGCTAGTCTTTGACTTCTAAACCATCTTCCATTACTACTAAACCAAAATTAATTCTAACACCTGAAGAAATTCTGATCAGGCAAGAAACAGAACCACATAATCATATGCTGAATAAGAAGGGACCCATCAGAATCACAGGGTCCAACTCCTGGCCCTGCACAGGACACCCCAAGAGTCACACCATGTGCCTGGGACCATTGCCCAAACACTTCTGTCAGGCTCGATGCTGTGACTACTTCCCTGGGGAGCCTGTTCCACCAGGGCAGAGCAGAGCAGGACAACCCCGTTCCTTGCCTGGTTGGCGGCGCTGTGCTTGATGCCCCCTAGGGCACAGGTGGCCCTCGCAATCTACAATGGGTCCAGAGCTACATGTACATTGTTGGTCCGACACACACAATTGCTTTGGCAACTGCCAAACTCAGTTTGTGTTCTTTTCAGATGTGAAAGTCAATGTATTTTCCCAAACCCCATCAGCAGTTTCATAAAAAATGAATAGTTTTATTTACTTTTATGGTCTCTTCTTCCAAACTGGTCTGGAACTAACCAGCAAGAATATTGCGTGGAGAACAAAAAAAGGAAAACAGATACTTTACAAAAAAAAGGTGGTGGTTCCAAGTGGAATGATTTACCACCCTGCCTGCAAAACCAATCAAACTGCAGTTCCATGACAGCATATCAAAAACTCAGCAATCACTGAGTCATATCTTGAGAAGTCATCTGACATAACCATATAAATGTGCCATCCCTGAAGCATCAGTGACAACGATTACACTTCTGATACATGTATTTATCCATGGCTACTTAGTCAGATTCGAGTGGTTTTTTACTGCTGGCAGTTTTCCCAAGCTCTCAACTGACTCTTCACCCTCTCAGGACAAGCTGGTTAGTTATACCCAGTCCTGCCAAACCAAGAACAGATTGCCTGCTGCCTCTTTCTTCACTTAAGATACTTTCAGTGCCCTGTACACACTATCCCGTCTCCAGCTTAAACAATATTCAGTTAATTGTGGGGATTCCTTCTTCACTTAGTCTGTCCTCTAGAGACTTCCACGACCCTCCTTCAAACTTTCATCAGCTCTCTCCAGCACAGCCTGCCAAACGGGATACATCACCTGAGCCCACACTGAGCACTTTGCACCTCTCCTAAGGTTATATTCCTCTCCTCAGTTCAGCACCTCCCTTCAGTACCAATACTTCACAGCCAACCCAACTCGCATTACCTGCAATCCCCACAGAGGTTTTGGCAGACTTGTTACTTATCCAGCTTCTCCCTCCCCACAATTCCATGCACCTTGCTTTGGCACCTCCTGAGGGGCACCTCCCATCCTCTCTGAATATTCACTGTAGTTTTCTTTTCTTCCTACACCCTGGTGGATCCACTTCAAGACTGCTGTCTCTCCACTCTAGTTTTCAAACTTCTGATGAAAATCGTGAGTACTACTGTCAAAATTCTGAAAATACCACCTTGATGCAGGTTTCCACTTCAATAATGAGATTCCTCTCTGTGGATTGCCTACCATGTTTTACAGCTGAGATTACAATGAATCTTGAAGTGCAACATGAAATCCACCCAGACTCTCCCCACTGCCATTCAAACTAATAAAAAATTAAATAAATTTAGACCAGGGGCTTATCAGGAAACCTTCTACAAAGTGAAGCAAAATATTAAATTTAAAATTTAAAAAAAATATCCCCCCAAAAAATAGCTGACTTAACTCATAGTAAGAGGATACCTTTGCAGCTCACCTTTATCAGAGGAAAAAAAAATTGAAAACATGTGAAAAAAACATCATCAAAATAAATCACAGCCTTTGAACAATTTACATCAGTAAGTGAAATTAAAAATGTAGAAGTCAACAGAATAATAAAATCATATATTGATAAAATAAAACACTATATTTAAAATCCTTTAAAAAATGAAACTAGAGTAACTCACTACAACTAGATTAATTCTGCCATCTTTAATCTGCTTTTAATCGAAATCTCTTGAGTAACTCATGACAAAGAATACTTTGTCTGTCAATCATCTGTCAATTCAGACAATAATATCCAACACAGAAAACAAAATACAAAACAGAACTGAAAATGCCAACCCTTTCCACTAAGACGTGCTAATACATCAATTTTGACGGCCTAAATTCTACTTTATTTCAGGGAAAAGGTTATACACGAAATCAATCTACTGCCTTGAAAATTTATTTCTAACAGATGAGTTTTCCTCTCTGTAACCCACTATTTTCAATTATTTGCCACTATAGCAGCAGTCACACATCAGTGAGAGTGATAGCAAGGATTCAAAATTACTTCAAATATTTAGTGAAAAATGTAAGAAAACAGAAAGAAAAAAAAGAAAAAAGTCTTTTGTTTTCAAAAAACCAGGTTTGATTTTCACAAAATTCTGCATTTCTTCTGAAGTAATTGAAACTACTCTCTTGACGAACTCATTTACTTGTAAAAACATTGTTGGGGCAAATAAAAATACTACTCTTAGCTGCATGACCTTTTTATGAAAGATGACTGCAACTGCAAAATGACGTGTACTGAAACTAAAAACAGTCCCCTAAGTATTCTAATAATCTCCTTCAATAATATTTTATTCAATTAATCATAACGTAAGTTTCAGACAGAAAGAAAAAAAGGAAGTAAAAAAGCAAAATAAAGTAATCATGGTCTCACATTTAGATTATGGAGAATTATAAATAAATAATTTTTAAAATCAAAACATTTAAATTCTATTTTTAGAAACATAATTGGAATTCTGTACTTCATATAGCACCAATTCTTTAAAGATCTATGGAGAATGCAAATACCAAATCATCAAAGCCATAAGCAAGAATTAATTTATAAAGCAGAAACAATAAAATTATCATCTGTTCATAAGCAGTTTTGTGCAGAGCCAATTATATATGTGAAGTATACATGTTTTTACTGAAGTTGATCCCACTCAAAAAAAATGCTGGGACAATTAAATCTTCATTAGATATTTAATATATTCTGTCCCTGATTTTCACTTACCGTTCACCACAAAGAAAACAAAGAGCCACTCAAGTCTATAAGATTACAACCTATAAATAACATTACACTGGAAAAAAACACCCTGCGATTAAAGAGGCTGGAAAGTAGGCTGTTTTGCTAATCCACAAACAAGTTTTAAGTGATTAAACATTTGTTTATTTCTCACACTTAACTTTTTTAGTCACTGGCCAATTTTTATTTTAAGAGTCTCAAAGATAATGGAATTTCTTAAAGCTTCAGAAGCAATCCCAGCAGGTGAAGGGGGAGGTCCAGCAGCAGCTGGTAGGCCAATCCACACATGGCATGACCAGGCCCATAGCTCAGCAGGTCTTTGTCTTGACCCTATACCCACCCTCTTCTCCTTCATGACCAACTTCCTGGCTTTCTAGAGAGATGTCTAGTAAGGATATGGAGAGTGGACAAGAAACAACAGACCAGTATAAGAACAGTAGAATTATGAAATCCTTATGAATCTTACAAAAATCAGGCTTCTTGTGTCTTTGTGTAATTTCTTATGAGTGCTCTGCAAAGCATCAGAGGAATCACAGATCCATGGCTGTATTCAGTGCATCACACAGATCCTCAGTGCCAGCCTCCCTTCATTTCACCAGTCCTGGCTTTGGATCAGACAAATCTCTCAGATCCTCTCATGGAAGTTCTTCCCCATAGCAGCACTTTTCTGTCTATACTGTGCTAGCCACCCTGTGTCATATTTCATAACTTCACTTTCACTCATC
Source organism: Setophaga petechia (assembly GCA_024362935.1). Taxonomy (NCBI): domain Eukaryota; kingdom Metazoa; phylum Chordata; class Aves; order Passeriformes; family Parulidae; genus Setophaga; species Setophaga petechia. The sequence goes on from JANCRA010000004.1 coordinate 37,983,802, forward strand.
TCCAAACATAAACTAACTGTATTGTGAAAGTGAATAGTCCAGACAGCCTACTGCTTTGAAATATTAAGATACTGAAAAATATTTAAATTTTTAAATATTTGGGGCTGACACAGTTCTATACCAGTGCGGTAGGGATCAGAAGGTGCCCCACCTTCTCTTGTCAGGTGCTGATGCCAGGGCAAAGGAGGAGGCAGGCAACATGGTCATACATGGGAAGATATTTGGTTTGCCTGTTGAAACATTTTCAACTGCAGGTCCATTTTATGAGATTCTATACAAATTTCTAAGTATCACACTACCCAAAAGTTCAGCTCCTTCATTGTGTACAGAATCCATTCACTTTAATTAATGACTTTCCTGTTTGGTTTTACTCCAGAAGTGATTTCTTCTAAATTCTGCAATCTGCCTATAGAATTTTTCTGAGTTCTGACAAGACTATGAAGTAGCAGTAAGCTATAACAGAAAGCAAAAGATAAAGCATAGGAGGAACTGAACAAGAGCACAACTCAAGTACAGAAATGCAGCAGTGTCACTTCACTGAAAGACCATCTTCCCATTCACCTATTAACTCCCAGGAGAAGCTAAAAAGATAGCTAGAAAATAGGGCTGAAGTGTGCCTCTTCCATCCCAAAAGAACACATAGGATTTCATTGCTAGCTTTTGTATTAACCCCTACATTCTGTCCCAGATGAACAAACCCCTGATGAATTCTGCACAAGGTAGTGTGGTGTCATGATTCTTATTAATGCCAAAAACACTGATGAAATTGAGTAGAAACTTAGAAGTAAACAAACAAAATTGTAATTAAAAGCTTTTGCAAGTTTCTGCATAATCTAAAAAATACATCCATGTTATTAAACACAGACAATTTAACACACCACAGTCATTTACGTGTAAACTATTATGACTATTGTTTCAGGAAATTTTTTCAATCTATCTACATTCCCACAAATATGATCTGGATAAGAAGGATTTTTTTTTTTAAATTCCCTCAAACTTTATAAGCCTGAGGGAAGCCTAATGTTCTCCATCTTAGAGGAGAACAACTTTTAACTGCTCACAGCAAAAAAACCTTATTAACAGAAAAATTGCCTTTAAAAGCTGCCCAGAGTCCAAATTTATGAGCTTCTACAGTTTTGAAGGAATTCTGTTTGTGGTGGGTTTTGTTTGGTTGGCTCAACAAAAATTTGAAAAAATCATACATTAACCAAACCATTCTGTTAGGACAGTGCATACATAAGAAGAGTATGGTCTACATGCAGCTCACAAGGGGGAGGAAGAAAGTTATTTACACATTTCTTTTTTGAGAGCAACATAAAAAACGAAAGCAACAAAACAAACAGAAAAACAAACAAACAAACAAAAAAACCAAAAAAAACAACAAAAGAGCAGAAATGTGGAACTTGTATGGCAAGATTTCTTTCAAATAGAATACGGGCATGTTCTCCCGAGGTCCACAATGCCCCTGTGCCACCTCAGCTCAGTTTCCAAGTAAGCCTTTGACAGTATAAGTAACAAGCATATAGATTACACAGCAAGGAGGGACCTCCAGTTTATTCTAAATAAAAGGAAATCATCAAAATTGAATACAGTTTTGTGCTAATGGCAGGATTAGAGCAAAGCTACAGAGATTTAAATCAGATGCCTCTGAATTGTTTTCTCCTCATAAAAAACATTGCTTCTTCTAGATTCCTGGAGAAGGCAAAAATCACTATTTGGGACTTGGCTAGTTCTGCTAGAAGCAAAACAGTGAGACCTGCTAAGTCAAAAAATCTTTTAAGACTCTCAGACATTTCTATTTCCTACTTTTTCAAATATCTGAAGATTTGCAATCCTGGGATCCCCAGGAAAAAAATCTCATTTAGGTAAGATATAGCTAAGCTCAGAAAATATGCTGTTGATAATACCTTTCACTCCCACTAATTTCCACCTCAGAGATTTTGTATGTTGAGGCTCAAAAGCATAGCCTCAGCTATTATCCAGGGTTTCCACAATGCCATGCTCAGCTAGCCTATTCATAGCTTGGAAAAAGGCTTTACAGAGCTTTACTACAAGTTATTCAAGAGCAAGCAGTCAGTGAAAATGTAAACAGAAGCATGCAATGTAATAACTACTCTCAAAATAAACTAAGTGGTACTTTAAATTAAAAAGGTCATCTCCCACACAAAGAGGATTATCAATTCATTACTTTTCTCCTTACTCTGTCAACACTGAAGCAGCAATGTCACATCCACTGCTTTTTATTGTTGCTTTACACAGAAAGAAAACAAAGAGAATGTATTTTTCAGGTATTTGTACTATTTTCCAAATAATACACATTCAAGTTAAACCTCTGCACAAGCTTTAGTGAGCCTTACCACAAGTCATGGAAGACGGTGAAATCCCTTAATAATAAGCTCCAGGCATCAGGCAGAAGTTGTTTAATTACACGTTCTGTATTTACTGAAAAGATAAAGCTAACTTTATTAGTATGCTGGTTGAAGTCCCAAACTCTGCACTTAAGCTGCCCAACCATTCCACCACTCTCTCAATGACTTCAGATCAAGGTTACATATGCAGCAACATCATCAGCAACTTACTATAAAACTTAGAACCAAACCCAGAAGTTGAGAGGTCCTGGCAGATTTTCTGGTGCCTTGAAATGCCCCACACAGCACAGCAGAAGGAGAGTAGTCACAAATCGCAGCTGGCAGGCAGGTCACCAGGACTGCACAAAACTTCTCTGTTTCACTGAACAGGCTTTGCATCAGAAATCAGAGCTGCAGCAGGTCTTTTGGGGCCCCCCACCAGCGCCAGCAACCCACACGGGCACACAGCTATGGGGACCACACAAATTTCAGCATGCTACTTCGCTGTTATTCCAATTCTAAAGATCTAGAAAGGGCTGTCAAATAAATGGATTTCATACAATTTCAAAAGTGGGAAGATCTTAAAAATATAAAAGTAATCAGTAACTGTGTATACATTTTGTAAAAGGTGCTTTATTGAAAACTGTAGTTTTTCAGCTCTGACTCAACACCCTCTGTTGGAAAAGCTAAGGGGTAAGGGAAGAAGAAACAAAATGTACAACCTCTTACACTGCTCAATACTTGCAGGTAAAATACATCCAAGGAATCAAGTAACATGCCATACAGTGATTTCCTCAATTCTGAGTAGCACTGAACCCACAACAGCAGTTTCATACAACTGCAGTCACACCATGTGCAATCAAAACTTCAGCACTCACTCAACAGAGACAGCCTTGATGCCTGATTATTGCCTTTCGGTCTGCTGCAAGTTGTGGTCCTGCAACAGGCAGCACTGCCTGCTTTGTATGCTGAAGGTATTACAGTGGGGGGGTAACATGGAAAATGAAAGTCAGGATGATTACAGCAATACAGAAATCACGTTAGTAATTCTTCTACTACTAACAAACATTTCTACAATGTCAGATTTTAACAGCATAGGAAGAAAGATTTGGAGAGAAGCAACAGTAAGAATCCTCTGGGTTACAATGGCACTGCTTGAACCTCCTGTGAGAAAGAAAAGAGAAATGTTCTAAAATAGCTCAAGGCATATTGCAACCAAAATATCTATTTCACCTCTTCATAAAAATATTTTCCATACAAACACACAGCACCTTCTTTTGATAGGTAGCTGCGGCAGTCAAAGATACTTCAGCTAGAAATTACATTCTCCCTGGAAAGAAAATCTAACAATCAGGAGCTAAAAGAGTTTTGTTACACTATATTAACTCCCAAATCCCATAAAGAATTTTCCAAACCTATTCCCTAGAAGCATTTCTGCTAATTCATCACTACTATTACAACATTTACAATTATTTTTTTCCAACACTTTTAACCCGGAAAATCCACCTGTTTTACCACTTTCAAATAAATTAACTAACCCTCTTTCCATGTTGGCTATTATTTCATTGAGAGTGTTTGCCTAATTTTTACTATTTTTGTCTAAATTCTTTTATACCCAGCATTTGATTGCACTCCCTCTGCCACTCACTGTGAATCCATCTGGTCCTTACACATGAAAGCTGATTTTTTTTTACAGGTTTTGCTTCCCCTGTATTTTTGAAGGAGGAAAGGCAAGTGGCACAAATTGTGGTAGTAATGTGTGAAATTATGTCAAAGATAGATCCATTGGTACAGGGAATCCTTGCTAAAAACATCCCAATCAGCTGCAGAGGAATATAAAAAATTGCTACAAAGCAAAACCATATGCAATTACGCTACAATCACCTGATCTTACTTTGTAAGACCAAACAGATAAGGTACATTCCCAAACTCTATTGTATTTTACTCAAACTTGAAAGATCATCCTAAAAGAGTTGACAAGTGAAAGAGTCATGGAATGCTGCTTCAAGGACAAAAATAAAGTTCAAAATAATTTACCACATCATCAAATTGTTGTCCTCATGGAAAAAACACATCAGAAAACTACAGGTAGTGACAAATAAAAGAAGAAAAGAAAAGCTGCTTAAATAAGTTTCAAGGATAAATTCATCCTGGATTGTAAAACCAAAACTATGTGAAAATCCCTCTGAAAGAGTTGTTCAAGCTGAGGACTGCTCCCTACAGTATTGCTGAAGCCCTTGCACCACTGCGTATTCGCTCCTCTGAACATGTATCTTCTCTTGCTCCCTGGGAGATTATTTCACAGTCTGGTAGACATCAGTGTTGAGATTTTTTTTTTCCAATGCTTAGTTCTTTCTCTATCTCACCATATCATTCACAGTTAAATCCTCCTCAGTGTACATAGCTTTGATTCAGACTGTTTCTACCAGGGTTTTTTATGGTTACAAGGTAAGATTATTCCTCTTTACTAACAAAAAGGAGATAACATTTTGTTCCTCAAATTATTAAGCATCATTTCTGCCCTGTGAACATCTTTGTGTTATTTGTACAAGACAAGCAACCTAAGCTGTAAAATGCACATAACTTAGGCAGAGTTCAAAAGTTAAATGCATTTAAAGCAAAGAGCTTCAATATCAAGACTAGAAACTTGTTATCAAGATTCTCATTACTCTTTAATCAGTTCTTGTACTCCTTGTTCAAGTACTCTCTTCAAACAGGTAAAATATTGTGCAGAGTGAAACCTTTTCCTCACAAGAGACATTAAAAGCTTTGGACTTTTGAGATGCCTCAAATGTAAAGAACTGAAGGAAAAAAAACCCCACCTTTTTAAATTTAGAAACAAAATGCCATTTTCACAGGGTAGACTACCCAATTTCTGCCCAAAATTAATGTAGCTCTTTCTTTGACGGGGTAAGGTTTACCAGGTAAAATGGAGAAAGAATACAGGAATGCATCTGTTCCTAATAAACTGAATAAACAAGCCAAACCCTCACTTAAACCAGTGTAGAATCACAGCAGCAACAGCATAACTTCATTTGCTGATCAGACACTACAGAAGTGCCATGCACTCGATATGCAGACATGAACAAGAGAAACTGTCCATGCCAGGCACAATGAGGTCTTCTGTTCCTGTAATTCACTAAGCACCTTAATCAGCAAGGCAGAAGAAAACCAAATGCCATCTTATTCACGTACACAGAGATAGCAACCCAACAATATATTTAGTATTAATCAAAAGAAGCAAATATAAAACTGAGAAAAATTTCTTATTTGACCATAAATTCACAAGGCCACAGAAAAAGGAAAGACTTTCCCTGAGTCTGATATATCAGAGCTATGCATAATGGTCACCACCCACTACCAAGTATTACATAACAAAGATTTATTTAGATGCTCTAGGCCAGTGGCTCCAAACTGCAGACTGCTGAGCTGTTTCCATGTTCAGAATAGTCAAGCATCTGTCAATTTTTAAGCTCTAACATACTGCCACTAACCCTGTCATGACTGTCCAATAATTTTCAACAGTTAAAGGTGGTGGTTTTTTCTGAAAAATATGCTTTTAGATTAAATGCAATTCTCTCCCCAAACCTCCAACAGAGGTTCACCAGCTCCTTTGCAAAGGCTTTTTTCTAACCACACGTACTGTGAAGTCATGAACAGGGCTACATTTAGAGCCAGAAGAATTAATCTCCTAAGGACAAAGAAGAACAAATAGAAAACATTATGTTACTTACAAACCAGATACAAATGGGAGAGAAGAGAAAAAAAAGGATTACTAAATCTCCACCACAAACAATTCAAAGGCATGTAAAATACAAAGTACCTACAGCAAAACTATTCATGTAAACAAAACACACCAGATGCAAAATACAGGATGTACATGAGATTATGTTCCACTTGTCACAAGTGCCATGGAAATGGAGCTGAATGGTGACGATGCTATATGCCTTAGAAGGAGGAATGCTATTTTCACATTCTACAATTAGGAATGGGAAAATACAATTATAACTAGCATAGAGGAAGGTTTCCTCTGAGGTTCCTGGGTCTGAGACTGAAGAATCTGTGATCATAATGATAACACTGGAAACAAAAAAAGAAGGCATTGCTACCACTCTGAGTCCCCACGTTAAAATTTCCAACAATACCACTGCCATCTCATAAAACATGTACCAAAATTGGTGTAGTTTCACTCCATTTTTGTTTCTGACACTTAAATGCCTCCTCACAACCAAAAGTGTCAAAAATCTTATCAGTTCCCAGTGTCAGTACTCATTTGGTAGGCTATAACTATCAGCAAGAGCAGACTTGGGAGCCACTACAACAGCATTCACAAACTACTGCCTGTGAGGAAAGCCTATCACAGCTGATGAGCAACAGAACAAAAGCTTAGACTTCCAATGTTTTAGTCTCTCCTTAGCAGAAAATAGCTTCCAGATTCATACGATGGAAGCTTACTATGTTGGTCTGTACATCTCTTTCGGCAGGACTGCAGCCAGAAGATGGGCTCTTTGGATAATGAAAGCATGTCAGAAACCTTTTGGGAGATTCCTTCCTCTTAGTTAAAAAAAGTTCCTATTTCATGAATGTTGTTTTAAAACAGCTGTGGTCATTGGTTCTTCAAGTGTCTTCAAAATATGCATTTAACAAACAAGTGTGCAAGAATAAACAGACTTCAGAAATTATAGCACTCTAAATATATAATTTAGGCACAACAGCAGGTGCTTTTTACATTGTATGCTAAGTCCTTGTTATGTATTTGGCATTGCCTTGGTTACAGCAAGTAACAACACACCAACAGGCTGTGTCATCAAAATACACCAGATGGATGCTCCACTTACACAAATCTCTTGCCTTCCCCACTCCTCTCCTCCAAATAGGATGTAACTTTTTAAGAGCAGGGACAGGCATCAACATGGAAAACCTATGTTGATAATCACTTCCCTGCCAAAGTGTAATCACTGTACCAATAACTTCAGTCAAAAATAATGCTAAAATTTGGACTTGATAACAAAAGCCACAGTGCTTGCAAGGCTTCGTGAAGTCTGACCAGGTGAACATGAACTACACACAACTGAAAGTCTCAGTCAAATCTCTTTTTTTTCCTAAATAACCTGCTTCTGTGGCCAGCCTCAAGCTCCCTGCACACTGCTGGAGAAGGTGACTGGTTTTTTTTGCACTTTCAACATCCCAATTTGTCTTCCTAGAGGGGGGAAAAAAATCAACTAGACTCCTCTGTTTCCCATATTTTCCCCACTATGAGCTCACATATGCTACTGATTGACATCCAAGCAGACCAAACATATGAACAGGGCAAGGCCTCTTCCTCATTGGGTGGCACTAGTGGAAAACAGAAGGGTTTTCCATCAGGCTGCAGAACACTTCACACTGAGCAACTTTTCTCTGTAACCACAGCCCTCCTTCCTAAAACCCCCAGTATTACAGGCTGTTCGAACTAAATGCAAATAATTATAGGTAACTCACAGCACAACGCCTCACATTTCAAAGATGTGATGGTTTTGCACTGGCAACAATGTCTTCCCATCTGAGCATGAATGGCCACAGGTGGCAGGTGAAGACCAGTGAAATCTGCCTGAAGGGGTGAGTTTTATCTGGACTGCACACACTGCTCCGTACGTCGCTACATCTGAAAAGTTAACACAGACAAGGAGGCCACCAAGGTTTGTACACTGCTACACTGTAGCAATTGTGTGAGATATTGCAAAAAGAAATTAAGTCACGGGATTCCTGTCATACACTGGAGAGAGGGAGTCTTCAACAGAAAGAGTAAATAAAGTGACTATGGGTTTGCGTATGATTGGAGGAGGTTAGTCTTTAAGGTAGGAGGTAGGTGCCTGATTTTTTGATACACTGAGCATAGCAACACAGACACAGAATATTACAAAAACAGAAGAGGTTTTTGTGTATTAAAGCAGGGCTTTTTGTGTATTATCCTTCAGTCTTTACAGTTCATATGATTACTAAAATTTCAGATTGATTTTGGAATTATTTTAACTGACTGAAAAAAATATGATACTCTTCCTTCCATCACAAGAAACTCTGAATTAGTCAGATCCTATGACTATCCCATCCTGTGAATCCCTTCCTTGTAACTTCACCCTCTGGTTTTCAAGTGTAAAATACCTAAAAAACTATACATAACCCTTAGTGTTTCAAATGCCCAACGGCCCTAAAATTACTGTTGTACACACCACTATTTGAAAACACAAGGCTCTTGGGCAAGCAGCTAAAACCCTTTCTTTCACATACAAATGAAGTTCTGTTTCTTAACGCAAAAAAGGAACTCCTACCTTACTGTTGTTCATGGTATTCTGCTATCCATATCAAAACTGGTGTACATATATGAACTTGCGCTACAGTGCCTGAGGATGCCACTGCTTACAGGATCATAACACAGATTTAATACTGAAGATCAAAATTGAGTCGTGAACTGTCCAGGCTTCAACAGTTACATACTAGAAGGGAAAAAAAAAAATTTGAACCTCTAGTCATTATTTTCATGGATAAAGTGGCTGAAGAAAATGTATGTTCAATAAAATATGAATTTACACACCAAAAATGTGACATATAAAAATTGTGTTTGCTCCATGCACAAAAAGGTTGTCCACTTTTAATTCCTAGAGAACCACCAAAAGTCAATCAAGTTTTGAAGTAGGGACTTTCTACTTTTCTGAAAATCTACTGTATGAATGTTAACTATATAGAAGCTGCAATTGTGCTTCTAGTATTTAGTTTTCAAACAACCATATTTCCATGCTGACACTCAGCTTAAACTCCTTCTACTGGCTATTAGGAGGCAATTTATCCTGAAGGGGGTCTGACAGGGAACCAGATCTCCTTTAGGAAACGCTAAATGACACTGTCCTTGGTCAATGATGGCTAACAATGAGACACCAGTGACACAGGCACTGTCATACCCAGAGCAGTGGAAGACATCAGCTGATGCTCCATGTCACCTGGATAACCAATGTAACCCAAAGAGTCATCCAATACATTACTGAGAATACTTTATATTTTAAAAATCACACACACACACATCCTAAACAATATATTTTTCTCTTATCTTTCCAGCTTACCTACTTGGCCTTCCTTGACATAAAAAAATTTTGTTTAAGAAGCTGGGTTATTTTGACTTCAAATCCAGAAATAACCAAGTCTGCAGCTAACAAGAAATACTAGGGTTGTTGTTTTTTTTTTTAATAGAGTAGTTTGATTTTAATCCAAAATATGTTTGAAATATTGTTGATCAAAGCATTAAGTCTGTGTTACTCTTAAATATAAATGTTTCATGTAGCTTTTAAATTTGCATTCAAAAGCAGCTTAACCTAAGCTGAAATAAAGACACGCAGTCTTTACAGTTTACTAAGGTAAAGAAATAGAAAGATATGTAAGGATCTGTTAAGTCCACACTCAACTTTAACTGCAACTAGAATCAGTATGGGCCAAAGGGCGTCACACTGAAAATACAACGCATTAGAACTGCCTGACTTGGACATGACTTCGAGCTAGGGCTAAGCAGTCAGACTAACCATCAGGAAGCTGCAAGTAAAAGTCTAAAGCCTGGATGCTGAAGCTAATGCAGAGTCAATATTATGAAGTACAGCGCTGTCCTATTGGGCTAATGCCCATCTCCTTGCCAAGAAGGCATCAAGCCCAAACATCTCCTTCCCATGCACCTTGGTCCCACAAGAGGAAGATTTTGAGGACTTGGGGATTTTCTCATTGTTACAAAATAAAATTAAGATGCCAAAATCTGAATGATGCTGTGGCAATCTCATAAGTGGATTACATTAATCATTTATCAGCAAGGAATGATAATTATTAAGCAAGAGCAGAACCCTGAGCTCACCCTTATTTATCATTCTGAGACGAAAGGTGAATACAGAACAGCTGTGAATATCAGAAATACACACCAAGTTTGGGGAAAGGGTATGTAAAATGTCCACTAAAAATGCAATGGAATTACAAAGCTAAAGGCTGGTTTTGCACTGATGCCTATCTAATACAAATTTCTGTCAGCTCATCACAGCAACCTTAGTGGGAGAGATTTCCTCATTAAGTTAAATGTGACTGCATTGCACATACACGCTAGGAATGCTGTTTAATAAATCTTCCATTTCTTAAAAACAGTGCTCTAATTTTGAAACCGCTGCAAAAAAAATTCACACCAAGAACTTAAGTTTCTAAACTAGTGAGCAATAATTTCCTCCATCTTGACCATCTAAAAAAAATAAATTTGAGGTCATTGAATTGGCTAATACAGCAAACACACCTGTATTTCAATGCTTTCCTAAGGGGAATGGTAGTGGCAAGAAGGACTTAAAAACCAGCACTCAACAGGAGGAGATCACCGTTACCCTGACATGGCACATGGCCCTCACCCCAACACTCCTGCTGCTCCAAATGCCAGCAGCAAAGCAAGCAGCTTTCTGCAGGGCAGCTTCTTCAGCAGAGGATAAGGAGGGCAGGCTGGAGGAAGGCCTATGTCCAGCATCATATCGCATCCCACCAGGACTCTAGCAGAACCTGCTGCATGAGCTGGTATTGGATACCCACGAGTGGCACAGCACTCCATCTTGACAGTTTCCTGCCCTGATTAAGCCAAGTTACAAACACGGCATGTGCAGCCCTTGTCTCAGTCACTCGCTTTGAGCAGAGCTTAGATCAGATGGCATCCAGGGATCCCTTCCAATTCAAATTACTCTGTGATCATAAAAAAGCTGGTGTGAGAAAGCTGTTAAGAAAAGACAGGGGAAAAAACCTCAGCTCCCCACACACCATACAACAACAAACCAATCTCCTCTTCCAACAGTGGAGGCAGTACCCACCCTCCTAACATTTACCTGGGACAGTAGCATATAAAAAACCTACTGGTTTTGCCTGTTTTTTGGATTTGAAGTATTAGTTAAAGCATTCTGCGGATGTTAGCCTGAGAAAAGCCTGGAGCAAGAGCTTTTACTCCATGCTTCTTCACCTGACTCTAGTGAGAGCTTTTTTAGTCTCAGCTCTTCTTTTAAAAATGTTTTTCCCAATTTAATTTTATTTACTCTAAAGAGTCACATTCAAGACTTCCAAAGCACCAAGGTTTCAAACATGATCAAAGTCCCATCAGAATAGACACTACACAAATACACGGTAACACTAAAACTGTTGGCATGAACTGCAACTTACGTATCAGAATAAATAAAGAAAAATTTTTAAATCCACAAATAAAACTTGAGCATATATTAGGAAAACCAAGTCACAATTGTGTATGTTTAAAAACTTGCATTATGTTCTTTCTTTTTTCTTCCTGCTTCCTTTTACCCAGATCATAAGTTCTTGTTCATCCAAATTTTGAGAAAGCATGTTTATTAAGAAAAAACTCAAATCAGAATGACCACCATAAGAATTATCAGAAAGCTATTGTCTTAGGTACAGAAGTGAAAATTCTTGCAGAGAAATGAAAATATTTAATCAAATCAAAACAAATAAATACTAGATATTGAACAAACACCTTAACCACATACATACAGAAAGGCATTTCTCACCGTGACATGCATCCCCAAAATGGAAAAAATAAGGCAAATGTGAGTCAGTGTAGGGTAGTCAAATGAGCTTTGCCAAAATGAGCAAGTTTTGTAGCCTCCATGGCTCTGCTGTTCTCGTGTTTTTCTGACCTGTGTTCAAATTTGAGTTCAGAGTTTGAAAATTAAATTCAGCAGGCATGTTCCTGATGTACAAAAAAGGTTCAGAAGAGTTTGAAAAAACTCTGAAAGCTAGTTGGAAAAAGGAATTACCACCAAAAGGATTCAGCCTAAATTCTGGGGATGTGTTGCCCAGTTGTGACTAACTCACAGATTTTAATGAAGTCTCTCACTCGCTACAATTACACTTTTCGCAGATGGGTGACAAGGTGGTCATCTTCTTAAGGAAAGTAGAATTTATGGAAGCACTCATCAGAAAGGAAAGACACAATTCTTAATTGCTGGCTTGTAAACAAGATCTGATGGACCAAACAGCCCACGAACAGGCTGGAAAACACAAAGGGAAAGGTATATGGCTTAAAAAAAAAACAAAAAACTTAAACGCTCTGAATTTTTCATTTTAATTGGAGAACATCAAAGGACATCTCCTCCTTTTGCTAAGTGATAGGAAAAACAGAGGCTCCCAGTGTGGTTTACCTCATGCAGACTAGATATTGTTTTAAATACTTCTAATACATTTATTTCAGCTTCCTCGATGATGTTCAAAGCCCCACCGCTTATCCATAGACAGCTACTTACACAGGCTCGTGGGTGATGGAAACTTCTCCCAGTACATATTTTTAATTAGACAGAAATCACCACAGGAGACATGACAGACCAGGTGAGATGCCACCTGCCTAGCAGCATCTCCGTAGAAACGGAACTCTCTAGAAACAGAATTGCACTTTCACTCCTCCTCTCATGTCAACATGGATGGTTTCTAGCAGAAAGGGTTTAGTGTGAAAACACACGTTCTTATGGTTCTGGAGTATCTTCATCTAAGTCCTCTGCCATCCACAGCTGTCATGCACCCATTGTACTGCTTTTGTATTTATTTCTTCAGAATTAGGACAGACATTATCATCATGTGCCTGCATTTGTGAAAGCAGCATATAAAGATTCTTCCCTAGGCCCCTTCAGTAAAGCAACAAACATGCAGATTTTTGGCAGAACATTGATGTGTGCAGTGGAAACAGAAAAATACTATCACACCGCTCTTAGCAGCTGACTTACCAAATCAATCATTATTGTAAAGAAAAACTAATCAATCTGTTTCTCAGAAACCTTTAACCCCTATGCAATACATATAACTGGCAATCTGTTGGAAATAAATGAGCAAAGGGTTGTTTGCTAGAACACTCACTAAGAAGGAATCTTCACCTTCTAGGAAACCAGAAAAACACATTTAAAAATGCATTTATCAAGGCTTCATTTAAGCCTATGGTAATAAGATCTTGTTCAAAGTTAAGATTTAATTTATCAAGCCACACTGCCTATGGACAACATGTATTAAACTGAATATAATATTAATTAAAAATTATTATTTAAAACTTCTAATATTTTAATAGACTTTTTTAAGATCTCAAGAAGAAAGATCTGATTCTTTTAATTCATAATCTCATATAAATCCAGAGCAGCTATGATCAATAATAGACAATTCATGCACCAAGGGAAAAATGCTGAATTTGAAGTATCTAGGCCATGGGATACAAGTGAAAAGTTTGAGCTCTCAGCTTGATTTTTCCTGCATTTTGTCTGTTTGAAGACTCTGAACTTTATATTGTAATTCCTCTTTTTGGTTTTTTTAGCATGTTCATTAGGTTACTAACCCTGAACTCACATACATATAGCAACATGGTGTTTATTTTCCCACGTTTTCTGGACTTACGATTAGTTTTTTCCTGCTTTTGCTTGCAATAAACATTACCACACACTAAAAGCCAAGCAACAAAACCACTGCAAATGACTGGCCACACTGGCCTGTTAAAAACACAAAACAAGCAGCTGAACAGGAGATTTCATTTTGTTTTACCCTCATGACTTTTCTGCTGGCTGTAGTGCTGATAAGCACTGCTTATAAAACAAAATGTTATCTACATTTCAAAGATGCACATAGTTCTCATATTGAGGGCTTTTTAAGTTTAAGAACATAAGCATTGCATGTGACTGTGGCTTAAAATGGTATCAAAGAAGTAAGAAGCCAGCTCCTGGTCAAATTAAAATCTATTCAAATCTCATATGCAAAGAGTTCAGGTTTCTCATTTGCGCTCCCATTTAGATAGATGACACAAACTTTAGCCTCAAAATTAGTACTCCCTTTATTCAAAGTGTTATGGATTACTTACATTACCACAGAGCAAACAAAATCTTCAGATTTATAAGATCCTCAAAATAATAAGGGCATGGTGGACTACAAGATGGTGGACTATAAGATTCTCACTTCTGGCATCCACCACATCCCCTATCACAAAATCTCTTCTAAAGCATTAGCCCTCATGTTTTAAATACATGAAGACAATTCTATTCAATTTAAAAAAAAAAGAAAGAAAATGAAAAAAAACTACCAGAATGCATTCCCTTCCCAATATATATGAAATTGCAAACTTGTCATAAAGGATTTCATATTAAGTAACCAAACTAATTATACTAAAAAGCTTTGGCATGTTTCCCTCTTCACACACCAGAACTATCTTTTCTATCCACCTAGATGTACCAAATCACCTTCCCAACATTCTTACATTTTTGAGCTGAAGAGCTAAAATTTTTGATAGCCTTTCAATAGGCTGGCCTTGCATCTGTTAAAAGACAGCATAGTAGCCAGAACGTTTGCTATTTTAAGGGAAGATAACGCACTAATGTAAAATAGAAATATCATTTTAAGCTACAACTAGAAATGTCCAAAACTCAGAGCAATGAATTACATGATTTACAGTACCCAGCCAACCTTGAACTACCATTATTTTGTAGAAATCAGTTTGGCCTAAAAGCTCATTGATATATTAATCTCAGACCACATTTTCCAAGGAAGGCAAACTGTCTTCCACTAAGGTTTACATTTCACTCATTAAACATCCAAATCACTCATCTAAGGTACACTACAACACTAAATGTTCTGCTTTTTCAGAGTTTCTTGTGGTCGTCCATTATTATTCATCCAACACTTAATTTTTCTGTACAATTTTTCTGAATGCACAGAATTCAATAATAACTGTTCTCCTTCCCTCCTGAACAGCACTTCTGGGCAGTCTATCTTGCTCCTTTCTCCCACAGCACTAGAGATAAAGGCAAACCTGCACCTCACTTTTGATTTGGCAGCACATAGACAATAAACACATTCTATATCACCATCACCTTTTGGGAAGAATAGACATCACATGCTTGTTTCTGATATGGGCTGCAAAGGCAGGTGCAGGTGGTCCAGATTTAACAGCAATGCAGCAGAATCTGGAGGACTATGACTGGAATATTGGCAAGTTATTTGGGACCCCATGGGCCACAGCTGCAGAGCAGTCTCAAAACTGCAGCCACCTGGGCGTACTCTTATTAGCTGGTGTAACGTGACGCATGTCAAAGACAAGAAAAACGCTACATAGCTGTTCTGCCCTACACCCACATTAGCTCACTCTTAATGTATGCAGAGTCAGGCAAACATCTCTGCCTTTTAGTTCCTCAGTAGCTATGAAAGCAGCCAGATCTGCAATGCACTCTCTAAACCAAACTGCAATTCCACAGCCCGAAAAATCTACAACAAGAGAAAGCAAAAAGATGTATTTTTCCATCCTAGACCCACAGCCCCATCTCTCTTAAAGAGAAGATTTATGATGGCAGTAAAACAAGTCTTGGCAGACTGCTCCTATTGACTCTGATCCTCACAGAAAGCAGACGTAATGTACACGGCTGCACTGACCACAACTGTGATTCAAGCAATCATTGTTTTCAAACTGCTTCTCCAGAAAAAAAAAAAAAAATTAAAAAAAAGAATTAAAAAAAAAAAAAAATCAAGACGTCTTCCATTTCCTGCAAGCAGAACGTGATGGTAGCAGATGTCACCTTCCCCCCAGCCCAGAGGTGCAGAGCACGCTCCACGGGGAGGACAGGGAGATGCAGGCCCCCTTGAGTTCTCTGCTGCAAACAGAGACGCGGCCGCAAACCCCGGCAACCTCTCCCGACAGAAGGGGCTGCAGAGACCGTCCTGCTGCGACGGCGACCATTCGATCGCCGGATGCGAAATCCCCACATTGCCCCCGCCCCCACCATTTCTCCTTTCCACCACAGAAAAGGTGCGCGTAGGAAAAAATAAAAAACAGCAAACCAGTGCACTGATTTCAGATCCACGGCTCCACACGACATTATTCTAAACACACCCTACCCCCACCAAAAAAATAATGGCATAAATAAACGGAAGGAAAGCACGCAATGCCTCGCCAGAGGCCGGGATGGAGGCGGTCATGGCCGCGTTGGCGCCGCTCCCCGCAGCCCGGGGCAGGTGCAGAGCTGCCCCGCTGGCTCGGAGATGCGCGCACGCCCACGCAGCCGGACAGAGGCCGCCGCAGCGCCCGCACCCCGCTGCGGGCGGGACAGGCCCGGCATCCCGCGCCGGGAACCCGCCCCGCGGGCCCGCTACCGCCCCGACACCGCGGCGGGGGCGCGGCCGGACCCCCCTCCGCTCCCAGCCGCGACCCCTCCGCACCTGGTGCGGGTCCGCGCCGCCTCCTCAGCAGGCAGGGCGGCTCCGGCGGGGGCGGCGATGCAGCGCAGGGCGGAAAGCCCAGCAGCCAGCCGCTCCTCCCGCGGCCACCATCTTCCTCCTCCTCCTCCTCCTCCTCCTCCTGCCGCCGCCAGCACCGCCCGGGCCGGCCCTCCCGCCGCACCGCCCTCACGCGTCAGCACGCCCGCTGGCTCCCTCCCTCCCTCCCTCCCGCCGCCTCCCGGCGGGAGCGGGGCCCGACGGGCGTGGGCGGTACCGCCCCGCTGGCCCGCCGGGGTCGGGGGTCGGCGCGGCTCAGCTGCTCCCAGCGCGGCTCCTGCCCCGGCCCCGCGCCGATCACACGCCCGGCGTTCTACGGACCGGCTGGCAGCGCCTGGGCAGCTCGGAGCCAGGGAGGCCTGCAGGGCACCGACCTGTCCGTCTCACCTTCCCTGGGCACGGGCCCCGCAGGCTCGGTGGCCCAGGAGGGAAGAGGTGTGAGGGTGGGTGTGCCAAGGCGCCCCATCCGCATGGCAGCTGCGAGCGGGCCTTGGTCGTCCTCCTCACCTGGGGAGAAGCTGCAAAGACCGAGGTGCAGCACAGCTAACCAAATTGCGCACGCAGCCTGCAGGGAGGCTTACTGCTGTGCTAGGAAGGGCTTGGCAGTGCCTCTTTCCCAGAATACCTATGCCCGTGTTCGTGTACACAAAGACAGCGTTGCATCTATAGTCCGGCTGTAAACTATCTCGCGTATATTCTTCAAGCTCCTGCTCCCTGTACTTAACTGTCTCAGTGATTCCACACATGCAAACAAAATCCTAAAGTCCTCAAGGTAGTGTCTTGCATTTTATGGTATTTAAACAAAATAAACTATCAGAAGAAATACAAGGTTTCTTTTTCACAGCCAGGTTGATACCTAACCAGCTTTTTCATTTTATAAAAGGCCAGGGGACTTAAAAAAACCTAACAACGGATGAAAAGTTGTAGTATTGGTGACCTAAACTGGTACATCTTGACAGTGTTGTTAATTTATCTCTTTGACAGTATTGTTAAATTATCTCTTCATCTGTTGTGTTAGACATCTGTGAAGTGTTTAGGCAAGCCCCACCCCGATCTACATATAAAGGCTTCTCACTAATTACTATGATAACTTGGTGTTAATTTGGATTTAAATTCTGTTTTTCCCCTTCTGGTGGATAGAGACTCTTTGGTTCTTGGTAACATCACCGCCTATTCCCCTGTTACGATATAGTGCAGTCACTCTGTATTGCACAGCTGCACTTCTAAATGCCCAATGCCCAAATGCTACAGTATTCTCCAAATGAAGACTTAAAAAATGAGAGTATGAAAAAATATGTTGAAAAGAATGAAGAAGTGAAGGAAACACATTTATTCTTCGGACAACTGCTACCGAAGTCCCTTCCTCTGTCTTTAATACATTGTAACACTTCATTTCTTTTCCTCCTATGATAATAGTTTCTATTCATCACTGGTTTTCTATCCTGTTCTGGAGGAACCTAACATTTATAGCAAAAATAAATAAGTCTGGAGGCCATGTCTGTTCCCTTCTTTGCTATGTCCTGTATATATGGCCCTGGAACAGCCCCGGGTTACCACGACTTAAGGTGTATAGAATATGCATGACAGATTTCCAAAACTATCAATTCTTGGAGAGTTTCGTTAGATAAAACACTCCACTTGCAATCAAGCTCCTTTCCCCTGCTCTTCCTCCCAAATTAATGAAGCATCTGGTCCCGAATCTTTGTCCTTTTCCAAGAGGGTCGTTTGCGCAGGTGACCTCTAGGGGTCCTCCCCGACCTACGTTTTTCTGTTACATTTCTGTCGTTTAGAAAGATTAACAGCAGTCTCAATGACTGCTAAATTATATCCTAGAGAAGTTTCATGTCCTAAACGCTTTTTTCTCACACAGCTCCAATTACCGCATGTGTTTCATAGCCCATGATAACAGGTCTTTTAGCACATAAGCTGTCCATGAACCTGAAGAGATGGACACTGCTAGAACACAACAGTATTAGTATTGCTAATGCTGCATTAGCATTGACCTTCAGGCTCTTGTTTTCATTATCATCATTATTTAATAAAATTTCAATCTAGAAAATTAAAACCAACTGAAAAACCAGTAGGAAAAGCACCAAGACTAATCTGTAACATTTGTAAAATCAAGTAGCACTGCAGATGAATCAATAATGTGTGCTGGATATTAAATTATAACCTTCTGAGGGTGACAGTTTTGTAAGTAGCTGTGGTAATCAGCGACAAATACTTATCTGCCAGCTTCTGGCATATTCAGACAATCTTGCTAGGTAAAAAGTGCTATTTACACGGAACCTATTTTTTCATTGTATGGGGAGGTGGAGGGGGGAGGGAGAAGGAAGGGGGGTATTGCTATTTATATACCCATTAGCCTAGATAAAAGCTTTGGCCCTGGCAGTTCAGACACATTTTTCCTACATTAGCTTACTAATCTAGTCAGCTTCTATGTGTTTTCAGCAACTGGACATTGCAGTGATCTTAGGTGTGTGTGACATTTTCACGCTTGGATCAAAAGCAAAAAGCAAAACAGCTCTCACAGGTCAAAAGACGAGTGCAAGCTTGACATTTTTAAGGTCAGATAGCTCAAGACCCCGAAGGGCTGGAATGCATTCTACTGTTTGAAAGCTTAGGATTACAGCTTTCATATCTCAAAAAGCATTGATCACTAACTGTAGTGGTGTGTGCATTACCTGTTGCTAGAAGAGAGTAGGCTGTTTCAGGGGTGCTTGCTGGTACTAAAATAGGTGGGTTTCAGAAATCAAGATGTTTTCAAATTCTGGTACTGGACCAATGAGCTAAAGGAAGGCAGTTTTATGAATAGTATCTTCCAGACTCAATCATCTTATCTTCTTTACTAGCTTCTTGGTCTGAAACAACTAAGTCAATAGCATGGAATGAGATCTATGGTTTTCAAGCATAAAAATCCAATTTTGTCAACTATTCTGACTTCCCATATAAAATTTCACTGTGCCTTCATCCAATCTGTCTGTAACTCCTTAGCAGCATAGGAAACACTTAGGTTCCACAGCCAGTGATTTTCCATGTCAGCAATGATACCTTAACATAACCTCCAAGCACTCCTGCAATCTCCATGTGCACAAGGAAGATGCTTTTCTTTATCATTTAGATACGTGTAGTCTTAAGGGACTATTGGAAAAAATCAAACACTTTATTCTTTAAATGCTTCTTCTGTGTAATATTTGATTATATTTTATGACACATGAGTAATATAGCCTCTAATCAACTGAGATTCAACACCACTTTAAGCTTTCTAGTGCTGTTTCAAACATTCGTCACTGTTCCCAAAAAGTTGGAGTGCTTGCTTTACAGAATTTGAAAAAATCCATGTTATTTCTATATTTAATGAAGTGACTAGATTTTTTTCTGGTAAGGATTGTTCATCACTTCAGCAACAAGCCAAATGGTGTGCTCACTGGTGGGCTGGTTCCTGGAGTCAGGTACTTCTGAATGCAGTGCCATAGAAATCAGTCACGTGATCGGCCCAACTGCTTGGCAGAACCAAGCCAGAAGTAGACTCAGGTCCAGTTTTTTAACCCAGAGTGTCATGGTTTAGGAATGGTATTCCCCAATTTAGTGTTGGCACTGAAACATTACAATCCACGCACCATCCATTCACTCCCCTGGCCCCTCCTTCCCCTCATCTCTGATGAAGGCTAGAGAGGAGAACCGGAGGTACAAAAGGCTAGGATCATGGGTTGAAATAGGAACAATTTACTGGAAGCAGCAATGAGATAATAAATGAACAGTAACAGCAACAATACTAATAACAGAGTGTACAAGAGAGGTGAAGGATTCACATGGGCTCACCACACAGACACGTTACCCTTTACCATCTGCTTCCCACTACCTGACTGGAAGAGACCCCTTCCTCCTGCCGCTGTGCATGCATCAGGTAGTATAGAACAACCTATAGGACCTATACCGGTCCACGCCTCTCCTGGCTACTGCAGAAATTAACCCTGTCCTGGCTGGAACCAGGACTGGGCCCTCGTATAGGGCCTGTAATTTCACATTTAAAGCAATGATTTGGCACTACTGTCCTTCTGATTTCAGCAAGTTTTCAGCCTCAGTTGGGGCACTTCTACTATTAACCTCAAGAGGTCCAAGAGAGAGCAAAAGGAGATGCACCGAGCCAAGGATCCTCAGAAGTGTAAGCTCCTTTCTGCTGACAAAGAGAATCCAGCATTGTTTGCATATGGGGACTTTCAGAAAGTGCTGCAAGTCTTGTTATTTCAAGGTGATGTTTGTGACAGGTATCAGGTGCAATCTTGTACCATTTACTCTTTGAAGCACCTAAATGTCACAGCTATACTATGCAAAAAATACATCCATTATGTCAGACCTGCTGTTTGAACACTTTGCACCTTAAGCCTCACCACACTGCCTGGCAGTGTGGAAGTGCTCCTTTCAAAACCATTTGAAAGAACACCAGTGGAAGCAATTTTTTAAAAAAAAATTATTTTCAAGTGGATAGTAATTGTACATGATCCCTTTTCACGTGTCAGTCTCATAATACTGTCATACCTTGCTTATGAGAATGCTGTAGAAACGCAATACAAGTTTGAGGTAGTTGGTATCTTGGTCAAAGCTCAGTGAATACAAAAAACAGATCAAAAAATCCAACCCAGCTTAATTTACTCCAAATTTATGAGAAAATCATTCAGCTAGCAGCCTGTATTCAGACCAAGGGAGCAAATGTAAGAATAAAAACACCAAGCATTTCTACTCAAATACAAAGCAAGTGAAATAGACAAGGTGTAGCAGAGCCAACACAAGAGATGCTGTCATAGCAGCCAGGGATATTTGTGTGGTTTGTATTATGAGTAAAATCTGACAATAAAGCCTTGTGGAAAATCTAAATAACCTTCATGTTCTCTGAAGAAACAAGCGGAACTAACTAAATGAAAACAATAGTCTGTCTAGTCTCGCACATACACTTGTACTTACTTTCATTCAAATAATAAGAGCTATTAATATTTCTGAAATCTGGTTTTCAAGGTGATGGTGAAGCATAGCAATAAATGGACTTCTGTATGTTAAGGGAGTGAAGGCTGAAAATAGAGCCTCCTCCTTGTCAAATCAGCCCAGGAGGCCGACTTGTTTAGACCAAGTTCTGATATATCTGTTATACTCACTATAGAAAGACCCTTTTATACCCTCCATTTCGAAAAGCTTTACTTAGTGGGGCACTAGCATTACTCACTATATGATAGATGGCAGCAACAAATGAGGTGCAAAGTGAATTTAAATGAAGATGTATTTCATGCACTGATATCTTTTACTCTTAGCAAGATTGCTGGGTCAGGTTGAAGAATGACTGTCATTTGGAGAGGTGAAAAGAGTGGGCAGAGCACATGATTGAAAGATGTCGATGGATGGTTAGGTGAGAAATGTTTCAGCATTCACATATGAACCAAGTTAAGGCAAAAGGTAGCTTTTGCCAGAGAAATGGGATCTTTGATTATCTTGCTGAGGAAATTTCAGCCTTGATTGAAGTATATATACAGGTGTGTTCGCATATAACTATTTTGTCTTCAAAGAACAAAAACAGAAGAAGGGCAAATCTTAGGTCTACGTATTTGTCAGTCTTAGGAGAGTTGTGGGAGTACAGGCAAATTTAAATCATTGACAGCACAGTTCCTTTAAATAGTCTCCTAGTTGTACTGTAAAGACGTAGCAAACTCCTATGATTACACGCAATCCCTTAATTTTTCTTCAGGCTAATTTTAGATGAAGAAGTCTGATATTTTATGATTTATCTCTTGAGATATTTTTGTTGCCATGGTTTTACTACATATTACCACTAGAATAAATTGAAGTATGTTAACAGAGTCAAGGAAGTGCGCTTTTTTTTGTATTAACTTCTATTAAAATGTAGCCTGGATTTATTTATAGTTTTATTTCTTTATATTGGTTTGTACTAAGATCATGCCTCATAGGTACTTAACGCACCTCAAGGCACCACTAATTGGAAATCATTTGCATTTAAATTGTTACTATGTCACTAATGGCATGAAAAAGGGAAATGGTCAGAAACTGTATTGTTAGAGACCTTCCTGAAACATATGTGCAGAAATTATTTTCAGCAGCAGCTTTTTTAATTAACTGTAGGAGGCAGGAGTATAAACAGTTAACCTGTGAATTTTTTTTTTGGTATGAAATATGTTCACACTAACACTATCAACACTAAGACCAAATACTGTGGCTTATAGGTGGTATATCACAAAAATGACACTGTTTCTTTGCTTCAGTTACAACACTGCAGTATTAGTAAATATTAGGTCAGCTATTCATTAAGCAAATACTTTCCAGCTACTGGTTTTATGGAATTTAGAAACTGCAATTACAAAACACACATATATACATGCATATATATATACTTGCACTGTTGAAAAACATATGACTACAAAGATCACTCTAAGTGCAACAAAAAATTCCCACGCAGACTGAACTGCTCTCCCCTGAGTGCATGACCAATATCCTATGGAGGCCAAGAGCCAGAACAGAGAGCCACATCCCTGACCCTCCTCAACAGGATTCATACCAGACAATGCATTAACCAATTTGCATGTTGCTAAATACATACAAACCAACTGTTCCTCGTATTTTGGATACCTAGTAGGACCCTTGGTGCACTGAGCAGTGCAGAAAGGGAAATAATCTGCTTTAGTAGAACTAAGGAGCCCTTTCACAACACATGACATGACTTAAACCCCTCCAGAACAAAAGTCACAGCAATCAGGTGCTAAACACAAAAGCACAGCTAAATCCTGTCCTGCTCCTACAGAATCACCAAAACAAACCAAATCACTCCTGTTTTGTGCCACACCATGCCGCTTAGCATATTTAAGAGTACGTCAATGTTAATTAATGTATCATATTCAAACACAGTTTTCTTCCTGGCCTGAGTGGGAACAAACTCCTTATTCTTCCTATCAAACCTTTAGCACCACAAAACAAAACCCCCAAATATATTCACTGACTCAAAAAATAAAAAATAGAGATAAAAAAAAGTATGATGCTATCTTTCAAACTAGTTACCATATGTACCTGCCAGACGTAGGAAGACTCAACCTCACAGACACAGCCAGACTCACAGAAACTATAAAGTAGCTTTTATCCTTCACAAAGGATATCACCCTTGAGGTTTCCAGACAAGCAGGTCTGTCTGCCCATTCTGTGCAGTGGTAAAGTAGGTCTCTCATGCTCTGTGGTTACTCTCCTTTGGGGTGGAGAGCCCCTATTACTTTCTGTGTACCTTCAGTAGGTTTCTCATCCCCTCCTTTGCCCTCCAAGTTTAAAGAAAGAAATATTTTATATTTCTGCTTCTCTTATGGAAACCCCTAATCAGAGAGGAATGGAGATAAGTATCTTCCCTTCTCTCTCCTCAATGTCCAGACTCATCAACAGGTTGTTCCTGTGCTTTCTGTTCCAGTGTGATCTGACAGTTTAACCCATCAGCTGGAAAGTTTGCAGTGGTTAGTTCTGCTAGCAGGGACAGCAAAGAATTGACATTTTCCTAGTTCATTTTCACGTTCCTAATTATGACTCAGTGCAGCCAGCTTTGACCTGCTGTGTATCAATAAACATTTAAGTCTGCATCCCTATTTTTAACCCAGTGGACCCACTTCATTAACACAACTATGTTCTCTTCATTAATTGAAGAGCAGCTGCTCACTGAGACAACCCAAAATCCTTCTAGACAGAAGGGGATTTATCTCTTTATATTTCATGCTGTTTCCTTTCCATCCTCATTACAGTAATTTAGAAACTACTTCTCAGCTCTGCCACCCTCTCCTTCCGATTACTCAGTTCAAGCAGTAGTTGCAGTTTTCCCTTTGTTTTAGTGATTGCAGTATCTTACAGGGAAAACTGCAACCACTGCTTGAATCTCATAAGCAGATGGAAAGCAAATTTTAATTTCTGTATTAATTCAATTCAAGCACTACCCAACTGAGGTTTCATGGGACTGTAGGAACCAATAAAGCTATTCATTTGAGGACTTTTGGAAAGCTTTTACTTTTTCAGTCAAAGTGAAAAGGCTTCAGAAAGTAAAGAATAAAGCTGACATGGGACAAAAAAACTACACTCAAGCAAGGTTTTCAGCTTTCCCAGAAACAGGCAAATCTGTTTGTGCAAGGGTATGTAATGCTTGCTTACAGGTATCTGATCAAGGACCTTTCCAATACCAAAGGGCATAACAAGTAAAGGGGGAGCCACAAACACAGCACAGAGAGACGTAAACCCAACAGATGAACTAAGAGAGGCAAAGACAAGAAACAAATTTAAATGATGGGTTATTAAAAAACCAAAGGCAAACTGGAAAAATTGCAACTGATGAGGATGCAGACCTGAGGGTCCAGGGTGTCCAAGGCAACTGGTATACCTGTGCAGACATGTGAAGGATTAGCAGGAGTGGGGATGGGGAGGTAGTGGACAGTGGTAGACAGCAAGGAGTACAAAAGGGACCAGTCACTCATAAAACACAGCCAGACAGCACCTTGTAAAAACAGAAGTTATGCACAGAGAGATTCTCCTTCACCTTTTCCTAAGAAAAAGCCGTACTGTCCTTCAGTAGTGAAGACACCTCAATGAGGAAAGAAATAAAGATCAACAGATTATCAGTGGCTACTGAATTTTCATGGTTTCAACACTTGTTTGAAGTCTTGAGAAATCTCACTGGCTTAAAGCAGTCAAGTCCCATACAGCTAAAGATGCATGCCCACACATGCTAACCTGGCATGATACTACAGAACTCTGATACCTTTTAGTTTTTCTTTGCTTCATGCCTGTATGTGTTAAAAGATGTAAGCTTTTAGTTTTAGAGTGGATAATGATAAAGCCCAGACTGATCTTTCTCTTCCTATCTTCTGACTCCACTTGGTAATCACTAACTGCCATAGAAACTACTAAGTGCAACTTCCATTACGTCACTTTTCCCAACCAGACAGAGGTGTCAGGTAGATTAATATATCTCTGTTTTAACAAGCAACCTTATATGGTGTAAGAAAGCAACACCTTTAAAACTTCTCAGGTTCCACAGCTAAAAGTCTTTGTTATCCTCATTTTTTGAGCACTAAGACAACAGCAAAGGGTACCTCAGCATAAAAAAATCATACTAGAGGGTTTGCCAGAGTTGAGAATATATTCACGATTAAAAAAAAAAAAAAAAAAAAAAAAAAAAAAAAAAAAAAAAAAGTTGTCTCCTATTTCTCATATTAAATAGAAAACTTCCTATTTCCCTTATGAAGACTCCACTTCAGAATCTGAAAAACACTTGTCCTTTGTATTGGTTTTGCATGGCCTGCTTTTTGGTAGCTGGGGGTGAGGCACAAAGATGGCTCCCGTGAGAAGCTGCTGGAAGCTTCCACCATGTCCAGCAGTGCCAGTCCCGGATGGCTCTGACGATGGACATGCTGCTGACCAAGGCTGGGCCAACGAGAGCAGTTGGTAATGCCTCTGTGATGACATATTTAAGAAGAAAATCAAAACAAAGTGCACACAGTTTTACTTCTAGTCAGAGAGAAGGAGGGGTGAGAATATGTGAGGGAAACAACATGAAGACACCAAGGTCAGTGGAGGAGGAGGAGCAGGAGGTGCTCCAAGCACCAGAGCTGAGATTCCTCTGCAGGCTGTGGTGAGACCATGGGGCAGGGCAGCAGCTGTGCCCCTGCAGCCCACGGGGATCCACAGGCGATGCAGAGATCCACCCACAGCTCACGAGGATCCATGAGGGATGCAGAGATCCACCCACAGCCCGTGGGGATCCACAGGGGATGCAGAGATCCAGCCACAGTCTGTGGGGATCCACGGGGGATGCAGAGATCCAGCCACAGCCTGTGGGGATCCACAGGGGATGCAGAGATCCAGCCACAGCCTGTGGGGATCCATGGCCACAGCCTCTCTGCTGCCCAGCTGTAGCAGGAGAGGGTGAGTGAGCAACTTCTTGAGTGCCTGGCTTTGAGCCAGTGTCAAATCAAGACACTCTCCAAAGGCTGTCATCTTCCCCCAGGAACTGCTTTCCTATCATGTCAGACAAAACTCATGCAGGAAATAGCAAGACTCAGACAAAACCAAAAAAACCTGCTTCTGCTGTGCTTTTTTCCACTCTGTACCCTAAAACTTACCTACTATCTACGGATACTTCTTGACATAACATTTCCTCCTCTTTACTTTTACCTCTTTACCAGACACTGCAAAAAAGTAGCTAAGTGCTTCAATGTTTGGTTACAAAGAAAGTGGTGAATCCACAGTTTGACTTCAGAGGTGTAGAAACCCAAACAGACTACAGTTAACAGCCAGATACTCCACACTTCTGGAAAAGCAGACAATACCTTCTGGTATCCAGCAAAGGAGTTCTAAAGGGTTAGTTCTAAAGGGTTATTAGTAGCTCTGAAAGATTAAGGCTTACTGGAACTAGAAAACAGTAGAAGACTTGAAGCCGTGTGTCAAGAGAAAAAATAATTATTACAAAGCGCAAGAAGAAGAGAATCACCATGCAGACATATTTTTAACTTCTTTTCCTGTATATCTGAACAAGATACCAAGATGACAAGACAATCCTAGAAACCCTTAAGTAAATTTGAGAAATATTGGACCTATGGTTCCAGTCACACTTTACAATATACATGAAATACAAAATTTTCTAACCTTACAGAGTTTTATTATATGCCATTACATTGAAATATCCCAGTGTCAGTTCTTAATGATATAAAAATCCAATCCCAACCACACATTCTGATAGTTCACCATTCTTTTATATTAATATTTAGTCATTAAATACATTATTTAAATTAACCTCGGAATTATTTGGAATACAGCTGGAATGAAAGCTCTTTATAGAGCTACTGATTGCCCTGAAATACAAGGACTAGAAGCAAATTTACTGCAGCATTCAGTCAAGTCTATGAAAGAGATCTAAATATCTAAGTCCATTTTGCCAAAAAATTAACAAATTTTCTAAAGGAAATCATAGACCTATACATGAAGTAAAATACTATTTGAAAGCCTTAACTGCAGATCAACACTATGGATTCAGCTATTATTGTATCTGATGTGCATAATTAGAGAATTTACAAAAATAATAAGCATACCTCAAGAATCTTCCCATCCAGTTCAGATCAGGGGTCAGATTGGGGACGGATAATCTTCAGGTAGTTTTATAAAATTTATACAGCAGAATTTATCTTCTAAAGGCAGTCAACCGGAATCAAAGTACCACGTATAGTAGTACTTCTAGATTACCTCTACATTTAATATGAATCAAAGAAGGTACATTTTCTTAACACGAGAGGTCAAGTACCTGCTCTTAGTATCTGTGAAATACTTTTTCTTCAATTGTAACAATATAGAAATTGTATGGAACCTGGAAAGACTGGCACAAGCTCTTCTGGTTGCTTCCAGATTTTAAAAAAGGCAAGCACATCACAAAACATCATGCTGAAATTTTAGTTAGTTAGAAAAACGTAAGCAGTAATCAGCTGTCCAAGTTCTGCAACTCTAAACAGTACAGCCAGCTGTCTATTGCCAGAAAGAAGTATCTTATAAAGAACTAACTCCTGTTCACCTCTCTCCTTTTATTGAACAAAGACCTAGGAAAGCTTCTGAAAAAGGCCTAAGTGTCAGTGTTTAAAAGAACCAAAAATAAGTCTGCTAATATCACTTAATTCATAAGAGAAGATGAAACTCCTGTCAAAGGAAGTGTATCGTGGAAGAGATTAGCAGTAATTACAAGGGGTGTCTGTTGTACAATGAATGAATAAAAATGGAGTTCAGTACTGCCACAAAACAAAGGGGTTTTAGGAGATGAAAAGTTTATTTATAAACTGCCAACATTTAACAAAAACAATATTACACTATTTCCCATTTTCTACAGAAATACAATAACTTACAGCGGTGCTTAGTCCATTTTATCACTAATACATATAAAAACAAGTCTGCTGATAAATAAGTGAAAAAAATCTGCTTACCAACCACCACCACTAAAATTGTACCTGTAAATTCTGGAAGACATCTGCATAGAACAGTTAGAACTGTAAGGGTGCTCATTTTTATTGTGTAAGTAATTTTGTACTACTAGGATATGCAAAAATTTAATTAACATGCAATACAAAGTATTTGAGATAAACAAGGTAAAAGTCAGTGTGCACAATTGGAAAACAGTGCTAAGATGCCCTTCTATGTTTCTAACCAGACATCAGGAAAATGCACATTTTATATGGTGGAATTTCAAATACCCTTCACAGCAAAACCAGTTTTATAACCATGAAAATCTATACTTGGCCAGGCTCCACTGAAGGAGGACTAAAGGCATGGTGGAAGTTATCTAGTATTAGGTAACAACAAATAATTTTGAGATGACATGATGTAGATGCACTTTACAAGGCAGGTTAGCTGTTAGCTAGTGATAAGCATTTGTGGAGATGGAAGGGTGACAAATGTGGAGAACAGCAACACTCAGGCCATTCACTGTTTATTAAGACATTCCTGTTCAATAGTGCATCAGTTATCACATAGCACTTAAACCTCTCCATTCATCCCTAAATATCTTGCACAAGCACTGGTATCTATTTGCTATTGATATGCAATACTTCCAAAACTGAACTGTTATCCTGATTTGCACACAGCCACATTTCATGAAACTTTCTGCCACTAGAAAAGATGACAAATCATGTAGGCAGGGGAGAAAATGGGGAATTTTGAGCTGGGGCAGGAGGTGGAGGAAAGAGGGAGAGAGAAGGAGAGGAGAGAATAGAACGGGAAAAAAAAACAGAGGGAAAAAGAAAGCTTCCTTAGCTACTGATACCCTGTAGTACCCCTAGTTTTTCTCTAGATGCCCTTTTAAACCTCAAACATTCCATAACCTTAATGGCTCCTTTTCCACAGTGCTAATGACTATACACTACACACACTGTTTTTTAACTGAAGCCATAAATACAACCACATATGCCTTGTGAAAGACAAACAAGTCCCTTACAATTCATCACACTAAATATGTGATGGCTATCAGGTAGAGGCTGATACTCTCTTCACAGCATAGCCTGATCTGAAGTAAATGAAGTTGGTGGGAATTTTGAAACTCATTTCAAGAGATGTAAAAATAAAGCATTCAGATCACAAACAAATAACCAGATCCTGCAAATTACTTCTATACAAGAACCCTGGTGGGTTTATTACTTGCTCCTTTCTGAACTAATGAACACCCAAATTAAGTAAGCCAAGATTGCTCATATTAGCCATGGGCTTCCTTACATATTCTTTCTACCTAGCAGCTAGTAAGAGAAAATGAAAGGAAAAAAAAAAGAAAACTAAGCATATGAGAAAAGCTGTTTTAAGCTTTGCATTTAGGATGATAAACAATACTTTCAGTAACACCTTGTGATTTCAGGCGCTCATTTTAGGACACTTGGAACAAATCACATTGTCTAAAAGGAAACAGGAAGGGTGCTAGCATTTTCCAGTAAAACAGCTTCCTTTGAGGAAAGCTGTCAAATCCAATAATTCAAAATCAGAAGACACTCAAAATTAATTAATTCGGAGAATATTTTATGTGATTTATTTTTACAAAAAAGAACGTGAGAAAAATACTGAAAACAAAGTACCAAAAAGACTACTTGTTCTTAAATACCAATTTAAGTCACTAGTTATACTTTTCTCAAGTCCCCTGTGATGCTAAAGCACTCATACAAAACATGCCTGTCCATTTCCTTTCTGGAGGAGTCATGAAAAGTATCCCCTGGGTATTGACTGAGCATCCCCAAATTTTCCCAACTTGCAAGACCTTACAAACTCTTTCACAGTCTCAAATACTCTCTACAAGCACTTGGAATAAACACCACCACTAACGATTTGGTTGGTGTGTGCAAGCATTTCCCCATGTATAATAATAATCAGGCAAATTAAGATAAAGAGAGGAAGCAGTAGATCTCACTGCTTTCAGCAGACTCAGACCCAGGACAGGTCACCCATGGAGGAGTCTGCCAACAGGAAGCCAAATGTGGATGATTTCTGCAGCGTTCACAGGACATAAATACGTTTCTGCCATCCATCCATTCACACATACATGCACACTTATTGTGGGAAAATAAATATAGATAATTTATTCACAGATAAATTCCCTACTGTTTACCCAAAAAAAAAAAAGGACAATAATCCCCATCTGACAGGAATTCATCCTATGACAAAGTAAGACCACTTAAAAACAAACTTAATGCTTTACATTCACTATCCTGTAGAATACTGGTCATTTAGCAGATTACTTTTCAGTGTCTTACTCTCCTGTCATAATTTTAGCCTTTCTGCTACAAAATTTATGATTTATCTAATTCATCTTGAAAATCTACATAAAATTTACAATGGTGACAACTGTGCATTTGAGAAATTTTCATAGAAAAAATATTGCAAAATATTATGTTCAAAACTAGTTGTATATCCCCCTAATAAGAAAGCTATGAGAATTAAATATTTTTGCACAAATCTTGATAAAATAAACGTTTTCCTACATAGAATAGTACTTTGATGAACACAATGATGTTACAAAATTAGAGTTTATTGGCTCACTTGAACACTGTAGTGCTGTCACTACCTTGGATCTTAATGCTACTTCAAAACGTTTAAGACATCTATTATTTCGACTATATGAAAATAATAAGATTATATTAAGTGTATTCCCAAGTACCCTTTTCAGTTTTAAATGTAGCTACTTCAAAAAAAGAAAAACTGATACAAAAGGGAACGAACACAGTAGGTACATTTTGCTTTCTAAAAACAAATTCTGGTACCTCATATCACTATGTGATTTTTTTTTAAACAGCAGATTAAAAAAACCACATTTCTTTTATCTACTCATTACATGAGTCATTCAGCAAATCTTACCATATTAATGATGTACCAATTTCATAACTTTATTCACAATGAACAGACAGGTGTACCTCATTCAAGAAAAGCTCTTTGTTTAACCATAATTATATTCCATTCAGAAAATGTCTCGTGAAGAAAATATGCACCTCACTGTGGGTTCTCCCCACCTCTGTCTGTACCGTAGGATGTACAGCAGGCTCCAGATGGAGCAGATAAAGATATTTAACAAATGTGACTTCAGTTAAGACTTCTGTTTTCCAGAATAACTCTGTTGCATGTAAGAGTTTGACAGCTATCAAAAAAGATTTAGCATTCAGAATCCTAACAAAAGGTTTTTAAATATTGAATCTAAGACCTATGGTGCATCAACACAGATGCTGTAAAAAGCTTCCCCATTATTACAACATACTTTGAGATACTAATTACTTTACTCAATACTACCAGGAACCTCAGAGAATAAATCCAACAACTATCAGGAGCTTCCTGCAAGACTGCAACAGCAATTCAACACACTAACAGTAAGAAGCAGATGATATTACTGGGTACAGTGTTGGCATGTGAGTAGATTATAAAATAATATGCTAGCCAAAAAAAAAAAAAAAAAAGTAATTAAAATCCAGTGACATGTTTACCTTTTGTTTCTTTTTAATCAATAAACTGTAAAAATGCACCCTAATTCACTATAATAGACTATGCCCTGAGAAGTAACATTACGCACTAAGCAAAAGCCACTAGGAAGTGTCAGGTCTGCAGTTCAAAAGCATAATACATGGAATTCCCTGGAAGCATATTTCCTCCATTTTTCAGCAACACAGTTGCTTCTTCAGAGAAAAAGGCAAATGAAGATTTATGCTAATTATAGTTTTCCCAACTTTAACTACAGTATTTTTTCCATTCTCCTTCAAACTGTCCCTGGAAAGCTTGATAGATGCACTGATAAACCTCTTGTTTTTCACATCTGAAAGAGCATTTAGGCCTAGCATGAGGTTCTGAAATAACTGAGCCTGATAAACTCCACTTACGGACATCACTCAAAGTACTTTTTGGGAGGTAGTCAGAGTTACTCAAACACGAAATTAGGCCCCCTCACCAATGCTTTGCTACATTCTTCTTTGCGGGTTGGAAGAACAGAGAAGAGGCTGAAAAGAAACATACCTCGCAGTACACATGGAAAATATAGACAGGGACACTGAACTTCCTTCGATAGTAACTTGAATGTTAAGTGCATTCTTGAGAATTGGTGAGTTACACCCTATTCTTTGAATCTGATACCGATAAATAGTAAGATCTAATTACATGTATCTCTCATCACCCAAGGAGTGCAAAGATGCATTTTGAAGTGCCATCTACGTTTCAGTGTCAGTTCGCTGCTTTTTCCAAAACTGCTCTATGAGATACAATTCAGCAGTTGTGGGTTTTTCTCCCCATATTGTAATTGCAATGGTTCACCTCCTACTTGATTTTAAAAAACCCAAAAAGCACTCTTCCCTTACAGAAGGCAAAACAAAACTAGGCAAACAACAACTTGTCCAAAAATTTAATAATCAAATCTCTGAAGATTCACAACCTAAATTATTCTCTGGTACTCACATTTTGCTCAGTGTATATGTTCTTGAAAAAAGTATGCTTTTTGAGTCTGTTTATGCAGACAAATTTTTCCAAAACCCCTTCTTTCTGTTCATCAATATTATACAGTACTGTTTTAAAAATTCATTAACTATCTACTTAGCAAAAAAATCACTCCAATCCATAAAGTCTAACTACACATTCTAATTAAGCAGCACTAGAGTAAAAGTGGAAATGCCAGAAATTTTCATTATAAGACAAAAATCTAAGCTTTCTCACTATATTATCACTTTACTTATTTGTCTTAAAGCAAATTACATACAAGGTAATTAATCAAATAGTATAAACTGACAAGTTATTTATCCCCTATTTAAATAACACATGGATTTTTTTGTATAAAGAATATGTAAGCAGTCAATAAAACACAAATATGCAGACACGAATACATTATCAATCAGAGCAGCTATAACAATGCGTTCCAATGACTTCATACAAGTTTGTTATTGTAGCTGTATTTAATGCTGCGTGTTTCTCCAGTGACTGTAACACACAAGACAAACAAAATGCCAGTGAAATAACAGTTACTGTATTTAGCAGCTGAGAATTTACCACTTTAAAACGTGGCTCCTTCTATTCCAAATTCTGTAGTTTCAAATTACATTTGTTCCTCGAAACCCTTTGTTTCTAGTACAAACGAATTTCTACAAAGACTAATCCAGTGAACAAAAAGAATCACTTAAAATGACACATACTACAGCAAAAGACAAAATTAGGAAAGATGCTGAACTTTACACCAAGATGTTTAAAGATGTACAAAGTTTGATTTTATATTTGAAGAAATTTCAGAGAGTGAGAGCCTTGAATTCTGCAGTTTCTGCTGGACATTTTCTCTGCAGGAATGGTCACTGACTAAATTATTAGTCTCTGATCTCTGAAACACAAAACAGCTGAAATGCCTTATGTAAAGTAGCCATGCTCAGTACATTAACTACCGATGGCCTAAAGTCACCTTCTATTTTTCAAGTAGTGCCCAAAGAGGACTCTGCAGTAACACCAAGTGGTTAGACAGGTATACTGCAAAGATCATAGTTCCACAACTTCACATCAGTTTGAGCTTAACGCAGTATGTTAGAAGCACCTCTTAAATAGTTTCGTGCATGAGGCTTCAGGACATTGATAGCTTGAAGCAATTTAGATATTATTTTCCTTAATTTAATTTATATTGTTACTGTTAAAAAATTAAAGCTCAAACTTAACAACTTACTGTTTGCATTTCCTTCAAACAGAAAGATATGACTTGTTCCAATTTCACTATTAAGTTTTCAGGTCTGCAAACATTTCTAAATGTAATTATTCTAACTGGATTTTTAAAAAAAGAGTGCAGGGGAATATTTTCATGGGGTGCAAACTTTAAAAATCCACACTTATGAATTATGCTACAGCCATCAGTGTTTACAAAAGCAGTAAGAATATCAGCACCATCTCTTATCAGAGTTCTCAGAACATTTCTCCAAGTACTAAAATTATATGTAACTCTATTCAGTTACATAGGACCAAATCTTGTCATCCTACAAGAATGCATCACTTGTGCTGACATGAACAGGAACTATACACATGCATATGAGGGCATCTGCTTAAATGTTTATGATGTCAAGTTCAAAAGCACAGAACTTCCATAGTACAGCTCTGAGAATGCTAACTAAGACTCCAGATTATAGTCTGGATGAACTATATAGTGAATTTCAAGTCAGATTCCAATATTAGTATTTTCTTCTGAAACCCTCAGTCTTTCCAGTGCAATAAGAGAATCTCTTCCCTTCCACAGTTCAAGAAATGTTTCTCATCATGTTCCCACTTCCAAGATTGCTCCCATCACTAATATTTTTCTCATAAACAGGAAAATTTTGCCAGGGTAAACAGAACACACAAATACATTACTAAGTAATGTAAGACACCAAGAACGTGATCTTTAATACACTGCCCTCTTGATTTCACACTTTCCAGGCTCATACGAGTCATTATTGGGATACTGATAATCAAGCTGACCCAGGCTTCTACACATACTTTAATGCATCATCCACATTCACTAAACATCAGGTCTCCTGGGATGTGTAAAAGCTCTTGCTCAAGTTCTTAAGTTCAGACTCGTGTTTGTACTTGAACCTACCCATTTGTCAGTGATCATTGAGGCAACATCTTATGACAAAACTGTGCTCTCAAGCCACTACCACATCTCCACAACAGCTATGCTTTCTGCAGCTAAAATCATCAACCAAACCACCAGAGCATCCCACAGCACCTCAAAGCTAACATAAGCATGTAATACATGCATATCTATGGAGAGGCAGGTGTGGATGCCCTCTGGAACAAAGCTTTGATATGGAGATGCTCAGGCTTAGATCAGTCTTATTTATGTACTGTAAACAGAACAGTGTACATTTAGAAATGTCATTTTTAGCTACTTTGTGCCTGAAATGAATCATGAACATACTCTCAAAAACTGGAGGTGGTCTGTTTACATATTGAAATGCAAGAGTAAATGCCATTCATCAAACTTCTTAGAAGTGCAGGAACTTCATATTTTGAGTGCTTTTTTCATTCAAAGTGACATCTTTTGAGCAGGCTACCTGTGTTTTTTCCTCCCTCATTGTTTTTCTCTGCCCAACAGAAACAGCATCTTGAAACTTTTGGTCAAGAGGCATATGGGGCAGAAGATAAATAAAACAATTATGGCAAGGAAATGAACTTGAAAATCTAGTCCCCCAGGGAATAGTTTGCTTTTAAAAGAGGCAATGTTGCCATTGTATGGACTTCTACAGTTGTAGAATGTTTTCCCTGGGTCTGTGTACCAGCACTATTCCACTAGTGTAAAAAATCCCTTTTAAAGACAAATTCTAAGGAAATGACAAAATACAACATTCATAATTGATTTCGAATTCCCTTAAAATTTACAGTTATGTAAACACAGATGTATGGCTGGAGTAGAGCTCTTCTTTAGGTGTAAAAATGGAAAAAAAGCCCCAAACAACAAAGACTGAAGTTCTTAAAAAAAAACAGAAGGGAAGGGTTAGTTCCCTCCTTGCAGTCACTGTTTTTTTTTTAACTGTATACTCTCAATCATCAGTTGGAAGAGCTACTTTTTACTCCATCAATATTGGACTCGTAGGGTCTTGATTCAATACAAGTTACCAATGTGTGATTTGACAGGGTGAGAATCTGTAGTGTAAAAAGGACATTCAGAAATGTGCATCAAATGTGATTAAATCTGGATTGTAGAGATAAAATAAATAAATAAAAACCAAGTAAGAAATTAAGATAGTCTGTTTGAAGAAAACAATTCACAAATACAGCCAAATACAGCTCTGGCTGTGGTTGAACATGTGTTTGAACTATTTTCTGCCACATTTTCCCGTATCTGCTTATCAAGATTTCAACCTTATAGACCTTCCTATGAAGCTAACATGACAATTAATAAGCAAACAAAAAACCAATTTAAAACAGCAAAAGGGATCACAGCTTCAAAACTGTTACTGAAGCCTTAAGAAAGAAACACTATATTCTGGCGTTCTACCAAAGACTGCTATACAAAAACAATAGCACTCACCAAATATAGTCTGGATCCCATAAGGTATTAGCATGATGCCATACAGGAACAAACTGGGAACAGGTTTAGCTGATAGTGACATTCTCCCACTGTTTCAGACACTGTTTTGCAAGCATTTCAAACTTTTTTTCTTTTACCTTTTTCTTTTTTTTTTAAGTCAAATGATTCAGAGTCCACCTTAATGCAGAAGTTAAAAAAAAGTCATGGTAGGAAGCTGGTAGGAGTGATTTCTTTGAGAGATTAAATAACAAACTGTGTTTTCTTAATAAAAACATATGCCAGTTCTTTAATAAAGTGACAGATGTCTGCTCTGAAATTTAGCTTTACGACTGACCATCAAAAGAGAGAGAAACACAGAGTTAGCTAACACTTGCAACCAAGACATGCATTTGTGTCTGAAAAGAGAATATTGCACTAAGAGAAGAACCCTGAAAGCTTTCAATGTTTCCATCACTGACCTAAAAAAGTAACTAACCATTTTCTATAAGCAGTAGCAAACCTGGCTTGGTCCACATCCCTACAAGTTGATAATACTTTATCAACAAACTGGTATTCCATTTCTGGACCAAGAGAGTCCTGCACAGGAGCACGCTTCAGGCGTTTTGTTTCTTGGGTATAACCTTGTTTGCTGCTGGATTCATTCAAACCATCAACATCCATAGCTTGTGCCATGTGACTTGTTGCAGGACTGTGGTGGGAATTATTCAGACTTTCATCACTGCTGTCCACAGAAGATACTGATGTATTCACAAGAGGAAGTTTGTTGCTTAAGTGCTGCTGAAGGTAGAATACACACCTTCTTCAAAGGAAAAGAAAAGAAGAAAAGAAAGTCATGCACTGAAAATAACCTGCTGCTGCTGAACTACTGCAATTCATTTGCCATCCCACCAGACTTCCCCCACAGACACAAAATCTGCTTCTCTGCGCACCCTGTACTAGAAAGGTTTCCACCTTTGGTAAATCTCCTGTTACCTAGCCAGAAACCTGCACCCAGCTAGTAAAGCAAACATTTCCTGCACCCAATCTTCTGTCGACATTTTGTTCATTGTGTGTTGTTTAAACATTTAAAGTGTGAGGAGGCTCATTACCAGCATCTTGTGTGTCTTGCACAAATTACAGGGACAAGTGGAGCTTACACCGCAAGGTATTTAAGCCAAATCAAATTTCCCACACAACAGCTCTGATTATGCTCTTGAACATTTTCCAAACGTTTAATACACAGTAGTTTAAAAATCTTTATTGAGTGGTACTTCCTAAAACAGAAACAATTTGTTTGGAAATACCATGTGAAGAATAATCCACTAATCAGAAGGAAAGTCTTCTTACCTATGACACCACAAGGTTTCATGCCCTGGGTAATTATCAATCAGTTCACTGCAGAGTTCCATCTCTTCGTCTAAACGGCCGGGGAGATCCACACTTTGCTCCTCTGCACAGGCAGCTTCTGTCCCTGCACTCTCTTCCTCCTTCTGAAGGCTAGGGTTTTGTTCATTAACCACTTGCTTTTGTACCAGTATGTTTTTGTCAGCCACTGTTCTGCATATCAAGGAATTAAGCAAGAACTGGCGATAATGAAATCCACTATGGTCCGAGACATGCATGGATACCCAATATTTAGTGGATGAAAGTTCATCGAGGAGAACCTGAAACAAAATGCAGGCACAGTTATCAACCAGTATAGTGGACGAACTTACCACTACTGCTTCTGCATTAAGATAATCTCTTTGGGGATTTCAGCCATTGTGATAATGGTTTAAGAATACACAGGAAAAAGAACTATCACTAAGCCTTTTGTACTATGTGCTGAAAAGCATCTTGGCATTCCTGCAGAAAACAAATTAATACTTCTTCCAAACTGTGAAAAGGTTTTTCAGAAACCTACCCACAAGCTGAGTGGGAAAAAAACCCAAACCACTTCTGATACGAAATAAGCAGTGGTTTAAGAATCTCAAAATGGTTAGCAATAAATACTATTTAGAGGAGGAACAAACTACACTGCTACTAGCTTTAAGAATTTTACTTTTTACCCAGTGGATTGTGGGAGTCAGAAGGTGAGTTGATTAAAGGGAAAAAACCCAAACTTGATTTGCACCTTGATTTTCCATGAGAGAAAATCAACCATAACATTATGTTTAAAGTCCTAGAGCAGGTGAAATATAAAAGTATGCGTCCATAATCAGGTTCCTTGATTTTACTACTGAAGAACTCCTAGAAAGGCTTTCATAACAACTCTGGTGAATACTTAAATTGCCAACTGTAGCTCTGTTTTTAACACTTCTGGCTCCTGTGAATTGTCTCTTAATTCTGAGTGGGTTTAAACTTCAAAATTCATTTCTGGAGAGAAATGCAAGTTTGGCTCCCAGACAAAGCTTTCACTATGCTTTGCTTTTCTCTGTGAGAGCCACTGGTTTGGTTATCTTCATAGCCCTTAACCTCTTTCCACACACTGCTTCTCCTCCAGAGCTTTAACTATCAAAAGAGTTTAAAACTACCCTCTTCATTTACTTCTAAAGACTTTTGGAAGTAATCTTAATGACTATAAAGATTATGGTATACTCTTGCTTTTAACCTCTTCTCCTCAGCTACCTACATCACTTAACAAGACCAGCTGATGCAAAACAACTTTCATAGGTAGAAGTCCTTCTTTTAGATATTGCAGCACAAAAGCCACAGCGTCCCATAAAGAAAATCATGGAAACACACAACACTAGGTATATAGCTTTTTTGGGGGGCATCTGTTCTAAAAGAAATTGGGGCAAGTACAATGCAAACACTGTCTTCTGCCCTAGATAATCATCATGTTTTTCTAAATCTTGCCAAAAGATACCAGCATCACCTTCCTTTTAGAGAACAGCAAACTGAAGTGCAGTATTACGTAAAAGTCCACACACAGCATTCTTAAGGGGGCTAAAACTCCATGTCCAGATCTGCACTTTAAACCATAAGATCAGCTTTTCTTTCGTTTCTTCATAGAATTGAGCTTAGAATTTTAAACTTTTGAACTTCAAAATTTATAAGTCTATCAAGAACAACATAAGGCTCAGAAAAATCAGATCAGCCTTTATTCAGCTGTAATTGATACTATACACAATTATGCTCAACTGAGACCTTGGAAGAATCCAATTATTTATCTGAAATATTTGTAAGCTACAAATTTACAGGGGAACATCTTAATTATGCATTTTAATTCCCTGTACAAAGGGAACAAAATTATTTCCAGTATTACTCATTACCTGAACCAGAACACACAAAACAGCCTCCTACCTAGGAACCTCAGAGAACCAGTTGAAAATGCTTCTAACAACTGGAAGTAAAAGAAAAAGCCAGCTAATGCCTGAATTCCAAGAGGTTCTTTCTTAGAAAGCCAGCTTTCTTCATTTCCATCTCTATCAGTACAAGCACTTTGCCATTGTTCTGTCAAGAAAGATGAAACTATGAACATTCCTCCCTCCCCACTCTTGACAACCTCTTTTCTACCTCTGGTGGTGAGCTGACTACCATGGAAGTGGCAGCCTCTCCCAGAACACGACATGTGTGCTCAGTGACCTTCGTCTCAACCTCTGGGTCTGCACTCCCTCTTACGCCCGCCCTGACCATGTGCTCGCTTGTTTTAGAGTGCTTTTCCAACTGTAAACTGCAGACCTGAACTTCCTCCCCGGTTTGGGAGACTGGGGAAATGCAAAGGAACTGGGGAAACAAACTTTTAAGGATAACCAAACAAATACAGCATTCACATAAACTAGCACTTTTGAAGAACATGTCATCTAAGAAAAAGCTAAGGCATTACTGGAGATGGCTACAAGAAAAATCACTTTCTGTCTCATGAGCATGCTGTCTTCTGGGCATCACACAAGAGAAGTGCTTCCTCATTACAATTACCCCACTACTCGTTTCCTTGCTTGTTTTACTGTAGGGTCTGATTAGTCAATCTCCATATTATGAAATTGAATATTTCAATCTAAAGAAAATTAAAAAGTTTGTCAACCCTTGCTGAACTACACCTTATTTTTCTATCTGCATGATTTCACTGAAGAACATGATGTGTATAAATTTAAGACTATACCCCTCTCTCTATCCCAGGTCCCTAATTATACACCCACCTTTTAGTAGGTATCTGTAGCCCATGATCTAACCCCAATAACTGACTGTACAGTCATGTGAGAAAGCTGAAATCAGGCTTTCCATGGCAAGTACTCCAATACCAGAATTATTAGATTAGCTTCAAACTATCTATTCTTGACAAATCCTTGATTTATGTTAATGAACACTCTTTAACACTATGTAAACTTGCTAATGCCATTCAAATTCTGCAGCTAGAACAAACTGAAATTTCTATATTGAAAGAAGATAATGTTTTTGACTATCTAGTGTAAGAAAGAAGGAACATCTATATCTTTTGAGTAAATTTTCCCACTGGTCCAAAATTTTTTTCTCTAGCATTTGATATCTTTTTCCCAGAGCTTGAGCTGAGATTCAGTCTGCAGTAGCATTAGGATTATCAAACCAAAGGGAAAACAATAACCAAAATCCTATTACACAGCTTACCTCTTGAAATCCTCCAAAGCAGGTCAACAGCTTTGTTAATGATAAACTTATTTTGAGAAGTCATATTTAAATGATAATACAACATACAAATTATGTTTCTGGGCCTCTGCTTCCTTGCACACTTCAAACTACAGGCAAAGTTTGTATTACAGCAGAAATACGGCCCTAAATAATACAGGTACTCCTTAATTTCAGGCAACCTTGTAAGAACTCAATGGCCATAGAATCAGTGACAACTGTTTTATCTATCAATTTTTCAGCATGATTCCAGTCTTGCATCTTGTTGAAATTTATCATACTTTTCAGATATTCAAACAAAGAAATTGCTGAAGGTGTTACATGAGACATTAAGCAAGTAGAAAGCCTCTAAAGAATGGAAAAGCCAAGGCAAAGCTGGACAGGACTTGGTAATAAGTGCAAAAAATAACAAGAAGGGACTGTGTAAGTACATAGATCACAAAAAAAGACCAAGGAGAGTGTATACTCCTTAATAAACAAGAATTGGTGGCAACTGACATGGAAAAAGATGAAGTACTGGACTTCTTGTCTCACTTTTCAC
Source organism: Setophaga petechia (assembly GCA_024362935.1). Taxonomy (NCBI): domain Eukaryota; kingdom Metazoa; phylum Chordata; class Aves; order Passeriformes; family Parulidae; genus Setophaga; species Setophaga petechia. The sequence goes on from JANCRA010000004.1 coordinate 38,025,569, forward strand.
CGGCAGTCAGGCCTCCTTCCCAATTCTCTCCAGTCCCTGATTCTCTAGACTCTTGTGTGGGGAAGCAAACTACCTCCCACTATAAGCAAAGAGCAGGTTCAGAACCACTTGAGGAAGCTGAACAGCTGCAGGTCTATGGTATCTGAAGATCCACATTACAAAGTTCTGAGATAAGTGGCTCACATTGCCAAACCACTGTCCACTGTATCTGAAGTCACGGCGGTTAGGGAAAGTCCCCAGTGACTGGAAAAAGGGAAACATTGCTCCCATTTTTAAAAAGGGGAGAAAGGAAGACCTGGGAAATTGGAGACCAGTATGCCCCACCTGTGTGGTTGGCAAGATCATGGAGCAGATCCTTCCAAAAGACATGCTAAGGCACCTACGAGACAAGGAGGTGACACAAGGCAGCCAGCAATTGTGCCTGACCCATCTGGTGGCCTTCTATGACAGAGTGACAGCAATGGTCAACAAGAGAAGACTAACAGATGTCATCAATCTAGATGTGGAAAGCATTCAATATGGGTTCCACATGACATCCTTATCTCCAAACTTGAGACAGATGGATTTGATGGAAGGTCCATTCAGCAGGTAAGGAACTGGCTGGATGGATGCAGCCGGAGAGGAGGGGTCAACAGCTCTGTGTCCAGGTGGAGACTGGTGATGAGCTCCTCGGAGCTCTGTCTTGGCACTGCTCCACTCCCCCCACCAGTGAAGTATTCAGTACTGGGCTGGATGGGGTCCTGAGCAACCTGATCTAATGAGTGGCATCCTTGGACATTGCTAGGTGGTTGGAATGAGACAGAGATCTCTCCCAAGCCAAACGATTCTGTGATTCTATGAACCTGCATATTTTTGTGAAAGTCTATAATGCCTGCTTTTTCCTTCTTCTCCTTCTTATTTGCCTTTTTCCTTGCATCATATCTTGCAACTAAACACTGTATAATTCTGCCTCTTAAAGTTACCTAGACAAATTTTATCACAAGTTTCTTGCTGTGCTCCACACTTTTCCCTCATTTTCCTGTATCCCAAACACCTTCTACTAGGCTCCCTGATGAGGTGCATTGGTGGTGTCCTGAAAAAAACCTAGAGCCAACACAGATACTTCCCAACAGGTTTAACAATTGGTGGAGGGACAACAGCACCAGTGAAATTCTGCCAGAGGTAACAGAGACCACAGGGACAACTCTAGACAGAAGTATCACCTCCATAGTCTTCATTCTAAAAAAAGTAGATCAGTAGGGGAAGTGGGATGGCAGGCCAACTGAATAGACTTTGGAATGGTCAAATAAACTTAAAATACTTCCTTCACAGGCATGTTTGTGATTTGTCACAAAATGCACTCACAACTGACAATTAATAAATTCACCAAAATAATTCCAGTTCTGCAGAGAGTTATTTCTATTACAATGTCATTATTTTTCTTTAATTAAATCAGTAAGGAATAGCAAGTGCAAAAAGCACTCAAGGTGTAATCCTGATCCTCAGACCACTGTTACCAGCATAATGGACAGAGAGCTGTTTAGAACTCGTTTTAAGGCATAAAATGACTTGAATTTTCTTTAACACTGCTAACTCCCTTCACCTTCTAATAAGCTCTTGAAGATATTAAAGTTCCTGTTTTCTGTAAATATAGACCTCTAACCCTAACTTCTAACCTCCAATCTCTCTGAATCCTGCAATTCTGAGTTTTCTGAAAACTACCTTTTCATATACACTCGCTAGGCAGATGAGTCCAAATTCTGCCCTGTCTCTGAAATGGGCATAAAAATAATAGCTACATTGACTCAACAATGTCCAAACTTCTCCCTTATAACCCTATGTGCCAAAATGCAGAAGCTGCTGTTAAAAGTGAGTGATGTGTCATTGTATCAACACAATACTCAAAGAATTCACCTAACCACTGAGAAAACATGGTATTACAAAACTGCCTAGACCATGTCACATTAAGTAATTTTGCTGCAGGTCTTGAGAAAACATTCAACACTGCATAAAGTGTCCCTGAAATAGTTTAATCAGGTCCCAGTGTAAATGCTGTCAAAAAATACTGCTGAAGCTGAAAAAATTAGTTACAAGCACTACCATGCCTTCTCCAAAATTCTTGCTGTCTTTACTTGGTCCTTCAAAATTCTGAAACCACATGTAAGCTGAGTAAGGGCATCGAAACATTGATATTACATTATCAATTTAGTATCTGTTATGCATTACTACTTTCCTCTACTATGAATTTCAAGACTAGCACTGGAAGAATTACTCAGAGTTCCCCATTCCTTAATTCAGCTCACATAGTCCCTCCTATACTCTTCCCATACATACGTTAGCACCAAGTACTAAGAGAGAAACAGAACTTTCTATGCAGGCAAGAAAAATGTGTTACTTCTGCTGAGCAGAACCTGCTTACACTGGCAAGAAAAATGCAAAACATGCTCACTCCAAGATTTTGTCCCCTTTCTTAAAACATTCCTAGATACCTGTGCGAACTTCACTTGATACTCTTCATTCATGTTATACAGTCGGCTTTGCAAACCAGTCTTTGGGTCTTTTTGAGGAGAAAATTTAAGAATTTATTCACTATTGTATTATACCTTGACAGTGAGCTTTGCCAAATGCTGTAAAACCCAGATGCGATGGGACCAGGCATTGTAGTTGCTTGGATATCTCCCAGCAGCTTCAGAGCAGACATTCATTTCCTCCTGCACCAGTCGGTGAATCCTCTCCACAGGTGCTGCTCCCAGGTTTCCTTTAGTTCCAAGACTGGGCAAGGAGTTTTCCTGAATTAGCTGTTGCAGCACCCATCGTCTGGTTAAACGATGTAAAGCGTAAATGGTGAGAGAGCAGTTTTAAGAGAAAAAGATGGTTTTTCATGAGCATAAATCAAACCTTTCCAATATTTCTACTCTCTGAACTATGCTCTAGCTAGGTAATGAGTGAGTAGTAAACAACCATCTGAACGCTCGCCACGCTATAAACTATGACACGATCATAGTTTATAGCATGGCTGCACCAGTTTGCTCACTCTAAGTGATCACAGCTACTTATACAGCATTACAAAATAAACCAGAAGGAAGCAGCAAATTTGTGAAAGAGTGCAAGCAGCATGTGCATGAAATTTCTAACTCACACCTCTTTCAAAGTCTTGCACAGCACTAAAAATGAAGGAAGCCAAAGCAAGACAGAAGGAATTTAATAAAAAATTAACTCTGCTTAGTATCTTTTACATCTGTAAAAGACACTAAGCAGTACCGCACACTACAATTCAAACTGGTTTCTGTACACCACCAGCAGTAGCAAAGCCCAGAAGGCTTGGGGTTTCAAGGTATAAACAAAACAAATGTTTCTGCTGATAATTACACATATTTGTTTCATATATCTGAGACAAGCATAGATTCTTATGGTTTTGTTTTTTTTATTTTACTTTGGACAAAATTTTACTGGTATTTTTAAAGGCAACCTCAATGCTGCATCTGCAGCTCCAACACAACAGGGTTCTACAAAAACAGATTATAGATGTGTAAATTTCCACAGAGCAGCCCATGTCAATGGAATTGCTATGGTCCAGTGTGGAATGCTCTGGAGAGACTGACATCCTCTGGTGTGCAACATGGAGGTTATCCTGTTTGGTACTGGCTCCCATTGGTTCCAAAACCAATGAACTGCTACTTTCAAAGGTGTCAAAATTTCTTTTAACTCCAAGTTAAAAGAAATCAATAAACAAAATAAAAGTAAGAAATTAAATTTTTTGAAAGAGAGAATTCTTTTCTGCAAGCCATATGTAAATTTATTTATCTACAGATATACAGGTATATAAAAAATATGTAAGTTAACTATGTATTAAAAAAAATTGTTAACTCATCTGCTTTTTCTCTCATTTGAACACATTCACAATATGCTTGTTCACTTGTGGGTTTTATCTACATTGTATCTTTTTCACTCAGTTACCAAAAATGAACAAAGTATTGGAAGACAATATTAAAGATAATTTATAAGAATGCAATTTTAAACTGACTGTTTCTCAGCATAAAGTTACAAGCAGTATATGAACACTTCCCTCCTACACACCATTTGCTCTAAATAAAGATGCACAGCTAAGGAAACCATGCTCTGTTGTATAACAGTATTTTATGAAATGTGGTCATTTTGAAGAGTTAACTTCTAATTTTCAAAAATATCTTCGATCCAAACATCACGTTTTGTATTTTTTTTGTTTCAGTCCACAGCTATGCAAGAAATAGAGAACTCAAAAATAGTCTAGGCAAAAAAAACTCAATAAGCATGTCACTCTTAAAAATATACATATATATATTATTTCATTAACACCAACATCTGAGTAAAACCATAAAGACAAAATTTTTCAAGCCTGTAATTATTTCAGTTTCTTAGAACAAGCATGCTTTATAAACCAAGGAAATCTGATAAATTACACATGCAGGAGAGAGTTAAAAAATACAGACTTCATCGTCTCTGTGGCTACAGCATCAAAAACCCCATAAAATTAAATAAGAGCTACTTTCAAGGCAGTGCAATCACAACCTCAGAAGATTTAAAATATATTTCTGGAATCTGTTAAATATCATGGTATTATTTGTTTTTCTTTTTTTTTTTTTTTGTCTTCTTCTATTTCCTGCATTAATTTTACTCCCATTAATTTGGAGTCACTTTCACTTTTGCATGTTACTATTGCTCTTACAATTCCTGGAATAACTCCAAACAAACAAAGGATTGTTGAGTGACAAATGCACAATCAATCAATAGATATACTGACTGTATATGCACAAGATACATTTAAAACCCCAAAACATAAAGCAGGAGGTCATCTGACAAAATGAATGACAGGTATTTGACATCTTCAGTGAGCGTAAGTCCCATGCATAAGAAAAAACAATTTGGTTATGTTTTACTGAATTTTATTCACAGCCCCATTATAAGTTTTTGCATCTTCTGCCTGAGATTTAATACCATGGGGGAATAGGAAACCTAAAATTAATCATTATGCTAATGCAGAGAAGTATTTTTGCAAATCTTATTTTCTTACATGTATCAATCAGGGTCAGCATATCCAAATCCAAGCCAAACATTTGTGCAATCACCCTCAAATACACTTTTCTGATGTAGGCAAGTAAGAGAAAGAAAAACAAATTATGACACTATCAAAATACTCCTAATTTAGATTTGCATGGAAATTATAGTCAGAACTTTTTATTATTTCTAAAATGTAAATAAATATAAAGAACCTAACATTCTCACTTATTTGATAAAAAACATATTGATCATCATAATGATATGGATGGCATCAGGTTCAGAAGTATTAACACGCAAAAAAAATCCAATTTTTCTGGTGTTAGTTACTATGTAGAAAAGGTAAACTATGACAAACTGCAAGTATATTATAACTACATACTTTTGCTTTAAAACCATCAAGCAGCACAAGTCAGCAGCATGAGGATGATGAAAAGAAGCTGAACGTCAAAATTAAAAATTGATGCTGCAGAAATTCATTGTTGTTGCTGTATCAATGAAACACCTTGGAATATTCCAGGCATTGCTTACTAGGTTTACCTTGAGACTTTTAAGTTCATGCATGCACTGACAAACAACAGTTTACCAACAACTTCCACTTCCAAAAATTCTCATATAGTCAGTGAGTTTTATGTTCTTTTATAGAGTATGAAGTCCCTATTGCAGTACCAACTTTACAGCTGCCCTAATGCTGGACATGTTAAACACAAACATTGGAAACTGCTTCCTAATGTGATACATTTAAATCTCTTGAGGGCTATCTATAAAAGGTTGACCTAGTTTTTAATTTGGAGCAATAGATCTACGCTCCACTTGGCTCTGCTACTGGCATTTTATGGTCGGACATGACTGAGATGGTTACCTTTGTGAACCTGAGTGACTCCAGAGTTAAGTTTTCCAAACGTGTGATCTGTTACTTTAATATCCAGTAGATGTGACTGAATGATTTCGTTTAAGTTAGAAATGATAAAAATAAATTCACTAAACCAATAAGACCAGTATTGAAATGGAAAAGAACCCAGGTTTATTTACAAAGGTTGGCTTTAACAGAATCTTCACTTTCTGAAATGTAGACAAACAATACAGTAGTAAATCTGAGAGAAAGGAGAAACCTACAGTACTCAAAAAGTTAAAATTGATGGAATCAGAATTTTCACATTGAGGATTTCAGGTGCTGCAAAACATGATAAATCTCTAAGGAAATATATCCCCCCTCCAAAGTTTACTTAAAAAGCGTGCAGCAAAAAAAGTACACATAATTTCAATTCTAAGTGTAGAATATAGACAGGTAGCTTCAAAAGCCAAAACACAGTATTCTGCAATGACTGGTTCAAAGAATCTGATATATTTCTAGTTATCCTCCTGCATCTATGATTCTCCTCAACCCAAGAACAGGAAATAAAAAACCCCTAGGAAAATTGTTTCAGGAGTCAATAGAAGGCAAAGGAAACCAACCTATGAATCCATGTTTCTGGACTCTTTGGAAACTTGGTTAACGCCAGTTTTCCAAGATGCAAATCTTTAAGTGGATTTAAAGTGCCAGACAGTATTAATTCTTTCCTAGAAAAGATAAAATAAATCTGTGTGAATAAATGTAGTAACTTGAAAACAGAACACAAATCCCAATAACAAACTGCATGGCATTTCCTTTGTACCATAACAGAACTTCACTGTCAAACTACAAGAGTTTAAAAACCCTCTAGTGCTTTAATCCATTTTACTATACATACATATGTACTATACATATGTGCACAAAGAACTTCATTTTCATCTGAGCACATACAATCTGTTAGTTCTCAAACCTACACAGAAATTACTGAGTCAGCTACTGTAGGGTTACATATATGAACAAATATCCCTTCTTGAATTTAAGCCCTTAGATCATCTGTAAATCTGGAAATACTCTTACATATAGCACTCCTCCACACCTTTAGTCTTGAAATACCATTCAAGATACAGTGTCAAGGTTGCTGTTGCCTAAATTTGTAAGAAAAAGGAAAATATTCTCTGTGTGTAGAATGTTTTACAAACTTAACAAAAAGGCTGCGATTGCTCAGTTTACTTAAATGTAAAACAATCTTTGGTTAAAAAAATTTGACAATTTGCCCTGACAAAACTTAATGTTCATCCAACACAACCCTTACAAGAATACCTCCCACAGACAGAGCAAAATGAAAATCTGTACTTGGCCTTCTCACCTTCTTTGCACAGAATTCCCTACCACTCACCCTCTTCTTTCTAGCTCTGTAACTCTTACTGCCTGTCCTGAGCATGTTTGTAGACATCACCCCATCACTGGTTATTCCAAGGGCATTAGTCTTCATACCCTATTCTCCAACCTAGTAGGTAGCAGATTTGAAGTAAAGTTACAGTAAATTCCAAAGTTAGAATCTGCAGAAAGAAAACACACATTTCCCAGAACCCGCTGAAGTCACAACTAAAAACTGAGAGTGCAAGAAGCAGAAGCAATTTTGGCATGGGTTTGGGTTTTGTTTTTTCTAATAATTTCTGATTCATCGTAATGAGATAGGCATGGCACAAGTAAGTGAGGAGCAGATGATCAACTCTCTGAACAAAAAAACCCCGGTGGGAGGGAAGGAAATATTTTCTGGAAAGATTTGCTATCAAATAAGAAGGCAAAACTCCTCTGCAGTCTGACAGAGAAAACATAGTGTTGTCCTGAAGTTATGGCCCAAGTCCCACAAACAAACTGACATATTTCCTTTCTGTTAGTTCATATTTTCTGTCTGAGTTGGTAATTTTTAGTAAGAAACTGACTCCATCTGGTACCTTGGCTTTGTGTTGCTGTAATTGAAACTTACAACCACAGTCAGAAGCTAATGGTTGCAACACTAACAGTGAGCAAATATTATTTAAAATTGAAGCAGAGTAGGGAATGTATAAGTCCTTATGCAAGTTTTGCTTCTGATAGCTATTGGAGCACCTGTTTTTATCTCAACCAAGGTGTTCCAGCATGCTTCAGATTCGACGCTTTCAGATGGTTTTTAACAGGCAGTTCAGAAATACTGACCAGAAGTGGCAGACTGATCAGACCATTCTGTTCTAATGCACTCAAATTTGGAAAGCAGACAAAATAAACATTCAGGGTCAGCACTGGAGCAGGTGGAACAACTGCTTTGTTACTGCAATACAAAGGTGACATTTTGGTAAAAATTACTTACCATACAGACACAATAAAAATACAGCTTAGATCAGTCCGATACTTAAAACAAATGCATGTACATTTTTAACAAATATTTAAATTACCAAGCCACCTACCTCCCAAAACCTGAACTTCCAGTGAAGAAAGTGTTCTTTCTGTATTAAAACATAGACTCTAAGTAAGCAGCTTCACACTTATACACTCTCAAACTTCCTCTTTTGCAAAGTTGAGCAACAGTACAGACAAGATCCACCTTCACTGCTGTAGTAGAAAAGCTGCTTTTAGCTGTAATGATTTTCAAATGAGAGATTCTCCCATTCACAAAGGACTGCAAGCATTAGTAAGACTGAAGTACCATACACTCCCACATAAACCTCTTCTGAGCTCTTTCAGCTAACATCCAACTTGGGATACATAATTTCTAGCTTACTTTCTTGCCATGTGGATCATAGATGTTTCAGCCTTAAGGATTATAGCTCCCGTAAAAGATAATCTGGAGTAATTTTTACTTGCCTTACGCTAACACCTTCGAAATCATTTATATCTGAAAGCAAAATGTGACTTTTCAGAGCATCTTGTTACCTAATGTCTTTTTATCAATTGTACATGACAGGAAGTATAACAGGAAGAACTAAGGCATTTATAAAAATTCCTTTACAATCACTTCCATAAAAATTTTGGTCATTTTAACTTCCAAGACTTTTCAACTTCTAAAAACACAAACTAACTGAGTTTAGGATTAACAACTGGAGATATCTCTTAAACCATTCAGTATAACAGGGGTTTCTCTCTCAGTTCCTGGGAAGTGACACATCTATTCTTTAGCAAGTCTTTCTCTGCCACATAATTACCTCTTGCTCAGGGTCTCAGGGTTTAGGTTATAGTCCCTGCTCTTCTGTCACTTTCCAGTCACTTCTAATTTAAATAAATAAATAAACAACAGATGTATGTGGTAGGCACATTTCAACTGTTCAGAACAGCTACAAAGTCAAGGCAGAGCATCTAGTCCTAGCTGGCCTAGATAACACGTCTAAAGTTCTGTGTTCTCCTGTGCTTCATTAATCAGACACAACTTCCTAAGATTGTCAGCTGAGCTGAAATGCCCACTTGTCTTCCACAACACCATTCAAGTCCTCTGACATGGCTCTGCCAAGTCCTGCGTCCTTTCCTAGGAAGGGATTTCCTTCTCTCTCTCTTCCTATATCTTCAAGTTCAGTGCTACTGAGTCAACCACTATCTCTGAAGCTTTCAGTAGAATTCAACATATGAAAAAGAGATTTTCTCAGCCTACAATGAAAAAGTCAATAAATTACAAGAATGTGTGCAGGGCTGCTATTCAGTAAACAACAAGAATGCTTTTTAATTTTTAGGCTACTTAGGAGTCTATAATGCTTTTTTTCCCCTCAAAATAAAGTAGCAAATTAGTGTATGTAGAATGCAAGATGAACCTGGTATGACAAACATTGTCTGAGCAACAAGAAACCAATCATCCCACAACAGATCCATCATGTTCTGCAAGCAGAGTGCAAGTCTCATACAATTAGTTCTCAGCTTGGACTACCTCAGGATAAGGATTTATCACCAGCATCTGCACAGAACAAAATCAGTCCTCTACTCTGTGACTTATTACACCACACATCTGGCTAGCTTGATCTGTAATTTCAAAGAGAAGCTGAAATATACGTCAACATAACAAAAGTGCCTCCCCTCAAAAGAGCAAACTCCCAGCAGAAGCCTAGAACAATGAAGGGTCAGATTCAGCAAAGCAGTTCCCCTGCTAGAATGGGCTCGCTGGTAACCTCCACAGATACTGACTGGCTTGTGTAACAAGATCTCTTGGGATGCTAAACAGAGCTTCAAAGACAGACTGACTGGTAGATCACTAGTCAACAATTCGGGGAGTAAGGCCCACTTCTGTAGTAATTTCTATGTTTTAGTAAACGATAAACATCAGAAAAGAAAAAACAATCCTCATCCATATTCCTTCACATTTTTAATTCCACTTACAACTTGGAATTACGTTCCTGATGTACATAAAAGCTAACACTTTCAGCTGTCAGGCACAAAAAAGCCTGACTGATAAGGATGAATGCATGTGCAATAAAAAAAATGCCACAAAACATAAACCAAAAATCGATTATAAGTACCATCAAATGAGATTACTGTAGGAGCTCTAGTACTTATACAAGCTCCTAATTCCATTTTAACTTCATACCTACTCAAGTTAGACATTTTCATGACACTAAACCCTTTGCCATCACATTCATGCCCCTTTTTTAGACCTGAGGGACAGAAAGAACACAGCAGAATCCTTCAGAACTGTATCAGCAGTGAAAGAAGAAAAAAGAAAAAGCTGAATTTGTCATAACTAGGGCTGACAAACAGATGCAGCATCAGAAATGCACTGTAACTACAGAAGTCCTGTTTTCCATTAATGCACTCCTAGAGACCATGACTTTTGCCAGCCTTCCATCCCTCCTGAAACTATAGCTTTTATATACTGCCTCCAGTCTTACCTTGGCAGCAGAAAGAGAATATTCCTCCAACTCTGAAATTTACAAAACAGCTGTAAGATTACAAAATTGTACGGAATTGTTGTTTTCTGCACCTCCTGAAGAGCAAGGAGGTAAATTCCTGCTCCTCCTCCATTATGACTCCTGGACAAGTTTTGAAGGTTGACCAATGATGAAGCTATGCTAAACTCAACAGGTACAATAAAGCAGAGGGGAGGGGGGAAATGTGTTTGAAATAAAGGGTAGACACCTTCTCCCCCTCTCTTGCAGTGTATCTACTGAGCTTGATAGCCTACACTGGTAGTGGCAGCAAAGGGAGTTGGAATCTCAAAAGAACTCAAAGACAGGTAAAAACGAGAACAGTGAATACACAGAGCAGACATCAGCTGAGCACTACCCTCATTAACTGCAGGATGAAAGAGGAATGGTAGTTCAGTGAGTCTTACACACCCTGAAAATGTGGTGCAAAGATGCCTTCATATGCAGCACTGTAATCATCAGCCTCCAATTAAAAAAAACACAACCCAAAAAAACCCAAAAACAAAAACCCACAAAAAAACCCCCACCAACAAAAAACAAACAAAAAAACCCAACCTAACAAAAATCCCCAAACAAACAAACTAAAAGCAAAAAAGGGCAGTCTCAAACTATCTGCAACATATAGGAAAGAAGAGACTTTTAACACTTCATCGAGCACTTCTTAGTTGACAAGTTCTTGCTGTGTCACTAACAACCACTTGAAACAAAACTTTCAGCTGACTCATTAAGGCCTGGGCCTTTTGATGGCATTTTCTGAGTGCAACATACCTCACATTCCAAGCAGTGGTGAAGTCGGGGTTCAGCAGTAGCAGGGTACACGTGATATCTATCAGCTCTAAAACGATGGAACAAGAGACATTAAGATTAGCAATGATTTGCACACAGCTTGATCTCTCTGCACTCCCTTACTCCCTCTCATTTCTCAAAGTCTTTCTGCTATGGGCTGCTGTACCTCTGTAAAATATTGCTCTTATTCCAGAAATGAGAGAGCATCAATTAATTAATAGTTAATTTAAGACGGAGCAAGATCTGCCATATCCTCCCTTTTCATTATTTAAAATAATGAACTGAGTATGCCCTGAGCAAGGAAAAATCATAATATAAAATCCTTGAGTATTCAGTGATTTTAACCACACACACTATATACAAGAAGCAGAGAATTCTTCAAAGAAAATCGAAAGATTTTTAAATACTACAGAAAATAAAAATATACCCTACTATTTTAGAACAAGTCTGAGCTGCAGATGGCTGCCATATATCATACTGTTACAAAAAATACATACACTATAAAAAACCTGTAGCTAAAAAATGAAATACCATAGCTATGAATGAGGATTACAAAAGTACTCCCTATTAAACTGTACAGAAAACACTTTAAATACATTGTGAAGTGCCTCAGACTGAAGTTTTCAGACTAATTCAATAAAAAACCCAAAGCAAAAATGAAAACATTTGGTTGCATCCCTGCATTTAAGCGCTGTATACCACATATTTATGTATCACACTTATTTTTAACTATGTCATAAAAACTGAATGTGACTATACAACCTTTTACTGTAAATTAAATTTGGCTACATCCTCTCCTAATCACCCTGAATATAACATACTAATTAGATCATACTTCAGGTGATTTCCAGCAAATAAGAGGTCCTTCACTCCTTGAAGGAAAAAGAAAAGGATGGTATCTCATGGAAACAGATCTCTGGTTAGTGCAGTCAATATGACTGCAAAAAGAATGAACTGTTGAGAAATTCCACAGTTACAATACACAAATTACTCAAAATGCAAAGGGATTTGGCTTCAGGTTTCTTTGAAACAAGAGTCAATACCTAATAGGTCTAAAAGTGAAATACCTTCATATATTACTGTGTGTCTGACTGATAATTTATGTCCAACAAAGAAATTTTGTGTTTTCCATTACGTTCTTCATTATGAGGAACATGCTAAGCCACCATAAAATGCAAGGGGTAATGGGGGGGCATGGTGGGGAATTCTTTGGTGTACTGTTGACTTTGCACTAAGCTGTAATGTTTTGAAAAGTGTCTCAAGGAAAGAACTTAACTATCTATTTTCACAAGTTAAATCTCTCTTTGCTGCCAAGGAATAGATATTTTTCATACATGCAAAGCTTCTTTCTAATTTGCTGCCTAAATGTACAAATATTATTCCTTGGTTTACCCAATTCCTGAACCAGTAAGGTATTTCAACACCCATTTAATTTCATGCAGCTGACTATCCCAATTCAAATAACCAGGATTACTCACATACACAAAATCAAACACATATAAAATTAAACATCTGCTAAGTGTTTTGTGGCTACTGTTTCAATTTTACATTCAGAAATCAGTTCTGAACATTAAAAAAAATGTAATTTTTATAAGGAGGTAACGTTAAAATTGTAAGCTATGATTGTTTTATGTACATTTTCCATTTTACCTGCAACAATGGTTTAAGCAATTATTACATACTGGCACTGCATGTGTTATAGACACATCAAGCAATAGTTTGTTATAGCCTATTTCAGTTTTTTGAATACTTCCAAGAAAAGCCTTTCAAAGTCTATTTAGAACAACACAGCTTGTTTATACATGATTTCCAGTTAATATGACCGTTCTGATAACCTCAAAGGTCTGTAACAGCACCCAATCAAGTCCAACTTAAACAGAACTTGCTTGCATTTTGTCCATTTTCCCATCACAGAGGTTCACTTCATCTTGAATATCATCAAAGGAAACATGCAAATAAAAGGAAAATCTCCAAGTAGAACCCAGTTCTTTCATATCAATATTCTTTGATGTAACAGATGAAGATTTATGAAGTGTGGATATTGAGCCAGAGATGTGAAATGACACAATTTAGTAACCTCTACACAATTTTTCAATAGAAAAATGGCCCAATTTACTAACCTCTGAGCCTCTTTTTATTAGGAAGTCTGATGACAGATCTGGTATATGATAGTACTTGCCAACTATTCCCCCGTGTCAGTAACAAAACCCAGCATCTTTTATTTACAATTTAAAATTACTTTCTACTAGATACATTTCAGACAATCTATTGCATTATAGGTGCTCACACTGAACATGTCCTTTTGCATATTAAGGTCTCCCCAGCTGCAAAAGGACAAATAAAACAATACGGTTTTACCACACCTTTAAATATGGCTGTATCCAGTTTTTTAGATAGTCTGTGAGTAGTTGGTAACAATTTCAGAAAACCATCTTGACATAACATATAAAGTATGCCTGCATAAATTTAAAAAATATTGGAGAAAAGATAAAAACATATTGTAAAATTGGGATTTCTAAACTTAAATAATAGCAGGGGGAGCAGTCATAACTCTGGATTCCAAGAATCCAAAAGAAACTATAACTAAACATCTGTGTCACTAACCTATCAATGAATGACTATAAAGCACCTCCTTCTTCCAGGATCCTGTCAGAAAAAATACCAGACACTTGAATCAGCAACCTGTTGTTCTCCTCTGTTCTATTTTAAATGGTTTACAGTGACTCAAAACAGAAGAGGTGAGTAGAGACTACATCTGCAATCACCATTTATAACAAGCTTCAATAGAATATACAATTGAGTTCTGAAGAAGTAATAAACAAATCTATTTCTTTACTAGATGCAAAAGAAAACAACTACCCCGACAAATTCCAGGCATGCACCTTCATCTACAACAGCAATCTGGCGCAAAATCCTTGAGAATATTTATGAGAATATCATAACATCTCTTGACAGAATATACATACTTACAACACCTTACAGATGAGTCTCTAAGCCCATCTGGCAAAAAATTCTGCCTTAATTCTCTCCCCCACTGCAAAACCTTTCTGTTTCTGCTCAAACCTTTTATCAACCGTCAAACTCAATTATGTTAAAACATACTAAATTCCTTTACAAATAGGGTTTTAACATGAAGGACCTGACTGTGTTTTACAGTGGTTACAGAAAACCTCAGCAGACATGACAATGCTGTAGATACCTCTTCTCACACATGTAAATGAAGAGGCAAAACAGAAGCGAGTTTCACTTTTGAAATAAAGCCAAGCAGGCACTTGTTTAAAATGCATGCTACTGCAGTATTCACTGACAAGAGTTTTCTGAGCTGCATTTTGAGAGGAAGGGTTGTGCATGAAGGTTGTTCCCTTCACCTTTGAGGGAAGCAGAGGCCTGCAAACACCATCCCTGCAGCATCAGTAGGTCTGACAGCATCACAACAAAGTACCTGCACAGATGTCACTGAAGCAGGGCACCAGCACACAGTTAATGGCTACTAGCTGTCTTCAGACAACTAAAAATGTGACATAAATGTCAATGCTTGTAGTTTGGCTTGAAACAAGAAGTTTTTCTCTGTGTGGAAATTTCAATGTTTAGCCCTTACAATAACACTTGAGACCAAAATGAAATTTCCCTGCTGAAGATCTGTAGCGTAATAACAACATACTTCACAAACTCCTACCTCAGAGCTCCAAAAGCACTGCAATGAGAACCACTGGTGTTGCTAAGATTGCCTGTGCTAGTAGGTTCAACTCTTTAAATGCTAAAGTTTGTATTTAGTTATGTATCAGTCAACATTAATTATATTCCCTGTATTAAAGTTCAGTTTATTGAATTTTGTAATCATCTGCATTACAAATTTCAAATCTGGAATGTCACAATCACCAGTTTCTATGAGAACTGAATAAACCAGCAGCTGGTTGGTCATAGTGATCAAAACCATCCTGGTCTTAACAGGTCCAACCACAAACCACAAAGACCAAGAAGAAATGGAAGTGACTTATGTTAGCAATATACACCCCCCAGGAAGAGTCTAATTTTAAAGATGTCTGTAATGAGAAAAAACATTCAAGAAAGTAAATTATGTATAAATTATAAAGTAAAGGGCAATGTAAAATTTATAAAGTCCACATAATGACATGTCATCAACTCTCTAGGAGGAATTTGGGAAACACAACGACACAAACTTACACAATCTGTTAGACAAAAATAAAACATAGTTAATGGGTCCGTCATACCCAGCAATACATGAAATCACTTCAACTTCTTTAAGCTACTCTTTGGAAGGGTAATTAATTCTAAGGATCAAGCCAGTGCACTGTTACTCTAACATCACTTGAGGTCTACAGCTAGCACTGGAAGACTCTGCTTGGCCAAGAAAATGGGTTCCTTCTTGCCGTGATCTGCCTTGCCTGCCATTTCATCCTACTCTTCCCAAAATGCTTGCATTATACATCCATACATTTGTAATAAGAAATCAAGGCATGTTTAGCAAATCTAGACCCCACCATCAGGCAGATAAAAGCAGGCAACAATCTCTGCCTTAAGAGCCCTCCCATTCCAAGATCCTCTAAAGACTTTGATCTTTCTTCATCTCATCTCCAAAGGCAAAAGAAGCTCAAGTGCACATTTACAGACCTGACCAACACCACCTGACTGTGCCATACTCTACACTTTAATGAGCATCATGCACAGCTGGCTTCATACACAAAGTGAAGCAGACTACAGCAATAAAACACTAAAGAAAAGTACATATCGAAGGAGAAATGCTACTGGCCACACATCATCTCCTGATCTACACAGACCTACTCCAAAAAATTACCTAGCAGTAACACCAAGTAGAACACCATGTTAGTTTTGACTAGGTGCTAGAGTCTGCACCATATGTATGCTAAAATCCCACTATTTAAAACACAATTCTTGAACTCTCTATTTCATAAAGCAGCCAGGGAGATTGGCTTTGCTATAACTGCAATCAACACAACTGAATGGAGGGTGGCTGTCTGGTATGCTCCAGCAGGGGAAGACAATCCCACACATGTTGAAGCAAAATGGACACAGCCACTGCTTAATGGACAGGTTAGTTATAAGTAAACAGAAAAAAATTAAAATATGGTAACAATCCAAAACTGAAACCCCAGTTGCATGTGAGATACTAAAGATCTGAACTCTGTGAGTGGTCACAGGGTGTTCTTCAACACAACAGATATCCTGCTTTCTGAGGGATATTAAAAATACCATGGCAGGTAAAAGATACTAGAAAACAGTCTCTAAACAAAACAACAACAAAAAACCCCACCAGAAATAAGACACTAGAAGCCCAGCATAAGAACACTCTTTACTCCAACTGCTACTTAGAAGGTACTGCAACAATAAACAAAACACTTGCTTCATAAACTAGTTATTCTTTTTCATTCTTGCTCTCATCAGGACTCCTTATAAGCAGTCAAATAGCTCCTACGTCACGCCTGTTAATAATTCTTTATTTTGAATTTTTTTAAAGACCATATACAAAAGAATTTTTCATGCAAGTTAAACTAAAAACCAAAGAAAACAAAGAGATGAGAAAGGAAATAAAAGTTTACAATTACCAAGCTGTAGGGACTAATAATTTCCGGTACCCCTGCATCTGAAACACACTGCACTCATTTCTTACAGTAGATATATATATACGTCACCACATTTTCCTTTTGACTCAGGAAAAAGGGAGAAAATTCCTTCTGCATCAACTAATATCACTTCCTCAAATAATTCATTGAAGTTGTCTGTCTCTAACCTTCCCAGTTTGGGCAAGAGAGAAATTTTTTTTTTTTCAAATGAAAATAAACTCGTTTAAGTTAAGATGCACAATCCAAAGCCTGCTCCCCTCAGTAACCACCATTTTTTCCACAACAACTTAAACTGGCATTAGGAAGGGTAAATGACCCAAAGGCATAGAGTGCACCCTCAGTCAGTTGGGGATTATGCCACTGTGGGTGGGAGTGATCTACTGGAGGGTAGGAAGGCTCTGCAGGGGGATCTGGACAAGCTGGATCGATGAGCCAAGGCCACTTGCATGAGGTTCTGACTGGTCCTGCACCTGGGTCACAGCAACGCCATGCTTGCAGGAAAGATGCTTGGCGGAAAATGACCCAGCAGTGCTGGCCAGAACCAGCTGAACATGAGCCAGCAATGTCCCCAGGTGGTCAAGAAGGCCAAGGGCATCCTGGCTTGGATCACAATAGTGTGGCCAGCAGGATTACATCAGTGACCATCTCCATGTACTCACTGAGACATCAAGGTGCTGCAGTGAGCCCAGAGAAGGGCAACTGGGGCACAAGTCTTATAAAGAGGAGCTGAGGTAGCTGGAGGTGTTTAGCCTGGGAAAAGGGGGCTTAGGAGAACCTTACTGTTCTCCAAAACTACATATAAAGGAGACTGTAGCCAGGCGAGTGTCGTTCTCTCTTCAGTTAACAAACAACGTTAACAAATAACGGGATGAGAGAACAACAACAAAACAACAGTTTTGTTAACAAACAACGGGATGAGAGAAAATGGTCTCAGGCTGCACCAGGAGAGGTTTAGGTTGGATATGAGGAAAAATTTCTTCACTGAAAGCGTTGCCAAAATTGAAACAGGCTATCCAGGAAATGGCATAGTCACCATTCCTAGAGGTATTTTGGAAGACATGTAAACACAGTACTTAGGAACATGGTTTAGTGCTGGACTTGGCAGTGTCAGGTTTATGGGTGGACTCGGATCTTAAAGCTCTTTCCCAAACTAAATTATTTTACGACAAATAAAAAATGTGCACTAAAGATCACATAATATACTCTTCTCCAACTCAGAACTTACCATCCTTGTTCAGCCACTGTTTTCTCTGTCTGTAGAGGAGAAGTTTATTGTGGACATATGGCAAAAGAAACTTCACACACCAGCTCTCCACACCAAGCTTGTTTTCTACCAGGACAATAGGGCTCCGGTTATATCTGGCTTCCGGGCAGGGTATTAATCCAATTTCATCTCTTAAAAAATAGAGAGAAATATAATTAAGCTTATTTCTAGTAGGTGACAATTATTTTTCTCAACACAGAAATGCAATGGTTGGCAATGCTTCCCAACCAAACATTCCATCATCTTTTTTCCTTAGCTTTGCTGAAACCTGTAATTTGTATAGTTTTATTTGATTTTCACAAAGATCCTAAACGATGAAAGCCCCATTTTTTCTGTTTTTAGACTATCATCCAAGCAGTTTAACTCTGCAGAATCAAGACAAGCACCCCTGGTTTTGTAATAAATATGTGTCAGAGCTGTAACTGCTGCTTCAGTAAGAGAAACAGAACATGCTAACTAGTACAGGCACCTGACTGACCAAAAGCTACCCAGGTGTGCCCAGCAGCAGCAAGACCAGGTGCTCTGACACTAAGGATCACACAGAAGAATATGCTCACTTCCATATGTCCCATTTTTCATTGTCCTGTGCAAGGCAGCATAATCAACAGGGGGAAGATTTGAGACACAGAGGCCAGCCTGATTAGATGACAACACTGTAGGAGAAATGTAAGCCTTTAAAATAACAGCAACAAACATGAGCATTTGTACCAGCAAACAAAGCAGAAGAGACTCAGCTGTTCAGTTTCAATGGGCCGTACCATATTTTACTTTTTGTCAGGTTTTTCTAGCATGCTGAATAGCAGCTTTGGCAGCTTCTTAGAAATAAACACAGCTCATCAAGGATTCACATTTGTTTAGGCATAAAGCAACATTATTTTATTTCAGTTATGCATAATTTCTCCACCAAGTCCCCCATTCAACAGAAAAAATTGTTGGTAAAGAGGGAAGTCCTCAGATCTCACGCAGGACAAAAAAGATTTCTTGTGATGTCAGAAAACAAATTCTCCATCTTAAGTCCTCTTAATACAAGATTTACAGACACACAGCAAGCGTCAGCTCCTAAACCTCAACTCAATTATCTTAAATAAAATTTATTACTGGATACTCTGAGCGTGCTGATTTAGTTCTGTGTCCTCACAGGACCATTATTGAGGTAATCAAAAGTGACACAGTGTGCTTGTTTAAGAATGTATTTGCCTATTCAGAAAACCGATTTGATCTTCCGTACATCACAACATATATCACAAGCCGCAAAAAACACAGACAAGGTGAACTCAAGGTAAAACACTTGCAAATCACATGGCTCTGTCTCCAAACATGCACTCAGGTCCCTTTTGCTTCCCCAGTCAGCTGAGAAGACAGAGAGGAAAAAAGCATTCTCCTACCCCACTAAAAGCAAGAAATGAGTATCAAAGCAAGATCCTTATCTGTGCTGTTCCATTTAACAAGCTAAGCTCTTCAAGAAGCAAGATTAAACCTAAAATGACATTCCAGTCTGCTTCTTTCAAACCCAGTATCTTAATAGCCTGAAGTTTGTATGTTATTGCTGGGTCTTTCTTTTATGAATACTAAAACTCCTTGGTAAAACGTTGCCTGGCCTTGCATAGAGGGACATTAAAGTCTCCAAAAGCAAGGAAGGTGCACTCAGGCACTACGTGTCTAACTGTGAATTACCGTATGAACTTACCAGCTGTAACTCACAAACAGTATACCAAAGGTAAACAGCAAGGAGAGAAAAAACCCCCACAAAACAAACATCCACACCTTTACTTATTACCAAATGCAAGAAGTCTGACTTGGGTGAGCTAAGTTTCACAACACTGCTTTGAACACACCAAAATGACAGACACACAGTTTGCACAAAGTTGAAAAGTGCATAGGTGTACAAGCAGCCATTGACAAGGGTCAATAAATGATGGAAAAGAGGCGAGTATGGGACAAAAGCATGGGAAGGCAACACTAACATCACGCATGCAGCAGATTCCTTATTTTCAGTGAAGCTATGCAGTTCCCATGTAAAATAATTCAAACCTGGATCTGTAACATGTTGAATTCAGGATACCACCTGTCAGGAACTGCAGCTGGCCAGCAGCAGACGACAAGATGCAGATGCATGAAAAGACCCAGCCAGCACAGCTACAGCCTGGTGCTCCTGAGGCACAGGAGCAGCACAGCAAGGGCCCACAGCCTACACAGGCCTGAAGAGTCCCATTTCAAGTAGCTTCAACCACTTCAGAAACCTAGCAGACATAATTGTCACTTTTTCTACTTTGAGGGATAAAGTAGCAGCAGGTTGTGCTTTTTCACTTGCAGCGTGTCACAGTGCATCAGTCTCAGCACACACAACTCTTGCAGCCTACTTTCATCTCTGAGATTGCATCTCTGAAAGGAAATTGCAATAGCAGCAAATTCCTAAAAAATATCATCTCTAAGTTTGCTACCAATAAAGCATTCTGGCAGAAAAGTGGGAACTATGAAAAAATCTGAACATTCATTCATAAATACTGGCCCTTTACAGCACATTCTGCTTCACATCCTAAAAATGAAACTTCAAGGCAAAACGCAGCCTTTTTTAAAACAGCATCCATATGCTGCATTTTAAAACCTGGCCGCCCACCCAAATTGCTTACTACATTTAGAGAAACATGAGGATATTCACTGTAATCTTCTCTTGTTAAGCAAAGGGATGAATTAGGTGACATAAATTTTTTCTATTCAATTGTTTGGTTTATCACTTTCTGGAACAGATTAATAGGCCACTACCTCAGAGACTGCAGTTCCCAGCTGACACAAATACCCCTCACTTAAATTAGGAAGTTGTTATTCATTATGTGCTACTTTATTTGCTGTAACCAACACGGAGCTTGCATATAGGTTGAAAGATATTTCCCTAGTTGGTGTCTTAAAGGCTGGGGAAATACATTCTGGGAAAGAGAAGTATGGGAGGCACTTAAAACAGGGTCTCAAGGCTGGTCAACAACACTGAAAAATAAAACAGACCATCTGCCCCCCAGACTTCTGGATAAATCTGATTCTCACAACCAATTACTGTGGTTTGCATTTTCATAGTCATTCTGTCTTCCTCAAAACAACAAACAATTAAATGTCTAGCACTTCTACCGACAGATATGGATTTGAAGGTGGGATTCACCACACTGCTCTGTTTGTGCAATTCAGGAGGCACCTATGCTAAGCTTTGCTCCCACCAGCGCCAGAGCTCTGTTCCCGGCAGACAGAGTACCCGCTGCCTCCCGCGGGCAGGCTCAACCCCAGCCCGACTGCGCCGAGTTTAACACTGCTAAACACCGAATTCAGAGAGAGGACACTAGCAACTTTTCTTTGAAAATATATCTATCGCGTCAGGACCGCGGAGCCCTCGTTGGCTCCCATGACGCGGTGCGTTTTACCAGTGGGGCGCTTGTAGCCGCCGGGCTGCGGCCGCGGCCGGACCGGTCTCCAGGCTCAGGCTCCCGGACCGAGCCAGGAAAAGCCGCGGCGACAGGAGAGCACCGAGGACAGGGACACGGCGCCCTGCCCCACGGAGGCACAGGTGCCACCGCAGCCGCCCGGAGCCGGCCCTCCCGCTCGGAGGAGACCCGGCTGGTCCCCGCGGCCGCTCACGGCGTGACCTTGGGGTTGGGCCCGGGCCCGGCCCCGGCCCCAGTCCCGGCCGGCCCCGCCGGGACCCGCGATCCGCCCGCCGGCGGCCGCGGAGCGAGCACGGGCCGGAGCGCGGGCAGCGCTCCCTCCCCGCCGCCCAGCCGCGGCCGCACTCACATGTGTGGGTTCCGCTGGAAGGCGTTGCGGATGTCCTTCACGACCCGCTGCACCAGCACTGCCACCTCCTCCGGCGACTCGGCCATGTTCCCGCAGGCGGCGGCGGGAGCGCTTCCGGGGCAGCGCGGCCGTGGCGGGCGCGGGGCGGTGCCGGGGCGCGGCCGGCGGTGCCGGGCGGGAGCGGCGCCCGCTCCTTCTGACGCGGGATTATCGCTCCCTGCGATTGTTATGTCGGCAGTCGCGTGGCCGTGTAGCTTTAAAAGATAAGCATTGTGTGCATAGCTTCTCTTGATTCCCAGGAGACATGGGACCGCTGGTCTTCAAGGCGGAATGCGAAGAGGCGATTCTAATTCTGGACCGTAACTTATGTATTTGCTTGTCATTAGAAATTAATATATTTACAAAGCATTAACCGTGCGTAGTTGATTTGTCTCTAATTTGAAAGCTTGCAATGCCATCATAATTGCTTCATGATTGCCTCTCTTCCCTCCCCCCCCCCCCCCCCACCCCCGAGGCCTGGTAGACGCTTCCATATATTCTCCTTAAAAATACAAAATAATAATAATGAAAGGGCCTATGGGATATTTTATAGGGCCTTCTTAATAGCCCATATGTTAAGTGGAAGAATTTAGACGACATAATGGTGGCTTCAGGAAATTGTGTTACATGTCTGTGCTGTTCCAGGTTTTCATGCACTTCATAGGATGTATAGACTGTTTTTATGATGTGTGGTGCATAAAATTGTTGAAGCAAACTGATACATTCTGGATGTCAAATAAACAAGAATACAAATATGAGGAAAGGTGTTTAAGCACTTGATGAATATTGGGAGGTATTTTTAGCTGAAAAACACAAGCTGTTTTTTCAAAATAGCTCAGGTTTCTGGTTTCACCATAACCCTGAATTTTTATTTTATGCCTATTTGCCGTATTGGAAAGGACTAAGTTTTATGTAATGGACAGTGTACCTTTTCTGACTCATTGCCTTCTCACTTTATCCTGTGCAATTTGTTTGTGTACAGGTTTGAATCACATTTGTGAAAAGCACCAAATTGAAGTTCAGTCTGGGGATACAGTGACTAAAATAGGTCTAGCTATGAGGTTGATTTGGGTTGGGTTTTTTGTTGTTGCAGTTCTGTTAAGAGGTTTTGGTGAATTAGACCTAAATGAAACTACTTTCAGATGTCATTAATCATGACAATAATACTCTCTGGATTAAAAGTCTAATTTTTGTGTTTGTGATGGGTTGGGGTTTTGGTGGGTTTTTTTGGTTTTAGTATTGAGTACAAGTTAAAATCAACCACAACAATGCAAAGTTCTTAAAGTACTGAAAATTGGCACAAAACTAATGTACTAAACAGTTGCAAAAGTAGTTATTTAGAATTGTGCAATCAACTGACAATATACTGTCTGACTTATGCATACCTTTTGAAGAGGACTGAATATTAAATTGCCATTCTTTTTAAATGCCGTAATAAAATTTATTTAATTTGTACATCTTAACAATTATATACATTGTCAAAGCTTGTAATGTGGGCATTGGTGTTACTATTGCACATGATACTTTATTGTAGCTTTATCCAGGGATTATTGAATTGTCAGCCAAGAATGCTTACTTGCTGTAATTTTGGGGAAATGATAATAATTTCTTTCAGAAAAGACTCTTCCATTACATTTGACATAGGGCATAAACTGTGGAAAATACACTGTAGTTAAATAGTCAGGAATTATCTCTCTGTCACACATAAAGAAAACACATTTCCCTGAATTATCCATTCCCATGTGTTCTGGGGCAGTCTCAAAAGTGTTGGAAACTATGTGCTTGAGGACTTCTTCTCTCATGGGTACAGAATAATATGTCCTTCTAACTGTCTAAAGTGACATAACAAACTCCTAGTACATTAAAATTGCCTTAATAAATGCCTAAAATGTTGAAACCTTGCAATTCAGATCCAATTCACCAGGTATGAAATGTAGTTGTTAATTTGTTCATGGCCACCTTTACAAAATATGTAATAATCTTGGCTTGTTTCTGTGCCCCTCAACCATTCTAATTTGTTAGAGCTTTATGGACAAGTCCAACTGAGTTTAATGCAACTGATTTCAGTATTATACTTTTCGTGAAAACGTCTCACAGCTGGTACTAGTTGTCCCTCCTTTGTGGGGGTGGAAACAAGTGCGTGGGAAAATGGGCACATCAGTCTCAGTCATTTCCCATGGTCTAATATTTTTCTAAGCAGATCACATTGTATGGCCAACACGAGTGAAAGTGCTTCACCACTGTCCTTGCTTTTCTATTTATTACAAAGGTTGTTTGAAATTTTGACAGCCATGGCACAAATGCAGGAGGCCACAGCACATTTTTTCATATAATGAAAAGCATGAGTCTTCAGATTTTTCAGTGGTGGTTCTTTCACATCAGAGAATGTGGTGAGTGTGTGTGTATGATTTTGTACTCAGTTGTGCACGTGTTTGCTTCTGGGGTTAGCAAGCAGAAAGCTGTTGCTGTTTCAGACAGGGGTGCCCACAGTGACTGAGGTAGCAGTGCTTTGGTTCAGGCCTGGCTGGAATCAGCCCTGGTGTGCAAACCCTGACTGCTTGTGGGAAGTCTCATCTTACTGGGGACTAATGCCCTGAGCCAGAAGCACAGTACCTTGGCTGGTGTGGAACTGGGTGGAATGAAGCATTGCCACACTTTTACACCTACAGCACATCAAAGGGGTGTTCGACTACGAGGCTGTCACTTCTCACTACAAGTGTCTGCCATCACCAGAGCCCACTGAGCTCTCCTGCACTGGGCTCTCTCTTCTCAGGGTTACCTCTCAAGAGTGACAGAATGCTTTACCCAGTGTTTGATGTCTACAATGAGGGATGATTTAAAAAGGCCTAAAAGTGGTGTTGACAAGCCAATTATTTGTCGTGCAGTAAGTACTGTAAGTCTGACACCTAATTTTTCCTCTTCTCCGTTAAAAAAGTACTTTAATTTTATTAAAATCTCTCTGAAAGGAAGAATAACTGATTTTAATGCTTGATGCACATTGCCCGTCCAGTGTTAGCTAGGACAATGTTGAGATTTCTTTGCAATTTCCCTATCAGCAAACTATGTTGAAATTGTCACCCTATATAAATGTAGTTTCAGTAACTTACAATCATCAAGGAGTGATTCAGAGAAGTAATAAATCTGACTATTTCATTTTCCTTCCTATTGCAGCAGTGTGGGATTATTGTTTTTGTAAATGAGCATATTTTTTGTTGTGTTTAGAATATCTTCCATGTTTCTGCTTGCTGCTAAATGCTATCTTAGACTACTTTTGAGAATCTGTTCTCATTTCTAGTGAAGGACAAAGTTCAGTCTCAAGAGTTGTTCCTTATATATAAGAGAACTGATTTTATCTATAATAGGATTGCTTTTTATTTACAATGAGAATGGTAGAGAATGAAATTTTGTGACCACTTAATTTCCTCTTGATGTTTATTTACATATTCTAGGTAATTCTTCACAGCAGTCTTGTAACATAAAGGAGCAACAGAATTTTAAGCCCTCCCTCCCTCTTCCAGGGCTGAGATTAAAACTTTTAAAAATATATTGGCTTGATAAAAGAGAACAATTTTGTTTAAGGATAGTGCATGCAAGCCTTAATTAGTTTAGTCAAGCTAGATAATGAAAAAACACTTCTAATCAGCAGAAGGCTCCTGAGAATAACAACTCTGAACCCTTCAGATCCTGCAACACACAGTCCTGATATCTGTAGCTTAACAGATATGCTGCACATATTATGCACATATTAACATGGATTGCTAAAGAGAATCAGGCATTTGTTTGTTCCTCCATTCTGAAAATGATGAAATTACATTTTTAGTTAAAATGATGGCAAAATACATGTGGAGCCGTAGGTTGTAGTCTCATCTTTCCTTTAAAGTCTGGGAAGCAAATAAAGGGAATCCCAGAATATGTTGGTAGTTTCAGTATCTGCAGCTGCTCATACAGTTTTTGTCTTTCAATTATATTTTTGTGGAGTTGCTGATGACTGACATTCTGAATATACCTTATTAAGATAAAATATCTTGGAGGTGGTTACTAGGAGAGAGCAGCTGTTGATCTGGAGAAGGTTTAAAGGGCTGCTGGGAAGGAACTCTACCATGTGCCCCTTAATGTAGGTAAAGAAGAGTTTTGATAGTTCTAGAAATGTCCTATAGCTGCATGCATCTCAGCTAGTTTTGTTGCTATTTATTTCAGTATTAGTGTAGTGATCAGGAAACAAATTTGACCTTTTTTATTCTTTAATGCACAAAATTCTCTCCGTCAGAAGGAAGGGTTTTTTTGCCTTGAAGGGGAGGCATAGGTCTTACTTGCCCTCTCTCCAGTGTAATGAGATACAGTTGCAAACATTACATGAATTAAAGGTGGTAGCAGAGAGGGTTGGAAAACAGTATTAAAAATAATACTGTTTTTCAGCCTTTATTCTGAAGAACTCGAAACTGGAGAATGTCTCACTCTGGCTTTCCAAAAATGTGACTTGCACTTTTTTTAACCTTTCTCCTTGCCATGCCTTGGCACTAAGAGACTGAGCTCAAAAGACTAGAATATAAATTAAATTCTTTTCAATGTATTTGATACAAGGAAGTACAGAAGAAGCAACTGTGCCGCCTCATTTATTGTAGCTCAGAAATTGAAGTGCATATATCTGTGAGGTCTGTTTGTAGCTTTAACTGACAACACCTGCAACTTCATGTCCTTTAGGTTTAGTTTATTCAGCAAATATAACATTTAAATGTGCATTTTCCATTGAGAAGGCAAATTCACTTCAATTAAAGTAGGTAGCTTTTCCTCTTTGTATAACAGACTAAAGATACCTTCACTCTGTGAATAATAATTTGTTTTGTGTGTACAGAAAACCAGGTTTTTCAAATGTAGTAGGTATGGCTGTGTATTTTCAGGGTCAGATCTGATGGCTCATAGGAATGTCACTAAGGCAAAATGAGAAGTAGGTCTGTATCATTCCATGCTGGCTATACTTCTCTGCTTCTTCTGGAAAGAAGTACAATTTAGTTAATGCTAAACAAAAGCAATTCATACAGAAATCTTTCTCCAAGGAACTGTAGTCAACTGGGCTGCAGTTTCCAAGACAACAACACCCCAAGACTATCTCTGGGCTTTTTCCTTCCAAGTTACTTGGTGGATCTCCTAAGGTTAGTGAATTAAGGTATCAGGTGAAAGCTGGTACAGTTCTAATAGACACCTTTTAATTAATGAAACTAAACCTGTTCAGCAGCCTAAGTCTAAAGTAAAACATACTTTGATTCACTATTGCCTATGCTTTTTACATTTTTTGCTAGAAAACTTTATCTAAAATAGCTGTCATTTTTATTCAGTTGACTACAAAGGTGTGTTATGTAATGACACGATTATTTTTAGAAGCATTCATATATCTGAAGTACAATAATTCAAAAGTGTCAGGCTTCTACAATTTCTGAAGTGTTTTTGGTGAAAAATGAGATTCACGAGCATTTTTAGAATAGAATCAAGAAGAGACTAGACTTTTACATCAGCTGTGTGTAAGACTTCCTCACCCTTCCCCCTGCTTGTCTTCACAAACCCAGTTCCATTAATACTCACATGGATGCAAAGTAAATTCTCCCACTTGTCCTGACCTGTATTTTGTTTTGAAGTCATGTAACTTACTGTGTTTGGGTTTGCTTATATTTATCCGTAGTGTTAAAGCTGTAACACAGATTAATAATATAGTAAATATGAAGGATATTAGTGAACCTGCAGTTGGTGCAAGAGGCTTCCAAAGTAACAGATTCTGTGTTGCGCTGAACTTGTGTAATGAATATAAAACACAGGCGCTGCTACTGAATGTGAAAAGCTTTCCACACATTAAAAAACAATGTTATAATTGTCTGCTTAAAATACTGAACAGTGCTTAAAACCACTCCTTAGCAATACTGTCATTCTTTACAGAAGACAAGTCTTTAAACCGAAAAATTATTTTATTCTTACTTAGACTTACTGATCTGACATCATTACTGTTACTTTATTCAATAAAGACTGTGGTTCTCCATGGCTAAACTCCTCATGAAACACCCTCCTGTTCCAGAATGTTAGGAAAATGTGGTAGGAATATGTGAGTGGTCGTAAAATGTAGTGGGGGAGCCTTTTTATTTTGTTTCATCATTAATTGAGATAATGTCACAGTTGTTTTGACTTCACTTCTCATGCAGGGTTGACAAAACCCCATTTCAGATTTAATTATCTGACTCATAGAAAAAGCACTTAACACTTATTGCAGAAAGGAGAGATTAGAAGTTTCTCAAGTCCAGGACAAACAGAGATAGCACATGGATTTCTAATGTACCGCATTCCTTTTGTGTTAAATCACAGCAATACAATGCCGTTTCTAAATGCAAAAAGAAGAAAACAGGTAGCTGTATTCTGCTGGAACAAAAGTTTCTACTGCAGTTTTAGAAAACTGATTTACATTAGAACTTAACTGGGCTTAACTGTATTATGAAGTTATTTTGGAGTAACTCCTCAGTGCTTACTTTGAGCAGCAGCCGCTCCGGGCTTTCATGTGACAATGAAGGTACTAAACGATATTTTAATGTAGTCTGAAGGAAAAAAAGGATTAAAAATGCAAAGGCTTTTATGATAAAAAGCGCTTGCACTTCACATATTTTGTTTTAACATCCTAAGTTTGGCTGTAGCTGCAGGAAAGTGATTGGATAGGAAGGCAGGAATGACTGACGGGATCAGCACGGGAGCGGGTCCCGGAGCCCGGCCCGGACAGCAGGGGGCGCGGTGACACCTTATCCTAAGGGGATCCATGCAGGGACGGATGGGTGGATAGGGATGGATGGATGGATGGATGGATGGATGGATGGATGGATGGATGGATGGATGGATGGATGGATGGATGGATGGATGGATGGATGGATGGATGGATGGATGGATGGATGGATGGATGGATGGATGGATGGATGGATGGATGGATGGATGGATGGATGGATGGATGGATTCCCTGTGGCTGTGCCAAGGAAATGCTTTGACTGAAACACACTCATGCTGTCTAGAATGGATTTTGACGATAGAATGATGTTTGAATCTAGTCCTAAAACCAAAACAACATAAAAACATGCAGTAGTTTGCATGCTGCCCAGACCCTGTCCTGTATTAAAAAAAAATTACCCCACCTTTCTCTGCACCAAATACAAGCTTTGCTTGTAGATTTGTTTGCTAATAGATGAAGCAGTGATAAAGATGGTATTTTGAAGTCCTCAAGTGTTTAGGAACTGTAAGGGAATACTTATTTAACAGTGATGAATCCCATAATGGGTGGACCTGAATCTGCCCCCTTTGTTGATGGTCTTCATTAAAGTAACAATGGAATTTGGTGTGTATTATTGCACTGAGTCATTAGAAAGGATAAGCACAATGTGTAATAGAAAGCCACATGGGGTTGTGAAGGGCTGACCCAGAAACAGTAAGCTCACAGCAACCACTCTAGTGTGAGAAGGCAATAAAAGAGCAACAAATGGCAAAGTGGATAATGTAATGTATTTAGGGGCTGTTGCGGTACTGCTGCATGGTCTAGGAACCTTGAAGTGGAAAATGTATTTTGTAGTATTGCAGGAAGTATAGAATAAACTCCTCATGTTTTCTTGAGTACAGAAACTTTTATTTTTGAACTCACAGACTGACAGTTGACTGTTCAGTGGTAAAAAACCTCAGGTTGGTTGAACTTGGACAAGACCTCTGTAGGCCATCTGATCCAACCCCCTGCTCAGTCAGGGTCACTAGGAGCTGGGTGCCCAGTGTAGTAAATGCCACAGGCCCTGCCTGTGCACCTTGGAGGCTTTAACAATAGAATTGCTGACACAGCGGTCCAGGGATGACCTAACCCTGGACTTACAATGTATATCTGTACCCTTATAAGGAAAAAACCTTATTGATCCTTCTATTGGTCACTTATGAAACCTTTAACCTGTATCCCATTGGTCCAGTTTGGATCCTGGCCAAGGGTATAAATTTAGCGTACTGTACCCTATTAAGTTGGAAGAAGAATCGCACGGACCTTTCACGTACTCCTGAATAAACATCTCCAGTGGAACTGCCGGCATCTCCTTCTCCTCTCTCTGCTCTGCCTGAGCTACACCCGGGGAAGCCAAGCCTAGCAGCAGCGAAACCCTAAAGAGCTGTTATCACTACAAAGAGCTGTTATCACTATCCAGAGCTGTTATCACTCTGCAGGCTGAAGGCTCCCCGTGGTTTCGGGACCAGGCGGGCTGGACTCCAGGGCTCTGTCCTTTCCTGGGATAGAGTCCCGGGCCAACGCCAGCTACTGAGACCCCCGAAAGGCTCGCATTAATAATTGGCGCCCCGACCGTCGCTCGAACTCACGCCTGCGACGCTGAGCATCGAATTCCCCCCTGGGGAATTCTGTAATTGCCGTCAGGAGAAGCCGATGCCCGGGAAAGAGAACTTTTCGTTTTAGAAAACCTCCCAACGGGTAAAACTCGGTTCGACCCTTAAAACTTACATCAGAACGAAGTTCGTTCAAGGAGGATCGAGTAAGGCAGACACCCCCTTCCACAGACTAAGCCCGGAGGACGTAAGTATCTAAAAATTGCGCGCAAATCCTTCGAGCTTCTATTTTTTTTTTTTGTTCTTTTTCTTTTTTTTCTCTGTTTTTCTGTAGGAAGGGTGGAATTTTATTATGGGCACTTGTTTCAGTACCCTAAAACTTAACACGCTTGAGAGAGAGATTTATTTATCTATAGTAGAAACTTTATCTGATAAGAACTTTCGCTTCTCTAAAGGTCGCTTATCCAAACGAACACTAAAAGCTTTCGTGGGCTGGATGGTTAATCAATTTCCTGATATTAATACCTCCACTCTGACCGAAAATGCCTTCTGGGATAAAGTAGGCACGACTTTGTACCTATCTCAAATTAAACAGGATTTCTCTGTTACTAATTACTTACCTCTATTTCACATAATAACTAAAAGCTTTGAAAGGGTTAACTCTGAAACTGTTACAGAGCCTCAGACTAACTTTGATAAGGCCAGTGAGAAAGGTGTCTTATCTAGCTCAGACCAAGTAACAGATTCCGGTCAGAACAATACCATCCTGGGAGCCCCTCTTCCTGCCCTATATCCTTCCTTGGGATCGATTGTCTCTCCATGCCCCCCCGCGTCCGGCGACCACCACTCTCCACCCGCTGCTCCCCCGCCGTTTCCCGCTCCCCCCACTCCTGCGTCAGCTTTGCCCACTCCCCAGCCCGGCCCCGTCGCGATCCCTGTCCCCGCCCCCGTCCCACTCCCCCCCTACGTACCTGTTGCCGCCCCCGTCCCATTCCCCGCCCACGTCCCACCTGCCGCTCCAGCCCCGCTCCCCCACGTCCCGCCCGCCCCCCCCCCCGCTTTCCCCTGGCCCCGCGCCGCCCCTCCCCCAGCTCCCCGCCGCTGCCGCTGCCCCCCCTGCTCCCGCCGCCGCTGCCGCCCCTGCCCACCCCACCCCCGCCCTGCCCGCCGCCGCCGCCGCTGCTCCCCCCGCCCCCGCCGCCCCCGCCCTGCCCGCCGCCGCCGCCACCGGTCTGCCCGCCCCTCCCGCCACTGCTGCGGCTCCGGCCGTGCCCGCAATCAATGCCTGCTCACCCCAACACACACCGTGCGTGCACCCCTGCCCCTGTATATCCCTCCAGCCCCTGCCCCAACCCCTCTGCCACTCGACCGAGCCTGGAACCCCCCGCGATAACAACACCCCCACCCGGCCTCATTCCTGCTGTCTCCCTATCCCTGCCCCCACCCTGCCTAGCCACCCAACAGAACCTGTGGTGAAAAAAAACCCCGCGAAAGTAAAAACACCTAAACAGCGTCCTGTTAGAGCTGCAGATACTGACTCAGATGATGACAGCTCCTCTAATGAAACCGATGCCGATACAATGTATATAGACCCTTGGGCTCAAATTAAGATACAAGCCACTAAGTCAGGAGACTGGGACTTGGCACAGAGAATTACTGCGTTTCCTGTGGAATACAGGCCTGGACGCAATGGTGGTGAATCTTCTAATAAGCTTTGGAAACCGATTTCAAATAAGGCATTGGTACAATTACGAAGCACGGCCACAGAGCATGGCCGAGGTTCTCACATTTTTAGAAATCTATTAGAAGCTATGTTCTCTGCACATGTGTTGCTTCCTCATGATGTAAAAAATATTTCACAATGCCTCCTATCGCCAGCAGAATATCTGTTATGGGATAGGCATTGGAAAAAACACCTGAAAACTTTATCTGATGCATATACAGCTGATGAGAATAAGACCAGCTTTACAGTAGAGCAGCTGGCAGGGGAAGGTAATTTGCAAAAGCCAGCTGAACAAATGGAAACATTGACTAAAGATGCCTTGCAGGACATTGCTCTAGCTGCAAAAACTTCTATTCTTCTTATACGAGATGACGCTATGCCCACCATGCATTTTGCTACTATAAGACAAGGCATGGATGAGACATTTATAAAATTTGTTGATCGCCTGAAAGATGCTCTTGAGAGGCAAATTGAGAGTGCAGAGGCTAGAAAAGAACTTTTAAGTAGGCTTGCTTTGAGTAACTCGAATGAAAAATGTAAAGCTATTTTGAGGCCCTTAACACTGGAATCAGACCCAACGATTGAACAGATGTTAGAACATTGTTCTCGTCATATGTCCACTGAAAATACAGTGGCACAAGCAGTCACTAAGGGTATTGCTGAAGGAGTTTCTGGTGTTTATGCAGTTATAGCTTCTAAGGATCAAGCTAAATGCTATCACTGTGGTGATCTTGGACACTATATAAAAGACTGTCCGGAGAGGTCACCTCCCCGGTACCACCGTAATTATTATCAAAGGTCCCAAAACCAGCACCATTTTCAGCAGCGTTCCCACCAGCGTCAGGGAAACGCCCTAAGGAGCCCGGTGGAGCCCCGGGCGATGATACCAAATCAAAGGCCGCCCAGACCCAATTCCATGCCAGCCAGGACTGTTCCAGACGCAAGGAGAGGGGACCAACCCACGGGACAGCCAACGGGACAACCCATGGGACAACCCACGGAGCAGCCCTCAGAACCACCGAGAGCGGTACACGGCGGCAACTGGTAACTGCTTTGTCCATTGACTTTAATAATAAAGATATTCACCATGTTCCCACAGGCAAATATGGACCTAAAGGTACTCCTTCAGACATTTTGATTATGGGTGATTCTCTTAATGGGCCAAAAGAAATCTTTGTTGTTCCGGAAGTGCTGACTGTGCAGCCAGGTCAAGAGATCCTGGTTCAGGCATTTTGCATGGACTCACCATTTTTTCTTTCTAAGGGAACTCCGATTGCACAAGCATTTTTACTCCCAAAGAATCACAGGGCACAGATCCCCCTCAACCCTACAGCGATGTGGGCACAAGTCATGGGACCGTCCAAGCCGACAATCGAATGTGGCATCACTTGCAAAGGAGAGAAGACCCACCTGCCAGGGATGCTGGACACCGGTGCTGATGTGACCATCATCGCCCGCTCAGATTGGCCAGCACACTGGGATCTACAACCTGTCACAGGCATGATTACTGGGATTGGTGGAACTACAGTGTCCATGAGAAGCAAAAACAACCTTCTTGTTGAGGGACCCGAAGGCAAGTTAGCAACCATCCGACCATTCGTGGTAAGGGCCCCCATCACCCTTTGGGGCCGAGACGTTCTATCCCAGTGGGGAGCTTCTCTACGTATTCCCACCCAGGTTTTCTAACTGGGGCCACTGAGGTAAGCGCACTGCCAGACACACCTCGTCTCACCTGGAAAAGCAACACCCCAATCTGGCAGGAGCAGTGGTCCCTAAAAAAACCCAAACTGCGCATCTTAAATGAACTGGTGGAGGAACAACTCAAAAAAGGGCACATTGTGGAATCCGACAGCCCTTGGAATTCTCCTGTATTTGTTCTACCAAAGCCTGGGACAAACAGGTGGAGGCTTCTCCACGACCTTCGCAGAATCAACGAAATCGTCGAGGACATGGGCCCTCTTCAGCCTGGCCTGCCCTCCCCATCGATGCTGCCTAGGGACTGGACACTTGCTATCATAGACATTAAGGACTGTTTCTTCAGCATTCCACTGCACCCTGACGATGCTCCAAGATTTGCTTTCTCCGTTCCCTCCATTAACAAGGAGGCCCCGCTTAAAAGATATCATTGGCTTTTTCTTCCTCAAGGACTGAAGTCCTCGCCTAGCATTTGTCAGCGATACGTAGCTCACATCCTGTCTCCCATTCGGAAATCATTTCCAGACGCTATCATCTATCACTATATGGATGACATTCTGGTGTGTGCTTCAAACAAAGCTTATTTGGACACTACAGTTAAAAAGACTATTGAAGCCATAGAAAAGGCAGGAATGGAGATTCGTGAGGACAAAATCCAGTACACTGAGCCATGGACTTACCTTGGAGTCCAGATTCGGGAAAGGACTATTGTTCCCCAGCAAATTGTAATCAAAGATGACCCAAAAAACCTGAGAGACTTACACAGCTTGTGCGGATCTATTAACTGGGTACGTCCACTGCTGGGACTTACAACAGAGGACCTTGCTCCCTTGTTCAATCTCCTCCATGGACCCAAGGACCTGAACTCTCCCTGCACTCTCACAGAGGAAGCCAGAGGTGCCATCGTCAAAGTCCAGGAAGCCCTGTCTTCACGCAAAGCCCATCGCTACGAGCCCAGTCTGCCTTTCCAGTTCGTCATTCTGGGAAAAGCACCCCGATTCCATGGACTGATTTTCCAATGGGACCCTCAGCTGCGAGACCCTTTGTTGATACTGGAATGGATTTTTATAAGTAGCCAGCCTACAAAGACTCTTACCACCTACCAGGAGGTGATTGCACATTTAATAAAAAAAGCCAGGGCTCGCCTTTGCTCCCTTTCAGGTTGTGATTTTGAATGCATATACTTGCCTATAACTCTTAAGGACTTTGAGGATTTATTTCAGACAAATGCGAGTTTGCAATTTGCCTTGGACAGTTATACGGGTAGAATCTCAGCACATATCCCAGAACACAAACTTTTTAACAAAAATGAAACTTTTCATTTGATTCCTAAACAAATCCAAAGCAGAAAGCCTCTCAAAGCTCTAACTCTCTTTACAGACGGCTCTGGGTCCTCTCACAAATCAGTGATTACTTGGAGAGACCCTCAAACACAGAATTGGCAGTCTGATGTACAAGTGGTGGAAGGATCACCACAGATTGCAGAATTAGCAGCCGTTGTCAGAGCCTTTGATAAATTTGAAAACCAGCCTTTTAACCTGGTCACAGACTCTGCCTATGTTGCAGGAATAGCTATGAGAGCAGAACGTGCACTTCTTAAGGAAGTTTCTAATCCAAAGTTGTACCAACTGATCTCTAAATTAATAAGGCTGATTTCCAACAGGAAGCAACCTTACCACATAATGCATGTGAGGTCACACACGGACCTCCAAGGTTTTGTTGCAGAAGGCAACAGAAAAGCAGATGCATTAGCAATGACAGTACAAACTGCTAATGTTCCTGACATCTTTGCCCAGGCAAAGTTGTCTCATGCGTTTTTCCATCAAAATGCACCTGCCCTTATGAGAATGTTTAAGCTCTCAAGGGAGCAGGCGAAGGCGATTGTAGCTACATGCCCTAATTGCCAAAGTTACCAAATACCATCTATGGGGACGGGAGTCAATCCCAGAGGTCTGAATAGCTGCCAGCTGTGGCAGACAGATGTAACTCACTTTGCACCTTTTGGAAAGTCAAAATATGTGCATGTATCGGTTGACACATTTTCAGGAGCTGTGTTTGCATCAACGCATGCAGGAGAAAAGTCCACGCACGCAATAAAACACTTTCTCCTTGCTTTTGCCACTCTGGGTGTACCAAAGGAGATTAAAACAGATAATGGACCAGCCTATACCTCCAACATGTTAAAGGAGTTCTTCAATGAATGGGGCATAGTGCACAAGACCGGCATACCTATAAACCCCACAGGACAATCCATCGTGGAAAGGACGCATCAAACCCTCAAAAGAGTCCTCGAGCAACAGAACAGGGACACAAAGGCCACAACTCCAGTGGAAAGACTTTGCAAGGCTCTCTATGTCATCAACTTCCTGAACTGTACAGCATCAGAGCCTGACCCACCAATTCTTCGCCATTTTGCAAATACCACCCAAGCAAAGCTCACTGAGAAGCCACCTGTGCTCGTGAAGGACCCTGAAACACACCAGACTTCGGGGCCTCATCAGTTGATCACATGGGGAAGAGGGTATGCATGCGTGCTATTGTCATCTGGTCCAAGGTGGTACCCAGGAAAATATGTGAAACCATACTTAGGAACTGCAAACAGTACTTCTGCAGATGGAGACAAGAACTCTCCTGAGGCAAACACAAGACCTCCTCAAAACCAAACCAGCTCCGCCTGGAGACGAAGACGTCGCCGAACATCCACAAACGCAAGAACAGACCGCCCCATTACAAGACAGCAGACAAGACAGAAAGCTAAAAATAGTCTGCTGTATCAGGCCATGGGTAGCCTTAACACTGAAGTGTTCTCTGAATGATGTGTTACCACACTGTGTTTTGTATTTTAAAAATCCTTTTACTTCCCTCATCCTAACCCTTGAAACCTCTAACCCCCAAACCACTCCTCCTCCCTTCGTGTAGCTTAGAAATTAAAAGAAAAAGGGGGGGAAGGAGGGGGGAATACAGAAAAGGACAAGGCAGAAATCCCTCTCATCATAAAGATAACAATTGTGCTTATATTCCCTATCAGAAGCCCTATTCCTGCCCAAAGATGAAAAATATCTCCGTCGGTGCTGTTCTCACCGCTGCCTGGACGCTCGTCACCGTACCGTGCGCCTTCGGCTGGATTAGCCCTCAGCCCAGCCATAATGTTTGGGTAACCTTAGCAAAAACATTAAATCAGGACAACATGTGCTTGTCCATGGGAAGCGTTGATAATCCACTTTCTACTTGTCTAGTAGGAATTCCCTTTGTAGCAGACGACTGGCCTGTCTATAACACAGAGCTCCTCCGCACCACAGGTAAGAGACCCAATGTGGCTGATACTTGGGATGAGTGGACAAAAATTCTACCAGATGCTCAAGAGGAACCCCAAGAATTGGAACTGTTGGGGTCCTCCAAAGCCACATATTGCATCAAATTTTACTTTAGACGACCAAAAAACGATTGGCCAGAAATTGACCAACACAAAAACACATATAGGAAAAATGTGTCACCAATGAACAAAGCCTATAACCCTCATGATTGGTGTAATTACACGGCTCGTGCCATCTCTGTGTCTTCTCTCCATCCCAAAGTATTACCCAAGGGGATGTTTCTCATCTGTGGTGACAGAGTGTGGGCTGGGATCCCCTCCCGACTCCAGGGAGGTCCCTGTACCCTAGGAAGACTTTCTACCCTTACTCCAAATATCACTCTGTTACATATGTGGAAAAAGGAAAATGAATCAAAACGCCTAAAAAGGTCCTACACTGAATTTGAGGAAAATTGTGATCCTAAATTATATGATTGGAATAAAACTAAAAAGGTTGCTGTCTCACTGTTTTTACCTTGGGTAGCTGCTGCTAAAGCCCTCGGTGAAATCAGTCACCTTGGGTGCTGGCTCAGCAAACAAGCTAATGCCACATCTGCAGCCCTGAGTGATCTTTTAAAGGAAGAAGAAACCACCAGACAGGCTTCGCTCCAAAACCGAGCAGCAATTGACTTCCTGCTGCTTGCCCACGGACATGGATGTGAGGACTTCGAAGGGATGTGCTGCTTCAACCTCTCCTCACGTTCGGAATCCATCCATGCGAACATCCAGAAACTGAAAGATCTCGTGAAGGACTTGAAAGTAGAAAGAATCCCGGACTGGGTCAATGAACTTTTTGGGCGATGGGGATTAACAGGATGGGCTGCATCTTTAGTTAAGGGAATGTTGTTAATTCTCCTTGTTATTGTTATTGTAATAGCTATGTTCTCATGCCTTGTCCACTGCTTCAAAAGAACCTTAGCAAGTGCCTTTTTTGTAAAAACAGAAAGTGGAATTGTAGTAAATGCCACAGGCCCTGCCTGTGCACCTTGGAGGCTTTAACAATAGAATTGCTGACACAGCGGTCCAGGGATGACCTAACCCTGGACTTACAATGTATATCTGTACCCTTATAAGGAAAAAACCTTATTGATCCTTCTATTGGTCACTTATGAAACCTTTAACCTGTATCCCATTGGTCCAGTTTGGATCCTGGCCAAGGGTATAAATTTAGCGTACTGTACCCTATTAAGTTGGAAGAAGAATCGCACGGACCTTTCACGTACTCCTGAATAAACATCTCCAGTGGAACTGCCGGCATCTCCTTCTCCTCTCTCTGCTCTGCCTGAGCTACACCCGGGGAAGCCAAGCCTAGCAGCAGCGAAACCCTAAAGAGCTGTTATCACTACAAAGAGCTGTTATCACTATCCAGAGCTGTTATCACTCTGCAGGCTGAAGGCTCCCCGTGGTTTCGGGACCAGGCGGGCTGGACTCCAGGGCTCTGTCCTTTCCTGGGATAGAGTCCCGGGCCAACGCCAGCTACTGAGACCCCCGAAAGGCTCGCATTAATAGCCCAGGACCATGAACAGATGACTTCTGAATATTGACTCTAGAGCCTCCCTGGGCAACCTGTGTCAATGCTGAGTCGCCCTCACAGTGATAAAGGGGTTTCCTGCTGTTTGTAGGGAATTGTCTGTGTTTCAGTGTGTGCCCATCACCTATCAGTGGACTTGTCTGGAAGGAGTCTGGCTCCCTCTTCTGTGTGCACTCCTTCACCTTAATAAGATCCCCCTGAGCCCTTTTGAAGCTCCAGGCTGAGCAGCCCCAGCTCTCTCAGACTCTCCTCAAAGGAGCAGTGCTCCAATCCCTTCATCATCTCTGCAGATCTTGCTAGACTCTCCCCAGTATGTCCACGTCTCTTGTGTCTGGGGAGCCCAGAGCTGGACCAGCACCCGGGTGTGGCATCACCAGAGCTGAGTAAAGGCAGGATCACGTCTGTCCCCTGCCAGCAGCACTGCTCCTCACACAGCCCAGGATCTTCTTGGTGGGGTTTTTTGCCACAAGGGCAGACTGTTGGTCAGTTGTCTGGGGGACCCCCATGTGCTTTCTGTGAAGCTGTTACCAGCTGGGCAGTCTCCAGAATGTACTGGTGCCAGGGGCTGTTCACTCGTGGGGGACTGTGCACTAAGGGGGAACCTCATGAGGTTTCTGTCAGCCTATTGCTCTGGCATTCTTTGTGAAGAATGTATAGATTTTTTCAGAAAAGGTGATAAAATTTTTAAAAAATAATTCTAGAAGTAAGTGTTGCAGCATTTTCCATAAAAATTCCACCAGATTTTTTATCACTGTGCCCAAAATATAACTGTGAGAGTTTTCTTTTGCTCCCTTGCAGACTTGAATCATCATTTATCAAGCTCACTTTTCTCATCTATTATCATTATGTAATATAAAGAAATTATGTTTAAGACTTCTAGAAGTCCACACTAATGGAATGAGGACTTAACATGTTATTTCTGGTACCAAAATGAGTATTTATCTCTGTGTGTGATACAGAACTCTGAACTGGACCTCTGAAATAATTTCTGGCATGATGAACTGCAACAGCCCCTTCAATCTGATATGTTTGAAGGACTTAATTTTTAGGATTTCCCCATGTCAACACAGGCCTTTACTCCCTGATCTAAAGCCATGCTGATGGAGGGGGCCTGATGGGGAAGAAAATGGATTTGGCTTGAAAATATGTATAACACTAGATGATGCAAATATGGTTAAAATGTAATCTCTGTCTTTAAAATATAAAGCTTTCTCTATATATAGAGAACTTGAGAGGAGGGACTGTTGAAAAACTATTTAAATAGTAAATGAAATAGTGCATGCTGAAGATGGCACTGCTTAATTTGCTTTGCAGATTTGTATGCAGATTTGTATTTTTTGGCTGTGGAAAGGAAGAGGAACAATATTTTGTGTGACAGACTTGTAATATTAAGTCTTCAGCAACAACCTTCCCTGAATGAAAAAATACTGTGAACCTCTAAAAAATTCATGTAAAACTGTTTGATTCATATCAGTTTTCTATCATTAATTATTTACTATTTAATATTTTTTTCATAACAGATGGAATGTAGTAAGTCTGGAATCTCAAATAGTGATTGATTTTCAGGAAACTGACAGAATGTCTTTTACACTCTGTAGCTGTTTTCTCAGGCTGTCATCCAGAACACTTTAAAATATTCATGATTTTACTTTTTATTATTTCAGGTAAACAACATTACAGATCTGTATGATGTAATATATTCATAGCAGAGAAAAATATTTGGGAAAACTGTAAGAAACTTCAATACGACATAGTTCAGAATTACTTTTATTCTGCTCTTGATTGTCAGTATGTCAAGTTTGCCTTCCAGGATTGGAAATAAAGCAGTAAAAGGATGTTGACTTCCAAACTGATTTCCTCAGATATTTATCCTAGAAAAGCATAGGTGGAATGTAGAAAGGCTGCTTAAATGAAAGCTCAGATGCTAGAGGACACAGTGCAGCTAGCAGAGGGAGGTCCTGTGTATGTATTTTACTCCTTTTTTAGTTTTCTCCTCCTTTGATATCTGATATTTAGTTGCAAATATAGCAAATATAGAGGATAGCCAAACTCCACAACTGGATGTAAGCCATCAGGTGCTCTAGTGCAACTCTTGACAGAGATGACTTAGTACATGCAGTGACTAATGACTTAATGTTGCATAAAGGTGTGGTTTATTTTTCTTCTTTGTGCTCCTGTTTTGTAATTTTTCAGTAGACAAGTGTTGGAGGACAGTTTTCAGTCATCTCTGGAAATGCATTTAAAATACAGGACTTCAAAAAAGGCTGGCAGAGTTGAAAGCATACAGGCTGTTGCATACTGTTGGATAAAGCAGTTCTCTCTGGTAAAACAGGTGGTGGGCAATATGTGTTAGTGCCACCTGAAACAAGGAGTTTTACTCTAATTAAGAATAAGAACTTGTCCTCAGTAATATTCCAGAGTCATTCTTCTTATAACTACACCCATTTCTCTGACCCATATAAGCATTACAGCTGTCCACATTTTTCAATTTTCAGCCTTTCTTGTAAATCTCTTTTCAGGATTTCAAGGGTAGGGAGCTGAACTGAGGAGTTGAATAAGTTCATATCACAGTTAAACACCAAATCCATTTAAGATTTGTTTGACATTTATATTATATTTAGATCACCAAGTTAAGTTTGAGGGATGTGTATCTGATACAAGTACTGACAGCTATGTCTTTAAACCATTCTATTCTCTGACATATTGACAGAGTGTCTTCAAATGCCTTACAAGTAATTTCACTGGAGCAAACAGAGATAAAATGATTTTTATTAAATGAGAATCTGCAGACACAGCAATTGTTCCTATTGGACTGTTGACAAGTCTTTATGTTCTTGTTAATTTGAAGGTGGTAAAACTTGAATGCTGTGATCATTACAAAACTTCAGAAAATTGTAGAAAACACAAAATTTGTCTCTGTTACCTAAATGGACCATTACCCAAATGGATACCTGAGTCTGGTGTATGCATTACCCCGTCCAGCTGTAAAGGCCAGCAAGAACATATCTTGTAATGTTTCTCCAGCTCCAGGCAGCCACAATTCTTGGCCTATTAGGAAAGAATTTTCAAAATGCATTTTTCTGAAATGATGTAGTCTTGATTTTTCTTCTTTTATTTTCCCAGTGTTTGGTTTGTTGGGTTTTTTCTTTACAGCTGTAGTCAGTATAACATCATAAAACCAGATGTGTTACCAAAGCTAGATAATTTTACCCCTTTTTTTCCACAGTCTCATCTCAGAACCAAATGGAGTGTGTTGAGTCAAGGTGGTAAACAGTAAGATAATTCTCATCTGGTCCCCAGTAAGTGGAATCTTCTCAGGACTTTTGGGGAAGGTATTTTCTCGGGTTTTTAAGTGGTTTTAATACACAGATAAGCTCAATTCTATGGAATTAAAATAACTATAGCCCCCATCCCTGAAACTGCCCATTCTGAGTTACAATTTGTATGTTTTATTCTGGGACACTGGCCAAAGCACTGACCACTCTGAGTTACAAATTGTAGGTTTTATTGGGGGTTTTCATATAAAAGATTTATTGTGCTATTCATTATTTGGTTTCCTTCCCTGCAATTGAGACCTCAAAGAAAATAAATTATTCTGCCATTAATAATAAGATAGAACCTATTTTTTTAATATATGTCTGGAGACACGAAAGCACTCCAAACATTCTTTTCTTCTTTTTGTTTTCATTGCAGTTCTTTGTATATGAAGCCACCATGTAGCAATGCACTTATATGAAACCTTGAGAGCTCTAAATGTGACTGTATCAAGTCACTGGAGCTTTTCCAGACATGGCTTAAGTTTCCACAAAAACAGTGTAACATTTTAAGTAGGACATTTTAAATTGTTCCTCCCTCAAGATACTCTGTCCAGTTGTCATCAAATACTCCATATATTAAATAGTTGCTTCCATTGTGCATGAACCTAGAAAAACCCAGTGTAACATTTAATTTTAAACATACTTTAAAATTTTTAAGTATTAAAAAAGTATTATTTAAATTTAAAAGTATTTATTTATTTGGGATTTCATATAACTGAATTAATCACAGTGGTAGTCATGTTTAGTAAATCTGTGTATGGCATATGTCTTTCACATGGTATTTTCTGTGCTTTAGATCTAGCCCAGTTATTAAAATAATTTGTTACTGGGGAGAAAAACCCAACAAAGCACACAATAATAGATGGAACACCTTTTACTGCATCCCTATTTACTTGCATACTTCTTTTGCAGTTTTAGTGAATAAGGAAAACTGATAGTGTTTGAACTATCCAAAAATTGTCATAGATCAACAAGAGATCAAGCTAAGGTGTGTAAATAGCTTCTGTTGACAAATTCATGGAGTGTAAACAAAACATTCAGAAATAGTTTGCAACTATGACTCTTTAATACCTAGTTGTAGACAAAAATAAGTGTAGGTAAGCCAACATGGAGAAGTATTGAAGTGTTGTATACCTCCAGGTGCTTCTTAAGAAGAAATCACCATCTTAGGGAACCAAGGAATTTGAACTGTCAAATATTTCCTAAGGCATACCTAGAAAATAAATTCTTACCTACAGGTAAGAGTTTTATGTTTCTGTTTTCCTTTCCTGGATCCATTTGGAGGTGGATCCAGGAAGGGGAGAAAACAGGAGAAAATAAAAATTGTGTTGGACCTAGAAGCAAAGCTGCATCTGGGCTCAGATTCTGGGTTTTGCAGAGGCTGTTTTGGAAGTTTATGTAATAAACCTTTCCTGCTTTCATAAATGGTTCTTGTTTTGTTACATTTGCATTAGGCTCATATTGTGATAACGATTACAATTTCAGGGCTATATCCTGCTTCTCTGATAGTTTTATTATGTTTAAGCTGGTTAAAGTCTGTTTTGCAAACACTATAGAAAAAGAGAAAGTGCAAGTGAAAGGATGAATCTGCATCATGCCTATCATGTATGTCAAATACAGAATAGGCACTTAATTCTGTGGGAGCTTCCTAGTAACAATACCATTAATAGTGACAAATCAAACACACCAGGAGAGACAGCTGATGTTTTTGTTGCTGTAAACTATTCTCTTACAA
This sequence comes from Setophaga petechia, assembly GCA_024362935.1. Lineage (NCBI taxonomy): Eukaryota > Metazoa > Chordata > Aves > Passeriformes > Parulidae > Setophaga > Setophaga petechia. The sequence continues at coordinate 38,069,444 of JANCRA010000004.1, forward strand.
AACGGTGAATAAGAGCCTGATGTTACATACTCTTTGCTTAGCAGCGACGTAGAACAGCGTAACAGATCAGGTACGCCTGAAAGTTACTGCCTGCCTAACTCTTACTTAGCCATTTGATTTTAATACTAGTTGGGACAAAAGGATAAGATATCTGAAGGGTTTTAGTTATGGTTTCATTTTTTCCCTTAAAATCAATGTCACTTCAATAAATCATTGAATCACAGAATATGCTGAGTTGAAAGGGGCCCATCAGGATCATTGAGTCCGACTCCTGGTCCTGTACAGGATACGCCAAGAGTCACACCCAGTGCCTGGCAATATTGTCCAGATGATTTTCAATCTCTCATCAGGCTTGGTGCTGTGACCACTTCCCTGGAAAGCCTGTTCCAATGCCCAGCCACCCTCTGGGTGAACAACCTTTTCCTAAGCTTCAACCTAAACCTCCCCTGACTCAGCTTCAGGGCATTCCCTTGGGCCCTGGCACTGGTCACCACAGAGAAGAGATCAGTGTCTGCCCTTCCTCCTCCCCTCACAAGGACAGATAGGAAACAAAACATACTAGTTAGACTAGGTAATTTAGCAGAAAAAATACACAAACTGTTAAGCATGTGAGCAGTTTCTTGAGATAGTTTTCCAATAGAGGATTTAGAAGAATGGAAGCTAACTTGTAGAGGATTACATAATAGATTAGGGTGTCAAAAGAAAGTTTTCAGCCACATGAAGTCTAATAAAGATTAACAAATTCCTGGCTAAAATAATTTAGGACAGCACTTGGGATCTGCTTTCAGTATCTGATTAGAGTCGTTGATGGCTGTACATCTTCTGGGGCAGGTATTCCTTCTGTATGTAACTATGGATTTAAATAGTGAAATTAAGTAACTAACTATATTCATCAACTAGACAGATTTCAGTGGAAAAGTTTAAACAAAAAAAAAAAAAACCAGAAGTCAACAGAGGGTTGGGAAAGACTGTAAAAAGTTCAGTCTTCTCTGCATTGGTGTATTTGGTTTCAGCAGAAGTGAATTTTGTTTACAGGTTCATCTTTTCTGTATGTCTTTGTTGAAAATCAAGTTGAGACATAAAGATAGAATGCTACTTTTGAGAAAATATTGCACAGAATTAGGATATAATTTTCTTAGTCTCCCTAATGAAGTTCCTAAAGGTACTGTTGTTGAAAATTTCCTATCATTGTTACATCATAGGTTTAATTTCTCTTTCATGTAGAGCTTAATCACATCTGAATATTCTTGCCAGAATATCAGTTTATTGCTCTTTAAGTTACTGTTTTATTAGCAACTCTTAAAACACTCATGGTACAAGCTAGTATAATAAATTAGTATGTAATAGGTATAAAAATTAAGCAATATTAAAACTGATAAATTATAGTAACCATTACTTAAAGAGATTGGTTTTCATTGAATTTCCTGAAATATTTATTACTTTCATCTAGTAAACACAGTAAATTATTTAGTTTCTTAATCCTTTTCTGGTCAAAAAGGCTACTATAAGGGTAGTTACCTATTGCCATGAAAATAAATGTATTTGTTAGCATAGAACATGCTTTTCTAGAGCTTAGCTGTGTACTGACCACTCCTGTCCTCTGTAACTTGACAAACAATGCACAAAATTATAAAAATAGGTTGATTTAAAAAGTTTTTCCAACCTAAATAATTCTATGATTCTAGAAGGAAAATGCAACTGACAGCTGAAGTAGCTTCCTAAAATCATATGTGTTGGAATAGAGTGACCTCCTGATAATGAATGGAGAAGGCAAAGCTGGTAACAGGGTACTTAACGAGTGAAAAGTGAGACAGGCCCACGTGTACATTGTTCGCAATGATTCTTCACATTCTTCTACTCTGATCTACCTGTCCAGAACTCAAAGTCTGTCACTGACATCAAAAAATAGTGCAAAATCTGTAGGAGGAGGATTGCAAGAGATCTGTGTCCAGCAGCAGCTGCCATGTGAGTATGGTGGACAAAACCATGGGCACAGCAGGACATTCTTACATTATACATAGAGCACAAGAACGTACTTGCTGAAAAGTGTAAATACTGATTCCTAAGGAACAGGCAGTACCATTTTTATCGGTGCATGAGGCAGTACAACTCACATTTAAAGCTTTTTTGGTGTGCTGCAATACATGCTGTTCTGTTCTACCTTGGGTATATAAAAACACAAGCATCTGTGATAACCATGTTAAGCTTCCCACATCTAAAAAACCCCAACCAATCAACCAACCAACCAACCAACCAAAAAACTGTATTTCATACTGTGGTATTTATCTGGGAGGACTGCTGTACCAAATAAATCAGTGTTTGCAGTCTCTTACATGCCTGGTGTTAGTGTGGTCCTCTCAGACTGAGGTCTTTTGTGCTAGATACACATTGTTCTATCTTGCTTCTTTCTCCTAGACCTTGCTTTCCAATGCACTCAGAACAGAATCCTGGTGTTGGCTTTAGCTGTTACTGTAAGAGAATAATAATTGTGCCTTGATTTTTCATTTTAGTCATGGAGAAGTAAAAAAGAATAATTCTAAGTATAGTTTGGATGCTTAAAAGTAAAAATTCAGTTTACTATTGTCATAATTTAAAATTTGTAGTACTTATGCTGTCCTCTCATACTCTTTTTGCTTTTCTTCTTCCTATGCCCCAAACGTGCAAAAATTTAAAAGGAGAAACACAAGAGAAAAGCTACATTTGACTGTAAATTTCAGTGGTTCCACAATGAACACAAATAATTTTTGTGTTTCAGCTGAGAAAAAGTCAGCATAGTTATTGAAGAGGTGTTAGAGAAAAGAATTTTTAAATGAGGCCAAATAAGTACAAAAAGGAAGTGAACTGCTAAAATTGTAAGCTTTCTTTAACTAAAATTTAGCTTTGTCACTTCCTATACACATGAAATTACAACACTGTTAGGAAATTGCTGTTTTATCCAAGCTACTCTCATGTGGACAACAAGTTCTCCATTTGATTTAAAAATCAGGGACAAATTGTCATTTTAGGCTTATATGTTGTGTATATTACTATATTTTTTCCCTTGAGTTAGAGGTGTGGAAAAAGATGTTCCAAACCAATACTCATAGAATCATAGAAAATCCTGAGTTCGAAGGGACCCACCAGTGAAACAGACAGGGCAGGAATCTTTTTCTCCTTTTTAATGCATTCATTAAAAGTGGTCAGGTTAAGGGTGGGATGCTTGGCGGGTCTGCAGATTTTTTGTTCTCGAATGTGCAGCTTTGTTCACTAAAGTGCAGAGTTGGGGAGGGGATCCGTCTTCACCACAGCAGAGCGAGTACATCCCGTGCTCCACCTTTCAGCTTTTGCCGTCATGTCCTCTTGGCTCCAGCTGAGGTCTCTGCTCAGGGTGAGCACCAGCAAAGGTTCTCAGCATCTCTGCAGGCTCGGTACTTTGTTCCTCACGTCCAGACATCACTCTGATCTCTTAGCTCGTTGTTTTTGGGGTCTTTTCGGTAAGTTTGGTGGGGTGGCTTCCCATGGCATGCTGGTCCCGAAGTTATTTTGCTGCCCTCTGATGCCCCTGCCATGTCCTCTCCTCTCAGTGTCGGGGCAGAAGGGCTGTCAACTTAGCTTTAGGCAGGGCCATACTGGTACAAAAGGAGCAATTAACGAGAACGACCGGTGATTACAATGGCAAACAAGTAGAACTCCACCTTGGCAGCAACTGGTCCAACCTGTTCACTTTGCAACCTTTTTACAAAAAAAAAATGGGTAACCTTTTTTTACTCATAACAACCAGGATCATGAAAGTCCAGTTCCTGGCTCTGCACAGGACAGTCCCGAGAATCCCACTGTATGTCTGACAGCATTATCCACAACATCCTAGCTGAAGTTTATAGTTTTTACTAAAGAAAATCCACTGTAGAATCAAGTGCTCAAAGTCTCTCTTGACACTTATTTTGCTCTCTTGTACTAATTAACATGAGCAGTCAGAACCATTTTTACAAAACTATGAAGTAGTAATTGCATTTTAGCCAACTTAAACACAGGTAAGATGACACAAAACATGCTTCAAGCTAGAACTGTTCTTGTTTCTCTGTTCCTTACTCTTGCAATTAGCAGAGAGGTTTTTGTGTTTGGCCATCCCAGAGTCCTGGTTGAAATAAAACTCAACAGGGCAGGAGTTTTATTTCTCCTTTTAACGCCTTTATTAAAGAGATCAGCTCAGGATTAGGAAGTTCGACGAGGCGGCCGTCTCCGTCTTCTTCCCAGCGTGGCTCAGAGGAGGAGGATGTGCAGCTTTGTCCACTAAGGGGCAGAGCCAGGGGTCCAATCCTCACAGGAACGTCTAGGGCGGGACCCCGGTATTTCTCGCTTTTTCCTGCTTCCCAGCTCCAGGTCCCGGTCCCAGGCAGCTTCTTTAGTCAGGGCAAGGGGCACTAAGGTCCCCTAACATCTCTGCAGGTTCAGCACTCCACTCCCCACATCCACGAATCATTGTAATTCTTCAATTTTATATTTGGCTCGTTGGTTTTGGGGTTTTTATAAGTTCAATACTTCCCATGGTACAGTGGGTTTCTCAAAATCTACATATTGTAATGACTCCCTCCTCCCCAACAACACAAAAGGAGGACTTTCTACCTGCCCTGGCCGAGTCGTTAAGTGATACAAAGAGAACTATCAACTCTAACGACTTATAGTTAACATAACAAGTAACCCTGCTCAGCAGCTCTGCTTCAGCAGCTCCAGTCCATAACTCAGTTTTTTTCACTGATATAAAACTAAACAAAACTCAGTTCATAACAGACCCCCCTCTTTTACTTTGATCGAGCTTAAGCTCGCATCAACTTGCAATTTGTACTGATCAAAAATCTCCCGAGCACTCTGGTAATCATGGTTATTTAACTTTGTTACTTTTCTTGGCTTCTTCAGGTTGGTTTGTACAGCTAATACTACTATTTTAATAAAACACAAAAATAAACACAGTAAACAGAGCAATTTTACAAGTATGCTCACATGGAAAAGGTCTACTTTTTCCCATACCTCCTTTTTGAAAATCCCTAGGTTATCCCACCAACTGGAATCAGGTGTAGGAGTTTGTTTTTGAGTGTTTACACATGTTAATCTTCTCACCTCTTTTGAAATGTTTCTAATAATTGCATTCTTAATCTCCAATACTGCTTGGAGCCTGATAATTCTGTTTAACATAGGTACTGGGGTTTGAACCCGGCCCCTACAATTCTGGATCTTTTCAATTTCTATTGAACTTTGTTCCTTCGGTTTGGTTTCTTTAAAATTGTTGTATATAGGAACTCCTAAACTTGATCCAGTTTCTTTAGGTAATAGGAAGAAAGCTGGTTTTACCACTCTAGCGGCACAGCTGCTAGACCAGTCCATTGACAATTCAGTGTATGCTGTAAGGTCAGAGGTCAAAACCAGGTATTTAGAGTTGTCCTGAAATGTGTCATCAATTTCTGTTGGGCATTTTCTATATTCACACAGTTCTTTCATTTTCTTAACGGGGTTCACCTTTTTTTTCAGTACACTTATAAGCTTCATGTGCTTCATGGTGGGTACACTTGTCTCTTTTCTCAACAGATTCTAATTTATTTAGACTTCTTGGAATCCACCGAGTACCCAAATTTTTTTACTGCTAAATACCTGTTACAAACTATTTTTCTTACTATTTTTATTATTTCTTTTCTTTTTACCAGATCTACTGAGCTTGCTTCAGCAGCATCATATTCAAAGCACAACCAAGCTTCTCTTACAGGGCCCTCTCCCAGGAGTGACTGCCTAAAAGTGGCAGTATTCTGTGTTATCCAATTTATTCTATTTTTCTGATAAAAGACCAATTGAGAGACGTCACCACAATTAGGGTTAGGACTGATGTGGACTCTATGCAAGCAGCTCACTTCTTTCTCTTCATGGAGGGGTTGGTAGCACTCACTGCACGGCTCTCCTGGGCTCCCCAGAGCACCACCAGCAATTAGAGCCATCATTACTACCCTTCCCAAGAGTCCGGTATGGGTCATCTTGCACAGCCTGCCCACCCGGCCTTGCCTCTTGGGGAATCTTACTGAGAAGAAGCTTCCAAGCTCTTTAGAGTCCCTTTTACCTGCTTCTCTGGCTAAGTCCCTCTTGGTCTGTTCCCTGCTAATTTTGATTTCTCCTAGGGGAGTGCTCTGCAGAGGATTAACTAGGAGTTTTTAAATTGGGGAAACTAGAATTGCTTATTTACCATTTCAAACTTTCTACAAACTTATTTTACATACAGAACTGTCTTGAAACATTTTTAACATCTTAAGCTATGTTACAACTCCAATACCAATTATTTTCCCATACCGTTCAGTCTTTTTGACTCTTCCTCCTGAGAGTCAACTTTAAATCTTTTGGTCCTTTTATTACAGTATACTGAGGTGAATTCACTTGTGACGTGGTTGACTCTTGTCCAGTGCCCGGAGGTGAGAGTGGTGTGGTGTCTGGCCCAATGCCAGAGGGAGAAGCTGATGTCGTATCTGGTCCCGTACCTGGGGGTGAAACTGGCCCTTTTATTCTCGTAATGTGAGTCCAACCTTTTTCCCTGGTCCGCACAGCCGAATTAGTGATGAGGAGTACCTGAAAGAGGCCTTTAAATTTCGGCATTAATGATCCTGCATTCCACGATTTTATCAAAACCCAATCTCCTGGGCTAATGTTATGAACCTTTGTGTCCAGAGGGGAAGTTTGGGGGAGGTATCCCTTTTTTCTAAGTCCTTCCAGAGTTCTTCCAATTACCTCCAAATACTTTCTTGTAGCTTCTTCCCCTTCTAGATAGTCTCCCGTGCTATATGGTGTTAACAGAAATGGCAGCCCAAACATCATTTCATAAGGTGAAATTCTTATGTCAGACCGAGGTCTTGTTCTGATGTGCAAAAGCGCTAGGGGTAAGCATTTTAGCCAATTCATTTTTGTTTCTTCTATCAATTTAGTTAATACATTTTTAGAGTTTTGTTCATCCGCTCTACTCTCCCAGAACTCTGGGGGTGCCACGGAGTATGTAATTTCCATTTTATTCCTAATGCTTCAATTATATTTTGCAGTGTTCGGGACACAAAATGTGGGCCTCGGTCTGAGTCTATAGTGTTCACCATTCCATATCTGGGGATACTACCATCCTCCCCTCTCTTGGAACAATCCTGACCCCCAAATGAACTTGCAGATCCCTTCCTAACAAACTTTTTCTAGTTTAGGCAGATAAATGAAATTAGCTTCCCACTCTCTTGCATTTCCAATTATTTTTACATTTTCAATCACTGATGCTCTAAATGGTTTTCCTTCAGCACCTAAAACTTCACAGAATTTTTTTCCCAATTTCCATACCTTTCGGTATTTTGTTGAGACAGGACTTATCTGCTCCTGTATCAACTAAAATTCAAATTCTTCATTCAGGGGTCCCACTTCAAAGTTTACCAAGGGCTCTTCTAGATGTTGCATTGGGTCCCCTAAGGGGTAAAGCCCCTGACACCCCTAATCATCACCTCTAAGAACTCTTCCTAAGTTATCTTGTTCCCTGGCTATTGCCACATTGAGACTGAGCTTCTTACAAAACCTCCTGATGTGTCCTGCTTCTTCACAATAAGAGCAGCGCTTTTCACTCATAGAGGTTTGAGGTCTCTCCATTTCTCTTGTACCTGACTGCCTAAGAGGCCTATCTTTGCCTCCTCCTGGCGGTGGACCCACCCACCCCACACTATCTTTTACTACCTTGGATCGTGGTATAGAATTGCTTGCTCCCCCGCTTTCTCTAGCCACAGCGACCATGATTCTAGCTTTGGCCTTTGCCTTTTCTTCGTCCCTCCTTAAATACACCTTCAATGCCTCCCTTAATAACTCATTAATGTCCTTGTTTTGCCATTCTTCAATCTTTTCCAGTTTCCTCCGTATATCTGGCCAAGATTTGGTAACAAATTGGACTTTCAGTAGCATTTGACCTTCTGTGGTGTCTGGGTCTATTCTAGAGTATAACTGGAAGTTCCGCTTTAGGCGATTAAGCCAAGCAGCAGGAGTTTCATCCTTTTCTTGTGTACCCTCAAATGCCAATTTGGTATTAGTTCCTTTGGGAACTGACTCTTTGATCCCCCGAATCATTAAAGATCTATATTCCATCATGGCCTTCCTCCCCTCCTCCTGATTAGGGTTCCAGTTGGGATCTGTTAGGGGCAATTTTTGTTCACCGGATTGCACCTGGGGTCCTGGAAGGTTATCTCTCTCCCAAAGTCTTATGCCAGCCGCCCTAATCATCTGTACCTCTTCTGAGGAGAATAATATATTTAAAATAGAATTCATCTCCCCCCAAGTGTAGATATTTGGACCTAAGAATTGATCCACTTGGTTGGCTATGCCCACTGGGTCCTCAACTAAATGTCCCAACTCTTTCTTAAATCCCCTCACTTCAGAAGCTGTTAGAGGAGCATTCACAAAGCCAACACCTCCCACTGCTCCTCCCATAGGAACTTCTCTGAGGGGAAAAAGTCTCTCTGCCTTGGAGGTCTTGGATCTGGTACCACAGTAAGGCCCATCTTCAGATGCCAAACTAGTTTGAGGGATATCCGGGTTACCCTGAACTTTCTGCAGATCAGCAGGTGTACCGGACAAGGAGGCATTTGTATCCCAACTAGGAGGAGGTAAAGGGACAGCGATAGCAGGGGGAAAAGAGTTATTAGGCGGAGTTAGAGAAGGGGTGGAGAATGCAGCAGGTGGAGTAGTCACTTGTGGTGTTGCAGAAGGAGTAGAAGGAGGAATTTGAGGGGGCGGTAATGGGATGGCAGCCAGGGGAAGAACTGGGCCTGCCATCTGAGGTGCCTGAGCAAGAGGATTGTAAGGTGGAGGCGCAGCAGGAGGCAAATAATCTAGGGGGTCCCATCTTTTACCAATTCCAGCCTCCCCTCCTTCATTCCCATCTTTTTTCTTCTGCACTTTACAAATTCGTACTTCTTTGTCTTCAATAGCACTCTTTAACCAGCAATCTACATACAGTAATTGCTCAGGATCAGTATCTCCTCGAGCTGTCAGATAATTACTCAGTTGCTGACATATCCACTTGTCTCTTGTCCCACACCAAGGCCATCCTCCTTGCATTTCTAATTCTGGCCAGACTTCTACACAGTAGTGGATCATCTTTATCTTATCTAATCCCTTTGTGTCCTCTATCAAATCCCATTTTTCTAACAGTTCCCCTAAGGGGCTACCGAGAGGTATATTCCTTAGTCTCTTGCCTGTTTTTTTACTATTACACCCTCCCATCTCTTCAGATCTCAAAGGTGTCTCTACCGACAGGTAATCTCAAAAAAATTTAGCTGCCTGAAGCTCAGGACTTTATACTGTAAACACTGCCTGATGTATAGTGTGCCCAACCTTCCAACACCGTATCAGGACTTAAAAACAAATCCCCAGCCTACCGAGCCTTCGCTGGGATTTGTGCCTGGCCTCCTCCGCCAGGACTTAATATGCAACAAATCCCCAGCCTACCGAGCCTTCGCTGGGATTTGTGCCTGGCCTCCTGCGCCAGGACTTAATATGCAACAAATCCCCAGCCTACCGAGCCTTCGCTGGGATTTGTGCCTGGCCTCCTTCGCCAGGACTTAATATGCAACAAATCCCCAGCCTACCGAGCCTTCGCTGGGATTTGTGCCTGGCCTCCTGCACCAGGACTTAATATGCCTGCAGGGCTTGTGAGGTTGCCCGAATCCTTCTCGGGACTTACAATCTGCCTGACATCCTTCGTCAGAACCTTTGGGGTGCCGTGCCACTCATACAACTATTTCCTCCACACGCCCGGAGGGGGGGGTGCCCTATTTCCCCCTTAGGAGACGACTCAGTCACGCCAATTCCACACGCTTCCCCCTGTTCCCGGCTGGCCCCTTCGCAGGAGTCCAGAAACGCGGTACTGAGGGGTCCACAATCGCTTCGGAAGTCCGGGCTGCCGGCCTCCGTCTCACTCACACACACACTCACTCGTCTCCCTCGCCCGCCACCGGATAGTTCTCACCAATCCGGTGCTCCTCTGCGTCACTTGTCCTGAGCCGATCTTCTTCTCTGGTCCTGATTGCCAGCTATCCTCGAGGTCCAACATGGCCGGTCCTGGTGTCCTCTGCAGGCGTGGCGATCCCGGACGAGCCCCCAGCTGAAATAAAACTCAACAGGGCAGGAGTTTTATTTCTCCTTTTAACGCCTTTATTAAAGAGATCAGCTCAGGATTAGGAAGTTCGACGAGGCGGCCATCTCCGTCTTCTTCCCAGCGTGGCTCAGAGGAGGAGGATGTGCAGCTTTGTCCACTAAGGGGCAGAGCCAGGGGTCCAATCCTCACAGGAACGTCTAGGGCGGGACCCCGGTATTTCTCGCTTTTTCCTGCTTCCCAGCTCCAGGTCCCGGTCCCAGGCAGCTTCTTTAGTCAGGGCGAGGGGCACTAAGGTCCCCTAACATCTCTGCAGGTTCAGCACTCCACTCCTCACATCCACGAATCATTCTAATTCTTCAATTTTATATTTGGCTCGTTGGTTTTGGGGTTTTTATAAGTTCAATACTTCCCATGGTACAGTGGGTTTCTCAAAATCTACATATTGTAATGACTCCCTCCTCCCCAACAACACAAAAGGAGGACTTTCTACCTGCCCTGGCCGAGTCGTTAAGTGATACAAAGAGAACTATCAACTCTAACGACTTATAGTTAACATAACAAGTAACCCTGCTCAGCAGCTCTGCTTCAGCAGCTCCAGTCCATAACTCAGTTTTTTTCACTGATATAAAACTAAACAAAACTCAGTTCATAACACTGGTTACACTGACAGCCCATGGATGACTAGCTCTTCCAAGAAGATGTGTAGGCAGAAAGAAGGTCTCAAAGACATCTCCATGTCCATTCTCCCCATTCTGTTTTGCTTCATTGGACTCCTCCTGTTTCACATTTCATCAAGAACTGCAACTAAAATATTTATGGCAATGGCACATAAAACAAAGCACTTATGCAGGAGTAGGAGGTGAGTAGGCAGCAAAACACATTTTCTACATAAACTAAATTTTTGTGATCTGGGAATCTTGGGAATAACAAATCCCCATCCTGCTGCTACTTTTTACTCTAGAAAGTTTAAAACAAAAGCTTTTCTCTCAAAAGGATATGCTAACATTATTGACCCACATTGCTTTTACACAGTATGAAAAGTGCAGACCAAATCACATCAATAGTGAAAGATTTACTCCCTACCTCTTTGATTTCCTCATTTCTTTTCCCCTAATTCAAGAGTGTTGCAGGAAAGTGGTTGCTACTTCAGTAACCTCTTCTAAAACAACTGAAGAATAGGTTTTTATTTGCTGGGGAAACTAGAACAAAGTAGCAAGCCTTGAACATATTTTTTCAGTTTAAAATGTGCTAAGTCTGTAAAGGCCTTTTCATTGTTCTGATGGTTTACTGGGTCATGCCTGAGCTTTTAAAGGTCTTGTAGTTATGGCCTGTTAGCTGGAGCTTCAAGTACAATTAGAAACAAATAAACACTTACTAAATGTACGATTTATCTGCTAATAGAGCTCATCTGAAATCCCGGACCACAGGAATGTGAACTGAGACTGTTACACGGGTCGCCATAACCTTGCTGCAGGCATCTCAGATACCACTAGCATCTAGATTAGTGATTCCTTTTACATCTGGAAATAATGACAAATAAAACTTTCAAAATACTGATACCTGATATTCTGAACAGCTGTGTGAATTGGTACAATAGGGCTGGAATCTCTCTTCTGGTGACTACCATGAAAAAGGAGTGGTGTAGCCTGGCTGCATCTCTTTTGCTGGAGCAAACACAAGGGCGGGGTGTTCTTACAGCCAAGGGTTATTCAACATGGACCTGTTTTTTTGTGCATGTTGATAATTCCGGTTTTGGTGAGGAAACTCAGGAGGAGGAGCTTCTCCCTGCGGTGGGTCCGGTGGGCCCACAGTATTCCCATGCCCAGCTGATGCAGGAGCAGTTTCAGCTCCACAGTCTCAGGCACTTGATGCTCATGTGGGGCTATTCCACAGAGAAGGCTTTGTGGCTGCTGCAAAGAGGTATTTGATGAGGTTGCATCTTTTGGTTAGCTTCACTGGCTTGGGCTGTAGGAGCCTGCTTGTCTATTCCCTGCATAGAAAAGTTTCATGTATGAAAAAGATAGGATTTGCTTCCTCTTTCTTCTTTGGTTCATTTATGTTCTTTTTGTCTACTGCTAAGTTGTCAGGTTCAGATGTTTAATAAGATTTTTACAGAGGCTGCCCTAATATTTTCAGAGGGTTTCCCATGACCTAATAGTAACTTTCTAATGAAAAATTTGTCAATGTTGTGACCTGCTGTGTGGAAGAACTATTTCCAATAAATCCTGTCTACTAAATCTTCTGCTATTTATTTTGTAAGAATTTCTCTCCTTTTGGGGACACAGGAATCAGAATTGTCTCAATCATTGTCTGAAGAGGCGGAGTAAACCATGAGAAGTGGCTGTTCTTTATCAGAAATAAATACATAATTGATCCTTATTATAGTATACAACTGTGGAGACCACCCAAGAAGAAAGACAGATGACTCTAAAGCCTGGAGATAATAGTCTAATGACCACAAATTTTAGGTTTTGAGTGGAAACTTGAGCATCAAGAAGAAAAAAGCCTCTTGGGGATCTAGTTACGGAGTAGACTAGTATAGGAGAAACAAAAGCACATAGATGAGCTTCTTTGACATAATTTTCTTTGCCACTGGAGGGTACATGGAAGTAAGCAGGCAACTTATTGTAATGCCTGCATTACAATAGAAGAACCTTTTCCTATGGTTCATCACTCAGGATGTACTTGTGTTGGTGTCTCTGAGGTGGGGCAAGGGACACTGGAGCAGCTCTGTCTGGGTGTTTCAACACCTATGTGTACAAACAGGCAGCACAAACCCATGTTGCACCATGTGTGGCTTCTTTCACCTCATGCAGTCCCAGGAGGTCTCTTCATTCTGCATGCTCTGTGCTAGGACAGGCAAAATACATCAACAGCATGATGTTCCATTAATACTCCATGGCAGGGTTTTCCGTATGCCTTTTGGTTTTGTGCACAATTTACCACTAAAAAGTCTTCAGAGCAGGGTGAGATCTCCACCTATCCGCAGTTACCTTGTCTGTATGCAAGATGAAGTTAATGGTGGTGATGGTCACCTAAGGAACACAGAGAGACTAAGTGGTTGAACAGCAAATTAAAGAAATATTAGGAGCTTTCTGAATTTGTTTGTTGATATTTCTGTTAAGGAAAAAGAAAATCACAAATCTGGATGCCCTTTCAGTTAATAGAAGCCATCTGTCTTCTTTAGTCTACTTTTCTGGCAGAACTTTTACTTTTGTGGTTCTTCTTCTTCTCTTTCTGATTATGAAACAATCCCCAGTGGCATGTCAGAAATCACCATAATAAATGCTGACAATTGTTCTGGGGTTAGCATTAAAGGCTTTCAAAACCCAAGATATGTCTGAAGCTCTGTATGTAGTCATTGGCTTCAAATGCAAATTGCCCTTAGTTGTGAACATGCTATAAATTCTTTTAACACAGATATGCTTGTCAAGTGCAAATCAGAACTTGGTCTTTGGGACACCATTCCTAAGGGGAAGGGAAGCTTCCCAAGAAATCATTTGGATACAGTGGGATGGCTGGAGGTCCACAATCCCAGCTGGGGAAGGTGGAGGGGGACAGAGGTTTTTTTGTACCAACAAATCTTTGCCCTGAAGACAAACAGGGACAGAAATGGTAAATAACTCTCACAGCTGTGCACAAACTGTTTGAAGAGGAAGAAGTGTGCAGGGCTGTTTTTTAGATAAATTAGTCCTCCTTCCTAAAAGACTTGGCTTCTTCTTGCCTTGATTTCATAGGTGTTTGCTGACTTTTATGCCTGATTGGACGAGACTAGGACTTGACTCATGGCCTCTTACGTTCACCTTTCAGTTGTGGAGAAAAGAGGGGTGCAAAGGAACAAGAAATGGGTTAAAGTTTGCCTCCAATGAACTGGCAGCTGTTTTGCCTACAGCTGAACTCATTTGAACAGCAATACATACTGTGGCAAGGGAAAGGATGAGAATGTTAAATCTAGTGTTCTGGGGAGTTCTACAGTATAGTATAAAATTTGAATTTCAAATATATTTAGAAAAAATGCACACATAGGTTATTTTCATGGTAGAAAATAACCTATTTATACACTGATTAATTTTAAAAAGTACTGGGTTGTTTCTGTTCTGAAAGTAGAAATCCTGACCCTCTACTGTGATGTACTGGATGAGCTAAGATGGCTTTCATACCCTTCCATAACCAGACAAAAGAATTAATAAATACCTTTAATACTGTGTTTGGATGTTCTAGCTGTTTGCTGCTGTTAAGACTATCTTTCTATTTCTATGTCCAAATAGCACTGAACAAAGTATAATAAAATGTAATGTTTTCCTTGTCTCCAGCATACACATCTCTGTTCAAGGATACACATCTTTTCAGTTTGCAGCATCTCTAGGTGACTGAAAATCTTTGCCTATTTCCATTAATATCAAGTGAAAGTCTTTTTTTTTTCCTTCAATGGGAGCATAGTTGAGTCATTACATACAGTTTCTTGAAGGCAATATCTGATCCTTTTTTCTTTCACTTTTTAGTTTTTTCATTCTCATGTCTATTATGGAAATTAATAAATATCAACATTTTATTATCCATTAGCCTTTTACTGCACTCTTTTTCTATTTTCAAAATTCATTCTGTTGTTTTGGCACACAAATACTGTTAATGGAAAGACTTAGTTAATAATATTTGGAGAGTATTACAAACAAATACTTAAGGCTCATCACCATGAGACAGGTTGAAGTAAGCTGAGTATTCAATTCTGCCTGTGCCAGCACTTCAGAACTACAGGTTTTTTTCAGCACTGGGTGTTTACCACTTCTATTTTCATCAAGAGATTCCAAATCTTAGTTGAAATCTACAAGGGAAACAGGAGAAGGCTTAATTCTATTTTTAAAAGCAGGAGATTGTGTAAAATGTTGGTGTTGAACAGAATGTGTGACCATAGCAAAGTCAAACACGATTTGACTCTCTAGCGCTTGACATAGTGTAATAGGTTTTCTGTTATTTTTGTGTGTCAAAATTCAGCCTCCAACACTAACAAACTGATGTCATTCGAGTTCTGGTTTGAATTAGCAAAAATCAGAGCTTTTCTTTCTCCTCTCATTTTGCAATAACACTGCCAATTAAGAAATAAGATACCAGCCATGAACAAAGAAGCAGTTCCTGCTCTAATGGGTTTGTGGTCTGAATTCAACAGGCCCAATGCTCACCAGCTGTTTTACAGCATCAAACTTGTATTTCCATCTTAAATTGGATGTCCTCGTGAAATGTAGTTCCTCTTGTTTAGGGAGCCTTTCTCTTGTTTTTCTGAACATACTGGGGATTAGAATGATGATCTATATAATTACCCAAAGAAGAATAATTTACTATGTCTGTCTTTAAAATCAGATGTTTTCAATACTTCTGCTCACAGAAGTCTCCACTTCTGGTGTTGTTTGGGAATTTCTTTATTTGAAGAAAACCAACACAGATAGTTCTTATGCACAGATTATTTCAATGAAGAATTTTGTAATTTTTTTCTGAATAATCTATTTCATATAAAAATTTTATTATTTGAAAAATAATATGAAATATTATTTTATGAAAAAAATTTATTATATAGGTACCACATTTCCTCACAGGTCTGCAGAAAGCAATAGCTGCTGCTTTCCTGCTCATGTTTTGTGTGAAGCTGTCTGCACCAATTATGGAAAACTCCTGGCAGGACTGAATCAGGGGATTCCAAACAGGAAGACCCTGTTGATCATGACATACCTTTTTGGCACAGATTTTCACATGGCTTTTCCATAAAATTTCTGTCTTCAAACTGGGACAACTCATCTTAGTAGAAGTACTCTCACTTTGCCTACACACTATAGATTTTAATTACCATTTTACATTATTGCTACCACATCCATGCCAAGTGCTAAGCTGGCCATAATCTTTTCAGCTGACCTCAGACTTGTCAGCATCATTGCATGGTGTTATACCTTTAAACATGGCTCCTTTTTATTTTAATGTGCTCATAATTTTGGATACTAATACTTTATCTCTGTTTCTACCTATTCTGTACTTGTTATGACCAACATCTGCAAGTGTTTACTTGTGCCTGATGCTTGGTGAATATGTACTACTGTCTTTTCTTTAACATACTTACCCATAGCATAATAGGAAATCATAATGTCCAGTCAGACCACGAATAGAACATCTCATTTTAGGGATGAAAAATGTAGTGATTTCTAAGCTTGATATAAAAACAGGCTGTATGTGATGTTTTCAGTCCCTGTGTGCTGTATGATTCCTTTGAGGAGAGTCTGAGAGAGCTGGGGCTGTTCAGCCTGGAGCTCCAAGAAGGCTCAGGGGGATCTTATTAAGGTGTGCAAGTACCTGAAGGAAGTGCACACAGAGCAGGGAGCCAGACTCTTTCTATACAAGTACAGTGCGAGGGCCACAGATGATGGGCACACACTGAAACACAGAAAATTTCCTACAAACAGCAGGAAACCCCTTATCACTGTGAAAAAGCCTTGGCACGGGTTGCCCAGGAAGGCTCTGGAGATGCCATCCCTGAAGATATTCAGAAGTCATCATGGTTCTGGGCACCTGATTCTGGGTGGCCCTGAATGAGCAGGGGGTAGGACCAGATGGCCAACAGAAGTCCCTTTCAGCCTCAGTCAGTCTATGGTTCTGTCATTCTGTGCATGCCTTTCCTAGAGTCTCCAATTAAACTGAGCTCAAGTCATTCATGTTTTGTTTTACAGACTGATTTTTACATTATAGAGGTATCCATAATTGCCATTTCAAATTTTGATGAGGTATCATAATGTATTATGAAATAGATAAGACAAGTTTTCAAGTGAAAAGCATGGAGGTCAAATTGAGAATTAACAGTAGCATCACAGGAAACAATAGCAAATAAACAGAATTGTCAGGTGAGCTGATTGTAAATCTTGTATGATTAAGCAGCTGTAAAAAGGAAGTTACTGAATTACAAAAATGACTAGAGTCTATTGATTTTAAACCTGGGCATTGTTAAATGGTCCCTATGGTCATCTAACATAGTTTAGCCTCTGGTGGTTGCATGAAAGAAACTTGCTATTCAGCATTATTCTCCATCTTCTTTTGCTCACAGTTGCTACTGTTGTGGCACAACTTTCTTTTGCAAGCTTAAAATTTTCCATTACAACAGAAATAACATAATTTTCGTATTTGTTCAAAAGCCAATCTGAGTTTTCTCTCAAATAGCACAATTTGCCAGCTGATATAACAAGGGATTATATATACCTGAGATTGTAAGTCATGAAGAAAAGCTGCAGTACATGCTTGGATTTCTTTGTTCTTGCAGTCAGCCTCATCTTCTGGCTCTGACCTGTAAAGGTTACACCTCCCTGCCCATCCTACTACTTTGTATTCCTCTCACAGTTTTATTTCACTCTGTCTGTTCCCTGCAATCTCATGACCTTGAAATCGCTGACCAATATATGGTAACACCACAGAGGAGTTCGAAATGCCTGGTGAACAGAGATGCATGCTGTTTCTTCCACCTCCCAAAAACAACACAGCTCATCCCTTTGCCTTAAGTGATGAACTCTCTACTCCATGTGGGAAAGGGTGTGTGACACGATTCAGTGTCATTGTGTGTATGTCACCACCCCTTTGGGGCACCTCAACTTGCAGTACTGTGGTAGGTTCTCAAGGTTCTGAAATTCTTCCTTGGCTTATAACTGTCTCACAAGCAAGCATGGAGTTCCCTTTCTCCCTGCCTTTTTCTGATTGGCATCAAAACAGAAGTCAGACATAACATATTTTTTCAGGGTTACTTAAGACTGAAACAAAATTTTCACAAAAGGAGTTACTAGGGAAAACTAAAGAAGTAATTTGCTATAGTGTTCCGTTATTCCTTGGCATTCTTTGCTGTTTCCATCTAAAGCCTAGTAATTCCACAGGCCTTTGGATTAAGCTGCAGAAAAGATCACAGCTTCTTGTTTCTTGGTTACAGAAAGGACTGTATTCCTAAAGGACTGGATATCGGAAGATGAAATAGAGGTTAAAATGAGATTATTTTTTTCACCCTCTCTTTTGGAACTCATAATTTAAGTTGCAAGCACCCACTACCATTTAATTATCTATTGCAGCTTGGGGAGCAAACACCTGAAATTGGATCTATGTGCATGTGCAGAGTTACAGTCTCACTGCACTTACCTTGGTGTACTGCGATGGATGGAAACGTACTCACATGGCTGGAAAGCTGTGGTGGATGGAAACAGATTCTTTAGGAAGGACAGGCTGGGTGAGTGAGGAGATGGAGCTGCCCTTTGTACAAAGGAGCAGCAGGAGTGCATGGAGCACAATCCTGCAATGGCCAGCACACGAGTGGTGTTGAGAAAGGTCTCTTCTACAGAAGACATGCTTAGGAAAAGAAGATCTGCTTCAGAGAAGATCTGAAGATCTCCAGATAAGATCTTCAGACAGGTGGAAGACACTTCACTTTCACTTTCCCTCAGGGGGTTGTCCAGCTCTTCAGCTCTATCTGCTGCAGAGTTAATGCCGTAGACCACAACTCAGGAATTTTCCGGAGTCCACTGAAGATGATTTCCTGACATTGGTGACTGAAAATCCAAAGAAGTTCTGTTGTTTCTATTAATTTCACAGAAAAAAAAAAAAATTGGTTGGTAATGTGAATTTGGGAGGAGCCATGACTGCAGTTAGCACATGACAGTGTAGTTCACTGTGTATAAATACCTGATAGGGGGCATAAAGAAGATAAAGCCAGACTCTTCTACTGGCACCCAGTGACAGGACATGAGACAAAAGAGAAATATGAAGAGACAAAAGAGAAATATGGGAAATTCTACTTAAAGAGAAGAAATTTTTTTTTAGTGTTTGGACAATTAAACAGTGCATCCAGTGTCTTAGGCAGGTGATGGAGTCTCCTTCTTAGAGATATTAGAAACCTGGTTAAACAACAGCCCTGGTAAACTTGTAGCTGACTTGAGCAGGGGTTTTGACTAAGTGACTTCCAGAGATACCTGCCAAGCTCTGAGATTCTGTGACGTGGATCTGTGATAAAAATAGATTCCAAAGCACATTTCATGGCAAATTTTAGAAAATCTTATTCATAGAGAAATTACAGGGAGGAATTCCAGCTGACAAAGCATTCTTTCTTTAAAAAATCAGGAGCATCAGATTTCTTTAGTCTGTTATGCACAATGCCATACAAGTAGCAGCAGAACACCTCCTATTTATTCTCCCATACACTTCAGTGGCCCTTTCAGCCCCTGGCTTCACTGCTGTGTAGAAGGTGAGCTAAGTGTCACAATCATGTGTCATATAACTGGGACTAATGGGCACCATCAATTAATACTATTATTCACAAGCTGTCAGCTGGGGTGATGACTTGCAGACCATCAGCCAAGTATAAAGGAAATCAATACAAAGTTAATCAGGAGATTATGTGTTGACGATGCCCAGCTCTCCCTTCTCATAAGGCTAGGTCTGGACAAAGGAGTGAGAAGCCTGGTGCTTGGAGGAGGTGGAACAGCGATGAGCAGTGGCCCAGTCAGTCTGAGGAAGCTGATGAAGTTGCTATGTCATGGTGATAGATGTAAGATCTGTGTGGAAGCCCTGCCCTGGAGCTCTGCTCAGACCAGTTCTTGTTGGCCCACCTGTAACTGAGCACCTCAACCCTTATTCTGGTTTGTTCTCTAGGTGGCTGTAGATATTGGCACAATATAATCATAAACCTCTCTGTGAGAGTTCACCTTGGAAAAAAGCAGCTTAGGCACTCCTACACATCTCAGAACAAGTAACAATTGACATCTAGAAATTTATGGAAACAAGGTATCTGGCAGCTTGCTAGTTATTGAACCCATTTTATGATGCTAGAACTAAAAATGGAGTGCTCCTAACCAGAAGAGAACACAACTCTAAAACGTATACATGTATTGTGTAAGTCAGTCACAGGACCCAGTCTGCGACTGCACATTGTTGTGGAAACCTCTTATCCAGTGTCATTAATTATCAGTCATTTCCCCCCTTGGACCTTGCCATATACTGTAATCCTCACTCACTGCTTTTGTCTCTACATGGTTGCAAGAAAGCCACAAAATTGTAGCTGGGTTAACAAATGAAATTTGCTTGTTTACCATGATGTGCAACTTTTGGTGCAAAGACCACTACTGGCTTATCTGGTATGAGGTAGCCAGGGTGCACAGATTGTTGGAGACATTGACCACATCAGCTGACAGGGCAAAACCACAGCCACAAGAAGGGGTGTAATTTTGGCTTTTCTTTTTTTGCCTAAGTAAAAAACTTTAGAAGAAATAGCGTCATCTGTTCGTTAGCTTTAAAAACAGGAAGAAGAACTTCTAAAGTTTCTAGATTTAATTTTTTCTTTAGAGATTATCAGTGTCAGTCATTCCTTCTGCCAATCTGGAAGCATTCAGATTCATAATGTCCAACAGTCCCTAATAATTCCTAGGGAACAAATATTTTAACCTGTGGAAGACTTTTTTGTCCCTGCAGATTGTCAAATTGGCAAGGCTTTTTGGTTGGAAAGCAAATCAGGAATGGCAAAGTGATGCTCTCTCTTTCATGAAAATTGGCTTCTAAAGTACACAGTATACAGGGATTTTTCTGTACCTCCCAGGTTTGCATTCTTTATGTTCATTATTTGGGTCCTATACTCCCTTAACTTGGACTACATAATATTTCAGTTTGAGAAACCACACTCTTCTCACACCAGCCACAGGGCAAATAAGGAAGAAGTAGACTAAATTATAAAACTGAGATGTGAAATGCCAACCAGGCCTTAACTGTTTAAATAACACTAAATAGATAAACACCTGAACTTATTAGCATGCTGCTCTTTTGCTGAGGAATGAAATGGATGATTCCAAACAATAAACGACCACCATGTTCACCTCCCTCATCTCGCTTCTTTCTTGTTCCAGCAATTTCCCTTCTCCTACCATTGTAATAAATGCTGCACTAAAGATTTTCAACAACTGCTTGAGTGCCACAACATTTACAGACAAGAAAAAAATTGGTGTAGCAGGGAAAAAATTGGCCAGTTTTGCCCATGAAACAGGGTTTAAGTCAGATCAATTGGCAATGCAGGAATACTGTGCAGCTGCCATTCAGGTTTTTCATCAGGTAGCTAACAAGTTATGACCTGTAATCAAAGTAAGCAATACATTACAGAGATTCTTCTTTGTTGTGTGTAATCTGTTGAAATGCTGGCATTTAACATGAGTGGGCTGGGGTACCCTGTGGCAATACCTGCCTGCACAGCTTTAAATATATATTCATCTCATGGCCCATATATTTATGCTATATATCAAATAGAAAATCGATAAGTAGCTGGACCTGTGTCTTTGGAGGGTTGTAAAAGTGAAGCTATACTTCTTGTGATACTCAGCAATCTCTAGCATTCAGTGAGTGTCCTGATTTCCTTTGCAGTTGTTGTAAAATAAAGAGTATTCACTTTGTTATGAATTTGTAAAACTGCAGCCATAGTTCCTTCAGGCAAAAATGCCATATGTATGTCAGCTCTTTTGTTTTTGTGGTGGTTGGTTGGCTGTTTTGGGGCTTTTTTTGGTTTGGTTTTTTTTTTTTTTTTAATCTCATACACTTCCTATTTGATGTTGCAACTGGGACTGCTATTGCTGTGAGTATGTCTTTCATATATGTACATATGTACATATCCTTGCTCTATTCAGCATGTTTCAACAGAAGAGATGGTTCCAGTGCTGGCAAAGAGAAAGGTCTGACACAGGCAGGAGGAATACCCAGCTAAGAGGTGGAGTACTGCACAACTTCAAGCCACACAAAATTCCAGCCCAGCAGCCAGGTGAGTGCAGTAACTTGCAGCTGTAGGACCTCAAACCCCAACAATACTGAGATGGTGTCTGCTAGCTGCTGACTCAGGAGACAGAAAAGGTCCTGACACAGCTGAACAAATCCTGTGACAGATCTCTCTTAAAGAGGGCAACCCTTCTTTGCAGGATTTTGATAATTATTTGGGCAGAAATTTTGCCCATGACAGTGGGGTTCATGACCCTATTTCAGTCTCAAGAAGCCCCTGGAAAACTACTTTATAATGAGATAAGGCACATGCAGGTCCACTTCACTGAATTCTAAAACATAGGCCCTAATGATTTTCAGCAGCACTGAATAAATCTTCCTTTTTTTGTCTCACTTCCTTCCACCCCCCCCCCCCCCCTCAGTTTTCCATCTCTGCACATATCGTCATATTTGGCTTTGTCCTCTGTTTTCTACAAAGTTCTGCAAAAGTAATGTCATCTGAGGAAGAAACTGTCTGCAGGGCATTTATTTATACACAAATAATATTTTACCATGGCAACCCTAATTTTTTTCATTGTGCAGTCCTCTGTATCATGAAATAGCTTTTGAACAGCTGGGCATTCCCCTGCTTCTTCTGCAGCTGATATCTCAGAGATATCTTGAAAGTATATTGTCAAAGGCACAGAACCAATAAACAAAAGGGACACCATTGATAGAAAAGGTTTTCTGCGGCTGTCAGTGGCTTTTGTTCATGACAATTAGAAAGAGTTACTTATTTTAAAACAATCAGTGATGTTAATTTGCTCATATTTGATGTTTTAGGCCTAATTGTATTTACTTTTACATGTATACTGTAGCATCTGGTACAAATTACCATCCATGGTGTTTTGTTATTTCTGGATTAAAAATTTTTGTTTACAATTTCTTCTCTTACCTGATTCATTCCACAATGTCCAAAGAGGATAATGGCATTTGAATGCTTTTTGAGCAAAAAATACTTTTCTATTTTCAGAGCTAAAATTTGCAGCAGAATATAGGTAGTCTTTATTGGAAAGAACAGTTTACTTCAGCCAATTGGACACTGCTCCAATGTGGTTTTGAGATAACTAACCCAGACCCTGACTTTAAACCAGGTACCTTCGCAGGGGATAAGACCTGTTCATGATTCCAGATGTGTTCTGGGTTACAGTTTTTCCTGAGCCCAGCTGCCATCCCAGGTCTTTGGGCTGAGCAAGATGTTGCTGACACTTCAACTCTGAGGTCTTTGATTTTCCCGGCCCTAAACCAAATCCTAACTATAGCTGTATGCAAAGTAAAACTTCTCCAATTCAAAATATATGCTGTCCTTCTACTCTATCCTGTGACCATCTGGATTTTTCTGGAATTTTGTCCTCATGGGAAAACTTTGCAATTTACAAGCTAGAGTTACACTGGTACATCTTGTTTCAGAGTACTGTGAATCCCTTTTAAAATGAAAAATACACTTGTGTTGGAATTAATATTTAGGCTATATTTTTTCAAGTAGTCCTTATTCTCTATTTCACAGAATCACAGAATTTGGTGAGTTGGAAGAGACCCACAAGGATCATGGAGTCCAGTTACTGACCCTGCACAGGGCACCCCAAGGTTCACACCAGGTGTCTGCATTTATTAATTCATCTTTTCATGTTGACCAGCAAAGGTTGTTTTTTCATATAGATATAACTAACCCTCAGTAACAGCACCTCACAGGACCACTTTAATTGAAGCATTTCTTTTTGTTCTCACCTGAGTAGCTGAAATATTCACTAAAATGCCTGAATCTTTAAAAGTTCTGTGGGTTTATCCAGGAACCTAAACCTCCTTGAATATTAGTCCCCAAAACCCAAAATTTGGTAACATTTCTTCCTTCTTCTTCCCGAGTTCTGCTCATCACTAGCAGAGTATCTGGGGAATTCTAGCGCTCAAATTTGCCTTGGGAGGTCTTCACTTGTGGTGGTTCCTGTCTCTTCTAGTGAAGAAAGGTGCTGTAGCTTGGACTTATTACAAGAAACTCCCTTACATGGATGCATGTGAAAAGGCTACTTTTTACTACTACTTTTTTCATCTGTAGTTCTCATGGCTGTGAGATTGCTCATCTCACTTTGGCTCTCCTGCTTTGCCAAGGATGGTGCTACTCCAGCTCCTACCTACTGGCTTCCTTTCCTCCACAAGGCTGACCAGCCTGAAGTGTGAAGCTGTAGAAGGCACTCTTACAGAGCTGCATTCCCTAGGATGGATCAAGCTTGGGCATTCTTGTGACATTCCTGATCACTTATACCAACTGCAAAATCAGTGACTTGAGCACCCTCCGTTGACAGAAAAGGACAGAATTTGTAGCTAAAAGCAATATCCAGTGGCCTTCAGGTGCCATTATCTGGCCAGCAGGCCCATTCTCAGCCTTGTAGTCAATGTTTAGATACTGCACAGTTCAGTCACAGAATCACAGAATAATAGAATGGTTGGGGTTGGAAAACACCTTTAAGATCATCCAACCACTAACCTAACACTGCCAGGTCCTTGACTAAACCATGTCCCTAAGTGCTACATCTACATATCTTTTAAATTCCTCCAGGGATGATGAATCAACCATTTCCAATAATCTGCTGGCTGTCTGCTTAAAAAAAAAAAAAAATCGAACTCAGATGTGAGAAGAATTGTAAAACATTCATTAGCCACTAGGCTGAGCATTTTGTGGCAAGCTATTTCTCTGGCACCTGAATGGTGGTTTTTTTTTTTTTGGTTGGTTTTTGAAAGAGGAAGGTGCAGTTTGCTGGTGCCAGCAGAGATTTAACAAAATGACAGATCACTGGGACTTAACTAATTTAGTAATTTCATTTGCAGGTGTCATTCTTGACTGTTCCTTTTACTCTTCTTCATGAAACCACAATGTTGTAAAGCAAAAGCCCACTTCGTTCCAGCAGCTGGCTTTCCTTTACAGGGAATTAAACAAGGTCTGTAAAGGTAAAGTAAGGTCCTAGTAAAATAATATAGAAATTATAAAAGTAGCCAGATTATTTTAATGTAAGAGAGTACTTTTAATGTAAGAGAGGGTTCCTGAGGTCTCTTTGTTGCCCCTCACAAAGAGTCAGCTTTACTGAGCAGTGCCTTCATGCTCAGTAAAAAGGTCTTGGTCTTTTCCCTACTATGAGAACCCCACATATTACAGAATAATTAAAAATTTTAAAGGATTGCTCAGCTCAGTCACTAACTAAACTCTTTTCTGTGAGTACAGCACTGCCTACAGATATACAGTGTGTCTCATATATATACTTATATACAGCAAATGCTGACTTGGCATCTAAAATAGATCAACCCCTCCTGTCTGTTGTTGTGGCTCTGTATCACAGCCCTCAGCAGCAGCCAATCCTGCCAAACTCAGTTGCTGCAGAATTCCCTTCACTGAGCCTCAGCAGGTGACCCAGCACCGCCCTGATCGCAATTTCCATTCACAAAGTCATGTGCTCCTTAAGATCAGTCACCCACCTTCAGCAATCTAGAAGCAGTGGAGAGCTCCGAGCTCCATGGGTCTCCATGTGTAGTTTTCAGAACATCAGTTAGTAGAAGCAACTTCAGTGCTCAGAAGAGTAAATACACAGAATCAAGACGCAGTAAGTTGAAACAACATGACAAATACGTGCATTTTGTTAGGAGTAAACCATATTGGGCTGTGCAGAGCAGGGTATTCCAAAGTGTTATACAGAATCAGTTCAACAGAATGTAAATTAATTTCCTTTCTGAGCCATCCCCAAAAGCACATAGGTGTACCTGCTTTGCTGGTAAACACATGGCTCATGCCAGAGACAGCAGTAGAAGAGCTTTCCCCAGTGCTCCATCTGCAGCAGTTGCAGTTTGCTCCTAAGAGTACCATGTGATAGCAACAAGAAAAAAATAAATGAATTATGAAACATGAAATAATACTGCCAGGAGTTTTTCCTGCTTATCCCATGGGTACATTTCTTCCCTTACCCCACTCTCAAATGGTAAACCATATGGAAGCAGAAATGTCCAGCACAGCCACTGGGTGCTAGTACCTTCTATCTTTCCAGTGGAAGTATTCCTACAGCACAACATACTTACAGAGAATGGAGAAGACAGCAGCTGCAGAAACTGGCTCATAAGGAAGATCAGAATTGTCTGAAATTGTGAATCACAGGACATGATGGGCAAAGGACATAAGAAATATGGATATGCCAAAGCAAAGTTAGATTAGATGAACTCGGCTCAAATGATTTGTATTTTTCTTATTGAAGATAAATATAAAAAGGAAAAGATGCCAGGACTTCTGCCTAAGTACACTTGTAAAGTGTCACGCATTATTATATTTCCATTAAAGCATATAAAGCATAAAATAATAATATTAACACATGTATATGAGAAGACTGAAGTTTGAACACTGAGAGGTACTACAAGACCTCATTTCCTTTTCCAGTCCTGATTTCCTTTTCCAACTGACAACAGTACTGGTGTCCAATGTCTGAGAACAAGTGGAAAGTTTGGATGTACCTGGGCATGCAAAGAGGTTTTTCTCTTAAGTGTATTTTCCAGGATTTCAAAGCAAACACTGGAGAGGACAGTATCTGTAGAATTGAGCACAGAATCTGCAGAGAATTTGGAAAAGCTCAGACTCTGCTCATCTCCTTCTCTGGTGCTGCTGTTAATCTGCAAAATTGAGCCAAATTAATAAAAGTCAAATGGTAACCTGTGGATTAACTTTGTACTCAGAGCAAGCTCACTTAGAAATAGGAGTAGACAGGAGGTGTAACTGGCTTCCTGTCTTATGCTAGATCTCAGCATTCCCTGTCTCAAAAAGCAGTAAGGACAAATGTGGCTTACCCATTTCCTGCCTGGTCAGGAACAAAGTGGGTAAGTGCTTATGGAGCTAAACTCAGCCATCTATAGAAGCCTTTTTTACCTCTCAAATACTCCTATATAACAATTAATGGTGCTTCTGACATTTGCTTTACTTTGTGAGGTTGTCTGGTAAGCATGGCCTTGATTATGTTACTCCCTGATATGAAGAGGACAACCTAATTAAATCAGCAACTGGAAAGGATGGGGTGAGGTTTCAGGAAACATGAGTCAGTAAGGGGCAAAATGCTTTTACAAAGTAATTATTAAGGAGAATGTCTTCTATACAGTTCTTGGAAAAGAGTGTAGTGGGCCACTGAGGTATTACACCAGTTTCAGGAATTTTAATGTCATCTCATTCACACGCACCTGCTACTTCCTTGGCTCCTGAGAGGCTGCAGCAAGCTGCAGGTGCCAGTTTGAAAACCAGTTTACACGTGGTGCTGTAAACTTTGGTGGCTGACATGTGAAGCTAAGCCATCTCTGCTAAGAGGTGGAACATCTTGGAAACTGGCAAGGAAAAAACTGAGGGCATGAGCCATTTCAGCTGTTCTTAGTGAGTGCTTATATTGGTGAATCATCAGCATCCAATGGCTATTTGTGCCATCAGCTTTTCAGAAGTGGTGTATTCTAGATAATGCACTAAACTCAATTCTGTGTAAAAACAGGCATGTGTCAAAGCTGCTGAAGAAATTTAGCTAATTAATTAATGGAGATCCTGAAATTGGCCAGAATAAACTTTCTAACTCAATTTGAAGGATTAGAAAGCAAGCATTCCTTATCTGCACAGGACACACAGAGGATCAAACCCTTCTTATTCTGTCTGTGAGGTGAGACTTTACAACATGGGATTTATCCATCATAATCATACATATTCATTTAAAGGTGTTTCTTATCTAACATATAAATATCACTTCCTTAAAAGTAATTTACACACATCCACCTCCTGCTGGAAGTCCTTTTATAGTCCTGGAGAGTAAAAAAAGGAGTCTCTGGTGGTCCTATTCACTGAATGCTTTGATATTAAAGCACAGTAATAAAATGGAAGTCTGTATTTTAAATACTAGTGTGTGCCACCAGTCAAATCTGAAAAGTATGCTATGTCTGCTATGCTCTGATTAGACAAATAATTCAGAATTTCTGTATTTGCAATGCAACAAATTAAGTGATCTTAATCCCTTTTAGATATGTGGTGAGAGAAGGCCACTGAGGCAGTTGGCCTGGAGACCCTGTCCTGTGAGGAGAGGGTTCAGCTGGGAAGAGAGATAACTTTGGCAACATCCAACACTAGTCCTGGACAGGAGAGGGACAGAGGAAATGCAGCATCAGGACTCATCAGGGTGGTACATGGTTGGAGAGTGACAGGGAGTAGCACAGCTGAAGCAGTGGAAATTCAGAGCATTCACAAGGAAGAAACACTTTCTGCACAAAAACAGCCCAGGACTGGAGCCAGGCCCAGCCAGCCCAACCAGCCTTGGAGGTTATCAAACCCCAACTGAGCAACCTGGTCCAAGTTCAAAGCTGGTTCTGCTTTGGGCAGAGTTTGGACTGGATGTCTCTTGTGGTCCAATCCTGAGTTGTTCTGTTAACCGATGAACTACAGCCCTTGGAGCATCTCAGCAGCTGCTGGACCATTCTTAGCTAAAAGTGCCAGGGTACCCTGCCATGGTCCTCTGAAGGTCAGGTTTAGTGGAAGGGAAGGACAGACAAGCAAGCTGCGCTAACACGGGAACTCTGGTGCAGTGGGAGCCCCTTCGTCCTCTGCAGATGTGCTCGAGTGGGCATCTTCCTGTTGTGCACAAACACCTGACAGGGAGTACGTCAGCCAGAGCCAAGCTCTTCGAGTGGTACCCAGTGACGGGAAAACAGCGACGGGAGCGATGCACTGCGTGCAAGCCGAAACGCGGGAAAAAAACTCTTAAACGTACGAAAGCACATTTTCCCTGCGCGGGGGTTGATACTCTTCCGCAGGCTGCCCGGAGAGGAGGCGGCAACCCCCACTCCGGAGGGCACTCCAGCCTCAGCCGCTCCGGCCCCGGGCCACCGTCGGGGGCCAACCGCGCTCGGCGACAGAGTGGGACGGGCCGCCCACCCGCGCTGTCCGCGGTTCCTCCCCGTCCCTGCCCCGCCTGCCCGGCCGCTGCCCTGCCCGCGCCCCGCCGGGGTGCCGAGGGCCGCTCTCGCCGCCGCACTCCGCGCCCCGGCCGCCCGCGCGGAAGATGCTGCGGCTCTGCCTGCTCGCCGCGCTCGGTAAGCGGCGGTGGCGGAGCCTCCCGCCCGCCCGGGGCGCGCCCGGCGCTGCTCGGGGGCGGCGGCGGCCCCGGGCCGGGCGCGCCGTGACCGCGGCTCGTTTTGTCCTTGCAGCTCTACGGCTCGCCGGGGCGGCCTTGCTTTCGCCCGGGTCGTGCACCTTCGAGGACAGCGCCTGCGGCTACCAGTGGGACTACGCGCATCTGCCCTGGACGCTGCACGGCGAAGGTGAGAGCGCTGCCGCTCCGGGGGCAGCTCCCCCGCTCACCTTCCTCCCCCGCGCTGCCCGAGCCCGCGGCGGGGCGGCCGCATCCCGGGGTGCCGCCGCTGCCCGGCGTTCCGCGGGGAGCAGCCGCTGTCGGGTTCCTCCCGCCGGGTGTGCTCCCCCCTGACAACAGGCAGGGCCTGCGGGGAAGCGTCTGCACTCCCCCGGCACAGGTATCTCCGCAGGTTTCTGCAGGATGCCTCAGAAGTCTCCTTTCTTTCTCTGTCTTTCACGTTTTGTTGGGAAAAGGTGTCTTTTATCAAGACCTCTTTCTAAAAAGACCAGTCACATCGATCCCATTCCTTATGCATTCCTTATGCATTATTTTCTTTCTTAATGTATTTTGGGTTCTACTCCAAAAGTGGATGCATTTCCAGGGCAAGAGACAGTCTTTGGCGAGAGTATCTTTGTGACATGTTCAATTAAGACTTTTCTCTGATTTATAGTATGTCAACAGAAAAAGTGAAATCTTTCAGTAAGTTGTACTGGGCTTTACAAGACTAAATGCTGTTGAAAAGAGTAATCAGTCACTGCACAGTGTCCATGCAGCTCTGACTACTTGGTAAGTTTTCAGTGTGGGCTCCAATTTTTGATGGAATCTACATGAACAAAAGACTAAACGAAAATACACACAGCATGGTTGTAACTGGGTAATAAAATAATTTAGTTTTGATTATGTGTTCACCAAATTGTCATTCATGAAGTGAAAGCTGTGCTCACACAGAAAGAGAAACTATGTGTTTGTGAAGTTTTTAAGCCCAAAAACACATGCCAAGAATAATGAAGAGGTGACTACAGATATAAAGAGATAGACAGTTTCTCAGAAACCATTTATCAGTGTTGCATTCAAAACTGGCTGGTCCAGTTTTGTATTCCACTTGTCTCTCAGTTGAGAAAAACTGTTTTTCCCCCCTGATTCATACCCACTTCTCACCTATGCAAAATAAGTCACCTTCATTGTTACTTTTTAGATTACTCAGTAGGCTTTGAGAATGTACAAAAACCCCTAACTCAGAAAAGCCTGCAAGGATGTAATAATTAAAATATGTGCTTTTTCTCTTATTTGATATATATTTCTTAGTTTACTTAGTTATTTAAATATACATAAATTTTCCTGTATTTTTGAAATTTCCTGTATTAGTAGAAATTTAGTTATCTTGGCGGTCCCAGCTATGCCTCCCAACACCAAGCCCTCCTAGTCTGTCTGCAAAGCAGCACTTACTTCCTCCTTGTGATTTACAGGCAGCCACATGGTAGTGGTATTGATTCAGCTCCGAGGGACTGGGAGCTGCTGGGAGCAAAACCTGCAGAAGTGGGTGTGTATCATGTTGTGCACATCCACGCTACAGTGTTTCAGGATATAAGGACCTTTGACCAGGGGTTTGTGTCAGCAGCAGCCTGCTTTTTTTGGTGCACAGAACACAATTTTTGTTACCGTAGTTTGATCTTTCTTTACAAACAAACAGACCAGCAGCTGCATGGCTTCTGTTGTTGCACATCTCATTTTCAGAGATCCATAACTGAACTGTTGTACTCTGGGAGGATATGTGGTATACCAGCTCTCGTAATAGGCATAGTTCTGTCAGGATTTCCATTATAAACAGTTTTTCTGCAGTCTGTAATTTGATCATAGCAAGACATTCTCTGCAAACATTTGGCACACAAGGTATTCTATTAGTCTCCTCAGAAATACATTCATAGAATCACAGCTAAATCTAGCTGAAAATAATCCATTCTAATCTACACAGCAGGTATGCAAAACGAATCTTCCTTAGACGCTCTTTCATTCTTTTGTCTTATAAAACCATGCCCCTTTTGGCAGCATTGTGTCCTGGTATTTGCTGGTCAGTGTATGTGCCTGTAGTGATTTACTGGGACAACAAAGGAGGTTAAGAACGGGAGACACAGCTTAGCTTTGAATTGTTCAGTTTCTCCTTGCAGTGCTTCAAAGTTGCTTTATTATTTTAAAATGTTATTTGTGCTGTAGAATTGCATTCAGTGGGTCTTTAACAGGCATTATGTGACTTGCATTGCAAGTTCTTGCATCTTATAAATGTCTCAATAGTGTAGTCTTGTGCCAAACTGTCAAGGTGATGTAAATATAACTAAAACCATGCCCAGAAATTTCCACTCCATACTTGAAAGTATTTTGCCCAGTTGCCAGGGAAGCCGGTATCTTCTGATGGGCCAGGCACACAGAAAGGAAGTATAAGTTTTGCTTTTGTTTGCAGCTACACAAGTCCCACTTAAATGAATGTATTTCTAAGGTTCAGCTGCTGTTTTAAATGTTTCTGGTTTTCTCTTTAGTGTTCTGGTGGTTCCAGCATACAATAATTTTTTTTGTTTAATTTTAGAATTTTCAAAATTGAAAAAAATTTCATTTTTAAAGTTTTGATACCTGTAACTGGCATTTTAGGGCCTATTTTAATCAAGTGCAAATCAAAAGAAAATACTCAGTGCTACAAAGGAAGCTGTTTCACTGCTAAGTGCTTTTCTCAAGACTGGCAAACCAGGTCCTAGTGAAGTGGCTGTTTGTAGGAACAGCTATAAAGGAAACAATTCAGGCATCTGTCCAGGACCTGTGCTCCCATAAAACCTCTGCTTCAGTGAACCCCTCTGTAAGCCTCAAGCTCTCTCACATGACTCTGAATTCAGAAATAGGACCTTCAAGCATATCAAGGTGCTTTTTTTAACTGTCAGCTTTTTCAGTGACTGGCTAGCTCAGTGTTTGCCTTTTAGAACTATGATGATTCTAGCAGACAAACACCATGCAAGGCAAAACGTAACATACAGAAAAAGCTGGATATAAAGTGGATATAAATTTCTAGTGAGCCTTGGGGTGGTTTGGGAAGCACACCCAACTGAGGTCATGGCCCAGGCTGGTTAAGTACAGCATCAGGCTTGAGGCAGTGTGTTCCCTAAGGAGCCAGTTCTGTTTTCAGTGTAGCATGGGAAATTCCATGGCTGTTCTGCTTCGGGTGTTTGTAGGATACCAACTACACAAGAAACATTGTAATGTTGTTGCTCAGGAAGAGATCATCATTATGTAATCCTGCTTCTGAAATGAGGGACAGATCAATTTGTATGTTGCCAGTGATAAGATCTGAAAGCCTTGTGAGTTTCTGCTATGCATAAACAGAGGGGACAATGGTCCATTTTCATTTCAGTGGTGTAGGCATGCCTGCAGAAATGTTACTGCATTCATGATGCCTTTGAACAGATAATTTTACTTTAAGTTCAGAATACAAGACGAAGATTAAACTCTTGGACTCAACCAATGGATAGGAAATTTAGGAATCACATCTATATTCATCACTACTATAGTAGTTAGAGATAGTTGAGAAACGTGAACACCATGCTGGTTCTACTAACACCTGCAGGTGTATGGAGCATGAGTTTATGTCCAGTTATTTGGGGCATAGAGCTTTGCAGATGCAAAGTGGCTGATTTTCAAAAGAATTCACTTTTTTGTCACGAGCATATGTGTTTGCAAGAGAAATACCAGTTAATTCTAATACATGCTGTCAAACTGCGTAGGGTAAGATTCATCAAATAATACTGAGATTTTCTTTAACCAGATTGCACAATTATTTTAGATGACAGACATGCTCTGGAAATCCAAAATGGTCTTTGAAACAAAGGAAGATGCTGTGTGTAATAGGCAGTAATCCTCAGCAGAGTAATTAATAAAACCATGCAGACCCACTTGAAACAGCAGTAGGAAACACAGCCTTGGTTCAATTGTAGGCATTCTAAACTGTTAGGTTTGGGCATTTTTTGCTAAACCTTATGCTTAGCCATGGCCAGCACAGAGCTGGCCATAACCTGATGGTAAGCACATCCTGCTCACAAACATTATTGGAGATAAATTTCATTATTAGAGATAAATGTTTTTTCTGTGACTCTGGCCAATGTTTACATTGTTGCTTAGAATATCTGTACAGCACTTTGTGTGAATTGTGGGTATATTTTATTTTCAATTGCCCTTCACTCTAACAGAGACCAGTTTAATACTGCTAAAAATAATGTGCATTTTGGCTTTCAGCATAACTCTGCCCTAATGGAGTTTGCTATGCTGCATCTGCTTGTCTGGATTTAAACACTAGATAAGAAACTTGTCTATTACGACATCAACCTATAAGGAAGAGTGATTTTATGTTAGCAATGTAAATCCAAAAAGCAAGAGATCATTGTTTAATATGCCTAATGAGTTTTGTGGCACTGAAACACTAAAGCTGTCACTGGTAGTTGATACAGCTGAATGCACCTGGCTGTCATAGGATAATTGACAGCTTCAAATACCTATTTTTTGAGTGTTGCTTTCCTTCAGAAATTCTTGAAGTGTGTATTTCTTCATATCTCATGTCACCAAGGATACATTTTAATAGCCCGCATTTCAGGGGTTTAATAATATTTTTTTCTTTCTGCAGTATTTTGAAGGAAAAGGGATAGATTTCACTCAAAAGAGTGATGTAATGCATTACATTACATACAAATATGGCCATTTTTTCTTGTTCTTAAAGCATATGCCTATTTTTGCCTCATTATTCCAAGATGCTGCTCCTGTGGTGCACTCCAAACAGTGCACCAGGTAAGAATTTATAGAAAGCAAGCAACATCAATAACAGTAGCTTCAGGAAACTGAAGTTTGTCTTTTGGAACAGATTTATCACATAGCTACACTTAAAAATTTTTGGAAAATAATTTCAAGAGACAGGACAGCTATTGCAGGCCATCAGATAAGTCAGGCGTGAGAGCAGCAGCATAAGGAATCTCAAATCTAAACATTGCCTGCATACCATTTAAATAGCTTGTATTTACAGCTGTGCTATGTGTCTTAAAACTGACCTCTTTTAATCTGAGCTCTCTGATCTTGAATGTCACATCATGTGGTTGTAATATGCAGAGTAATGAAGCAGGTGATAATTGGCAATCCTAGATTTTGTGGCACAGCAAACACAATTCATGTCTGATATGTGCTCTGTCATGCTTCGTTACAAACCTATTGGGAAATAAATTAGCACATTTGAAGGCTTAGTTTTCTTTCCATCTATCTACAGTACTTTCCTGTACATTGGGAAGTACATAATTTGAAAATGTAAAAAAAACTTGTAACATTGCTGGCTTTGTACAATTCTTGTACAAGACAAGTGGTTGCACGTTTTTTGTTGTGAGATCACTGTGTACTTGGGAGTCAAGGAGACTTGGACCAGCTTGTACCTAGCTGCAGCAGAACCAGGCTGGCATACCCTAGAGCTTGTTTGCTGGCAAGTTCTGAGTTGATGAATTCACCCTGCCACAAGTATTGGTTTGGGATTTCCAAACTTGTAGCCAATGCATCTCTGCACTGAGTGCTATTTGATGGAGGGTAGTAGCCCTTAGATTGGCATATGGTCTTGTTTTGCCTTGATCTGATAATTAAAATTTGGTGCTCCTGGCCAAAGTAATTGAATTTAGAGAGACAGCTGTCCTTACTGAGGAGCGGGGAAAGAAAAAAACTTCTTTTACACTTAGACTCTCATGTTCTTCTTGTTTTCCTTTACATCTGGTGCCATTTCTCCTGTACACTTAACTTTGACTACTCAGCCACCACTCTGGTGTTAGCAACTCATTTCTTCATACTGTTTTCCTGTTCAGGCTGTCGCTGGCAGTTTAATAGTAGTACCATGTGTGAGGAGCATTACATCTTGCTCCAGCCTATGCCTTGTCTTGCTGATCCCAGATCCCAGAATTTTACATTTTGCTTGCCCAGATATAACTTCCATCCTAAACTCCTGGGTATTAGCATTTTTATTGAGCTATGCCTGCATTACAGTTTTTAGTGTATTTTTTCCCCATCTTCAGAGGCAGGTCTTGTGCAAAAAAAAAGACAGCCAAGGGCACTTATGTCCATCAAGAGCTTCAGCAGCATTTGCCTGTGCATGATGACACTTGTGATAAGTCTGGCCTTTCCATTTGCCGCAGGGGAACAAACAAAGCCTGAGTTGTTGTCAGTGAGTCACTACATGAGAGATGAGTTTCAAAGCATTCCTCTTCTCCACAGAATAGTAACATTCTCATAAGTGTATTTTCACATACAGCTGTTACTGATTCAGCACTTACAGAGTCAACAACTGCTCTAGTGCATTTTGCACTGAGCCATGGAATCTGGCCACAAGAGAGGGAGGAAGGCTCTCAGAAAATTAATGTTTACTGAATATACCTTGCACTTCTGACAGTAGGCTGGACTTTGCTTTGCATAAAAGTACTGAAAATAGATAATTTGCCACTTGAATGAAAAAAAAAAAAAAGAAAAAACTGTAGGAGGGCAAAAGA
The DNA here is from genome assembly GCA_024362935.1 of Setophaga petechia. Taxonomy (NCBI): domain Eukaryota; kingdom Metazoa; phylum Chordata; class Aves; order Passeriformes; family Parulidae; genus Setophaga; species Setophaga petechia. The sequence continues at coordinate 38,105,014 of JANCRA010000004.1, forward strand.
GAATTTGGGAGTTGTGATGGATGTGAAATCACCTCAGTCAGAAAAATCACTTGCATGTAACCCCTGGCCCTGCAGATGTTGTTGAAGTTTCCTAAAATTCAAGTACAGACATGCAAATCACTGAAAACTGCTAGAAATATTTTCAGCTTTCTGAAAAAGAATGGAAGATGCAAATGAACTGATGTTATGTTTCTTTCAGGGATTTTAAAATGCAGCATGGCATGAGCTTTTTTAGCAGTAAAATGCTGTTAGGCAGTATTTTGTTGTTGTTACACATATTTCACTACATGCATAATAATTTTGAAAAAAAGAAGAAGAAAGCCAGTTCATTTTTTGGAGGGAAGGGAAGAAATTTTCACTATAAATTTTGGTCAAGATCCAATGTGAGTCAAGATCTGTAGTGAGGAAAAGTAAGTTTGCACTTGTGCTGAAAGGATGATCACAGACACTCCAGAAGCACTTGTACTAGTAGAGAAGATTTGTTCATCTTGCACATGGTCCAGACTGTTCAAAACCTTAATAGAATCAGCCTGAAAATGCCCTAATATTCTTATTATATAAGATGCTATTCAGTAGAAATATTTGGAAGCTTATTGAAAAATTAGTCCAAACCAGTTACAACTAGCTGGTTATGTTCACTTTTTTTGGAGCTCTCCTATGATGTTACTTTCTGAGACGTTTCATCCCCAGCCACTGTGTGCAAGAGCAATGCAAGCAAAGCTATAATTACTTGACTGATTAAACTTACCAAATAGGGCCAAATCTTCTGTGGTTACATCTCATGAAAATATACTTTAAAAATTGGAGAGACTTTCCTTTAATATTTTAGTTTTTACTGTCTTAATGATACTTTTTTGTTGTTGTGCTGCAGAAGGCCAGATAAAAGGCCACAGTCATCCATGTAATTTTATATAATGCTTTGATTGCTTAGAATGCTTTATATCATTTGAAGAGTTTTATTGCTCCCAATGAAAAAAGTAAGCCTCTTTTGCCCCATCCTTCACTGTGTCTCCAGACAGCCAGAGATTAATGTGTGATTATTGTAGTCCTTCTTCACAGCACAATCAGGCCAAAGATTCCTACAATTTTATGTAACAGTATAGTGTTATCTGTATAGTGGTCCTTGATTAACAGTGTGTTCTACACTATGTGGCTGTTTCTTTCCTCCCAACACATTTTCCTTTGCCAAATGTAGCTCAAGATCAGTATTTGAAACTACTCTACAAGTGTGAGTAATTGTGTTGGTGTACTTGGAATGCTGTTTTAAATAGATATATTCTCTGATAAAGTATGAGCTACATGTTACTAGCGGTTCTCTCTGTTCTGAAAACATTGTAAGTCTAGTATGAAAATAAACATGAATCATGGTAATTAGATTTCCATTTGAAATATTAGCCAAAGTCTTTTAGGAAACAGAGTCTTCACAGTTTTCAATTAGAAAACTGTTAAAATGTTTTAAGAGGCACTCTTGTGATGTGCCAAGTTTCTTCAAATTTCTTGGCCCACAAAATGTATTTGATATTAAAAATGCATAAAGAACTACAGTAATGGAAGGGCAGTTTACTGCTGTTGTATACAAAACCATATGGAGATACAAAGCTATTAAAGGAGGTAATTATCCATTTTTCAGATGATCTTATATTTTGGATGTTACATCACTAACAATTTATCAATACTGTGAGACTGTTGGCCTTGTCTGTCCCTCATGCTTCAAAAAGATTGGAGCAGGCTTATGTGCGACAGTGAAGTCTAGGGAAATGCTAATGCATTTGTGGCAAAATTTTACACCTGGAGAGTACGGAAGCCAGACGATTATACCTGATCATACCTGTGAATAAGCAGATTTCCCTGTTTTCTCGTAATAACATTAAAGGTCATGTTCTAAGTCACTAAACAAAATTTAGATTTACTCTGTAAACACTTCTCTTTGGTAAAATTTTAAGTGTTCCAAAAAGCACTTTCCCCTTGCAGTAGAAATCCTCAGCGGATACATAAGATGGGGAACCTGAATTGTCAAATGAACTTAATAATTCATTTGTAGATCTGGCAATGAAAATATGACTCCCTTTGCCAGCCTCTTTCACATTTGCTAAACAGTGTTTATTCCAGCCTGGAACACAGTTTTTTGCCTTTCAGAAATTACCATGAACATGACTTCAGAAGGCCCTTGAAAAAGGCTGGAGTCAGCTGGTAGGATGAATGCTTTCTCTGGGTTAGAGAACTGTGCAGCAAACACCACTTGGCATCTGTCTGTTCATTCCAGGGTTAGATGATAAGGTTGGTCCCTGGCTATAAGAATCCAGCCAGGCTCATGGAGTTATAGGTACCTGTAAGGCAAAGTCACTTCTGACTTAAAATCTGTATGGATACTGCAAGATCTGTGAGCACTGGAGGGTTTTTTGGGAAAGCGTTCCATGTTTTTTATATTGTGGCCTAGTTAGGAGCAGCTCAGCAGAAAAGGCCCTGGAGGCTTTGGGGGATACGAGGTTGGACACGAGCCAGCAATGTGTCCTTGTGGCAAGGGCGGCTCCTGGTGTCCCAGGCTGCATGAGCAGTGTTGCCCACAGCTCAAGAGTGACCCTTTCCCTCTGTTCAGCACTGCTGAAGCCCTGTCTGGAGTTCTATCCAGTTCTGGCCTTCGCTGTACAAGAGAGACATGGACATAGCAGAGAGAGCCCAGTGAAAGATTGTGAAGACGATTAAGAGACTGGAGCATCTCTCTGTGAGAAAAGTCTACAGGAGCTAGGACTGTTCAGTCTGGAGAAAAGAAGGGTTGAAGGGGAAAGTTTATATTACAAATAAATAGAAGGACCTGAAGGTAGGGTGCAAAGGGGACAGAGCCAGGCTCTTTCTGGTGGTAGCCTGTGACAGGACCATAGCCACACTGCACACACTGCCACACAGAATGTTCCCTCTGAGCAATAGGAAGCACTCTTTCACTCTGAGGGTGGCTGTGAGGCTGTGGAGTCTCTATTCCAGCTGATACTAAAACGTTGTCTGGACATGGTCCTCAGCAACTGGCCGTAGGTGGCCCTGCTTGAGCAGGAGGGTCAGAACAGATGATTTCTGGTGGTGTCTTCCAACCTTAACTATTCTGTGATTCTGTGGCATCTTTGTATTTTTGACTGAAAGTTAAAAAAGCCCTACTGCAGTGGCCTTTCAGAGATATCTTCATGCACAGGAAAGGAACATTAGTATTTCTGGTTCCTTTTAAAGTTAAGAATTAAACAGAATAGTCACATGCTATGTGTAGGTGCCTGATCCATTTATATGTATGTATATATGAAATCTCTGCACCCTCATGCAAGAGAAGAAATTAGTTTGTTGTAGATCCTGTTAGATGAATGACCTCTTAGTTGTAAGCAGGATACAGAGAACTTGCTGCTTATTGGTATCTTTGGAGCTTGACTGTCATGTAGCTAATGTTTCTAATGCTTATGGCTGCAGAATTTCATGGGAAGCAGATAGGTTAAAGTGTAGAGTGCTCTGATGCATTTTTGTGACAGGATTTGTTCTTTATAATTTCCTACCTTTTTAGTAATTTCCTTTTGAAAGCTTGCCTTTGGTGTGTTCTGTTTTAGACATGGTTGTTATCCTGAGGAAGTTTTAGCAAAATAGTTGTGCTCCATCTAATCACTCTTGGCAGATCATTCTGCACATGAACCTCCTTGACTGAGACCACAGTTTTGCAGCTGTTTGGCCAAAGTGAATTGAGTTCATTTTAGGCCATATGAAAGAGTTGATGGTAATTGGCATCATTGTTTTCTGGAGCCAGCCGGGAAGCAGATGAATGAATGGATATTGACTCTGAGTTGCTCTCAAGCTCATCACTATGTTCAGGCAGGTGATGAAACAGATGTAGATGTCTTTGCTCCCTCCCTTGCATCTGTTTGGGAAATAAGAGTCCTTAATTCTCCCAGGCCATGTATCCTCAAGCTGACCTGCAGTTCATTATCAGTATTTATTGCTGTTGTCTGCTCCCAGCAAATCCCATCTTCTCTCCTTGCCCTGATTGCCAGATGCCTGGTGTACAGCAGGGTATATTCTCTGTCTGAGACATGTAAATGCTTGTGGCAAACAATCACAGTCATTTGCAGGCTCTAAGCACAAGCTGGAACCAGCAGACTGGGTACCTGGTGACACATTTCTTCATGCTTGACAATCTTCCTGAGATATTTTTTATCCCAGGAGAATCATATTTGTGTACCCAAGGGTCAGTTTTGTCCTGTATGATTACAGTAGTACAACAGTGAGAACTGGAGTAATGCTATTGTCATTATATTTTGCCTCTACTCCATAGTCATTAATTTTCCATTATAGAGCCTGACAGTTTGGTGTCATCCTTAACTGTTCAGTTCAGAAAATTTGCTCAATACAGGCTGCAAGAAAATGAGGAGCTTCTAGTACTTCTCTGGCTTTGAGCTACAGATTGGTTTACTCCCCTAGCTGAGAACAAATTTGGATATGGTTTTCCATTGTGTAAACTACTTTTTGATTGTGTCAATTCCTGAGCTCTTAAGGAAAGTAAAGTCTGCCTTGAGTGCTGGAATACACAGAGATATCCAAACACAAACTGCAAATGCAGCTATCCTGGTGCCTGGATTTTAAAAGCTAACAGATATAGCAGCAATAAATGTTTTAAGAAAACTGGATATATTAGATATTTTCTTCCCTTAGAGGTAGGCCTTAGCAACATGATAATGTGGGCACAAGCAACTATAAAATCTGACACTGTACAGAATAAAATGCATTTTCTAGTCTGTGTCATTATACATGTTTGCTTAATGTTTGCATCTGCAGCTTAATATTGAGCTTCACAGTGCTCACTGTCAGTATTAGCATATTCACAGACAGCCTCGAGAACTCACATCTAGCTATAGAAATGCTTCATTTTAGGATGTTGTTTGTATAGCATTTCAAGTAGAGTGACCTTTAACATTTTGAATATGCACCCATATAGCCAGGCAGTGCTAATCTAAGCTGAGCTTTGCAGAAGTTTAGTTGAAGTTCACTAACAAGCAGGAGGAATTCAAATGAATAAAGCTTTTCTAGTTCCTATACAGTCATTGCTTTGCATTTGAATTCTTACAAGACCTTTCACAGGGAAATTTCTTTCCTGGCCAAGGATATTCTTGTGTGCTTGAGTGGAAACATGAGAAGCTTTATACCAATACCAGATTGTTTTCTAAATATAGCCATTTCTAGTTGTTATTTTAAACTGAGTGTCAAACTGGAGAGTTATTAGGGCAGTAACTGTGGTTTGTTTGAAAAAGAAGAGAGAACATTGCACAGTGAAGTTGTCTTATATGGAAATAAGATGAGTGGTATGTGTAGTTTGGACTACCACATGTAGGTAAAAACCTGAGCGCAGTAATCAGTGTTTGTTTTTATATAAATTTGGAGTGAGTATAAAGTGAATATAAATTCACAGCTGATGGGTGTTGAAGCCAAAAATAGGGTTACATGATCAATCATCCCTTACTAGCATAGGAATGAGAATATTTTCCTGTGCTGGGTCAGCTAGATATTCTTCTGTTAGTTAAAAAAGTTCTCTTTTCATGGTTCCTTAGATTTTGTGCTGGTTTTCTAATTTTTAAAATTTTTTTTGAGAGAGACCATTTTGTGTTTTCTGTAAGCTATGCATCTAAAAGGAAGTTTCATTGCTATACCTATGGCTATGCCTATGGTTGACCTGCAGCTTAGTCCACTGTGAGAAAGTTGAACCCAGAGGAGTAAGAAGTCTCAACAGAAGTCCACAGACTCAAAATACTTAAACAATTCTGTGAAAAGGCCAAAACTTCCTACTTTATCTTTGAAACTTGCTGGAAAATGGAATTGTTGCCTGCTGGACATCTGTGCTAGCTGAATCATCCTCATAAGGTCTTTTCTAATTCAGTGGTTGTACCATCTGATTTTGTACAGTGTGTGTATGAGCTGTTTTGTACTGCAGTGCACCCCCTGCCAGGGAAGGGTGGCAGACAGAAGGGGCCTCACAGGAATGTTTTGCTCTAACCTGATGGAAGAAGGCAGCCTGTGAATCTTTTGGGGAGATGTTTGCAGGAAACATCCAGGGAGATGTTTCCCCTGGCCAGGGGATCTGTGCATTTAAGCACAGGTTGCTGAGGAGGTTGCATAGTGTGCCTAGGGAATCTGCTGCAGGGTTTCCATTAGTGCTGCTGTGGTCACTCTTGTCCACTGAGGTGCCTGAAGGCAGCAGGAAAAAGCCCTGCCTTCGTAGGAAAAAGCCCTGGTAGATTGTCCAAAGCCATGAATGCATTAGATAGGTAGACCACAGTATATCTGTTGAAAAGGCTGCTGAAGGAGTTCAGGTCAAAAAGGAATTGATATGCAGCATGGAATTTCAAAATTTAGCCAGGAGTCATGGCTCTGCTTTCCAATCACTTTATCTCTGCCAACTTCTTATATCAGTATATTGCCAAACAATAAATAATTTTTTTTCCAGAAAGCTGAGAGAATTATAAACATTATGAAATATTGAGACCTCTGTCAGTCCTCTATCAACCACTTCTGCTGCCATCATCTCTAACTAATACCAATAGTCTTATGTCAACAGCAGTCTGCAAGCATCCACAACCAAAGAGCCATAAGCTGTGAGGGAGAATGGACCACTGCTGTGACAACTCCAGTGACCACCAGAAATGAACATGAGATGGGTTGCTCAGTTCCAAACTTTTATTCTTCATTGATGATTCCCTGGCCAGATGAAACCAAACCGATTATATAAGTAATACTCCAAATAATTGCGTTTGCTCTTTTCTCCAGTTGTGACATATTTTTAATTTTCATCTAAAGCAATTAATTAAATTAATTGCTTTTAAAACACCAACTTTAATGAACTAGTCTATACTTACTGCTTTATTCTCCTATTTCACCAGCTTATTGCACAACTGCATGATATTTAATAATAATAATAATGTGGAGATAAGCACAACACAGTACTGTGCAGGCACAGAATTGAGGCCAAGAAGTGGGTATGGACTGTAGGGGGAAATGAAGGCCACCGAAAACTATCAAAGCCCTCTGGACTATTTCCATAAAGGTCTAAAAGAATGTACCATGTGTGGTAGCTGATTCACATAGAAGGCAAGAAACTTATCTCCAGGGTAGGGATTACTTACCTATAGAAAGGTAGCTCTGCAAAGCCCAGATGCTTGGGCACTTCCCGCATCCTGGACACCCCAACTGGTTCAATACTAGAGCCAGGACTGGTGACATCTTTTTCTTCCTTCCTTCCTTTCTCTCTCTCTCTCCTTCTTTAATTAACATCTCTCTCCCTTTTCTCTTTTACCCTACACCTTTATCCAAAACCCACTGTTTTGTGTTTATATAGCATGTAGGAACAAACGCACCAATTTCCTTGCAAGGGTATAATTTACTAACAAAACTTGATAAGCTTTTGCAGACCCTCTGACTTTTGTCATTCCTTTTGACCAGGAGCCTCTATGAATCTTACAGAATCTTTCAGAAAATTTAGTTACCTACTTGCAGGATGTATTTTATTGACCCACACCATTATAATTTTTTTAAAATGGAAATAGTAAAATGCATATAGCAAACTTGTTTGCAGCATTCTTGTGTCATTACATTTTCCTGAGTTCAGAATGTGAAGACTTTTTGCCTTAGATAATTTTTTCATACTAGATTAGCTTCTATCAGCTTCTTTAGAGACCAGGGTTTTAAAGACTGGTATGTGAGCTCTTGTACTTTCTTTCCTTCCTCAGAACACTGCAGCTATAGGGCTCAGTACTTTGGGTTACTTCAGTATCATGCATTGAAAAGTTGTCTTTTCTGAGTTCCCAATGGTTATATATATTCCCCTTGTTTTCCAAGATAAAACTTGGCAAGCATCTTCTCTTGTGGCTTAGTTTACTCTCAGCGTCTGAGGTGTGGAGGAGTTTCCCTCTGCGTGCTCTGGAAGTGGGTCTTTCTCCTGCTTCACAGCAGAGGGAGAGGCTGGGGGCCGTGTCAGAAGGTTGCACTGATACCACATTTCATGGCAAATCTCGTGTGTGTGTGTGTGTGTGTGTGTGTGTGTGTGTGTGTGTTGTGAAGCAGCTGTTGGTGCTGTTTGAGTCTGTAGCTTGGAGCAGAGGCTGGAAAAGACATTGCTACACCTTTTTATTTTAGAGTCGAGCAGCCTGTGTATGAAATTTGAACCCAAAATAACAGTTGTCCAGTTAGTCTAATTGCTCATTAACATTTAATAAGAAATTAATTGTCTCTGTATTCCCAGAGATGTCCATTGATATTTCTTGGATGAGCACACCTGCAGATTTCTTCAGTAAACAATGAGCTTTCTCTGCGAGCAGCAGAAATTTCTTGCTCTGCCGGGTAATAGGCAAAGCTGGTGGGATCAGCTGCGGGGACAGGCTTGAAAATCTGTTTCTTGAATTGTTTCACTAAAAGCAAAGCAGTGAGGCCCTGCCAGCGACCAGCTAGACATGCCAGCACTCCTGTCAGCACTGTGAGCAGTGTATGGGAGCACTCACATGCGCCCAGTGCGAGCTCCTGGCTCCCATTTCCCCTTCAGGGACGCGTGTTTGCAGAAAATACTTTTGCAGCAGAGAATTTGCTCTTCCTGGGGAAGCAGCAGACACAGAGAACATGTGTTTGGGATCGGCACTGGATGTGTTTGTTGATGCTGTATGAACTTTGGTAACGCCTTCAAGCTTTGCAGCATTTGCCTTGTCTCAACTTATGAGTTATACTTCATGGCAAATGTGACACTAAAAAGCATTCTCAGAAGACATGGACTAAGGACTGTTTTTAGAAGGACCACACAAAGCTTGGCAGATAGAGCAAAGTTATTTCTGCAGGGTTTATTTTCTGCATAGTTTGTTTTTATTCAGAATAAATGCAAGGCACATGCTGCCCAGTTAGGCTTGTGTGTTCATACAGTTGATACCACAGCCAGCACAGGCAGACCTCCACGCTGAAAAATCGCAGCAGGAACTGGGAGGCAACAGGAGGGTAGTGTCACAGTGTGCTTATTCTACACTTTATTCATGCCTGGGCATCCATCTGAGACCACTCTTGGGTACTTACTAACAGCCAGCTGGGAGGAGGTGAGGTCAGATGTGCTGGCACATTTTGGGGTTCTTTAATTGCATTGTGAACAATACTCAAATGTAGGGTGTACATTTGCATGGGAATTTATCCTTTGGGGTAGTGCTAAGTGCCCAGTGAGATTTAGCACACTGAGTGTAAGTTAATTTAAACAGTGTTTTATGGATTTACATAAACTTCATTGATGTCTATTTGATCACCCTAGGATCACAGAATCACAGAATATGCTGAGTTGGAGGGGTTCCCATTCAGATCATCGAGTCCAACTCCTGACCCTGCTTAGGACACCCCAGGAGTCACACCTATGTATGCCTGAGAGCATTGTCCAAACTCTTTGGGAGCTCTGTCAGGCTTGGTGCTGGGACCACTTCCCTGGGGGTACTGTTTCAGTGCCTAGCCACCCTCAGGGTGAAGATCATTTTGCTGATAGCCAGCCTAAACCTCCCTGACACAGCTTCATGCTGTTTTCTTGAGTCCTCTCGCTGGTCTCAAGAGTGCAGAGACCAGAGTCTGCCCTTCCACTTCCCCTCGTGAGGATGTTGAAGAGCACAATAAGTCCTTCCCTCAGCCTCCTCCTCTCTAGGCTATTTAGGATATAAAATAAGTGGAATAAGTCCTAATAGCCTTAGTGATCCCTTAGGGGGAATAATATAATATAATAATAAAAAATATCTAATAAGAGGCTATAAACTCAATTACTTTGAAAAGTTTTGACAAGCTTTTACTTTGGCTTTGTGAAACAGGAGTCAGTGAGGACGTCTTGAAGAAAACAGTTTCATGAACTGGCAGGGTCAGATTGATAGATTTTTTTCAGTGACTCATTTATATCTCAGGTTTTACTTCAGTCTTTATAAATGTGTCTTATAGCTCAAGTGGGATTTGCTGAATTCCTTTGTGAGCAATTGCCCAAGGATAATACTGGATATTCACTGGAATGACATTGCAGAAAGTACTAAAATTCACCAAAATTCTCAGGAGCTTTTCACTTCAAAAGTAACCTAGGGAAAAAAAAATGGAAATATTTAAGGCTTTTGTTACCAATAAAGTCTTAGCATCTGTGGTGACAAATGTCCCAGGGCAGCTGGGGAGTACTTGAAGGGGATGCCTGTAGGAATTCATTTGTTGACTGTTGCCTAGCAAGGGGAAGCAGAGAGGCCACCACAGTGTGACAGACCTGTGAAGACTGGACTGGGACAGACAGATGGCAGAGCCCTGTACCTGGTGACATCTGATGGCCTGAGGTGAATTTAGATGTGTTAGGTGGTTCACTGAGTTGAACAAAGAGGGGTTTGACTAGCTATTTTAATTAAAATAAAACCTAGGGAAGCTAAAATACATCAAACCTCAATTGCTTACAATCATAACTTAGATACACCGTAGAAACCCAAATACTGCTTCCTAAATCTCCTAAATGACTCAACATTCATAGCATTGACTGGCATCTATCTCTTTCTGTTCCTTATATCAGAGTATGCTCAAGGAGTTGTATTTTGCTTTTGATACTAAGTGATCCTCAGTAATTTTGGATAGTTCAATTATCCTGCATGGAGCAGAAGCTCCATGACTAATCATCTTCCAATGGTTCTAGGGACTGCAACTACTTAGGGACAGGGGACAGAATCCTAGGACATCAGCCCATCCTTACAGAGGCCTACAGCATCCTGTAAAATACTTTGTGAATTTTATGGATATTGAGACCATCAGTAAATTCAGCACTGTTCTAGAGATTAGAGTTATATATCTTGGGACTATTTTGATAAACCCTTCTCCAGTTTTGTGGATTCTGGCTCAGTCTGTCTGTACACCTCATACACACTTTCAGTTGCTACTAGCTCCTGCCAAGCAGAAATGATGCACAGGACTGCAAGCCTAGAAGCATCCCTAATAAACTGAAGCCAGCCTTTGAAATAGTTATTTGATGCATGGAATTGTGCAGAACTCCAGGAAATGTTAGCCATGGCCTGGTGGTTGTGATGTTCAGCATCAGTAGCTGTGTTCCTTGACTGAAGGTTTTGTGATTGTGCATGCTGAATCCTCACCATTGCATGCACCTGGTCCAGGATGCAGCTTGCTGGGGCAGAAGATGAGTCACTGCAGCTGCTTTCTTGCTTAGTGTCAGTTTCTCAAGAGTGGCCACCAAGTGAGTAGAGCAGGGGCTCTGAGAAATAAGGGGCTGCCCAGCAGCCAGTGATAGACTCATTAGAGGACAGTGATCTCCAGCAGGTTTTGGAAATGGATGTGTGGCTGAGCCAGTACTCACAGGTGACCTGTGACCAGACTACTGCCCACAGTCATCAGGATCTGATTAGCTCACCTGTAAGCTCTTTCTATAGCCAGCTGTTTCAGCTCATGTATATAAATATGTGCCTCACCTGTCTGCAACTTTGTTTGCATTTTATGATGTGAGATCATTGATCAGCCTGCCAGTGATCCCAATGATTCTGGTATAAAAAAGAATATGAAACCACTAAGCTTATGTAAAGCAGGAAACTGAACTCATGGAAGTTCAGCTTCTGATGTTAGTAAAACCAAATATGTATTTCAAGTTGTTTTTTTTTTTTTCATCTGTGTGGGACCGGGGGTCCGGCTGGGTATCAGATAAATGGAATTTCTACTACCCAAGTGCATCTATGGTTTCCCTTGGAGAGATAAGGCTTGTGGACAGAGGTTCCATTTTAGTTGATCTGATGTAGCTGGGAGAGACAGACACGTGTTTAGGCAGATGAGCTGTTTTCCAGGGTAATGCAGTAGGCCAAGTGTTTGGCAGATGCTGAGAGAGCAGATCCAGGCAGTAGAAAAGTTTAGCTTTTATAGTCATGCATTTAGTGCATCCACATGGTTTGCAGATGCACTCCAGAAGGCCACCAGCTGAGGTTTTTTTGCTTCCCCAAGGGAAAACCTGGTCCAGGACCTCCCATGCATGCTGTGACCCTAGTCTGTCATGAACCAAAGCCAAGTCATGATGAGCAGACTTTTTCCTTGCTCGTGCCAACTCCAAATCTTAGTTGCCCTCTCCCTCCCAGGACCACTACTTCCTGTGACCAGTCTGACTGCTTCCCTAAGTCCAGGATGGCTTCAGAGCTTGGCATAGATGTGAGCACCATGGGCTTTTGGAGTACACTTTGGAGTACACCAAGGACATGACTCAGCCAAGAAATCTTCACTTTTGACGTGCCTGATCTTTCAGGTGATGGAAATCCAGACACGCAGAAACCAAAACAGTGTTGACTGGGTTGGAGTAGCTCTTCTTCTCTTTCTTAAACTCCTACTCCCCATGGCTGTTCCTGTCATTCTGATCCAAAGAGGAGTGTGGCCCCATAAATGCCCCGTTTTAAAACACAGCAAGAAGTCCCTTGTTTCATGGTCTGGCTCGCCAAATTCCTTCTGCTGGCTCCCTGTGGAATGCCGGCCTACAGTTTGATGTGGATTGCAGTTTTGATAGTTTTTTCTTCTAAGATGTGCCCCCAAAACTGTGTGGACTACAGTTAGGCAAGTTTGCCTTGGCCAGGCTGAGATGCGCTCATACCACAGAGCACATTATGTGCACATAATGCAACACAGCAATACAATACAGAGCTTGTAATATGTCACCTGCAAAGTCCTCTACATCACATCACGTGCACCTATGCAAGCAACTAAAAGGAGTGATGAGCGAAGTAAATAGACAACATAATGCAAAAGGAATTAAATTTTCTATTTTTCTGCTGAAGGAGAGATGCACTCCACCAAGGCAAGCAGCTGTGCTGGAAGAACTGTCACAGTGCATTCCTTTGTATGCTTGCTCCTGGTGGAAACATGATTTAGCAAAGAAATAGAGCTAGTAATGGAAGAGATGAGAAATGTAAACAAATAGATGCTTGGTGATTTCTGCTGTATCTACTTCTTTAGTATTCCCTATGCACTGGGGGCAATGGAAACTTATTTAGGATGCCAAAGAATAAAGGAAAAACTTTTTTCAATTATTTCCCATCCAGAAATTCACAGCAGAGAACCTTGTGTCTCCAAATATTGCCTATATTGGAGACAGAAGATATTGATGTATACCAGCTAACAGAAGTCATGGAGATGTCTTCTGGAAAGAGCTGTCTCAAGGAAAATCAGAGATACCCAATAAAAATTTGGCAGCCTTTGTGTCAGCAGATGAAAAGTTGTTGAAATTATGTGATGAGTAGCATGAAAATGAGAACTGAGTGATGTGAACAGCAGTTTCCTGAGGCTGATGGGTTGGTTGAAACAAGAGAAACAAAACTGGAAAGTGCATGAAAATTGTTGAGGTCATTGTGAAAGGAAAAAAACCACATGCTTGTGGCCCAGAACAAACAGGAGATCTGGTGCATGATGTAAGGACCTTGGGACTTGAAGGAGAACAAGGAGAGGAAGCATCCCCAGTGCAGTGGAGCAACTCTGCTAAATCAGAAGCAGAAAACAGCAGCTCAGGCTGGACCCTTGCCAGACCTTCACAGGCAAGCTGACGGATGGAGGCTGGAAGACTTTTCCAGAGTGGTAGTAGCTGCAAGCAGATGCCGCAGTCACAGAGTGTTTCAGGGCTAATTGTATTGGTTTTGACAGGCTTTCTAACAGCTGTGTTTCTGAACTTCTGGGAACAAAGGCCAGGGCAGGAGGTGGAGCTGGTAGTTAATTCATAAAGCATCTTTTGGGAAAGGAGACTTGGAAGATTTATGCCCCAGGGCTGGCAAACAGTTCTCTGGCGTGGTCTGGGTGAACGTGGCAAGAAAAAGATCAAGTCATTAATCTTAGTTCTGTAGGGAGACTCAGCTTGTAAAGTAAGGTGAGCTGGAGAGAAAGCTGCTGGAGGAACTGCTGTTGTCAGGTTTGTCCATTTGACCAGAGGAAGGTGGGTGACTACCTGGGTGAACTGCCTGTGTGTTCATCACACCAGGCTGTGCTTTTCTAAAAAAATTCTTTTTTTTAACATACTACTCAGCTTTGTGTGAGTTACCTGGAAACCCTGTTGACTCCCTGAAGATGACTAGCACAGGGGCAGATCTGGTGGGGTATTTAAGTTCCCTCCCTGCCTGAAAGGGCAGCCAGGTGGGACCACAGGCTTTTTATGCGAAGAAATGATATCTTTGGGCTTGAAACTGCTGCTGCCCCCGTAGATACAGAAGAGAAAGCAAAACCTTCACAGTAGCAGTCACTGCAGACAATAAACACAAAACACCCACCTCCTACTTCTCCATCCCTCAGCTGCTTTCACAGAGCTGCTTTTAAGAAACCATGGAGGAGACAAGGAGGCTTAAAGAACAGAACGGTTTTTCAGTCATGACAACACAGATTAGTCCCAGGGTATACCACGTAGGTTGTCTGGTGTGAATCTAACAGGTTACCAGAAATAAAATAGTCTGTGGCTTGATGGGAATGAAAACACTGGTTATACCCTGCAGCATCAAGTAGCTGTAATCATGGCACCCCCTTGAATGTCTGGGACTGAGACTCTACTTTCATTAATCATCTACTTAAAAGCCAGGCTTTTCCACTCAGCCCTGTATGTACTGTGAGTACATCCATCTATTCAGGGGAGAAACTGCTGCTGCAAGTCTCCCACAGGCAAAGGGGAAGGGATTAAACACTGCTCTGGCAAAAGCGGAACAGTGCTTATGTTCTTTTGAGACTATTTAATAAGTAACACTCTGAAACGAGCTACGTACCCTTCCAGTTTTAATCAATCCCTTTCTTCCAATGAAGAGAAAGAAATAGGAACAGATATAGGTGAAGACAATGACGCTTTACTAACAAAACAAAATAGCAGCAGGCAAAAAATAACATTAACAGTCACTAGTTACAAAGGTGCTGAAACCTCACTGGCTCTTGGGGAGCAAGAGGAAACTCCAAATGGGGGAGTGACCCCCCCAAGAGGGTGCTCTGCTCAGGCGACTGCATGGTCTGGGAGACACGAGGAAGACACAGACAAACTCCGCCCGGTGCAGCTTTCTCTCTGGATCAAAAAACTGGGAAGGCAGGAGCTTCCCAAGCAGTGCTGGTGGCTGAACTCCGCCGGTGTTGGTGCTGCTGTTCCCAAGCTGCGAGTGTGTTGGGGGGCAAAAACGATCTCCCCAAGCACTGAGATAGCAGCCTCCAGCCCCTACAGCTCTAGCCCCACCCTGCAGAATTCACTCCGAAAAAGGCTTTGATTGTGAAATGCATTTTCTCGCGTCGCTGCTGTTGTGGGTCCGAAACCTGCATTTATCAAACCTGCCCAAAACAACCTCCTCTCTCTGAAGGCAAGAGAGAAACTAAAAAACCCGCTAAGGGGAGCCTCAGGCTTGAGGCAGAGCTTAGAAGCAAGGGAGCTCTGCTTGGGTGACCCTGACTTTAAAAAGATCCAGCACCTGCTGGACCCGTGTTTCCTGGCACACTGCCAGGTCTTAGAGAGACAGTAACAATTTTGGGCACAGATAGGTGTGGAATAAAATAACATTTTGGGTTATCCACCACACTGTTACTGCATTTTCTTACCAGTAGGATACACTTCATTTGCAAAATTTTGCCCCTCTGGCTCTATTATTAATATTTCCAACTGTATTTTTCTGGAGATGTAAGAAGACTTCATAGATCTCAGAAATGTACTGCTTTTCTACCTTTTTTTTTTTTTTTATTATTTTTTGGCAATAAAATACAAAAAGAAATCCCAAAACTAAAGCCAAGACACAAAATTGAGATTCTGAGATTCCACAGAAGGCATTGATAGATCAACTTTTGTCCTAAGGAGCCCTGGTAACATTCCTTCCTGTTTCTGTATGGGCAATACAGAGAAAAATGAAAACAGGACCTTGCAAGTGTTAGACATTTCTTGCTGTTTTTCTGTATAAATGAGTATTTAATCAAATGTAGTTCTCAAATTTTTCTGCCTCATAGTTCCTTATTATTGTTTCTCTTGGAGCTTGCTGCTTATATTCAGTTTTTCTTGTAAAGCTGTACTGTGGCTGAACTAAGTGAACAGCTGTGTCAGACATAAACTCCACCAAGAGCCAGAACAAATCTGTGGTAACCCTTCCAAATTTTTACAGAGGAAATGTATCCCTGAACTATTTTTTTTTTTTAATTTCATTGGATATTTGGGGGCTTTTTAAAATTTTTTCTCAATGCAATTTGTTTTAGTTTATTAGCCAGCATCTAGCTTTTTTGTCTTGTTTGTGCTATTTATAGCGGAAGCAATCAGTGTAGTTTCTGTGCTCTTTTTTGGAAAAAGCACGATTTCTGACCTCAGTAGCCCTTATTCCTTAGCCATTGATGCAACCACTGCTGACAGATCTACTGATGCCCACCTTTATGTATATATTTTTGGAAAACTTGGGTGAATGACTCATGGAGTCACTGCATCACCAACTGTAATTGAGAGAAGCTCGGTATAGAACTGCTTATTAGAGCAGCAAGATGACAGGCATTGATACAGGAGGATTTTAAATATCTAGTTTTATCAGTGCATAGTTGCACTGAGGAGGCATAGGCTTGAAACACAGTATCCTAATTCCCCCTGGGCTCAATGTTTTGTTTGAACATGGAGGAATATAAAATGAACACATGCTTGGTCCTGTAAAGTTTGATTCAGTTGTCAAGCAGAAGACAGTCAAGTTACATGGTAGGTAAAACATCATCATAGAAATGTGAGTAGAAAGTGCATTACTTACTAGCCTGAATAGTGAGAGAGAGAAACATATCTGAGTCTCCTTTCTCCCATCCCTTGTCCTGGCTGTAGGTGTTTGCCTTCACCAGGCATCTGCTGGCTGTCAGCTGTCAAAGGTAGTTAGCAATCCCTGGCTTTTGTCATGTCTGCTGAGGTTTGTCTTAGCTCAGGAGCGAGCAGGGCTCATTGATAGAGATTTAAATTAGATGTGTCAGGGAAGAAGACAATGTCAGGCCTACCCCTGACAAGCTGTGGGATGACATATGAAGGTTAAAGGGACAGGGTGCAGGTGAGGGTGCTCAGCCAGTGGACCTGAGATGTGCTGGCCACGCTGGAGCACATTTGATGTCTTATGGAGACAAGCCAGGGGCTCCTGAGGTAACAGAGGCCAAGAAACACCAGTGAAATATCTCAGTGAGATTAGAAAGTATTTGTCCAAGAGGGCAGCATGAGCTGGCAGCTCAGCTGAGGTGCCTTTGCACCAGTACACACTGTGTGGGCAACAAACAGGAGGAGGAGGAAGCCACTGTGCTGCTGTGAAGTTATAACCTCATTGCCATTACTGAAACTTGGCGGGACAAATCCCATGACTGGATTGCACCTATGGATGGCTACAGGCTGTTCCAGAAAAGTAAGGGTGGACAGATTGCCCTCTGTTTCAGGAGGTGGATTGAGTGTAAAGTTCTGTCTCTGAAGAACAGGCATGAGCAGGTAGAACGCCTGTGGGTAAGAATCAGACAGAGACAGCAAAGAGAACCTCATGGCTGGTATGTTCCACAGGCTGCTCAACCAAGGGGAGCCTGCTGACAAAGCATCTGCAAGAGGTATTGTGCTTGCAGGCTCGTGTCTGCCAGGGGCCTTGAACTCTGGGCAATAACAGGACGAGCTGGGCAGTCCAGGAGACGCCAGCAGTGCACAGAGGATAACTTCTGAAGCCAGGTTATAGACAGCCCTACCAGAGGGGATGTGATACTGGACCCATGGGTTGCCAACACAAGTTGATTTGAGTTGTCAAGATTAGAGACAACCTGGGCTGCAATGATCATGCGCTCAAGGAGTTTGCAGTCCTGAGGGATATGGGTCAGGTAAAGAGTAAAGTCAGAACGATGAATTTTAGAAAAACAAAATTATAGGTTGTCAAGGATGTAGTCAATAGGATCTTCTGGGAAACTGCTCTGAGGGACAAGGGAGCAAAAGAAGCCTGGATCCTTAAGATTGCTTTCTGTAGAGCACAAGAACTAGCAAAAGGAGGAAAAGTTCAGGCAAAGAAGGCAAAAGATTGCAATGGGTTAGTTGGAACCTGCTGGTTGAACTAACGGGTAAGAAAGAAATCCACAGTTAGTGGAAGCAAGGACAGATATCCAGGGGAGTCTATACAGTCACAGCCCAGTTGTGCAGGAATGGGGTGAGGAAGGCAAAGACAAAGCTGGAGCTGAATTTCACAAAGGTCACAAAGAAAAAATAGAGCATCTATATGTCTGAAGGAAAGGAAGGTCAAAGAAAGCATTTGTCCCCTCGATGAGCAAGGCTGGAAAATTGGTAACTAAGATGAGGAGAATGCTGACTGAGGTGCTCAAAAGTTTTTTTGCCTCAACCCTCACTGGCAGCCTCTCTCCCCATGCCTCTTAAGTGAATGGACTGTAAAATGTGGCTGGGGGAAGCCAAGTCCCTCAGAAAGAATTAGGTTTGTAACCACCTGAGGAATCTGAGCATACATAAGTCTATAGGCCCTGATGAGATGTATCCCAGAGTCCAGAGGGAGTTGACTCTACAGTTGCCAGGCCACTCTCCATGATACTCAAAAAGTCAGATCACTCAGAAAATGACAAAGAAAGTTCAGCTTTCCTGTATTTGCACAGCCTCTTACACTAAGGGCTGCACCTACCCCCCTGAGCAAGTAATTGCTGGAAATTGCATGCTTGTGTTTCTGTGTCATCAGGCTTTTCCTAGAGTTTTGTGACTACTCTCATCTGCCTTCCTGTGATTTTGAAGAATAGCCCTCTCTTGATAACTCCTGAATGACTGCTATAAATTAACTGTCATGGGCATTTGCCAGGAGGATTGTGGTATGCTGCAAAATGGAGCTGCATGTAACATTTTTGAGAGGCTACACCACTGTGCATTTATCAAATTCTCCACAGACTGGAAAATAACCTTCTATCACTCCCACAAACAAGTGTGGAAAGTTGTCTCCTTTTATCCAAGGACCCCCCCTTCGCCTTGCTTTGCTCTCACAATTGCTCTGTGTCAGTCCTTGAGGTCTGCATTGTGAGACCTTCCTTTCTGCACCAATGGCCACTGCTGTTACTGAAGTACAGTTTAGGGCAAAGGCTGTGTAGTCAATGCTGCCATTCATTTGGAAGAAATTTAATGTTGGCGTTTTCCATGTTTGGTACTGCCAAGTGCCACGCTCCCTGATCCTGATTAGCAAAGCATTTGAACCTACACATAAAGCTCTCTATCAGTGCTCACATTGATTTCAGTGGAGCCAATTACACATTTAAGTTTTCAAAAGAAGCTAAAATTATTAGGTTGGGACTGAGAGCACTTTCTTTCTGGAGAGTTAATGAATATGTAAAATTAATCGTTTTAGAAAAAGCGACCAACCCCCATCCCCAGTTAAAAAGGGAGTTAATGATCTTTGCTCTCATACCTGAAGTGAATCAGAAAAAAGTGGGAGCAAGTGCACAACACACAGACAGCAGAGTCAAATTTACACTGACATAATCATCCCGATTGGAAATTATAAGAGGCTTTCTTTGAAACCACTGTTTTTGTAGAAGAAACCTTAGTCTATATACAATTAAGTTTTAAAACCTGGCAGCCATTTAAGCCTCATAGCTGGTAATTTGAGGTCTTCATGTGAATGTATTTTCCTATGTCAATGATAATTTATTTCTGAAAAAAAAAAGAAAAGAAAACAGATTACTATTATAAGAAGGATCTGTTTTCTGTGGGGTTTCTCTTGAAGTACAGGCAAAACCAGGGCTGAAATCTAAACTAAAATTGCCAGGCATGGATTCCAAATTGTAGGTTTCTTTGTCAGTAAAATGATCCGAGTTCAGGCCAGCCTAAAAACATGAATTCTTCATCTGAATAGGATATTACCAATTACATCAATGAAAACCAAACAGGCAAGAAGCATTTGACTTCTGATGGAGTCTTGGTGATTTCCCTCTATCTTCCAGTTAAAAAGCATGTGTACCTTGGGCAGGCATATGTCAGTAAATAAATGCTGTCTGTGCTAACTTGTGTGAGCTAACTGGATTAAAGCATGAAAGTGGTTGCTACAGACTTCCTTGTAACATAGTGGCAGATTAAATCTTTGGCATGCACATTAAATACCTATTTTTATATATTTATTCCTGTGTTTATTTTTCTTTCAAATACTGCTGCAGTAACAAGTTACTTGTACTTTACCAGTGATTTTGTATCTTTCCCCAGTAGACTAAAACCAGACAGCAGATATAAAGGGAAATCATGATAAGAGGCAAAAAAAAAAAAAAAATTCCCTAAAAAAGGAAAGAGAATGCAGTTTTTTTGTATTTGCACAGTCCCTTACACTGCTTAGGGCTGCAGCTATCTCCTAGCAATCATTTATCTTACATCAGTTAAACAAAATGTGCAGTACAAATGTGTTGCTGGGCACTATGTCTGCAGGTGAGAAAGGGAGCAGATGCAGGGGGATGCTGTAACATGCAGTTCTCAAAGAATCAGGTGTTGTCAGAGTGACTGTCTGCTCCTGGCATCTTCCAGGGGGATCTGTGGGAGGAGACTCTGGGAGCCCCATAAAGCAGATCTACACATGTGCTTTGCCTTGATGGGGTGATGACCCTCTGTGCAGATGATTTTTCTCCTTTGGAGAGAATACTTTTAAAAAGGCAACAAGGGAGCTTCTGAGAAGCAACCCCAGCATGTCTTGGTAGAGTGGGAGGGTTCAGGCAGAATTTGGGAGGGGATTTTTGGGCCTCAAAGACAAGCAATGTATTTAACATCAGTGTAGCTGACATTTCTGAGTTAACCAAGTATTTACATATGCATGGAAATTGACAAGCTCTGTGGTCTAGTGAGATGAGATTAAAGAACAAGCATATTCCCTGGAAAGTTGGGTAAAGGCCGAATTGGACACAGGCCCTGACAGCATTTTAACTCATACTTGCAGCCTGGGTGATGAGAATTAGCATCAGAAATGTGATTTGTCTAACGTACAATGACAATAGCTTAGAAGGATCCTTTTCCTGATAATCCGTGGGACAATGTTTCAGATGTGGGTGTCCTAGTTTGTCTTACTGTTTTGTTTTGTGGTGTTTTGGGTTTTTAAAATTTATTTTTAAGTTTTCATTTTTTGTATCACTTGTTTCTGGCATTGCATTTCAGGTTTCTGTGACTCTTGTAGTCCATTTTACTCTTGGTTTTGATATCTTAGTAGAGCTCCCAGGACCATGCTTATGCTTCACTATAATTTATTTCCTGTTGCCTTATTTTTCTACACATTGTTTCTTTTCCATTTTTTTTTTGCGTCCTCATGCACTTTTAGCTTGTCATTGCACCCTTTTATTTTTATATGGAAGGCTGTTTTAGACCTTGCCCTAGAGAATAATTTTTAAATAATCTTGGACTGCTGGTATGTTTAAATGTTGCGTTATATTCTGTAATTTTTTGAATCAGCAGACTTGAACATGTCAGTTTTACTTAGAAGTGTCTTTCTAGTTTTGTTATTTGAAACCAGAAGTGCTTTGGGAGTTTTTAGGTGCGATGTCTCATTTTATGTGTTGATTTTAAGCCTACATGAGACTAAAAAGTTTTGGTCTATAAAATAACTAAATGTTCCTGCAAAATATTTCTCTATGTGCCAATTGTCTTGTCAATCAAATTGACTATCTACAGCTAACAGTTCCAAAGGGTACTACTTAATAATCTGCTTTACACCGATAAAATATCTTGTCTCAAAATTTCCAATAATTTAAAAATAGTTTTTAAAAAATATGGGAGACACATGAAGTCACATTAGTGAGAGTACAGCAGGATATCAAAAGGTTAAGTAATCTATCAGAGAAGTGGTAGTTTCAGCCTCCTGACCTAGTCCCAGAACTACCATTCTTTCCTAAATAAGTACTTTCTCCAGGGATGCAAAAGCAAAGCCTCTGACATTTATTATTTTGGTGTGTGTCTGTTCCCAGGACATTACATTTCTGTGGATACGTCTTATGAGGGTGAGAAAGCAGTGCTGTCCAGCCCTGACCTGTACTCTGAGGAATGGAGTTGTGTCAGACTGATCTATCAGATAGCAACAACTTCAGACCCCTCACCTGATCCTGCCAGGCTCAACCTGTACCTGAGGCAGGAAGGAGAAAGCTTTGATCGTTTGCTGTGGTCAGCCAAGGAGCCATCAGACAGCTGGCTCATAGCTAGCTTAGATTTAACCAACAGCACAAAGAAGTATAAGGTAAGCCCAGTTAAAGAAGATGCCACAGGCTTTCTGGTGCAGCCCAGTGCATATGCTGGGCTGCACAAACTTCTTTTTTTAATATATGCAGACTTTGAGCCCTGTTCTTGGCTTTCATGTCTAAGGCTGGCAGCACAAGTCAGCTGAGCCCTCTGTCTCTAGCACCCATGAGCAGAGCTGGCATGAGGCAGTGCTCTGACCAGCAACTGCGTGGAGAAGCTCATGGGGACACATGGCCAGCTGAGGCCTGCCATGAGGATGCTTAATCTCCTGGTATCCCTGAGGAGCTGCTGGTGCCATATGGCAGATACAGGAACCCCCAGGTCCTGTGTCTGCAGCTGTGCTCACTTATTCCTGCCCTCTGTGTCTTTCTGGAAGGAGTCACATGCTGACAGAAGAGTATTTCTACCCAGAAGCCATCATGTTGCATCACTCACAATAATGTCTTGCATAACGACAGCTGAGGGAATATGGAATTCCATACTCTTAAATGAAGTGTGGGAAATTTTTGCCTTGTCTCATTGTCCTTCAGCGTGTCTTCTGTGGTTAAAGAAGAACACTGGCTCCATCTTTAATGCATTCTGCCAAGCTCTCTCAGCAAAAGCACACCTGACTGTAAGAGGATGATGGTTCCCCAAGAAACATTTAATTTGTTCTCTTGTTTATCCTGTTTAGATATTCAAGTACTAATGAAATTCTAAAATTGACAATTTGGTTTATATTGTGTAGCTGGTACTGGAAGGTGAAATGGGACAAGATAAATCCACCAGTATAGCAGTTTTTGAAATCAAAATAACTTCTGGATATTGTATTGGTAAGTACTCTTCTCTCAACCCTCATATTCTCTGCATGGAAGAGAATGTCTTGTTGGCAGTTTTAAAACTGGATGGAAGATCTGGCTTTAAAAAAAAGACAATGGCTTTTTCCTATTTGAAAAGTACAGTGCCATATTCAATACAGATAATGTTTAAGCTAAGAGTGCACAAACTAGTAAGAGGGGTTTTTTCACCTATCTCTGTGGTATATGTACACATACACGCGCGCACACACGCACACACACACACACACACACACACACACACACATATATATATATATAGGCGTATTATATACAACAATATAATTCCAAATCTAATTATTGTTCAAGCAGGAACAACTGTTATATTTTTAAAAGTTTGCACTGCTTCAAGTATTAGACATAATAGCTGCATGACTATTTCTGCTCTCTGCCTGCTCATGGCTTCCTTACAAGTATCATCTTGATGCTACAGACAAAAAACTGCGCTGACATATATATAATTACACTTACTACGATTTCCTCATGATATTTGCTAAAAAATGCTAATAAAGTTCAAAAATTACAGTGTCTAGGAGGCTGGGAGATCTTTACGTTTCTCGAGAGCTCTGGTGGAGTCCAACCAAGTTGTCACAATTCTTTGGCTCTGTGAAGGAGACAAAGCAGTTGCATTACTGTTATAAAATACTTATCCTGCTTTTCTTCTGGCCATCCCTGATTTACAAGTGCAAGTTCTGCTTTGACTATTTACTACATGGAGGTGGTGTATTTAAATCTGCTTTGTTTGGTTCTAAATTACAGCAGTCCTATCCTGGCAAATGGTGAAAGTACAGATTGGTCCAAAGAGGATGGAAATTAAAATTTTATCAAAAAAATATAAAAAAAATTGGATAGGTTTGCTTCTATTTATTATGAGCTCTTAAATGCTGTGTCCAGTTTTATAAATACAGGCATTATCTGCTCTGCCATATGTGAAGTGAGGCCGGTGCTTAGCAATTTGCTGTTCCTATTTCTGTAATGAAAATGTGTGCATTCAGCTGGTGGTGTCTGCAATTGCAGAATGTGACTTTGAAGAAAATCATCTTTGTGGCTATGTGAACCGCTGGAATCCTAACGTCAACTGGTTTGTTGGTGGAGGGAACATTCGGAATTCTCAGTCTATCCTGCCCAAAGACCACACACTTAACAGTGCACTGGGTAAGCAACAAATTTAGAGCCGAAATATAGTGGAAAAATCCGAGTGTGTGATTCATGTGTGACTCTCATACTGTGGGTTATTATTATGTGAGTTGTTTCCATTGTGGGGTTAGGGTGGGGATGGTAAGAGTGATTTATGGGAAAAAAAGGGAATTAGAAAGAGGTTGGGGGATTTTGCAGAAGTTCAGACAAAATTGCCTGTAAGCTTTATAAAAAGGTTGTTACACTCTTTGCTAGGATTCAAAAGCACTCAGAGATAAGAGTAGAACTTTAGATGTGAGAGCTGGAAAATTCAACTTTCTGTTTATTCTAAATGTATGGACCGCAGTAAATTTTAGATTCTTGCACTGCTGCTCTGTACATCTGACAGGAGTTTTCTTTCCAATGGCTATTGAGAAAATCAAGTACGAAAACTAAAGTATTAAAACATGCTTGGAGAATCTTGGGTGAAACTGTATGGTTTAGAAGTCTTGTTTCTTTCAGTCAAATGTGGTGCTGTTAGAACAACCCCACAGAGACATAATGCTGGGAGAAATTATTGGAATTTTTGCACTTGTCTGGTATGAAATGCTTATCCTGTAACACCTTGCTCAGGGAAGAGATTTTTACACAGCTGTGAAGAAGGCTGTGGGATAACTTCACCTTTGCACAGAGTACCACAGCAGGTGATGGTCACGACGTGGGGCTGGTGCTGCACACCATGTGTCCTGGGCTGCCTGATGCTTGTGGCAGTGCAAGGAGTCACATCTCATGAAAAGCAGGGTTGATCCTCTTTCCTTAACTCATGCCGCTGTGCCTTTTTATTTACTTCACAATTGTGTGAGTTGAGTACAGAGTGTCTCTCCATCTCTTTGTCACCCCCTGGCACTAAAATGCCTGTAAAATTCTGATGGAAGTTTAAACTCACCACAGCTTCAACAGCAGACAGTGGATCAGCCTATTAAATAAGTACTATGACAGGAAATGCTCCCAGCTGGGAGGGTGTGTTTTCTTGTAGCCACAGCATTTCTATTTCACACCAAGCCCTCACTGCTGAGCATTTACTGAGAAGACTTCAAGAAGCCTAAAGTCACAGAAGAGCCTTCTTTTTGCAAGAAGTGGGTTGCGAAGTTGCATCATCCAGGGAGATTGTAACTAAACTATGAGATGTGTAAAAACTGCAGAACGAAAGTGAAGCTGAGAACCTTGCAGGCAAGTATTGCTGAAGTCACCACTCCCTGGCAGTGGGCAATCTGGAGGAGACTCACAGCCAAACAGTCCTTTCCCCTCCTTCCACCTGAGTGAAATGAGAAGTGACATCTGAAGGTCTGAGAGTGCTGTGTGCCAATTGATGTAGTGGTGCCACTCAAACTGAACAGCACAGTTTGCAGTGCTCGTGCTGAAGTACCCCTCCAGTCTGACACTTCTGTCTTCTCCAGGTTTTCTACTTGTGAAGAACCATTTTTGGTTCATCAAATACTGTTTGATGCTGTGCTTCTGGGAGTAGAAGAAGAAAAACGACAATGCACAGCATGTTTGTGAACATGGATGTGTCCTATCTAAATTGAGATAGCACTCCCAAAATCAAAATATTAGAAGCTGTACCCTTAGAAAATCTTTCAGGTCATATTGACTCATATTCATGATGGAAAGATACTCTCCTCAAATGTAATGCATTTTTCTGTTCATTAACATCTCCCAAAAATCTTCTTTAAGGATTTTACATTAAAACTCCTGCCCATGCAGTAAAAATAAGACATTTTTTATAAACCAAATCCTAGATACACTAAGCGGATATGTAAGGACTAAAAGCTATTTGACAATAATTTGATATATTAAATGACTGCTTTGTAAAAGATGAGAAAACACAAGGCTTACAACCTTGTTCATTTACTTGAATTGCTTCAGTTGAAGTTGCAGTTAAGAGAGACTAAATACTACACCAAGGGAGATAACACGGTTGTTGCACATTTTTCCATTTATGAATGGCTTCCAAAATTTAGAGTTTATTATGTTTCAAATATAGATAAATATAATATTTCTAATAATAATAAAGACATAAGAAAAGAAAGAGCTGGGACTGACTATTTTGCCAAGTGGTATCTTAGCCAAACAATTTTGGGTTGTACATAGGAGGAAAAGAGATGAAAAAACTTTTAGAATTACTAAAATTTTCTAGGAAGCCACCATTGTTGCTCATAGATATATATGTCTAGTCCTTGTTCATCTGCTGATACTTCTTGTACGTGGTGTTGTTTGAAGAGTGTCTTATGCAAAATGTTTCTCTGCTTCTAGGTCACTACATGTACGTGGACTCTGTGTATGTCAAACATTTTCAGGAAGTGGCCCAGCTAATCTCACCAAGGACCACAGCCCCAATATCTGGCTGCTTATCTTTTTATTATCAGCTTAAGCAGGAAAGCAGCATTGTTTTTACTGTTTACCTGAGAGACATGAGTGGCTTTTATGAAGAGATCTGGAAAACAGACAGTGCACTGAATGCAGAGTGGGCCTTGGCAGAAGTCGACTTCAATGCGCCGTATCCCATGGAGGTAAAGCAATCCTTCCTGCTTAGTCCAGCTGCGACTTCGGGGTTGCCTCAGACATGAGTGCCAACTCAGACCAAGCCAGGAACTTAGCAGGCACCATGCAGTATCTGAAAGATACCTGTAAAGATGTTGGTGATCTGTGATATCCTTTTACCCTTTGCATAAAGGTTGAGGAGGGATCACTTTCCACACTCATGCTTGATTTTGAAGCCAGTGGGTTTAGTGCTTGATCAGAGTATCTTGGGAGGTTGTAGAGTCTCACTGATGGGAAGTTTTTTAGTTGCTGAATAATATCAAGGTTCTCTCCATTCCCTGTTTCTGTGACTCTCTGATTCATTTTTGAGGATGCTAAATATAGTAAAATAATGCATAAGAAAAATACCGCAGAAGAAAAACTTTTAAAAATATTTGAGGTCTATTCTCCACCTTTCTTAGATCCTGCAGTTCATGAGAGAAAGTCCAAACTTGGGTCCTTTGTACAGTAGTCCTTAAATGTGAAAGACAGCTCTTGATGATTATTACAATGACTGTAAAGAGTATCAGAAAAAAATTGAATATTTTATTCCCTGGTGTTTTCCAAAAAGTGCCCCAAACTTAGAAGACTGAAATAAACAATGTATATTATATACATACACATATACTTACATATATGTGTATTTTACACATATATATGTAATTTTTATATATATACAAACATATACTCTCTCTATACATACATACTTTTAATACATGGATTACAGATAAATTCTACTTACTTTAATTCTACCTAAGTTATTTGCTAATTCACCATAACCCTATAGACTTCCAGAAATTACTAGGGGTAAAGTTAATTTTCATGAGATATTATGTAGGCCTTTTGCACTCCGTAAAGTCAGTGATAATCCATTCAAATCATCAGACTACACAGGAAAGGAAGGCAGCTCTCAGAAGGCTTCATAATATAGAATGGTAAGTGAATTACTGATTCACTTAATATAAACTAAATTCATGTTTAAAAAGGGGAAAATTAGTCCTCGCACTATCGATGGAAATTAATTAATGATCACTTAGAGCTTAGCAATACTGTAGTTGAGTTTGTTAAAATATCCTCTCATTTCCTGGTGGCATTCAAAAATCCATCCAGAATGTTGGAAACTATCCATACGGGAATAAATAGCAAAACACAGGATGTGTACCACTGGGTAAATGCACAGGGAAACCTTGTGTTCAGCAGGGTATGCAACTTCAGCTCTCTCAGTTAAAAAAAAAAAAAAGATTTTAGAAGATTTAAAAAAGATTAAAAAATATTGTCCAAGAGAGAGATGCAGATAATGAAAAGTATGGAGAAGTAACATCAATGAAATAACAGTTTTCAGCCCTTATAAAAAAAGATGGAAGTAGAATATGTTAGAGGTTCTTAAGAGTCATGAAGGACACAGAAAAGATTAACTGTTCCCTGTTTCTCAAAATTTACATTGCTGTTCCAAATTCTTAGTTACCATGTAACAGTTTTAAAATAAAGTGAACAGAGGGTCTTTTCATATGTGATTCAACCACAGAACTCACTTCCACAACATACCATAGATACCATTATTAAGATCAGTTAAAAAACTGATCAGAAAAATTAATGGGAAAGGAAGAATCCATCAAGAATATAATGTAAGGGAAGAAGAACTGAAAGCCTGTAATTGTCTTCAGAGCATCTGTAGGTGCTCTCTGCTGGAAAAAAGGCACTGGGCTAGACAGGCCTTTAATCTGCTCAAGAAATTTCTATGTAATTTAACACAGAGATAATTTTATAGAAATAATATTAAACCTTGACACACATAAATTCTTTGGTTGCTTTGAGAGTGTGTTCTTCTTTGTTTCATCTAGCTAAAAGAGATTGCTCAGGATTCTTTCACTAGCTTTCCCAGTCTGCAAAACATCACAGGCATTGCTTTCAATGAAACAAATCTCACTCTGAAAGCTTTTGTCCTTATTTCCTTGCTTTGTCCCTGGGGCTGGCTCTCAAAGTTTTCCTGTATCTCAGACCTTTGATACTTAAGAGAAATTTTAAGACACTTCCTCAAGTGTTATAGATGGTCCTCCACTTACATGAGGAAATTATTTCCCCTGGGAATGACTAAATACAATACATTGTTTGATCTTTATGGTAAACAAAACACAGCAATAGCTTTTCTGGTTCTTAAATAAATTCTGTACAGGAAATCTTCCCTGACAGCTAATGCCAAGTCAGGGGTTTCAGTATCTGAGGATATTTACAGAAAACGATAAAATTTAATATATTAATAGCAGAATAATGAACACAGGAGGGTTTTTAGCTCTTGATCCAGACAGATTCTAGATAAAACTGGAGGTTTAGTCAGTACAGACTGATGATTGTGAATAGTGGTTTTGTATAATACAGTGGCAGAAGCCTTACTGCATCTTTAAAAGTGGTGCTTCATAAAGCAGAAGAGCTATATTCCTTTTGGTGTTTCCTTGACCTGGAGTGAGTGACAATCTACTGCTAAGGTCAGGCTTTGATTTATATCCCTAATAAATGATATAATCCCAACACTTTCAGCATTATATGAGATGTGCTGGAGTCTGTCTGGGACAGTCAGTCAGAATTATGTATTTCAAAGATGTGTACCAAAATTATTGCTGAATATATGGCAGACGAATAACAACTTATTATAATTTCTAGGTAATATTTGAAGTGGCTTTCAATAGCGCCAAGGGAGGTTATGTTGCCCTTGATGACATTTCATTCTCTCCGGTTTACTGCAGCAATCAGACAGGTATGATGAGCTCTTGCTGCTATTTATCTCCCTTGTTTCCTCCCTCTGCCTTGCCCCTGAGAACTGTCAGTCAGTATTTGCAGTTTTGGTGCTACCTTCTCAACTGACCAACACCACTGGTTCCTCTTCCTTCAGAAGACATAATAGCAGAAAACACCTGTGCCATTCATTTTTTTGGAAACCAATTCTTAATGCTTCCTTTCCAAAGACCTTGCCTTTGGAAAGTTCTGCAGCTGGAGTGCTTGTCTGAGTGCTGTATTTGTATCACTACTGGTTTTAAGAAATTACCACTTGCAGGCTTGTCAGAGAGAGGGAGGATTTTCCCAGGTGTGATGGTATGAAGAAGAAAATGCCCTGGGCTTTTCATTAATGCCAGTGTAGGCATTCTTCATGCCACATGCCCTGAGGTGTTCTACAGAGCCAAAACATGAGCTTTGCCTCCCTGTGTTCACTCCTCCAGGAGGTATTACTCATCTCAGGCAGGGCGTGTCTGTCGAGTATTTGTTAGGTTTTCACAGCAACAGACACCACCTGAATCCCTGTGACCTATGATGTAGAGGCACTTGGGACAAAGGACATTGCATTTGTGAATGCAGCCTCTGAAGCAGCTGGTTGCTGGTGTTTAATTCTGGCACTAAACGCTAGTCAAAAGTAGATGCCATCTTTTCCTTTGGTCAGAAATTTGAATTTTTTGGCAAATTCTTTAAAGTGATCAATGAAAAAAGGGCTGTTTTTCCCCCTTTTTATCTCAGAGTATCTGCTAGCTCTGTTTCCACTGCTGAAGTATCACTGCTGAAGGAGGTAGATTCCAGATACATTAATCATTAATAATCTGCACCTCCTGGCTGGGTAAATCCATTGTCTCATTATCTCCTCAATAACTTTTTGGTATTTGCTTTATTTTGCAACAAAAATCCTAAGTTATGCTTGCAATTTTCACGGGGTTGGAGCTGCTTATCTGTTTTTTCCATTTTAATTTTCAGATAACTTACATCTGTTGAGAAATGGGAAAAATTTTATAGTATTTTCTGCCTCAATGGTTGAAGTTCAGATCTAATCTGAATGGATCAGAATCTGTTCTGAATATGATAGGTTCATCTAGAACTCCACCTACTAACTTTGATTTTGAAGGTTGGTTTTGTGGTTGTTTTGGGATTTTTGTTTGAGAAATGAAAGTAAATTATTTGCTTTATACTCTTTTACATACAACATATACAATATATACTGTTTGATCCTTCAGACTAATCAATTATTGTCATCTTCAATTCTTCTGAGTAGAAATGTTAAAAAGCAAGAGCTCTCCACTCTCCTTGTATTTAGCCATAGCAGTACATATAACAGCACTAAGTTTTTTCTTTATTTTTTTCTGGAAGTTTTGTTCAACAAAAGTCTTGATGTTAGCCAAATGGAGGAAAAGGTACCAGAGTACTAAACTTGCTCAGTAAAGGCTGAGTCAGAATATGGGTTTAATGCCACATGGCAGTGCTCCACCTGCCTTTTCTTTAACTAGGAAAGCAGAGGTGGGAGGCCATGGCTGCAGGAAGAGTTAAGACACATAGGAGGACTTAGATTTGGCCTATCTAAGACTGAAAAGACCTCAGGCATCACTCCAAAGCCACAATTTTTGTTCTCCTAAAGCTGATGGCCTGTGTACCTGCCACTGGTGCTAAAGCTCTCTTCGTCTCCATGAAGAAAAGTCATATGTGCTGCTGTAGAGTGATGTACACAATGTCC
Organism: Setophaga petechia; assembly: GCA_024362935.1. NCBI lineage: Eukaryota > Metazoa > Chordata > Aves > Passeriformes > Parulidae > Setophaga > Setophaga petechia. The sequence goes on from JANCRA010000004.1 coordinate 38,136,212, forward strand.
TGTGTCTGGGCTCTTGGCAAAGCCAAAATTTGCAGGATAGCTTTGGGTTGTGCCTCTCCTTCCCCAAGCACTTTCTATAAGCACCTTCACCTCACCTATGGTTAGGCCTTTGAAGAAGTAGAAATGTTTTACTTACTAGCATGGCCCATATAGCATTTTTTCAGACTGAGGCAAGTTCTGATCCATGAATTCCATACTGCAAGTCTAGAGAGAGCCATCTGCAGGGCTGGGCGTGTCTTAGCTTTGCTTTTTAATCAACTTTACTATAAATGGTTCAGTTTTCTTCTCTGCAGTATTAGCACTGTGTGAGGCAAGCTCCAGAGCAAAGTTGCCATGAGGTGGTACAGGAACTAAAAACAGTTTTGCTTATCTACTTCCAGCATGCACGTGCACACACGTTACATGTAATTATAAATGGATTTTTAATAAATGCTCTTTAAAAAAATACTAAATGTTGATGTTCAGTGCACACACAGGCACATGGACACACTCATTTTTTCCTAATAATATTTTCAATGAATGAGCAGATAAAAACAAATGGTCTGAATGTCTTTGTGAATTACCTATCCTGGAGGAAGGATCTGGTCTTCGTATCTGGAGCTCATTTGTGTTTTAGGGGGGCTATGAAGCAGGGTTTCTCCTGCCTCCAGCAAAAAGTATAAGAAGGTAAGACCAACTTGCAATAGAAATTTGATAGTTTGTTTTCATCATGGCTGTGCACTATATGTGTAACATCTTTGCACGTGCTTATCTTCGGTAAAGAAAAGCAAGACGAAGCAAAGTATGTTTTGGCATCCTTCTGCATCAAACCTATGTTTATCACACTGTACTCATCCTAACAGAACATATGCATCTTTCTTTTAGGAGCTCCTTTCAATCCTGCCAATGCAGGCTGCAATTTTGAGGAAGATCTGTGTAATTTCTACCAAGATCACCAAGATGGCCCAGGATGGAGCAGAGTGAAAGTGAAGCGCAATGTGTATAGAGCAGGAGATCACACCACTGGATTTGGTGAATCAAAACTGCTTTCTCCTAGAAGAGTCAAACTCTATATAAGTATTGTATAAAAGGTTAAGGTTAACCTGTTATATCATTGTTCACTCTCTTAAGTAATATCACTGCCACAATGACTAGCTTGCCTCAGTGCAACTCTCTGCCATTAAAGATCAGCACTCACAGCTTGGTCCTGTCTGCAGCTCTGACTGTGCTTCCCCATGTGTAGAGGATGAAGGCCACCTATTGAATAGTTAGGCAGGACCACAAATCAGAGTATCTTAACTGTACTGCTCTGTAGTTGCTGGAGGGATGAATCCAAAAAAATATGGAAGTAAATGTAATAATAGGTTAATGCATTTTTTTTAGAGAGCAAAAGTGATCATTTAGTTCTTCTAGGCTTAGAATAGTTGGCTTTTTTAAGGGAGAACATAAATATTGTGTAGTGAAACCACATGATGAAAAGACTGTTAATAAGTTCTGAAATTCAGACATCTCTTTGAGTAGAGTATTCATGGTTATTAATCATATGCACTAAGGTCTCAGTTCTTTATAGTTGGTGCAGGGAATAATAGGCCTTGTACCCCACCCTCCTTTTTTTTTTGTCTCACAGTGGTAACCCTGAAAAGGCTAGTTTTCCAACGAGGCCAGCAACCCAGGGAATTTTTTGGTATAAATTTGATAAATGCTTATTTCTGGTAACTTAGCCATGTGCTAGTTTAGCTAGAAGCAGACAGGATGGTTTTGGAAAAAAATGGTTATTTCCTGTCAGAGTGTGATAATCTATTTCTTGCCAGTTGGAACTGTTTTTATAACCCAAGTCTGATGCAATAACAGAAGTTGCTTTAATAGCAAATCAGCTGTACTAATACCATATTAAATATAATAATTATGCTGTCTTGCAGGCTATTATTTGTTGGCAAACACAAAGTTTACATCACAGCCTGGGTACATTGGACGTCTGTATGGCCCGACCCTGCCAGGAAACTTGCAGTTTTGTCTGCGTTTTTATTATGCCTTATATGGGTTTTTCAAGATGAGTGGCACTCTTGCAGTTTATATCTTTGAGGAGAATCATGTTGTTCAAGAGAAAATCTGGTCTGTCTTGGACTCTCCAAAGGGAGTTTGGACTCAAGCTGAAATCTCCTTCAAAAAGCCTATGCCTTGCAAGGTAAGACTCTTCAAATTTTCCAAATTCTGAGAGAAGATTTTCCTTGCCTTCTCAGAGTTCTTTGCTATGGGATTAATCCTAAGTGAGCTATACCTGCAAAGTGAATTAGCTGGAGATTTCACCAGAGGAGCTCTAACAAAAGCCATTTGAGTCTTAGTTTCTCAGCATGCTCCACATCCTCTCATTTTTGTTTGCTTGTTTCCTATGTGAGTTGTATCATCGTTGCACTCAATTGTAGATTTTAATTAATGTAAAAAGTACTGGTAAGTTCTGGTCAAAATGGGGAGCTGATCCTCCTTCCCTAAACTCAACTACTGGGTTACAGTATGAAACTAGAAGTCAGTGTAAATGAGAGCAATGAACTTGAAGAATTAGCAGTGTCTCCTAGGAGAGGTCATTACATTATCTCAGCACATTAATAACACATTGGTACTTGACATCACCCCCTGAGTTAGTCCTTAAGCCATTGTAATTCCTTATCTCCACTCTTTTTTCAAAGACTGACTTTTACACAGATTTCTATAAGTGCTACTTCTGTATTTATCCTGATTTCTGTAACAGATTTTCACTACCAGTGAGTCATCTACAGAGAACCAGATGGATCACTACATGTTGACCAGAGTGTGACAATGTGTTGAACATTTGAATGGAAACCTGTCTTGCAACTCTCAGTATTCCTAAATTAAAGACAAACATAAATATTTTTATCCACTAAGAATTAGTTTTTGAAATAACAGCCATTACTGACCATAAAAGGTCAAAAACCAGCTGCCTAACTGTGTTGACAGGCAAATTTACATTTAAAATTTCAGTCCTAGTTGTTGGGTTGTGTTTTATGTCAGACACCTGATATCTTGAAGTTTCAATGGGTTTTTTTATGTACTTTATTCATAAAACATAACAGAATTTGTAATTCCATTTCAAGTGTTAGAGAATAAAAAAAAGAATTTTATTAGTGCCCAGCAAGTGCATACTAGAAAAGTTTCTCATAGTATCATCCCAAGATACTTGTAGAGAAGTTAAAATGACAAGCTTATAATTGACTATTGTCATCTCCTGTTTAGGTATTTCTTTATTACTTCTGGAAGGGTTTAGTGGCATAATCAACTGCATGAGTAGTGATAACATCTGAGCATGACTGTTAGAACTGGTTGACAGTCTTGGAGGTGGCAGGTTTTTAGCATCAGACATATACATGGAAAATCTTTTCCAGCATGAATTTGTGAAGAACAATTTTTGTTTTCCTAGAAGTCAGGATATGTAAAACAGTTGTGAGGAAGCTTGCCTCACTGTTTCTGAGTCTGAAGATGTGTAGGAGGGGGAGAAAAACTATGCTTTGCAGAATGGATTATTGGCCTCTGTCAATTCTTAAAAACCTTCTCTGCATGCTTCAGGTCTTGTGAAAGTCTTCCTTCCCATGGAAACAAGTCACAAAATGTTTCTGTTGAGGACGCATTCCTTAAATATCACAAAATATTGGGAGATTTATTGGTCTTTACATAAGTCAGCATGTGTTTAGCAAACCATAATTCAGGCACCCCTTAGCTAAATAACTATGTATTTGACAGGGGGTTCAGTTCATAAGGTTTTCCTTAGATAAACAGAATAAAAGGGGTGAAGTTCTGAAACATATTAAATGGAAAAGTTCATCAAGGTATGTTTACAGATGGGAAGGTAGCATAAAAATACAAATATTGCCAAAGTTTAAGCATGTCTGCTTAAGGCAGAGGGTGAAAACCTGGTGTAGTTACAGGCTGTCTGCTCATAATATTTAGAAGTAGGCTCAAATGCAGTTGCACAGTGAATTTGTTTCTGGCTTTTCCTTGCAATCTTATGTCTAGCTCTTCAGCCTTATACTTTTAAAAGTCTTTTCATGCTTTATTTTGTTTGTTTCTTGTTTTCCAAGGCAACAGAAGGAAACAAAGTATTAATGTGTAAACACTCAGGTTAGTTATCTGTGAAGATGTGTCTGCCTAGTAGTGAAATAGCTGGCAAACATCACATTACACATTTCAGTGTAGGGCAGCTGTGGAGGTGCACCAGAGGATGTTTTGGCTGGTAGAAAGGAGTGGTAGGAGCCAGCAAGTAAGGGATTACACTTCAGGCTCTGGAGGGAGACAATGCTGAGAGACATGACAGAAGCTTGACCTCTCTTGTCTTGTCTCCTGCAATCTGTCCTTATGTCTCTTGCATCCTCACTGAGGCATCTTTATTTTATCTAACCTGTCCCATAGGCAATGAACCACCCCTCTGCCCCCCACCCCAGTCCTCCTCTTACTCTCAGCTCTGGACAATCCAATTTTTTTTTTCCTGTAATATTATTCATGTTCCATTCTGTTTGCCATGCTTGTCCCATTTCTTACAAATTTTAGTTTCTCAAAAACTAATGACTTGACAGAAAAGATAGCACTGGCATAAAGATCAGACTCTAGACACTTTTCTGCTTCTCCTCCAAAGCCTTGGATTGCTCAAGCTTTTCACAGAATTTTTTTGTTTAATAGGGGCAAAATAAGCCCTTTTTCCTAGCCTTGTTCTTGGAAATGATGGAACTGTTTTGGATTAAATCTTCCAAAACAAGGCTGTACCAAGGACCTAGCATGGAAAATCTGAGCTGACATAATTGTGTCTTGGCAATGTTATAGACAAGTGAAAAACAGTCTTTCAGTGGAGAGAGGTGGTCTCAAAATAAAATAGGGCTGCCACCTTTCCTCTAATACAGACGTAGTGACTGATGAGACTATTTTATTTTTTCCTGAGATGTATCATATGTAGACTTGGATGGTAAGAAGTTCTACAGTAGTTTGGCTGAGCATCTTCTTGGTTACCAGGAGCCACTTTTGGATTGGGTCAGCCCATGTGGAAACAGTAAACAGTCTCCTGGCACTTCCTTAACAGCCGGTCAAGTCAATGTGTCCTGAAAATCAAAATTATTTTTTGTTATCAAAATTATTATTTGTTTTCAGCCAGAAAACAATTGCTATAAAATAACCAATTACTCACATCCTTCATCTTTTTTTTCTACAAATACTACTCCCAAAGCTTTGAAAAATATATAAAATCCATCTAATACATTTTAGTTTTGGTAGCATATTTGTTTGCACCAGGACAATAAAAATATGCAAATTTTCACTTCTTGGTTTCTGTAATGGTTTTTGCAAGTTCTTTTTGAATTAGCTAACTGCAATCTGGCACAAGTTGATGGCTTGAGTTCTGTGAGCAGGAAATATGAAGCTGGCCAGCTGGCTTTAATATGACATTTCGAAAATAAAATGTTTTAAAGGCTGGGCAGGTATGATCCAGCTAAATAAGTCATAAATGTCTATACCTACATAGATATGTTTGTTTGTGTGCATATATATTTATATATATGTGTGTGTGTGTGTGTGGGCACATACTGTAAACACACATGCTGATAATGCTAGTGAAAAGGCAGGGAATTTAAAATCCTGATTTCCTAATTTGTACTTGTGGCACTGTCTCATAATATTGATTTATACTGTACCCAGGGAATCAGTGTTTGAAAAAAGAAATACAAAAAACCATTCTAATGTTTTTTGACATCACTTAAATCCTTCATGGTTTATTGTATAAGGCTCTTTAAAGGCAGCATGAAAACCTAAATCTGAATTATATAGACTATTTTCAGTTGATAGAATGTACTGAAATTGACCTTCCATGCTGATACATGTCAGGAAAATGTAGGAGCTAACTGGAAGAAAATTTGACATATCATTTGCATCCTTGAGAAGCTCATATGAACTGTGAAGCAAGAATCTACATTTTAATATTGTGTGTGTGTGTGTGTGTGTGTGCGCGTGTGTGTGCGTGCACACACGTGTGCATGTGTATGTGGGTAAACACCAGCATGGAAAAATATTTTTCTTATGCAACTTCACAATGAAGTCCAAATACCTAGATTAAAATGAAGGTTTGAGTTCAGTTGGGTCTGCTTTTATCAATTCTGCTCATTTTTGCCAGATTTGGGTTACCATTCTGAAGCTCAGCTTTTTGAAAGCAAACATCTTGTGGTTTTTATCCATCATGCAAGCTTTTGCAATATTACCTGGTAAAATAGTGCTTGAACCTCCCAAAGAGTTCAAAATCAAATCCTCAGAAAGGTAATTGGCATAATAATCTATCCTACTATCTAGCTGTGGCTGCATTTTTGTTTTTTCATTGCATGTTCTCTTATTCGTCTTTGATGTTTTTTTCCTCACTCTCTTTATTTGAGTTCATCTGCTTGCTTTCCCTTATCCTCCATTAGTAATTTTAGTTGCAATTGTGAGAAAGGAAAATCAAGTGACTCTGTGTTGCACTTGAATATTTACATGTTTTAAAACAAAGAAAAGAGAAGACTTTCTCAGAACAATAGAGAGAAACTTTCCTGCAAGATGCTGTGGAGGCCAATAGTAGACATATATTTAAAAAAAATAATGGAAAGTAGACCTCACAGTGACTGTAACCACAGTGGTCCTGTTGTGACCTCCAGTTCAGCAAGTTCTTCAGCTTTTTTTTGGGTTGGACATAATATAAAAGCTTTAGTGCTGGTTTGTTTCTTGTATACTGTTTTCCCAAAATATCTATTATCACCCTGCTGCCTTCCTTGTACTTGATCTGAGTATCTTTGGACCTTTCTTCTCACATCATCACCATGGTGATGCTGAATGTTAAATTATTCTTGCATTTATTTCTCTTTGCTGGCAAGAAATCTGTTTCCTGCTTGTCCACCAGAGTCACAGGTAAATGACTAAACTAATCTTGGATAAACAATGAAAACCTAGATCTCTGTGATCAAGTCACTAGTGTAAAAATTACAGTTCTCCAGTCAGGTGCCAACTGAAGGAGGGCAGACATTCTCATCCTTACCTCTTCCTCTTCCTCCTCCTCCTCCTCCTCCTCCTCCTCCTCCAACTCCTCCTCCTCCTCCTCCTCCTCCTCCTCTTCCTTTGAAAAACTCACACTTGTGTCAAATAAAAGATTTTTTTGGTACTGTTCCAACATTTTGGAACAGTATTTACTGGTTTATTGGTCTTCCCACAATAAGGTAGGCACCCTAAAGAGGCTGGAATTAGCTGCAGTTTTATAGAAAAGTCCTGTCATTCCTTCCCTTACCTTTTAAAATGAAAAACTTCTTGAAGAATAGTCACCAGAAATGCCTAAAATAAGAATGGTAGAGTTAGTTTGGGAGCCTCAGTTCCTGTGGTGCTTAATACCTGGTTATGGAAACAGCATACTGGAAACTGAAAAAAGTTAACTCAGGTTAGGAAGCAGTGCCTAAATGCCTTGCATCTTCTCAGTTGCTAAGCAAGGTGATACGTTGCATGAAATATTACACATCTCCTTTTGGAATCTCCAATCCTTAATGGTCAGGAAACTGTTTAACGGGAATGAGGATAGAGCCCTTACAGTAGATTTGTGGAAATCTGTGAGGGCGGTCAGGGACAGATGAGAATATCAGTGTCCTGTGTATATTTGTGTGCAGGCAGTGTTCTCTACTAGGCTGTGCAATCCAGCAAGAGGAGATGTAGGATAAACAGCCTGTGGCACTAGGTTATTTTGTTAGCTTTATGTTTCTCTTTCATTGTTTGTTTCTGCCCTTGGACAAGAAAGGCTTTCAAAAATACTTGTTCAACTGTCACAAGCTTATTACCAATGTTATCCAATTATTTACGCAGAAGCTTTCATATTACATGATTTTTCCAATAGAAGCTCGTTGTATTTACATGGCAAGAAACTGAACTTGCCTGGCAAGTGCCATTTTAAATCAATCTGTTTCAAATGACAGAAGCTTGCAGATGTTCTAATTTTGGCTTACTTGGATTCTTGATAAATGAGTTTCTGACTGTTTAGGTCAAAGAAATACAAGCCACTTAAAATCTAGTTTTATTTAAGCTAGCTATGAGTAATTTGGTCTACACTTAAAACATCTGTATTGAAAATCCCTGAGACAATCAAAATGGTTTTCCCATCCCCTGTGTGGTCAGTCCTTGGCTTAGATGCTTATATGTAAGCTCTTTATTTGCATAACTGACTGAAAAGTCAGGCTCCCTGTCTTGTGTGAAAACATCTTGACTGCTTCTTCCTGTCAGGTCACACTTTTGTTTCTAGTGTTCAAATTATTTTTTTATTTTGTAATACTTGTGTCACTGTGAGGAAGTTAAAACAGTAGCTTCTCAGAAAAAAACCCATGTCACACTCTGCTATGACTGTTCTTCTTCTTTAGAAAATTGAACTTTGAATCTGACTGAGTGACAGACTGAATTTTGTGTCTACACAGATTTACAGTGTGTCATTTAAACTAGGAATATTCATTAGGATGGAAAAAATAAATTACCTTGCTGCAGAGGCATAGCTTGCTTTTAAGTCACCAGTTTGGACTGTTTTCATATTTTTCTTCTGTTTGGCTGATCTGGCTCTCTAATTGAGCAGGATGTATATGTTCTGGGATCAACAAGGAGGAAAGAAAACACACAGAACACATAGGGATCCAAGGGAACATATAGGCATCTCCTTTTCTCCTGTTCTCAGTCCCCCTCCCACCAAACCTCCTATAGCAAGCTTCCTACTATCCCTCCTTACACTGGAGGTACCTTACTGCATGTCCTCCTATTTCTTCTCCTCTAAAAGCAGATTAACTTTATATGTTAAAGTGTGAGTGTGAGTTTTAATTCCTTGTAGAGTCGCTGAGTGCTAAGGATGAGAAGTCCCTTCTACCTCACCCAGTACCTGCAGCACAGCCCAATGTGGTGTTTTAGCAGAAGCTTGCTCAACCGGCCTTTTTCATCTGGCATTGCTCATAGCTCATATCAACCAGGATAAGTGCTAAGAAAGGATTATTCATACTCTGAGACTGAAAGGCCAGGACCTTTGATTAGGCACTGCAAGATGAACAAACCAGCTTCTAAGCTGGGGCAATGGTTTGGAAGGAAACTGATTCCCCAGCCGTATCCTGTTATTGGAACAAAAAGAAACATGAGAGATATGTGTTATTTTTCAGTAACACAGGCAACAACTGCCTTCACTGGATAGTGTTTTTAATTTAGTGTCCAAAATAGCAAGAGGGTCCAGGAATCTCTGTTACCTAGCTTGAAACAATCAGTATGTTGTTCATCTGCCATGCTTTATGACAAAAAAAAGCTCAGAACAAAGAATCCCCTATTGTCTTCTCCAAGGCATGAGATAAAGTCATAAGATTTTATTTTGGAAAAATTGACCTAGCAAATACTTTAATTCAAAACAAGAACAAATGCAAAGCAACTTGAGATTAGTTCTATTGAGACTGTCCGAAGGATTCAGAGATCTGACTCAATGTGAAAGTGAGTAGTTTAGTAAATCCAAGTTGATACAATTTTGGTAGGTAAAGTTCAAATACTCAAATATTTTGCTTTATGACAGAAAAGTATATTTAAAACAAAAGAAGAGTGAATAAATTTGACCTGTGAATAAAAATGTTCTAGTCCATTGCTTAAAATTTAATCAAGAATGTAACAACAAAATAAATTGAGGGGACTGTAACAATTTCAGTAGATTTGCTATAGCCAGTACTGAAAATTCTGCACTCACAAGTAGAAGCTCCCAAGTAGAAGACTTTGTAATTTCATCCCTGAAATTACGGAGTGTGCTCATGGCAGCATGTCCCTCAACACCACAAAAATCAAGTGGAAAACTAGTGAAGCTTAAGCTACAGATAGATGGCAAAGCTGAACAAGTCACTGAATCAGATCAGTCCTTTGGTTGTACAAAGATTACTGGTTCGATGGCCTTTGAGAGACCACAGTTATTGTTGTGATACTTTTTAAATGGAGGGCTTTCTCCAGGACCCAATGGGTAGTTACATTCCTTGTATGGAACAAATTACTGCAATCTAAGAATAAAGAACTTAATCCTGCTCCCAATGAGGTCAGTACTAAAGAATCGCTTCAAACATGACTCCACAGTGTGGAAATGTTATTTCACAAATGGGGACTGACTTCACTCTTACATGTGTGGTTTTCTAAAGATTCATGGATTTAGGGCTATAATATGTCTTTAGTTCATTACAAATGTTCACCAGAATGTATTTATTAAAATTCTGGCCAATGTATTCACTCAATGTCAGTATCTTATTTTATGCTTATGTTATGCTTTTTTTCAAGAGATGCTACTGTTTTTAAAGGATTGCCCCTGTGTCCTGACAATAAATTTATAAAGTATGAAAAAATTACTGTCCTTGAGGCTAAGACACAGTTCTACAGTGGGAAGAAAAGAACAAAAAAAAGGTGTGAGGTTTAGGCCACCATATGGTGAGCAGTTTTGCATTCTGTGCAGGGGCACTCCTTAACTCCATACCAGTGGCAGTTTACAAGACAGATAATCAATAATAATCAGGCTTGGGAGCACTGAATTGAAGAGTTTCAAAAATTGCTCCACCCTGGGCAGCATAACGCATACACACTCCCAAGTTTTTGGTGTAGTTCCAGTTATTATAAGCAAATGAGTCAATAAATACTACATGGCAAAACAAACTGGCAAAATACCATGTAGAGTACGATAGTGAAAGTGTTACCGAGCCTACTAGAAGAGAATGTACTAAATAATGCTCTAACAACTTTTGAATGCCATTTTGTACCCATGTGAAACTTGTCAGTCAGCATTTAACCTCAAATATGCAATGGAGGTGTTGTCCAGAAGATTAGACAGTTGGAAGTGACAGTAATCCATCTGCAATCACTAAAATAGAACTCAACACAAAGGAATTGTTTTGAAAAGCTCCTCCTAAATTATGGTCATAACCCCAGTGGTCAGACAGATGGTTTGGTGTAGTTAGGCCAGGAAAACCGCCAGCAGTGTTTTCATAAAATAAATCCTAATGTGTCTTCAAAGAGAACTGTGTCAATTTTGGCAGATGGGCAACTGGGAGTCTTAGAGTTTCTTTACATTTTATTTTACTATCTCAGGAATGACTTTATTTTCCATGGCAGAATTAATGTTTACTCAAATCAATGATCTTGGATGTTTTTATTAATCTTCACAAACTCAGATGAGCACTGTGAATTATGCATAACATTTCAAGTCTCCTGCGCTACAATGTCATGGCACTGAGTCATTTATGAATAATCCCATTGTGTGTAGTAGTTTGAGTTCCTCTCTATTATTTTTTGCATTTTGCCACAGCCATTCATGTCCATCACTCCACATATTTTTCCATGGATAAAACCTCCTAGTTTGCAGGGTAAGATAGCTGAAGATATTTGAGCTGTACATGTTGGGTGTTGGGCAAGAAAAAAACACAGCCTCAGTGAGTCATGTTTTCTCAGAGACAAAAAAATACTCTAGTAAAATGGGAATTACATAGAGATATACATAATTTGCCTAAAAAAGTGAGAAAATATTTTCTTTAGATTGAAAAAAAAAATTAGCCCCCACAAGAATTGACATTTCAGTCATTGGCAGAATGTGCCAAGGCAAAGTGCACCCATTATTCTTGTTCTGTAGATTTCAAAATTATCTGTGCATTTGGAAAAAACACTTAACATTTCAGACTCTTAACAGTGCCAGGTTTTATACATGAAACTTCCTTCTTGTATTGCAGGTTGTCTTTGTTAGCTGGTGTAAAAGCTTCTGGGACTGTGGACTTGTGGCACTGGATGATGTATCATTGAGCCTGGGAAGCTGCCAGGCTGCTGGTAAGACCATGTGTATTTGTCATCCAACAGCTGCTATCCTTTTGAGAAGAGTTCATACACCTTCATTTTCCAAGCCTATCCTACAGCTGACTTCATCCTATTGTGGTTTCTTGTCTTTTCTTTTTTTCCAATAAGTATTGCATAAATCCTGTTTTTGCAAAGTAGCAAACATCCAGGAAGGTCCAGTTTTTGCTCACAGGGGTACCAGATAACTCCTAATAAATTTCAGTGACTCCAGAGTGGCTGTATATAGATGAAAGGTCCTTTGAGGGCATTAAAATAAACCCACAGTTCAGCTGAGTGAAAAGTAGTTTTCAAATGGTCTTTAAGAAGCCAGAAATGGACCCTGTGTTTTTCAAAACACAGCATAATTTTTTTTTTTAAGGAAGAAATACAGTTGTGCAAGGTCAAGACACAGCCTCACCTGAGCTGCAGTCCTTTGATGAAGACAGAGAAAAGCAGTCCAAGACTCCCACTGTAGTGGGAGAAACAGAATGGTTTTCAGCAAAATTTTACCCTCTGACATGCACAGGCCAACCTCGCTGAACTCACCAAGCTCCCCCTTTTGTGGCTTTGTGAGGTTTGACAATACAACAATTGTATTCTGATTTTTAAAACTGTTCTCATGAGGCAGGCACAACCTACAATCCCGTTCTTCTCTGGAATAAAGCCATGTCTTTGCAATGGTCCTAATAGCTTTTTAATGACCTCTCTTGATTGGATTTTATGCATTCAGGCTGACAAACAGAGAGAAGTCACACATACAAAACAAGATGCCATTTTTCTAAACTATTTCCAACAGTTGCTTTGCTGTAATTTTTAAGTAATTGAAAAAGGAACCAAAGGTGCAGACCTGGTATCTGGGTGTATAGTCATGCCATGGCTTGTCTCTGATGGCAGCAAAATAAATTCCTGAAAAATGCCCCAGAGGTATCAAGGCTTCCTCCTCTTCAAAAGGTGTAGGCAGCTCAAAATGTCTACTTCTGAATGACAAATTAAGATTACCTGACAGAAGCTTCCTGGCATGCACCTGAATTATATCACATTTTGTATGATCTAATAGAATTGAAATAATGAAAATACTCCAGTAATTGCAGCTCTATGGTACGTAATAGGCTGCAGTAGAGTCTGGTGCCAAAGGAACAGAGGAGAGCTAAATGTGGCATTGATTTCAGTTCACAGAAACTCCAGTCTTTGACAATGCTTATTTATTATGCATGTTATACATGCTGGGACTTATTAACCTGCTTGGGGTGCCAAAACAGTAAAGAAAATTACACTGGTAATGCTGTAACTGTTATAAAATCATAGAATTGCTAAGGTTAGAAAAGACCTCTAAAGCCATTGAATCCAACTATTAAAACCAAAAGACCTCATAAGATCATCTAGTCCAAAACACTATTGTGAAGACTAATAAACTGTTTTAAAGAATCCTAGGACTAGTGAATCCTAATTACTGAGCTAGACTAGGGCACAGATTTTCCCAAAGATATGAAGAGAATTAAATTCAATTTTATACAACAGTTTGAAGGTAGCTTGTATAAGGTTGTGACTATTGTAAGCATTGCCAGGTAGCTGTAATTGGTGTCAGCAGGTAAGGAAATGAATACATTACTTGTGTAATCTCTCCATATATCAGTCTAACGTATTTGAAGTTTTAAACTATATCCTTTCCTTACAGGTTTGTTGCTTCCCACTCCTGGAGAATGCACTTTTGAAAAAGATGAGTGTGTGTTTACCCAGAAGAAGAGAGGTCGTGGGAGCTGGCACAGGAAGAGGGGTCCAACTCCCACTTCTTACACTGGACCAAAAGGAGACCACACTACTGGGGTAGGTGAGTTAAATTCCACATTGAACTTTCAGAACAGAGTTTGGCAGTTAATAAAAAGTATTAATTAAATATTTTAAATCATAACCCAGAAGATAGAGAAAGCTTTTGCTCTTCTATTCAGAAAAGTTACTAATCAAACTAAATAAGCACATTACACAGGGAACTCATGAGCGGTTTTGAGAATATGACATTTAATCTGAATTATCTCTAGGCCATGTGGATAATTTGGTTGTCACGTCCCAAAGTAGCCTTTTCCTTAGGAGATAAAAGAAGAGGATGACTGTCCAGATCTCACAGAAAAAGCTCCTTCCAAACTCCCAGTTTACGTGAATATTCCCTGAAACTGACTTTAGACCTATTTTCAGTTTATGTGGATCATTAAGTAGTCTGAGAAGTGAGGCTGATAGCTTGACTTTAAAACTGAGAGCCTTTTAAGCCTAGTCTGTGAATGGTTATTCCTTAGTTCATTTCTTAACAGCAAGCTATGCAAGGAGTTGGGATTCTTCTGTATGAACCCCTTTGGGTCCAAACTTAAAAGAAAACATGAAGAATAAAAGAGATCCCACAAGCCTTTGTTTTGAAAATGTTCTCCACAAGCTCACTAGTGCAAGTTCAAGTATTTAGGACCCCCATTAGCACGAAGGCACAGAAAACTGCATCACCACCAACCACAGCCTAAAGCATACCCTCAGATGTACTTTCAGCTGTCTCAGAATTCCAATGAATCAATCTCTATCAGAATGCAATTCCTGGTGTAACAGCAGCTGTAGTATATTATTCCTTTGTATTCTTTTCATCACAAGTCCTGGGGAGATGAGATTGCTTTTAGAGGGAGTGGGAATTCCCAAGGATCAGTTAGACAGGCAGAATGCTGAGAGCAGCAACAGCAGCCAATGGATACTTGAGAGTATCTTGTGGTACTCAAGAGTCCTGTTTTCTGTGCAAACTCCTAATGAAGACATTCCCTCTCAGCCAGGTTGTAGTTTGGTGGTGAGCAGCAGTCAAGAGAGAAGGTGAAAAGGAACATTATCTACAGCTGTAGATCCGTAATTCATACAGTGTATTGGAGAATTCCCAAGCTGGTTTGTACCAAACCTAATGCAATCAATTTTAAATATTTTGTTGTTCACTATGCATAGAAGTACCATCAGTTAAAAATCAAAACCTAAAGCTCATATTACAGCATAATAAAATAACTTGCCTTTTTCTCTAAAGACTGAATCATACTATAAACTTGTTATAAAGACTAGATCATCTCTTGGCTTTATGAATTCAAACCCCGCATTATTACAGTGCACCATTATTACAGTATCTCAAATATTACAGTTCACAAATGCAGAAAGTCTGTGTATCATTAACAAAATAGTTTCAATCACAGTTTTTTTTTTTAATAAAATGAGTATATTGAGCATAATGAACATTCCAATGTAATGTATCCTACTTTGCTAATATTTACTCATATCTTTTAAAGGATACTACATGTATATAGAGGCATCTAACATGGTGTATGGACAGAGAGCATACCTAGTTTCAAGATCACTAAGAGGAACATCTGGAAAACAGTGCCTGAGATTTTTCTATCATATGTATGGAGCTGGGACTGGATTATTAAGTGTTTATCTAAAAAAGGAAGGGGATGATGAAGAGATACCTTTGTGGAGGAGGACAGGGGAACAAAGCATCTCTTGGCTAAGGGGACTGATAGAATATGAAAGTGATACAAATTACCAGGTAAGGAAAAAAACCAAGAAGCAGTCAAACTGGAATATTGAAATGAAGTATGTACCATAATCCAAGTTTTGTATTGTTTAAAAAAAAAATTACAATAAAATGTTTAAATGTAGGTGGCATTGAATGGATACCTGAAGAACATGAAATAATGTAATTTTTTACAAATGAAGTTAGGGAGGGATTTATTAAAGACATGAATAAGTTGCAAGTAGGAAAATAGTTATGAATTCAAATGTATTTAAATGTTTTTAAATGCTATTTTAAAGTACTTCAATTTAAATGCTATCATTTTTTGTCAGTAGTGGTAGGGCTTTTTCAATTTCTTTTCCTTCAGTTGTCTGTAGCCCTGTCCAGATTTGACACAGCTACGAGCTGTGATGAAATGGCAGCTTCTTGTAGGATGATCTTTCTAAGGGGGTACCAAGGAGAAGGAATGATCCAAAGACAGAGGTCTGTCTAAGGAGAAGGGAAAACGAAAGGGAGAGGAAAGGAGAGGGGAAGGGAGGGCAGAGGAGGGGGTAAAGGGCCACCATTTGGATTAATGAAAATTTGTGTCTTACTTTACAGATTATTTTTGAGGCAATCCGTGGTGTGTCAATAAGAAGTGACACTGCTATTGATGATATTCTGTTCCAGGCAGGACCTTGTTTGGGTAAGTTTCAAGATACTTTGTAAGAGATATCTGAAATTCATAGTGCTTGTTTGTGGGTAAGTGATATTTCCCTTGAGTCTCCATTTGAATTTATTATTCTGGGTTAGTGCAGAACTTTTACCCTCTAATAGGATGTGAGATCATCCTCAGAATCTCAACTAGTCACTAGTGGCTGTAAACTTTTTAAAAACCACATGACAATACCATTTAAATCCAGCATGCTAATTAAATTCTGCTGTAAGTATTCTTATGTATGACAAAAATAAAAATAATTACAGTATTTCTTCATTCTTTGTATTTCAGAAGTGGAAGAAATTCAGTTCTCATCAGGCTATCCAGACAGCTTAAATGAAATTGAGTATTAAATACAGTCTGTTGAAAGGAATGAAGCACATTGAAGAATTGTATGTTAGAAACTACATGAACTGCCTGTTTTAAAATATGATTTAAGTAAATACTGGACTGGTTTGAATACACACCAATACATAGGAAGAAGTTGGAGTACTCATGTTCCTTGCCTTTTCAATGAAGTTATTGACTCAGGGCTTGTTAGACCATAATTTTTTGATACTATTTCCTCATCTGCATGCGGTATCAGTTATTACTGATTCAAGGCTTCCCATTTTGCACAGATCATTCATTTTTAATTTTTTTAACTTTTCTGGTATATAAGTAAAAAGAGGAAATTCAAGTTGCACAATTGAAGTCCAATATTGTGTTATCTTAAATCTGCATTCAGTGAATGTTTTGTGTTGGGGATAGAATGGATTTTTTGTAAGAAAATTATAAATGCTTTGAAATAACAAAGAAAATAGTGTTAGCTA
Source organism: Setophaga petechia (assembly GCA_024362935.1). Lineage (NCBI taxonomy): Eukaryota > Metazoa > Chordata > Aves > Passeriformes > Parulidae > Setophaga > Setophaga petechia. The sequence continues at coordinate 38,153,079 of JANCRA010000004.1, forward strand.
CTAGTATTATCCTACAGGTTAAGTGCAATTATTCTCAATGACAAATCTCTCTGGGAAACTTAATACTCTGCTGGCAATTTTTTGTGATAGTGTATTATTTTACTATAACAAATATATTTGTCAATAACAAACTCACTTCTAGTGTTCAGTATAATTCAGCATAAGATGCTGGCCTGTGGAATTATATGAAATGAAACACTTTAAAGCTATAGGTTTTCTGGGATGAGAGTCTTGTTGGTTTTGGATTTTTTTTTTTTTATTAAATAAGTTTGTACACTCACAGAGAATGCACTTACACTTTGCCCAACCACAGATGTCTTGCATTTATATTAATAGGAAATTGAATTCACAGCTTGTTATTTTTTAAGGTTTTATATATGTATGTAAGGTTTTTTTTAAATTTACTATAACTTCCTAATAAAATGAAATTTGAGTATCATCTTATTGCTCTGCTCTATATTTTGTACTAATCAGTGTAAGGAGAAAGAACTGAACCTAATAAAGTAACCTGAATTCATTATTTTGAACGTGAAGAGAATGAAATGTGTGGATCACATCACCTAAGAAGGCTAACAAAAAGTAATCTGAACTGCTGCAGGAAGTTAGGTACTGAGTGGTAGAAATTATTCTTACAGCCACCATATCCTGGTCCTTTCAGAACGAAAAATATGCTTTTCCTAACAGCCTATAAGGACCAACAGCACCTGGGATGATCTAGGCCCTTGCATCTTTTGTAAATTTTCATTTTGATGGCAGAACAATTGAAAAGAATGTTCAATGTAATACGTTCAATAATTGTGCATTTATTTAACCACACAGATTGAAGCCATTTTTCGTTTCCTAGAGACTGAGGAAGCGTCAAAGGAATTGATATCTTTTCTGCCTCTCCTAGGTACCTACAGTCTCCCTAGTCAGCTGCTTATGAACATGTCACTCTTGCTATTATTCAAAAATGAATGCAAACAGAAATAATGGACTGTTTCGTATGCATCAACACAATTTTACAGTTGTTCTGTAAAGTGCATGTTTTGTTATCAATATTCAGCTCAAATTATCTACGCAGAAAACAAGTGAAGATGAAGTGGTTCAGATAATCAGACTTGGTGGTTCTCTGTATGTAAATGAAATGAAGCATGAAGTACAACTGTTAGGCTCCATCTCTAAAGATTTACATAACTCTGCCTCACTCCATCAAAGTAATCAGATTTAGGCTGATAAAATAAAAGCCTAAATGAAGGACTCTAACCTGTTCTCCACTGAGTGATTTCTAGGGACCTCAGTGCTACAGTCATTTTATCAGTATTTCTGAAGGAAATACTTATCCACAAGGTGTGAGGCATTGTCCTGATGAGGGGAGGGGGAGAGGGGGGGAGGCAAAAAAAGGTGGGGAAAAAAACTCACCCAAAAAACCAAACCAAAGAAACACCTAAGTTCTTCCTTAAGTAGGGAACATCACCTTTTCAATCATTTTTTGGCAGGAATTAAAGTACAGAGGGAAAATTTGAAAGGCGGCTTTCATTTACTTCAGTGTCATATGAATATCAGTTCATAGAATAGGAAATTCAGAGACTAGTGAAAGAATGGCTACAAAACATTTGAAAACTGGGTATGGTGCATTAAGATTTCTCCACTAGCAAACTTCAGTTTTATGGTGGGATAAAAAAAATATTCTATCAGCTCTGTCCAAATGGGAAACTCCTCATGCAATTAATTTCTGGCCTGGAGCCATATTTATCTACTATTTTTTCTTTTCTTTACTGCTGCAGTAGCTGTACTAGTACCACACTGGGGCAAAGAATAGTTCTTTTGAGACTTGCCATACCAGGCCTGTTTAATGTCTGAAAATTCTTCAAAAGCTAGTGAAGACCTTACAAGTAATTGGTTTGATCCCAGTTGTGTCGCAATCTGTAAAATGGAAATAAAAAAACCTTGAAAAGCAGCTAAATGCCCCAAGCGGTAATGGGCTTGTATTTGATTGCTGTAACTGTAGCTTTGTCTTGGACTGAAGCCCAACTTGTCCTGAGATCAGTGTAAAGCCCTTTTATTGTCTCCCTGTTCAATGCCATCCTTATTTTAATATTGATTTTATTTTTTAAAGTCAGTCCAATTGATTTTCATTTTATCATTATCCTTAATAATTTCCAAAAAGAGGGGCCAATTCAGATCTGATTTACACCAACAGAAATCCAAAATAACAACTGTTATAAAATGTCACTGTTATTCTGCCTTTGTAAAGTAAATGAAATGGTATCCTGACTATGGTGTCACACCAAAATAAACCTAATACAAACTTCACAATAATGAATATTAACAAAGACATCTCAAGCCAAGCACTAAAAGAGCTGGCATTTTGTCCACCTGGATGCAAGCAGCGCTTTCCAGTGTGACTGCCCTTACTCAGGAGACGCAAAGGAGCAGTGGTGTAGGGCAAAGCCTGGAGAGAGCATGCTCCTCTGGCAGTGTGACAGACACGCTGAGTCCTGTTCCCTCTCTCATGTTTTGAGAGAGAAAACCTGACTCTGCTCCTACCTCAAAGAAGACGAGTTGTCTGTTGTGATGCATTCCCCGGCCACACTCCTGGGTCTGGGCCACTCAGGAGCACTCCTGAGGCCTCAGCCTCGATTCCTGACTCCTGGGTTCACCCTTGAGCTGTGTCCCAGAAATACCCGGGAACAACTTCTTGTCTGACAGCCAGTCTTGGAATATTATTTACCTGAACCATTAGCCTGAATCATGGAATCACAGAATTTTTAGGGTTGGAAGGGAGCCCTGGACATGATCTATTCCAACCCGCCCTGCCACGGCAGGCTCATCTATAGCAAGTGACACACGAATGTGTCCAAGTGGGGCTTGAATGCCTCCAAAGAGGGAGATTCAACAACCTCCAGAGAAAGGCTGTTACAGTGCTCTGCCACCCTCAATGTAAAGAAATTCTTCTCATGTTGAGGAAAGCTCTTGAGCTTTACTTTATGGCCATTGCTCCTCATCCTGTCGCAGGACGCCACTGAAAAGAGTCCAGCAACCTCCACCTTTGAGACAGCTGTATGCATCAATGAGACTCCCTCTCAGTCTTCTCCAAACTAAACACGCCCAGCTGCTCATAACGCCGTAAACGAACGCAGGGAACGCGGCGGTGACCGGCCTGCACGGACAGCGGAACGGGGGGGCTGGACAGCGGAACGGGGGGGCTGGACAGCGGAACGCGGGGCTCGGCACCGCTCCAACCCGGCCCCCGCAGGGCGCCGCGCCGCGGCCGCCCCAACAACAAGGGCCGCAACGCCCCGCCCCGCCAGCCAATGGGCGCCGGCGCTCCCGGCCAATGAGGAGCTTTAGGGCGGCTGAGTCCCGCGCCCCCCGGGCAACCGGGCAGAGCGCGCGGCGCGGGATCGACCCTAAGGGGAAAGGAGGGGCGGCCTGGAGGGGAAACATGTGCGGCGGCGCGGGAAAAGGGGAAAGCAGAGTGAGTCCAAGTCCCCCTTCCTACTGGGCTCCATCGTCAGGATCTTCATGAAGAACTGCCTGTAAGTGAGCGGGGGGCGTTTCTTGCCCCTTGAGCGGCCGCGGCCCGCTCCTTCCGCCCCGCGGTAGAGGGGCCGAAGCAGCGCAGCGCGGTCGCGCGGGTACTGAGGGCTGGCGGAGGGGGTGCGGAAAGCGATGTTCCCGGGAAGGTGGTGTCTTACTCGGCGTGGGGCGATGGGAGACACTGTTGTGTGGGTTACGAGTCCCAGGGGTTGTCAGCACAGCGTCGCTTCTCTGGCAGCGTGTTCCCCGGTGCTGGGCAGCCTTGCCGAGAGACGATGGCTCCTGTCGGCCGTGCAGCCTCTGCGTGCTCTTCGTCTCTGAGGCAGGTGGCTTCCAAGCAGTGGAGAAGGGGAGACTGCAGAAAATGCTCGTAGGGCAGTGGCGATAGGCCTTGAGACCCATTAGGATGAAGTGTGTGTGGTCTTGGCCGTGTTTTTTCCACCTGCTGTGTACTGCGAATAGCATGGTTTTTGGGCATATTTGGACCAGCAGAAGTCGTCGGACCATTTTCTTACGGCTCCATCCTAGCCTTGAAAATCTTCAGTAGTGTAGTGCATGAATCACGTATTAGGTGTTAATTGAATCCTCAGAGATAGTAGTTAAATCCTCTTTAAGGGCTCTTATACCTTATCTTCCACAAGTATATGGTTTATAATATTGCCTTACCATTATCTACTTTGTACTCCTCCTTTTGTGGTAGTATTTCAGCTCTCTGTGTTTGGCGCAGTTCAGGAATAGGAAATTTTTCAAATGATTCTTTATAAATTTAGGGTGTTAACTTGATGCGAGTTTGCATGGGTGAGTTTGGGCTCTTCCCATAGTTACTATTGCCGTAGGCATTCTGGATGCACATGGTGAAAGATGTCTAATGCAGTTAGAAAAAAACCCCGAACACTGAGGATGATTTGATATGAGTTGAACTCCAGAAAGCTACTGCATTATCTGTTTTCTGTCTTGTTTTTGATGCATAAAATAAAATGAGACCCTGGTAAGTTTATTTAAAAAGTTATCATTCTATTGCTGGATTTTATTCTGCACAGTCACTGATTTTAAAGAAAGTTCTGAGTACTCTGGTTGGTGCGAATGTCTTTCATGGTGTTTCACTGAAATGTTAGTTTTCACTCTCGTGACTTTCTTACCAAATGGTATTTCGCAATTGAGACTAAAGGAGGTAATTATATCTGTTTAATAAAGTAATGAAATTATTCTAAGCAAGTTCCTTTTGTTTTTAAAGGTAATATAATGTTCTGAGATTCAAAAACTTTCTGTGCTTTCCAGGACATACACTGTCTGTGAAGTACATCCAGGGCCTAACCTCAGTGTGGTTGTAGGTGCTAATGGCACAGGCAAGTCAAGTATTTTTTGTGCCATCTGCCTGGGACTGGCTGGAAAACCTGCTTTCTTAGGGCGAGCTGATAAGGTAATTATGAGCTTTTGTAATTTTCATAGTTAATCGGAATGTCATTCAGTGTGCTGTCTAGCAGTGGATGGAGGAAAGACTCTCTTCCTTGATTTACTTTACTTTTATAAAAACTGAGACATCTGATTTGAAGAGTAACCTGGTCCAGAGACAAAGGGGAGTTATTTTAATTAACTACTAGCTGTCTTGTATAAATTATGAAATGAAAACACCTAAATTTTAGGGCAGTCTGAGTTGACTAGAGATTTTATTTGAAGATGACTGAGCATCCACAGTGGGGTAGAAAAATGCCACTTAATGGCCTAAACATTTGATAAGAAGTACCAGCTAAAGGAGGAATAGACAAAGTCTAAAATAAATTCCAAAATACGTAGTACCCCTAAAAATAACATACTTATGTGTCTTGAAAATTCAGCTGAAAGCATAGAGGCACTGACCTTTGATTTAAGTGGAATTTGGATTGCTCTACTGTATTTTCACTTTTTACTATCAAGATAAGTATTGACGCTGTAGTAGGAAGGTAATATCATGACATTTTCAAATTTTTGCACTAGCTTTCTTGGATATTCTCGTTAGATGCAATTTCTCTGAGCAGGTTTGGAGCAATGAATCTGGGTGCCTGAATGCTTGCTCTTGAAGCTGCTCAGTCCTAAACAAATGGGAACATGGGAATTGACTGCATGGCAATATTGTGTGTTGGTGTTTCTGTTTAATTCTCATGATGTATTTGCATACTATTAGAATTGTCAGTTCTAGTACAGGTACTCAGCACTGTCTTTTCACTTGTCTTTGTTCCCCAAATTCACGAGAACTTCTTCCTGTCTGTGGATCTGCTGATTATAATTTGTTCTGTTTTGGAGGCTTAAGTTGATCAGAAATTGTGTGGAGGAAGTTCTAATGCTGATAGTGGAGGGTAGTAGTGTCTTCCTTTATTTTTAGTTAGTGCTTTGTTTTGCTTTTAATTGTGAGTTTTCAATAAACTACATTGTTAAGTAGCTCCATTACACAAATGTGTATTCTTGTAAGATAATACATTTTATTTTGCAATAACAACTTGTAAATTAATTTTGTAGGTTGGTCTGTTTGTGATGCAGGGGTGCATGAAAGGCATAGTGGAAATTGAACAGTAAGTAGTAAAACTCTTTCTTCATGTGCTTTTAGTAGGATCATTTCCCCACAGTCATTCACAAACTTGTGAGGAAAAAATTTATTGTGCAGAGCTTTGCCCCTAAGCTTCATTTGTCCTTTTTTAATTCCCGCAGGCTTCGGAACATAAAGTTATATAATTATCACACAAGAAATAAGCAGTGATGGATACTCTTGATCTTGCTTTCTGAAGCATTTCACCTTGTCTTGATGTACAAAAAATGCATAGAAAAAGATAGTTCTGTATGGTGTGTTTTCCTTTTGATTACATTTAAGGTTCTGATGATTTTGTCACTCCTGCCATCACTATGTGGTCGTTGGAATTCTTTTCATTAAAGAAAAAAGACAAAAGAGTAAGTTTTAAGACAGATTCATCTGTCTTCACTTTCTTATACCGATAGTGCTGGTAGGAGGGGCTTGCCTACATTCTCACTGAAAACATCACATACGGATAGAAAATAAGTAAAAGGAAAGATCTCACTAATGCCATGTAATGCAGTCTTGCAGGTAAACTGTCACAAAACAGAGCAACTGGAAATCTTTTGGACTTAAAATTCCATTAGTAGCTTATGCATAGGGCAATACTACATGGATCTTTTTTTGTGGATGCTATGGCATAGGTGATTTTAATAAGCCTTAGCCTAGTCTGTTGGCCTGGACGAAACAGAAAATAGAGATAGTCAACTGATTCATAGCCTGTGTTAATTGCATAACAATTGGCCACTCTGATCAGAATTTTAGAGAAAATTTATTTTCTTTTAAAAGAAAATTTTATTGAGGCAAAAAAAACCAACTGCAGCAGGCCTTGAAAAAAATTTTGTCTGTCCATTTTGGTTATTGTGGGAATGATCAAGTAAGACCTTCTTTAGTGTTTGACCAGGCAAGATGTATTCAGGAGATAGGATGTCTTTCAGGTAGATGGTGTGGTTGTTTTAACATAAATGTATTCTAATGTTATTTGAAATTCTGGAGAGAATCTTGCAATGTGTGAAGATTTAGCATTTCATAGCTCATTAGACCTAGCATGTCATGGTTGCAGTGTAGTTGAGTCCCTTGTCTGATTGGTAGAAAACGTTTAAATACAGCATGTAGGATGGGAGACGCAGCAGAAGATTGCTTTTTTGACAGGAACTAAAAATTGAAGTTCTGTAGGCTTGTGTTGCCTGTGTTGAATTTGGCGCTTGAAATGTAGCTAAACCCAAGTGATGATAGTAAAATGATGTTATTTTAATGAAAGGAAGGAGCATGGCTTTGTAGGTCTTTGGAACAAAGCCTCATAAATTAAAATGAGATGACACAGGAAGTAGTAGTTCAGTAATCAAGAAATAGGATCATATCCCTATGGTGCTTAGTCCAAACACCAGCAGCAGATGTGTACTCACTTCCGCATTGAACTTCATTCTTAAATGTCCTGAGGTACGTGGTCACTCTGCAAGTCTATATTCCCCATCCTTAAGAGTGTGCTTAACAGGCACTAGGCCATTTTTAAATCAAAATTGTAAACCAAATTCCAGGAGTTTGACTTAGTAGTTATTGCTGCATCTTGACCAGACTAAATTTTTGAAAATAGATGTGGAGCTAGAAAATGAAATGAAAACTAATGTATCTTCTGTGGTTTTTAAAAGCAGAAAATGAAAATAAGTATTTTTCTTAGTGTTTTCTAAGTGTTGTATGCTATTTTTTTCTCTAATTGACTCTATATACACAGCTTACTGATGTATTTCTGTGTACTGATACTTAAAGATGTACTGTACCTCCTTCACACCAATTTTAAAACTTATTATAGTCACACAGATTATACTTTTATAGAAACTGGTCATATTTGTAACAACTTTAAAGTATTTCATACATTCAGCATGAGCACCTCATTTATGTAATAACTTCTGAGTTAAGATTTGCAGATATTCTGGATGTTTCCTATGTGAGTTTAGTTCATCACTGAAGTACTGGATGTTTTCTGAATCATGGAAATAGGAATCTGATGCTACTGTCCAGTTAATTTAGATTAAATATTTAGCTATCTATAAATTTTAACAATACTTTGACACTGGGTAACCTTTAAAGGTCAACATTTTTCAGATGTTCTGGGAAGTGTAAACACTTCTTTCTATTAATCAGGTTTAAGTCACCAGAAAATATTCTTATCACATGTGAGATTTATGTGATGAACAACACATCAGTGTGGTTTATCAATAGAAAACCAGCAACCCTGAAAACAGTAGAAGAACAAATTGCAGCCTTAAACATCCAGGTGGACAATTTGTGCCAGTTTCTTCCTCAGATAGGAATCAATTTTGAAAGACAGTGGGTGCAAATGGAGTGCTGTGGTTTGAGAGGATTTTGTTGCTGGTTAGCTTTAGCAGCACGTTGCCTAGTTCAGTGGGACAGCGCAAAGAACAAGAGGGTTGAGGCAGCCATGCTGGTGTGATGGTAAAAGAAAAGAGGAGCTGTGTGACCTTTAAAGCTCACAGGTTGGACAATTTTGTACCTGTTGACTCTGAAAGGAAAGATGCTAATGTTCCCTGTCTTCGTGTTCAAGTAGCAGCTTTTGCTAATACAGCCTTTCTGGTAATGCCAGCAGTTTGTTTAGCATAGAGCTGAAAGATGTATAGGATTGATTTATGTAAGAGTAAAATCATCCTAATGGAAAGTAAGTCTTAAAGGAGAGAGATTAAAGAATACTACTGGCAGTTTCTGTATTTGAATGCATGTTCAAGCAGGTCAGGATTCATGTGTAGAAAGCTAAGTTGCCTCACACTGCACCCTAAAGTTGTGACAGGTTCCTTCCCAGTTCATGTGGATCATCAGGAATGATAGTGAAAGGAAACCTTATCAGAGCCTAGCCATGGGGTTTTTGTTGAATTCAAGAGGAGATGCAGAAGATCATTAAAGTTTAGAATTCTAATACTGCAGAAATAAAAATATGCCAGGTGACGTATCATTCACTTTCACCTATGTGCAGTATTTGTTTGGAACTTCCAGCATACTCTGGTAAAACACCTTTGTGTTTAAAATAACTTTTTCTCTTTAGTACAGTGAGGTCAGTCAATATTACAGTGTTGATAGTTCTGTTTATTTGTTCTCTCCCACTGTATCAACAGCAAGCACACTTCTTGCATCAGTCTCAGTTTTGAGCAACTCTGCTCAACAGAGTATTTCAACAGAAAAACTTCCGATAGCCTTGTCTGCCAGCTTTAATAATAACTTCCACGTGACTTGACTTTTGGTCATAGTATTTATACTGCAAAAGATTTATACTGCAAGGCTGCTTCAGCATCCTAAGAACAAATTTCTGGAAGGCTTGATGGCTACTCCATGAGTTGGTCATTAACTAGGGCAGAGTTATTTAGCATAGAATAAATTCAGTATTACTGAATTGCGCTGTTCTACCTAATCCTATATTTTTTATAACTTTTAAAAATTTTGTAGGACAAAGTTGGAGAATTTGCAAAATTGAGTAAGACTGAGTTGCTTGAGGCCACTGAAAAGTCCATCGGTTCTCCAGAAATGTACCAGTTTCATTGCGAACTGAAAAAATTCAGAGAAAAGGAAAGAGAACTAGAGGTAAATATGTTCTTTAGACAGGAGTGAATGTAGGAAAAGTGAAATAAATTTTACCCTGACATGTAACAGGGTAAAATTTAGATTAGAAATTACTTATCACAAAGTCTGTGATAAGTTGATTTTACCAAATAATGCTCATCTTCTCTCAGGTCTTATTGACTCTGACACTCACATGCTTGTAAATACGAAGATGTGTGCAAATGGTCCAGACCCAAAAGATGAGGAATGCCTGTTGTCAAGTTCTCCTTTCTTTGGGATTTTTGACTGGCAACAACTTTCCTAGACAAATATTTTATGTCTTCTGTAAGTCATTGGCTTATGAATTAAAGCATGGTGCTTTGCTTTAGTGTTGCTCACTTCCTGGAAAAGGAAGAGACAGACAAAAAGGAAAAGGACCTGTGTTCTGGGAACAATGTCTGTCCTTAGCCATACAGGCCATTCTTTTAATCCTTTGTTCTCCTGTTCCTATCGTTTTGGATGGTTCCCCTCCAGTTACTGCTGTACTAAAAGGTCTCCTCTCCTGTTAAATTTCCGCTTTAATGTACAGGTGAGATATAGACTATTTTCTGGGAACTGTTTGGATACTGTAAAACCTGAAATTATATATTACAGAACTTGTGCAGAGAAAAAAACCCCTCATTGGAGAAAATGAAGCAGAGGGTTGAACAGTACAAGCAAGATGTTAAAAGATATCATGAATGCAGGCGCCATGTAGACTTAATAGAGATGCTTGAGAGGAAAAGGCTGTGGGTGGTAAGTTTAATTTCCAGTGTCTTTCTCACTTAACCTGTGTTCTCTAAGACTGTGAAGTTAGAAATAGGCCAAAAGTTGCTTTAGAAGAAGTGTGACTGGAGTAATATGAGTATCATTGCTTAGTGCAAGCAGGCCAGTTCTTGAAATTCTGTTCTTGGTCTAACTGTGATGTTTGCTTACATACTAACTGCATGGGTTGATTCAAGAAGTAGTTCAGCCACTACCTGCATAGTTAGGAAAGCCAGTAGCTCAGGCCAAGAGCAGTACTCCTTTTATTCTGTGCAGAGGCAACTGGTTTAAGCTCTAGACAGCTCTGCTTGCTTCTTCACCTGTAACTTTTTAATGGGTTTTTTTGTTAAAATTTTTAGTGGTTATGTTCCTCTTAATTTATTAGTTGAAGTTTAGTGTGCATGACAGACATGTCACTGAATTTAAGTTGCCAATCTCAAAAATATTAGCATTTGAGCAGAAAAATATTTAAACACATTTGAAAGACCCTAGAGTAAAGAGCTGGTCATTTACACAAATCGAAGTAAGGATTTCTGAGGAGCACTTTAATACTTCCTTAGTTTAGGGTTAAATAATCAGTCAGATTAAATGATTCTAAACAGCTCAAACTGATGGACATTTCAGTTTACTTAAACAATATGTTGTTTACCTTGTTTGCAAGCTTAGAGTTAGTTATATTATATGTAAGTATAGAGTTAATGAAATGCAGATATAGAACTTCCAGAAAACTTGATTTACTGCTTGTGAAGGATGCAGAAAACTTACTTTTGCAATTTTGCATATAACGAAGCCTCACATGGCTATGCAAAGAGCATTGTGGCCTTTGCTTCTTGAGCAACTGGGAATCCCATCACCGCCTGTGGCAGACATCTTTTTATGAAAATCCTTTCTTAGGATTTTTTCCCTTTGGAGAAGCTGAGAGGCCTCAGAGACAAAATGTAAACAGTGGTTATCTGCTGCTGTGGAATGCAACAGGTGGATCCGTGATTGGTCTCGTGTGGATGTTTGGAATTAGTGACCGCTCACGGCAGAGCTGGCTCTCTCTCTCTGTGCGAGTCACAGACCTTTGTTTTCATTCTTTTCTATTCTGTTCTTAGCTTAGCTAGCCTTCTGAGATGAAACTTTTCCTTCTATTCTTTTTAGTATAGTTATAATGTAATATATATATCATAAAATAATAAATCAAGCCTTCTGAATATGGAATCAACATTCTTGTCTCTTTCCTCATCCAAAGACCCCTGTGACCACTGTCACAACTGTCTTCAAATCATCTTGCTAACAGCAGAGGGGTTTAGGAGTAGCAGTTTAAATAGATGGATGGTGGTAGGTGTTGAAGAAGTAGGATATACCTTCTGTGATGTCAGTATTTGCTGAATGGTAGGATTTTTTCTTACTACTTGTGTTAGCCTGGTGTTGCATAATAAATGTAGACTGAAGCTGATTGTTCTCTGCTGTAAGATACTTGCTTATACAGAGCTCTAAAGGCTTGCTGGACACTGGTAGAGGAAGACTAAGCTAATGATTTTATCTGCTGTCAATTAAGTTGCCTTCCACAAACTAGGGAACATTGCTGTTAGTTACGTCATACTTAAGCAAGTTTAGTCAGACTTTGGTTAAACACCTTACGTCCACTGCTGTCTTCTAGACAGTTTATATTGCTCAGTATGTTAAAGGCTTTTAGTGGTTGCGCTCAGTTGACTGTAACTCTTTGGGCACCGAATACGTGGAAACAGCAGTGTGCTTTGACACCTTGGTGGAGTTCTGATTGACAGTACAGAATCAGTAATGTATATTAGATTCACGAAAAAGAGAAGAGAACGGGAGGTAAACGTGCACTTCAGAGATGCTGAGAGCAGTGACTATAGGGAAATTCTAATAAATTTTAACACGAGATCTTTAATGTACTTAGTTTACATTTGAAAGCAAAGGGCATTGATGTAATTATTTATTAGTTATAGGATATCTGAATTACAGACTATAATAAAATTTCACATTCTGTTGCTGTTTTGTGATTTGTTAAACTGTGACAGAATTTTTAGTATTCTCTTACATGGCAAAAATACCAAGCTCTTTCTAAGAGAAGAATTGCATTGTTCTACAAGAGCATGGGGGTTTTTTGTTGTTTTGACCTAGCACTGTTTAGTCCTTAGAATAAATTGGTGGGTTTGGGTTTTAAAATGGGATTTACTGAAATTGAGAATAGTATGGGAGTTTATTCTTCCTTCTGTTGTAGAAAAGACTCGTTAGCTTTACTAAACTATTTAGCTGCTATTTTCTTCTCTGGATTTAAGCCAGATTCTAAGGATTGGAAGTTGATTGTAGTTAATATACTAGAAGAGTAAGATCCTCATCAGTAGATAGAAATGTAGAGGAATAATCATAGGATGTCTATGAAGTGTCAGTATCAGCTGGCTGCTTCAAATTCGAAGTGGTGATTTGATGTGAAGATATTGCATTTACTCTGTCCTCCCCTAAATGCAGATTTCTACTTGGAGACTAAACACGCCTACCTGTTGAATTTACGTTTGTAACCAAGCAGAGTAGCTACACCTGAACTTTCAAGTCAGCTGGAAGGCAGATGTATAAACACTGCATGATGTTGTGAAATAGAGAAACAGACAGCCTGGAAATGTGATAACTCAAATCTGACATTAGACTGTTTTTTAATCATAGAGGAAAAGAGAAGTCTAGTGATGGGCTTTTTCATGTTCTGATCACTGTTGAAGTGCATTTTAATTTTGAAGACTCTACTGCTTTTTACCTGAGGAAGATTTTTTTTGTCAAGTGATTCTTTTTCTAGACAGAGACAACTGCTTCTGTATGTGGAGAATTATACACCATTTCTATGTATATCTATGTCTAATAAGTTTTTGAACATATACTGTTTAAGTTCCATAGAATTCCATAGTTCCTGGAATCATGTTGTGTAGTTTTGCAAATGTGTTTTGGTCAAGATGTGTCCTTTCTTCTTTCCTCCCCTCACATTTACAATTCAGAAAAACATTGGTTTAAGATGTGAATATCTCTTGAGAAAGCTGAAATGCTTTCAGAGTTCTGCAGGTCTTCAGTGGAGTGCATAATTACAGGCGTCAAAGTTATTTGAGTACAGATACACAAGATCTCTGTATTTTGGTTGAGTCAGAATTTCTTAATTTTTACACAGCAAATCCTTTTAATACTTTATGTCACGACAGTTCTGTGGAACTTGCTTGTTCTTTGTATTTGTGGAATCTGAAGTGTAATTGTACATGTGTGCATTTGCTTTAATCTTGAAATAAAATGCCTTATTTAGAGCAGAGCGAAATTTTAAGGTTAATCTTTCAGATAAGTGAAAATATAACCCTTTTATCTCTGTAACTTTGTAATAGTGGCTACTGACTGTACTTCACAGAATTACAGCGGCTTTCATCAAATACTTTTTGACTTGATGAAAAAGGTACTGTCAAGAAAGACCTTGGATTTTCTAGCCTAGGTTGATTTATCTGTGATTCATCAAGTTAGTTAAGTAACTATGAAAAAGTGGTAGCACATAAAGCCAATTCACCTGTTAAAATTAGCTTCCAGGTGGTCTTCATGTAAAGTTATTATTATTACTGTTACTGTTCCTGTTGTAGTATTAACCTCCAGGGCTTGGAATAAACTAGGCATATGTTCTGAATTAGAGGCAAAGTCAAACAGCCTTCCCTTCCTCTGTCCCCCTGCATACCTGGATCTACTCCTCTCTCTGGACCTCTGAATATCTTATTTTTTGCCTCATGAAGCTTTCATAGTCATGGAATGTATTGTTCTCTTATGTTTCTTAGTTTGGAGGGGCTGGGGAGAGGTTCCCCTTCTTTTTGTTCCTTCCTTTTTTAATGTTTTTTCTCTCCAGAGAGTATAACACACACAGATCACTGATAATGACTCCTTTAGCTTAAACTACTTACTCTACAAAATTCCCATCTTCTTGAAGTGGAGGTTCTTGGTCACCCTACTGCTAGCCATCTCTTTTCTCTCATGATTGTATCTTGAGTTAAACTTCCTGGATAACAATGGCTTTGGTGTCTGTGGTGTGTGGTGGAGTTTTTTTTTCCCCAAAAGTATGTTCCACTCTCTCCCGTTGGTTTACTTCAGCAGTGGCTGTGTCTGTTACTTGCTCCGACAATCTGTTGAGCTCGTTTCCTTTTCTTTCTCCCAAAATTGTCTGTGGTTATTTGCTCCTTAGCTTTTAGACTCCTGTGTAAGTACTCTCAAACTATGAGCAGAGAAGGGCTAAGGAGTTTATTCCATGATCCCAGATGAACTTGGAGACAAGGTAATTGCAGACAAATGGGTTGTTTCTTCTGCTAGTTGAATTGCATATTGTTTAAGGAGTATTAATAATGTGTCCTTGTTCACTGGGGACTGAATGATCCCTACAACTGTTTGTCATTTGAACTAGTATTAGTATTAATTACATAGTTGCTCTAATGCTAGTTTCTGAAAGAGCTATTTTTCTAAAACTCGTGAACAGTTCAATAAAATCTTTGGACAGTACAAAACACTGCAATGGAATACGGCAGTTTTTTATTGTTTTACTTTCAACTCCTCCAAGGAATATGAAAATGTTCGTGAACAGCATGAAGAAGTGAATCAGTGCTGAAACCAAGTTAAGAAAGAACTGAAGTGTCTTGAGAGAAATGCATGCCCCATGGACAAGAAGAATCCAAGAAGCTGAAGAAAATTTAAACAATCTGAATATGAAAACCAGAGATAATGTAGGTATTGAAGTTCTTGTTTAACATAGGTAATATGTCAGGTTCTCTGTGTTCAGCTTTGTAAAATGTAAAGTAATGACCTCTTTTTTCCTAATGCGTCATAATGATGTTTCAGCAGAAATTTTCCTAAAGCACCTGTGCCCTTGCTTCTTAGTGCCTTCATTGTGTCTGTTCAAGGAATATATTCCTTAGTAAACCTTTAGTAGCAGTTCTTCAGTCTGCTCTTGGTTTTGTAAAAGCAAATTTTTAATGTACAATAAAGAGAAATTTTAAAATCTGCTAGGATATATTGTTTATAGTTTCCCCAAGTTACGTACTTCCATTAAATTAGATGCCTTTCATCTGTCCTGTGGTTTGGGTTTGTGGGATGTTCACTCCTCTTATCTTCTTGAAATATGGTTTATTTAAGGTAAATTACAACTTTACTGGCCTAAAAGCATTCCTCTAATATTGAATGTAATTGCATAAGTAGGACTTGATTTTTTAATTAGACAGTAATCGTTCATTAGTTGTGAATATTTTCATGCATAAGGGAATTTAATGGTAAACCTACTTATATGTTACAGTTTATGTAACAGCTGCTCTTCCTGGGTTTATGAAAAAAATATTATTTCCATATGGATGTCATGGTTTGACACTGGCACAATGCTAATGCTTCATGAAAATATACTCCTTTGGTGTCTGCTGTGAGATGAGACTAGGAAATAAGCAAAGCAGGCTTCTACCTTAGGGAAAAAAAAAGTTTATTAACTAAACTACAAAGAGAAAAAAAAACCACACACACACACACACTTCTGGAAAATGAAAACTCCACAAAAAAACATTTCCTCCTCCCCCCACTACATTTCCAATACATCTACTACATTTCTAATACATCTTCCAAATTTCAAATCTTCATCCATCACCCAGTAAATACTCAATTCCAGTCCATCAAGAAGAGAGGAGTCTTTCTTGGGGCTATGGTGACTTCTTCTTTGCATGCCCAGCGCTCTCACCACTGGAACACAAACTAAAGAGCTGCTCGAGGGTTGTCTTTTTAAGGATACAACGTCCCACTCTAAAAAGGCACAGTCTCTCTCTTTCATCTCGGGACTTCTTGTCCCCCTTATACTTATTAACCCCCTGGGGCTGGGGGGGTCTCTAAAACTGAACTCTCCTGGTTCTGAGGCCTGGCTTCCCCCTGGACGCAGTCTCTGTATCACAAGGAAACGTGGCTCTGTCCAATGGCTACCAAAAAGAGTCCAGCAATCAGCTACTCCATCATCTCCTTCTGGCCTCTTTCTTCACTCTCTCAGCCTCACTCACTGCTCCGACTATAATTTTCTTGCCCATTTCTACTTCATCATTCACTCTATCTCCCCTCCAGGAAAGGTCTAAATGCTCTGTGAAGTCTTCATTGTCCAGAAAGGGGTTAACAAACTTCTGCACACGGCCAGGCTCCTTCCTTGCTGCACTCCCCCTTCCCCCTCTTTCTTTACAGCCGATATCACTTCAAGGCCACAGGCCCGACCTAGCTTTCTCTCTCTCCACGACAATGGAAAATAAGAGTACTGTAATTTCCTACAGGATTTTGACTAGTATTTGCTATTCAGACTGCAGAAGTCATTGTGTGTATAAGCTGCAGAAATTTGTTATGGATAACCAAAGTTAAATGATCACATGAGAATGTTTGTTTGCTGCAGTGAGTTCTGTTTGTAGAATGGGGGTCTGAAACTTCAGTGGCATTTAATACACTGTGAGTTAATAAACGAGTTATGTGCTTTGTCAAAAAAAAAAAACAACAAAATACACACCCTCGCCACAAATAAAAAACAAACCCAAAACCAGAGCAGAAAGACCAGGCAAAAAACTCCTACAGATTGTTGTTCACAACGTTGTTTTTGTTGTGATAAATGCCACACTAACATTAGGAAGTACTCAAGTACCTCATAATTATAAGAAAATTCTTTGGTAAAAGGAATTAGGTTTTGTCTCCTACAGTATTGCATGAGTTTATTGTGCTGTGAGGCAAAATACCTCAGTTTTCCAAAATGTTGTAGTCTTACTGCTGTTGCCTTTTTTTGGTCTGGTTGGGCTTTTTGTTTTGAAGGTTTTTGTTGTTTAAAGGTAAATGTACTTTCTTAGAGAAAAGTTAACATCTGGAAAATTGAAGTTGATTTTCATAATGCAACAATGCGTTCATGCTTGTGAATTGATAAACTTTGTTATCACTGCTTGCTCTTACCGTGTTAGGTTTTACACGTATGTATCAAGCTACTCTGTTTTTTTGGAACTGGGAGCAGTTCTACTTAATCATTGGTATTGCTGTTCTTGGAAGTATTGGGCTGTATTACTTAAAAGTAAACTTTTTTGTTAAAGGTTGTACTTTGTTGCTCTAAGAAACCTAGGACAAACGGTGATCATTTTAGTTTTAGCTTGCAGGGAGCTTGCTCAGCATAGATAGTTCCTACAAAGCAGTGGAAGAAAAGCTGAGAGAATGTTCGAGATGATTAATATACTCTTGAATCAGCATATTTTCCTTTTCAATCTAAACTTGTTGAGTAAAGCTTTCATCTACTGTATATTCAAAAGGTTAACTGTGTGCTAATTAATTACTAATTAATGAATTAATAATAAACAATTTATGTCTGGAAATTGGATTAGATACATTTGTTCTACAGTATTCCAGTAGCCAAAAATACAGGAAGAAGGAAGGAGGATAAATTGCAAATAAGTAATTTATAGAAGACTGACTGAGATACTCTAATATGACTTTCCAGTGATGAGTTACAATTTGGTGTTTTATTCATAACTAATAATATTCTGTATATAGTAGTATACTAAGACGCTTCCAAACCTGTTTTTTCTGATGTTAAATGGTATGTTCAAGTCTAGATTGAATGATTATAATTTTGTCTTGAGCTCAGAGTCCGGAATTGTGGAAAAAGATGTAAGGGAATGTATTATGTATGTTGTTGTGGCATTAGCTATTTGCAAGGTACCAGGCAAGTTAGGAAGATCTGAGAGATGTATTGCTACTTTCTGAACTTTTGTGACAGTACCTTTTTTTCAGCTGCTGGAATGGATTTCCCTCACACGTACTTTGAGACTTGGGCTGTTGAAATGTCTTTGGAAAGGAGAATCAGTGCTGGTTGTACTGTCAGGAGATAGTTTTGGTGTAGTATGAAAGTAGCTTATAATGGCTTTAAGCTGCTGTGTTGTCATTAGTTCCTCACCTTTTCATAGACTGCTTGAATTTTTTGTAACTTCTGTCTTTGTATAAATGCAGACATTTGGCAAGAACTTCACCGGTGAATGTTCTGTAAGCCAGAAAGAGTTGATTAGTTTTTGGCATGTTCTGTAAGCCAGAAGAGTTGATTAGTTTTTGGCATTAGGGGAAAGCAGTTTAATGTTTAAGTCTGCTCTATTCTGGATACACAGACCTGCAGGGAATATCATTCTCTTCAGATGCTTTGCTCGAGGCTTATATCCATTATCAAATAACTTTAATTCTGACTACTTCTTGGGATCTTTCTCTTAACATGAGGATATTTATGTGAGAGCAGAAATAACCGCACCTTCATTTTGTCTTTCTTAAAATTGGTTGGCAAAAAGCCCAGTATGGATTTGTAGTTTTGTCTGGAGGGAGCTAAACAGCTAGGAAAGGTGGAGTAAATCTGGGAATTATATTAATATATCCAGACATTGTCTTACTTTTTCTCCTGTCTCTTTGTGCAGAAACCCTTTCAAATTCTGGATTAGAATAAAAATTTTTAGTAAGACTTGGTGGTTTGAGTGGTGTCATGTAGAATGTGAAAAAAAACCAGACTCATTTTATAGGAAAAGTTTGAAATGGTGTATTTTCAGAACAGTTTCTTCAGGCTCTTTCAAGGCATTTCAACAGAGTTAACTATGTAATGCAGTTTTCTAGCAATATTTAATGGTGTAAAGGAGTCTTTTTTGGTTATACAATGAAAATCATAAAGACAATTCTAGCTGTTTGTCTGATCTGTAGATAGGTCTATCTAGAAACATATAACTGAAAATACAATGGTAAATGAAAAACAGAATTCTGGTTCCTTAGTAGTGCCCCGATTTTGAGAGCCTTCAGAACCGTTTTGTGAACATTGTGCGTCAGTATCCTGGAGAGAGCTTCCTCTTCAGGCTGCCTCTGTGAACTCTTTGAAAAGAGCATCACAGAATCATTACTTCATAGCAGTCAACTGCAAGACCCGGATGTATTTCTTCTGTGTTGGCTTCATGCAAACTGTCCACATGAGTCTTACAACTTAGGGGCTTTTTTGAGGTTGGGGTAGAGAAAAAAATTCTGCATAGTTTTATTTTCTCCTTTTTTTGATGCATCTTAGTGTTTTCAGTATGACTTTTCATAGGAAGATGTTTCTTCTGCTGGGAGTGCTGTGTTGGTTTCCATGTCTGCGCTGGAATTTACTTGATGTCTTTCCATCCTTCTGCAGTGTTCCAGTATTCTCTTGACTGTGCTTCAGCCTTGAGGGTTTAGGGAAGGAGCAATGCAGTTTTCAGAGAAAGGATAGTGTATTTCCCTGTGTTCAGAACTCAGCTGTGTGAGTGCCTGGGCAACTTGACCTAATAAAACCATGCTCTGAGAAAGGATGAGACTGGATAATGCCAAGAAATTCCTTCCAACCTATATTGTTCTTCTGCTTTATAGAAGCTGAGGATAGAGAAAGAGCAGACACATGAGCCAACAAGTTGTCAAGCTCAGTTGTGTAGAATCTAGCCCTAGCACAATGCAGTTCAGAGGTAGGATGACTTGGACAAAACCTGGTTTGGCCATCCTGTGCCTAGGAGCTTAAGCCTTGCTTGCTCTTTAGGATCACCTTTCTTTGCAAAATTGGCTTGGAGAAAGAGGCAAGAACATTTTATAGTTGTAGGCATCTGAATGTAACATTTGTATTGAAATCAAGGATGGAGGTATTTTAATTTCAGATTAGGCGCTTCCTCTCAATGTCGTGCCAAAATTTGCACACCTATAGTGGAATGGTTGTGAACAGTACAGTATGAATGCTGTTATGCAAGTCTTGACAAATTGCTGAAATTATGCTGAAATGCTACAGATACAGTTGAGAATAAGAAATGGGTAAGGATGGCTTTGTCAGTAGTAAAATGGGGAGTAAATACTTAGTTGTGCATATACAAGATATTATACAAAATCTGACTACTTTTTACAAATATAACTGAATTTATGACTGTAAATTTAAATATCTTGCTGTATGCAGACTGCTGAAATCAGAAATATTTCCCAGAAATGTAAAGAGAAACAAGATGCTTTGGAGATGAAAGATAAACAGGTAAGAGTCTTGCTGATTTTTCTTGGTGTTTGTTTTTGGTTTTTTTGTCTGCTCTTCTGTTAGCAGAGTGGCAAGTTTCTATGAAGATGCTGCAAGTGCTTGTACTCTTCACTCCCTCCAGTACACAATGTGTCTTTAGAACTCTATCAGTCAAACAGGAATTACTAAGAGAGAGGTGTATACTGCATAAATAATGTTGCCTACTAAAATAGACAGTGTGTGTATATATTGATTGACAGAGACATGGGCACACATGCCGTTTGTGATGGGCTTTCCTTGAAAAGCTACAGCCTGTATAGTGTGAGAGGTTACTCACACTGTAGAGGCTGTAGGTTACTGCTTCTAAGGATATACATATTGCATCTTGTAGAAGAAACATCCTTGCAAGGCTGTGAAACAGTCTCATCTATGCACTTGGTCAAGAAATGTATAGTAAATGAAACGTATAAGGATGCAAAATCAAAACTTCTAAGTTGTGTTTGGGCTATAGATTTTACTTAATCATAGACTAAACTTCAGCTGTATTAAGCAACTGTTAGTCAGTTTATTAACCTTTTAAGGTTCTGCTTTTGTGAAAATGAAGGAACTTCAAAAATTGATTTATAGGCTTGATTGTATTTTTGCTTATGTCCTTCAACTGCCATAGTGCTATTGGAACTGTGTCATAGTGATGTTGGAACTGTAACAGACTCTTGGGTGCCTGGTTATGTCATCATTTAATAGCAGTTGCATGGGTATCCTAGCTATTAGTTGTAGGTTCTGTATACCAAACTCATTTCTTGTTTGAAATACTCCAAATTTTTAGATTGAAGAAATTAATCAAGCATTCAGAATGAAAAAAAATGAAGAAACAAACAGGCAGAACAAAATACATCAAACTAAAAAAATAATAGAAGAGTGGAGAATGAGCTGGATACAATGGCAGTCTGTGAGAATCTTCAGCCACAAATTGATGCTATTAATACTGTGCTGAAAAAATTGCAAGAAGAGAAGGCAAATATTGATAATGATGTTAGTGATCTAAGAGCAGAAAAAAACAACCAAGAGCGGGAAGAGAAAATTAAGTTACTTAAGGTTTTTATTTGTCAATTTATTTTATTACTTTAATTGCATCTGCTTGTACAGAATCTCCTTGTCCTGCTCTAGTGAAATAATTCAAGGTTTTTACTTCAGCTACTACTTGTAGTTGGCCTACATGTATAGCAGTCCTCTCTCTTGTTAACAGCTTTATTAAAAGTAACAACCACTTTTGAAATTGAACAAGAAGGTGCAAAATTAAAAATTGACCTTAAAACTATCCTTCAAGAAATCAGTATTTCTGATATCTGGGTAAGGAGAATCCTTTGGCAGTTTGGAGGTTTAGGGGATTTTTTAGTTAAAAAGAAAGGTCTTTAGTTAGCAGATTGTGAAAAGCAATCCCAAACCTGATGGAGAAAGCAGTTTGCTTTGAAGAGACAGTATTTTAGCTACTTCATGTATTATATGTAGTATATTAGCTGCTGATGCTGCAGTTGTCCTTCTTAGATGAACTTCAGGTAACCTTAATTCCAGAGTTTCTTTACATTAGTCTGGGATTTGCAATTAGTCCTTTCTAATAAATGAAATGAAATTTAAAAACTGAAGCTTGACAGCTAGTGAGGGTTGTATACATATTCCTCAGTGAATGTTGGTCATTTGCACATACCTGTCTGGCAATCCAAGAATCATAGAATCCAAGAAGAAACTGAGGTAGGGAGTCCAGGTGACCTGGGGAAGGAGACATTATATTTTATCTTGAATAGCACAAAATTCTCAGGTTCTGATCTCTGTCTCTTCTGAATAGTAGATGCTTTCATACACAGTCTCTTGTCACACATTTTGGGTTTTGCTAGCATGAAGTAACAGATATTTCACATTACTAGTCCTACTATCTCTTTCCTCTGGGAATGTTTTTCTTTTTGAGTACAGAGGTAGGACAAATCTTGAAAGAACATATTTCATGGCAAAATTCCTGTATTTTTACTGTGCTTACCATATTTTGTTATTCTTTGGATAAGTTTTTAATTTTATTTTAAGCTTTTATAGTTTTATAGATTTCTTCAGAAGTAGCAGCATCTCAATTCTGGAAGAAGAAACTTAGTTCTTACCATTTACTAACAACCTTAGTTTTGGAGGAGTGTAGTCACTAGGTACCAGAAAATGCTGGTTATAATGTGTACTTACTGTGGACTCTGTTTAAGACACTACCTTAAATTACAGGAATAATTGATTGCCTTGGACAACTTAATAATATAATGCATATGAAGGAAGAGAACCTTAAAATGAGATTCCGAGACACGCACTCTGCTCTTATGTGGCTAAGAAACAACAAAGACAAGTTTAAAAAACAAGCTTGTGAACCCATGATGCTTGAAGTAAGATTTACTTGCATACCATTCTGTTAATGGTTAGATTATGTATGTCTTGCAAGGCTTCAAGAATGACTGGGAGACTTTTGAGACACATCTTGGCAGTGTACTGCCAAGTACATGTAGGGTATTCATAATTAGAATTCCATAGGCAATGTTGTAATTGAGTAAGGTGGGATGGCTCCTTTCCTCCACAAGAAGATGCCTGTTGCAGGGCTTCTTCTGTGGTGCAACCACAGAGGAAGCAGTGGTGCAGTTATTATCCAATCTTACTATTTAAGTAGTTCTTAGTTGCTGCTTAAAAAAGCAGTGTTAGTTGCCAATTGAGTATCTCCCTTTACAGCACAACCTGCTCAGCTGTGGTTACTTCCCTCTGTGATCTCTGAGTGGTTTTTTTGTTTGCTCTACCCAGCCATCTAGAGACACAGAAATCAGTTGCTGGTTTTGTTTCATGTTTTGGTTTGGTTTGATAACTTATGTATGATCTAGAAATAGCAGGGATGAATTTTTAAAGAGGATATTACTTTTTTTAGTGCAATATATGCTTGCAATATATGCTCCATCTAATGTTAAGAGGATGAAGATCTCCAGTTGCACTTCTTTTCAGAATTGCAAATTTACTTAATATAGTGCTACAATTTAAATTAGTATATCAGAATATTTATATACAAATTATTACACTTGGTATGTGTACTAGGACTGTTCAAAATTCCTTTGTTTAGAATAGAATCCCAAGTATTTCTTGTTATTATCAGAACTTTGAATTCTCCCTGAAATACCACATCAAGACAATTTTGTGAATGCTTCAGTAAGGATATCTTTACTTTTATATACGGCTTCATTAACCTCTGTGACATCAGTTGATGTGTGGATTTGTTTTCTCTCTGTTGAGGTGTAACCCTGGCCATCAGTCAAGCCCCAGGCAGCTGCTCACTCACCACCCCTGTTCAGAATTTGGTAGAGAATCAGAAGAGTAAAAGTTTAGGCAGCTCATAGTATAGACAATTTAATAGGGAAGGCAAAAGCCATGCACACGAGGAAAGCAAAACAAGGAATTAAGTCACCATTTCCATGGACGGGCAGGTGTTCAGCCATCTCCAGGAGAGCTGGGCTCCATCATGTGTCACAGTGACTTGGTGTCTTGGTTTTGGCCAAGGACAGGGTTAAATTTTATTAATGCTTGAGAGGATGTGTAGCTGAGAGGGTGTGGCCAGACCCTGATTTGTTCCATATAACTGCACCTCTTTGCCGGGTGGGTGGGGGAAAGGGACTCTTGCTGTAATTTTGCCTTTCAGGTTGGGAGAAGTCACAGTGGGCAGTCAGCATTTGTTGGGGATGTTAATTGTTAGTCTTACACCTTTTATTATTAAAATTGCTGCAGTTACTGGTTGCTTTCTTACCTTATTGTTCTTTCCAGTAAATTATTCTTATGTCAACCCATGATTTTTACCTTTTTTGCCTCCAGTTTTCAACTCCATCCTGCTGGAGCAGGAGGCAGGGAGGGGACATGGGGAGCAAGCAGTGCCATGGTTTTAATGCTTGATGAATCTCCATGATCACCTTCTCCATTATGCCCCTAGAATTGCTTCCTGAAGGGACTTGTTTTACTGTTTTCTCAGGGATCAAAGCGAGAATGAACAGTTTTTAGTTTCCTGTATCATCCTCTTGGCCTGTTCAGCAGTTTTGAAAAATCTCCAAATGCTTTGCAGCTCACTAAATATCATAGTTCCTCTTCCATGTTCCGAAGCTCTAAAACAAGTGAAAACTGTTTTTCTTCACTGAGATGAGGATACAGTTAGTTTTTGGCAAGATTACGTAACAAGAATTGAGTAAACCTCCTGAACTCACCTGTGTTGTATGGTTACAAAGAGGTACCAGAAGAAGAAAAGTTCATTCCTTACACTGATCTTTTTTTTTCCTCTGATTTGAAGTTTATAGAAGTAAAGGACTGTGCTTGCACAATGATGCTGTTAGTAGCCAAAAGTGGAGTTTCTTTAACTGCTACTTGTTTCGTCTGTTGTATTTCTTTGGTTTAAAGTGCATAGGCTGGGAATGCCTCCAATATGTTTGGAATGTTTATGATTATAAATTCCTATTCTTGCTAACTGTTGGTTTGTCATCAAGTGTAGGAATGTTTGTGTTTTCAGTTTGATTTATTTTTAATCACAATGAATCAAATATTGATTCCTCCCATAGTTTAAGACAGCTGGAACAAGATGCTATTGACCTAGAGAAGGAATTTCAGCTGGCAAATGTAAAAATCAAAGAAATAAATAAACAGAAAGCAGAACTTGTTACTGAGCTGATGCATCTCATGAAGGTATGTATTTTTAACTTGGTATATGTTCCGCTTTTGTGAAGAGTCCAATTCTTGTAATTTAAGTGGGAAGCATGCATTTGTTACTGTCAATGTTTTCAAGCTAGCTTTCCTAATTATTGAATAATATTAAATTTTTCCATTTTTCATCTCTTTCTTATTTTTTTAAGTCTGTATTCCTGATAATTATTTTTAAATTGCTTAAGAGAATTAGAAACAAATAAACTTTTTCCTCTGCCCAACTTCATACTGTAGAAACTTTGTGTTAAAATGACAAATAGTGAAGGTCTCAGACCGTGGCTCACCACTGTAGCCACGGTGCTAGCACCCTCAAAATTTTAGATGTAGATGCTAGCACCCTCAAAATTTTATCTTGTAGATCCCCTAGGTCTACAGTAGAAACCTTCTTCCCTTCCATTAAGGGAGAGGATTAATTTGTATTTATGTGCTGATCATAAAGACGTGATAAACAGTTGCTTTCAATGGCCTATAATTGTAGCTACCATTTAGACAGTAAACAATTTGATGGTTTTGAAGCTTCTGGACTGTTCCTGAGGCTGACTTGTTTGAAAAAACCCCAAACATTTTAATGTCAATGTCATGAAACCAGATTCTAGTGATCATTAAAGTCTGTTACCTAGCTGCCCAAACACAGCCTTGTTTAGTTGTCATGTGCTGTTCCAGTTAAGACATCAGATAGAAGGGTGTCTGTGCAACTTGTCAGTCAACTGCAATGTCATTACAAGATGTGTGTGTCTTTTGTATTTATTTTTGACCTTTTCCCTCCCTGTGTGGCGTATGACGTCCACCAATATCCACCTGTTGGATTCTTCTCTCTGAGTAACAATTGAGATGGCCTTAGCTCTTGTATTTCACATGATAGTATATAGTGAGAAGGGAAAGAGAATGGGGCAGGAGAGGGTTGATGTTAAATTGGGGGTTGAAAGTAGACATGTGTATGTATCTACATATGTGTATTTATATCTATTTGGTGGAAATTATATATATATATATCTGTAGATACTTAAAAGTACATGTGGACTGTACCTCTTTGAGAACTTGAGTCACCACTTTTCATTGATTTTGACAGTAGTATTGATGACCTGAGCACAGTGTGAAATTGTATGCTATGACTAAAAGGATGGGTATTTTCTAAAGTAGTGATTATATTTGTTTTGAGTGTGGAGAAAAAAAACTGGCTTTGTTTTCCTGTGTGTAGAGGATCATACCATTGAACGTCAACAAAGTAGATCTGTCTTTTCAGATGACCAAGGTGACTGCTAAGAAGAACAGACTACAATCAGAATGAGACAGGTACAGGAACCAGCTGTACAGGAACTGTACAGCTAAGAGCTGCACAGGTAACAATATTTATGAATATTGGGGTATCTACTATGAAAATGTCTCATTGGGAAGCCTTTATGCTGTTGAAAAGGATGCTTCTGTGTCTTTCTTTAGAAGTGGCTAAGGCCATATTGGCCATAAGGCCATATTTTTCTACCTTCCTGTTAGTACTGCTAAATATTTAGCCTTGATTTCTGTGATTTGACTTCAGCCTCTTCATTTAAAGCAGAATAGTAGTTTTGCCATCCTCGGTTAAGACAGCTAAGCTGCTGTGAAAATGTGCCACTTAGTTATCTTATCCTGGATCCTTTTATTGTAATAAGAAATGTGTAAACACTTCTTTGTATAACAAAGCTATGAATGTCATGTCAGTAATGTGTGTTGTCACTGGGAAATTCATGTAATGTTTCTAGTTGTCTCTGCACACATCTTCATCATTTAGGGAGAAGCTTGGGCTGCTACATAGTTAGATATCTGGTCAGATTGGTAGACAGGATTTGTGATTTGTAACATTCTGATAATTCTTAAAAATTGCCTCCTTCCTAGTAAATGGTCTGTGAGTCAAGTGGAGTCCCATTGAGGCCCTCTCAAGAAACCAACAGGAACATTAACATTGCCGCATGCTTTCTAATATATAGAAGAAATAAGGAATCAAAGCTTGTGTATTTATATATTTCTGAATTTTATTTTGCATGTGGGCATTGACAGTAAACTGGTAAAGTTGCATGAAAGTTCAAAATTGACTTACTGAATTGTCGGTGCATTTACCAGTACATGCTTGATAGTAACATCAAATATCTATTGCTTTCTAGTTGTTCTGTCACATACTGAAGTTTCTCCTGCCGACTATATATTTTCCTCTTCACTGAAGAATTTTACTTACCATAGCTTGGGTCTGGCGTATTCAGTCTGTTGCATATTGAATCTGTTTCAGATTTTAAGTGCCTACAGATCGACTTGAACTCTTGTTTCATGCAGCTCTGCAGACCTCCCTTCAAGTGAGAGCTCTATATACAATTGAGAATTGAGATTCCCCACGTCAGTTGATTCAGAATTGATTTGGGCTCTGGAAATGATCAAGTACATAAAATTTATGCTTCTTGTAGGAAAAAAGTATGGGTGACTCTCACAGGATCTTTTGCCTTCATTATCATGTCAGAATATTTCAGATGAAGTCATTTGACTTTTAAATTTGTGGGATCCAAAAAACTATTACAGGGCATATGCAGATATGCAGTGGAAGGTAACTGTTGTGCTGTACAATAGCATTTATGCTAATTCAGTATAACGAGATCTTGGCTGGAAAGAAAAGGGAGGACGTCCTCCCTTTACTGTTTTATCTGTACAGCTCTAATGCCAGTCCTTGCAACTCTCCTCTGCAATGGACTTCATGATGTAGAAGAGATGGTCTAAAAAAGGCCTCTTCTAGAAGGTTTCCAACCTTTCTGAAAGCACCAGCCACAGTATAGAAAAATATTTTTACAGTTTGCTTGTGGAGATTGTGAAATGCTTATCTATAATGCAAACATCTTTTGTGTAGTGCTTAGTGGAGAGGGAGGGAAGAACAGGTTTTTTTGAATTGATAGCTGCTGAGAGCAGGTAACTAACTTGCGTGCTGTTGTATTTAGTAGATAATCAGTTACAGTTTGAGAAGGTAATGTGAGTGACTATCAAATACACTGTCTATGTCTGTGACGGTGGTCACAGGGGTTTTTTAGAGGATGGAAGAGTCAGGATCTTGATTCCATGATCAGAAGGCTTGATTTATTTTATTATGATATATATATATATATATATATAACATTATAACTATACTACATAGAAATAGGAAGGAAAGGAGCTTCTTCAGAAGCTGGCTATGCTAAGAATAGAAAAGGAAAGAATAATAACAAAGGTCTGTCTCTTGGCAGAGAGCGATAGCAGCTCCACCGTGAGTGGTCAGTAGATCCAAACATCTACAGAAGACCAAGCACAGGTGGACCTGTTGCATTCCACAGCAGCAGATAATAATTGTTTACATTTGTTACTGAGCTTCTCAGCTCTAGCAGGAAAAATCCTACAGAGAGGATTTTTCACAAAGGATGTCTGCGACATATGTCCTATTTTTAAAACTGTGAAACAAGTATTTCTCTAACTGTGTGAGTTCAAATGAAAACTGAAATTTTTTCACCACTGGAGGGCTCCTATATTTAGCTGAAGTACATAACAGTAAAACTTGGGAAGATAACTCTTGTATCTACATGCACACTTATTAAGCTGAGAGAAAAGAAATTTAGGTATTTCTCAAGAACTTGCTTTTGATCAGTTTGTCTTGGTATCTGTTGACTTGATGAGCAGAGATGTATAATGAGTTTTGGTTGGTTGAAGCAAATTGTTTTGATATTTTAGTAGCCTGGTTTCACGTACTTTTTCTGCTTCAGTTGTGGTTTATTGCTAGTGTGCTAGAGTTAGCTCTGGAAATTCACAATAATATTAAAGATAGTGGTGATTTTTAAAAATATCTTTTAATATTTCTAACAGGAACGTTTTCATGAACTGGATAATAGGAAGCTACTTCTTTATGAGAAGTGCAAGGAACTGATGAAACAGGCTCAACACATCTGCAGATTAGATTCAGATCAAGATTTTCCAGAAGAATTTAAAGTTGTATGTACAAAAACAAAATTTCACGTATCTCTTGAATTTCTAACTTCTCCTGCAAAGAATAATGTGGGTTTTTTTTATTAGAAGGCTCCTAGTGAAAGATTATGTGCTGTCATTAGCCTTTTAAACCACCTTTGCAATTGTGCTGAAATACCCTTTGACTACTACTTTGTTTTGTGCACAGGGGAGAGAACATTAGACCTGTGATTTCAATTTAAATCCACAGTCTTGTGTTCACAGAAATAAAGAGAGGCCATATTTTTCTACCTTCCTGCTCTAATGGAGCAACACCAAAGAACTGAGTTTTGAACCCAGCCTCTCAGAAGTATTCATTAGCATGACTTACCTAGCATAGTCCATGTGTTACACTGAATCTCTGAGTATCTGTGCCTGCACAATTTAGGCAACTGAAGAGCAGCTAATTATGTATCTTAATTATGTAACCTTCCAACCTTCTTTCTCGGTCCAGAATAGTTAGAGGGAATGTTGCTATGTTAAATCTTGAGTATCTGACACTCTGATTAAAAGTAACAAAATAGTTTATAGTTTATCCAATTTTTTTTCTTTTTTTTAAGAAAACTTGAGTCCTTCATTAGTATTGCTTTGTAACATGTGCAATCCTTTGTCTTGTAGGCTTTTCAGACTCTCCCAAACACATTGGAGGAAATTGACGCTTTTCTGAATGAAGAGAAAACCAGGGCTTCCTGTTTCACAGGCGTCAGTCCTTCGGTATGTTCATTGCTTTCCCTCCCCTTCTACCCACATTGTACTTGTTTCCCACTCTCTGCTAGATCTTTCAGTATAATAAGCTAGACAGTATGAACAATGTGCTGTAAATGCCAGATTCTGCATCTACTCAGATTTAAAGTAGGTTCTTGAAAAAAAAAGATGTTGCAATAATCTGAGAGAAACAACGCTTTACTGCTTCCTTTCTTAAAATTAGAAATCTGTCTTATTTAGTGTGCAGTAGTCTGTTCAGTTATGTTTGAACAGTATTGATGCAGTGTGGTATTTTTACAGTCAGGGTTACAATTAGCAAATATTTTGCTGACTGCTTGTTTTTGTTCTGGCAGGTTGTTGAAGAATACAATAAGCAAACACAAGAAATACAGCAGTTAACAGAGTATCTGGAGAAAAAGAGAAATTAGTTGAATAACTATGAGCAAAACATTTCACAGGTGATAGCTTAAGTTACTACTTCATCATTATTATAATTCTATGTTCTTGTAAGAATGTATGTACAGAAATAAATGGTAACATTTCAGATTGTTTTGATTGAGTGTAAATGGAGATGCTAGCTTCCCTACTTACGATGGTTTTTTCAGTGTAAATGCTATCTCTAAGGGAAAATTCAGGTCTTAAATTGATTTTACATGGATATGTCTGTTTTTAGGTCAAAGAAAAATGGATAAACCTCTTGAAAGTGATGATTGAACAAATTAATGGAAAGTTCAGTAAGTTCTTTAGTTCTATGCAATGTGTTGGTGAAGTTGATCTTCATATGGAAAATGAGGTATGATTTGATTTTTCATATAACATTCAAATTTCCTTGCATATTGTTTTGATCATATATTGCTAGAGAAAAAGAACAAGTCGCCCTGTGGAGATGGTTTTTTTAAAGCACTGAACTTTTACTCAAGACTTTCAGTGTACTAGAACTTATCAGTCTGATTGAAGGCAAGTGAGTCTTTATGCAGATGAGTAGGACTTCACCTCCTGACTTTTGGAATCGGCCTGCAACTTACAAAGCTTGGTTAGAAACACTGTATTTATTTAGCTGTTACTCAGTTTTATTAAGCTCATTATTTAATTCTGAATTTTCAGCTAACTTTTGTCCTTTATTGTCATCTAAATATTCTGTTATTAGGGGTTGAATTGATTTGCTTCTACATGTAGTTACTACTGGAGTCTGAGGGCATTTGATCTGTTCTGAAAGCAGCTGTCATCATCCTGTTGCCTTCTCAGCAACTTTTATGGGTAGGGTTTACCTCTGGTGAAGAGCTTAAAGCATGAGTAGAACTTGGGGAGAAGTATTCAGTGCAGTGAACTGGAGAGGGAAATTTGGTAGTTTGTTTTAAATTGATCACTGAAATGATGATGTCAAGACTTTCATATGTTAACACATAGACCACACACTAGTGAAATTTAACACAATTTTTTTCTGACTTTTATTTTTTTGTTGTAATTTACTCAAGCAGCTTTTCTTAAAATAGCAGTGGCAGCTATTACTCAGGGCAGAAGAGTGACTGGTAAGGCTCTTTATATGAACTGCATAAAAATGTTTACCTGTAGAATAGGAATATGAAAAAGTAGAACATTAAAATACAGACTTTTCAGGTCTTTGATAGTTACCTCGACACATCTATATTACACAAAAACTCTGTTTTAGATAAAAGTAGGTTGAAAGAGAGAACACAGAAGGAACAGTAAAGCTATTTAAAAGCAAAAGGCGTGTGGAGTGCCTTTCTGAATCTCTTCTTTGGAAGGTCTTGCTTTTCTATAGCAAAGATGTCACAAATAGTTTTAAGAGATTAGCTAGCAGTACTTGGCCAGTGAGTAAAACTTCTTTCCTCAAGGGATCAGTGGCTCCAGTCTAGAAGGGTGAATAATCTCTTCTCAAGTTTGCACTCCTTGGTGTTCTCTGCAGGAGAATCTTTTGCCTCTCCTGTAGATAAGAAGAGAGAGACTCTTGAGGTTGACTTACTTTTTATTAGAGATATTTCTGTGACACTGAAGTTCAAGCCTCTGTTAGTCTGCCTTATAGGAATCTTGAGGTCTGTGGATGTCCTTGGTGACACTATCTGCTGTCACCATTGGATAATAAGAGGAATTGGACATTAGGAGGAACTTCTTTACAGAAAATGTGATTAAACATGGAATGGACTGAGGAGGGAGGTGATGGAGTCACAATCCCTGGAGATGCTTAAGGAATGACTGGACAGAGCACTCAGTGCCATGGTCTATTTCCCAGGTTGGTGTTCTGTCACAGGGTGGGCTCTGCTCTCAGAGGCCTTTTCCTGCCGAAGAGACTCAGTGATACTGTGTGAAACACTTTACAGAAGACTTTGTTCTTCCGGGAACACTCTGACTTCCCTTGGTAACACAGCCAGAATTCATACTGCTAGCCATGATAACCCTCACATTCCTCGATTCACTGCAAGGAGTTTTGAGCATCATTTTTGTCGGGTTTTGGAAAATCTGTTAGTTATACAAACTGGTATTCAAAATACACAACTACGTGGCAGTTGAAAAGGTCTGACTGATGCCATTGTGGCTGTGTTTCACAGCAATCTTTTTAATTTGGTTTGCTAGCCTGTATCTTCACTTTTTCAAACCTACTTTTGCCAATGCATCTGAAATTACAGTGGGCTCAGAGACCTTAGATTCTGGGGTTTATTTCTCCTTACATGAAATTGTAATCAGAACAACTCACAGAATAACAGATCAGTTGGAAGGGCTCAGAAGGATCATCAAGTCCAGCTCTTAAGTAAATGGCCCATACAGGGATTGAACTCACAACTTGGTGTTGTTAGCATCATGTTCTGACCAACCAAGTGAACTCAGTGGCCACTGAACACAACTTCTGCAATCCTAGAGAGTCCTCTGGAGATTTCTTTTTCATCTTAAGCATGAATGCATTTTGTTTTATGGTCCTTCTTTTGAGCCACATCTGTTAGATACCTTGCATCATTGGCAGAGGCTGCTGTCAAGTGTCACTTTCCTGTTAAAGAAAAGCCAGCACTGGAATCCTTGTGTGTGGTTTTCCCATTGAACTATGAAAAGGAAATGGCTGTCCTGGATTTGGACAGCAGTGGTTGATGGATTTCTAGCTGCTTGTGCTTAAACAGGTTCAGATTGGTACAGCCTACACACACACCATTACTCTACTGTTCAAATTGATAGTATCCTAAGGCTTTTTTTTTTTTAATTGATGGGATTTATAGGGGCATTGCTTTCTTCTTATTCTATCCAAGATTTTTATTTTCTTGTTGGTGGTCTTAGTGCATATGAAACCTTTCTTAACAGGAATTAATAAATCATAGTCATGAAAAGGGAATGGTGTTGGAAATTCTGTAGCAAAAGTAGACAGGAAGGAAGAGAATAATGAAGGAAAACAAATGAAACAGGATTAATATATCTAGATGAACCAGAATTAATATCTTGATTTTAAGTTGATCCTGAGTAGTTGATAGACCCATGTGCATTTGTATAAATGCCCTGTTATTTGCATGTCATTGTAAAATAAGCTACAATAAAATGAGTTTAAAAGATACTGGCTTTCACAGGAGGAGTATAAGACATATGGAATTCGCATTAGAGTCAAATTCCACAGTAGCACTGAACTTCATGAACTGACTCCGTATTATCATAGTGGAGGTGAGAAAACTGTTTCCATTATGTTTTATACCTGATGGCTCTGCAAGAACTCAACAGATGTCCCTTCAGGGTTGTGGATGAAATAAATCAGGTGAGAATCAATAGTGTGATATTGCTCTTTCTGTGTACAGATGCTTATGAGACAGTGGAGAGAACAGACTTTTTTTTTTTTTCAGGGAATGGATCCAATGAATGAGAGAAGAGTTTTTGAAATGGTTGTGGAAACTGCTTGTAAAAAAAAGGCATCTCAGTACTTCCTCATTACAGCAAAGATGTGTGACAGAAAATGAAGTAGGAAGTGTAAAGTGTAGGAGAATGGGATTCGGTGTGATAATACACCAATAAACACTGTATAACTTACCTGTGTTTTACCTAAGAAATTTGGATTAAAGGGAGTATTTGTCCATTTTAAGGGCAGTCAGGCAAGAATTCAGACAACTTAGACCAAGGCTCATCTCAGAAGCCTCCTCTGGAGTTGTGGCCTCCACTGGAAGTATCATGTGTTAGCCACCAGTGGACAATGTTACCATGGAAAAGGCTGTAAAAAGTAATGCCTCTAGCTAACACAAAATTCAGACTGTAGCAGAAACTAACTTCCAGACAAGTCAGATGAGGATACTGGAGAAGGAGCAGGCTAGTGCTGCTGACATCAGAACTAGAGGAGTCCCACATGATTACTTGAATAATTTTCCTGTATTAATCTGAGGCTCAGAAAAAATGAGATCTGTGCTCTGAGAGTGACCAGTTTACTTGTACTCCTCAGTCAAAATTTAAATAAAGGCAGTTGACTTATTAGTCATGCAGTGATGCAGTGCCAAGTCTTGAAAGGGGTAAATAAGGTGGCTGTTCACTTGCACCATTAACAGAGACTACTGTTATGTTGAGCTTGATCCAAGACAAATTGAAACAGTAAATATTACTTGTACACCAGGGAGACAAGCAGTCAGTAAGTGTGCTGGTTTTCATTAAGGTATCGCTCTTGTATCTCTTTATACACTGTATTTTAGAAAATCTGGCTGATATGTCCTGTTTTTTCAGTAAGTAGCAGTTGAAGGGTCTGAGTAAGGCCCCCTCATAGCATTTACCTTGCTGGAAGGAGATGGAAGGTAATGCTTGCTTTTCCTTCTGATCTTGCAGTGTGCTTGCCTCCATGCAGTTTGGTCATTTCCTGACCACATTACTTCTTCGTTGTTCTGTGTTACCTATTCCCTTTTGTCTTCTTGTGATTCTTCTTATTGAATCAGGTTTTCCATGCACTCTCCTACTTAGAGAAAGAACAGTGTGATCTGGGTATTGAAAGATAAGTAGCTTAACTAACTCTAATGCTTCCCAAATTTAAGGAGTTGTCGAAAATTGCTGTCCGGGGTTCAGAGTTTGTTGTAAAAGCTGAGTCTGTTGTCAAATTACTAAGAATAGAGACAGGGAAAAATTGAGTCTGCAGAGCTAACCAGAAAGACCAAAATTAAAATGAGAGAGCATAATTAAAAAAATCTCCAA
Source organism: Setophaga petechia (assembly GCA_024362935.1). Lineage (NCBI taxonomy): Eukaryota > Metazoa > Chordata > Aves > Passeriformes > Parulidae > Setophaga > Setophaga petechia. The sequence goes on from JANCRA010000004.1 coordinate 38,188,103, forward strand.
ACTTTAAAAAAACAAAAAAAGTCAACATCATGGTAAGAGGAAACTTGAGGACTATGTTGCAGCATTATTCAGCAACAAGAGACAGGGTTACGGAGAGGTGGCTGAAGTGTCTCCTTCCCTCTTTCCTCCACAAGCAGGTGACATGACAAGTTACAATGGCCTGTCACAAGAAAAATTAGTGAGAGGGCATGTTGTGTAAAGGTTGACTTGATTGAGAGTATTTGTGTGGGCTGCATCAGAGGATAATTAAAAAGGCTGCACAGGGTGGGCTGAGAATGCCAGACTACTGTTCATGGCTTACCTGAAGTTCCTGAATCCCTGCTCTGTGTCACCACTTACTAGAAAGTGTGACAGTTTGTCTAACCAAGCCAAGTTCCATGTGTGTACCCAGTGGATACAGGAAAAACTGTGACCCTTTTTTTCAGTGTGTTGACACCTCCCATGGTTGTATTTTTAAGCAAGCTGCAGAGGGAAATGGTATAAATTAATATGCAGTAAAGTTGATTAGGAATACTGTATTTTGAGGAGTTGTGATCCGCTGTCATAGTGAGTAGATGAACTGAATATGTTCTTAAAAGTGGGTTTGAAAATTAGTATTTTTAATACAAATCTGGTGAAACATTATGTTTATTAAACATACAGATAACTCCCATGTTGGGAGTTAATCCTTTTTTTGCTGTAAAGTGAAATTCTAAATAATCTTAGGTTAGGTAAATTTTATCAAAACCAGGATTCATTTCAGTACAGACAAGCAAAAAATTTTGTATTTAAGTGAGAAAAATCAACAACAGCATCTGGTGTAATGCCTAAATGACTGGGGAGAGGGAAGTGACAAGTTGAGCATCAGTTGCAGGGAAATTGTTCAGTGTCATCCTGAGCACTGCTTATAATTATCACCCTGGTTTTTTAAGATTTTCTAAGCCATCTGATGTTGACATTCTTGTAGAGAACTTTCTCACACACTTTCTGTAAATAACTCTTTGTTTTGCATTCCTTGATGGACAAGGAGAGAGTTGATGATGGACTGTTGGTTTAACCAGTGTCATTGGAGAGGTGTCACTGTCATCCTCCAATCCGCTGTCACTTTTGTAAAACTATAAATATTGGAGTCAGAAAATAAACTTCCCTTTTTTCCTTCACCTTGAGAACGGTGGTGTGCTTGTGTTCTTTCGTGCCCTATAGCAACATCTGGTGACCACCGAAGTGTATTGCAGCCTAGGCTGAGACAGGGGATTGCGGGGAGGTTCCCCTCCCCCCCCCCCCCCCCCCCCTTGGTGCTTTGCTTGGTGTTCTTGGGGCAATGGCAACCTCTGTGGTTTTCGAAGATGATTCCCTCATTTTGGATCTCTGGAGGGGGGTCCTGGAGTGGAAACAGATTTCTCTTTCCTGGGATGATTTTGAAAGATTAATTCTGTGGGCCCGAGAGCGAGCGTTCTTTTCGGTCCCTGGGAAGGTGTTCTCCACGGAGGAGTGGTCTCTCGTGGGGGTCCACCTCATGGAGGCCCTCTTGGATGATTGCACGGTAGATGTGGGATCGCTGCTGGTCCAGTGGAAAAAATGTGAGGAGCTTCGGCACGGGTCTGGTTCTTGTACCCCTCGGAGTTCCCAGGGAAGCCCTTCTGTCTCGGACGTGGACGGAGGGTGAGCTTCTGTGTGATGGGGAGTCCCCCTCCCCGCCCCAGGACAATGTGCTGGGGAGTGGCCATTGTTCACCCGGGGTGAACTGGGCTCGCAGCCAACTGGTCCCGGGTCCGGGGGGCGGAGCCCTGTGGGTTTCTGGGGTTCTGTGGATTCGGCGGGCTGTCCTCACCCCGCCCCGCCCTGTGCGGGTGGTGCGGCGGGGGACGGGTTGCCCTCTCTGTGTGCCTTCCCGGCCTTTGAGGGTCAGACTCCACCTCGACTTGAGTCTGATTCGGTGACGACTTTTTGATCAAATTGCGGTGTGTCCACCACGTTCCCCCTGCGCGCGGTGGGGGCGGATTCTCCCGCCCCCGAGTCGGGCTTCTCAGTGGGGGGGAGGCGACTTTGCCCGTCTCTGGGCCTGCGCAGCCTGCTGGGCATGCGCAGTCAGCGAAGGCAGCCGCGGGGGTGGGGCGTCGGTCGGTGCTCCGTCCAGCCCCGCTCCGGTCGGCGTGCAGCCCGCCCTTCTCAGCTCGGTGGGGGCGGTGCCCGCTGTGGAGTCTTGCGGCTTGGGACGGGCTCTTACACGGGGCTTGCCTGGCTCCTTTGTTCCGCCCCGCAGTGATGCGGCTCCGCGGGCTGCGCCTCTCTCGGCATCCCGCTCCTCCCCTGTGTCGGGGGCCAGGGACCCCGGGCCGGTCTCGTCCTGGCCCACATCAGATTTGCGGGCCGTCGAGGCATCCCCTGCCGGAGCTCCGGCACAGCAGGGCGCTGAGGTATTTACCTTTAGCGCAACTGCTGACATGGCCAGTGGGAGGCCAGTGGGTGCCCGGGGCCATGGCTCTTTCTCGTCAAATCATTGGACGCTTCCTGCGTGCCAGGTGACTATGTCTGAGGCACCCCGAACTTTTCTGGCGACAGGCCAAAACCAAGACTGACGAGATGAATGAGCCTGTCTCCTCGCGGCATCTGCAGGGTCGCGGAGCGGGCTCCTCTGGCTCTGCCGGTGCTGCAGGGGGCGCAGGGGTGAGTGGTGTTGACCTGGCTCCCCATCAATCATCCCTTCTTATCCCCGTGGGGCCCAAGGGCCGGGACACAGCAGGTGCGGTGGCTTTGCCAGGGGGTCCCCAGGCTTTCCCTGTGATCAGGGAGGGGCGTTACTCATAGCACCCATGAACCCCTTTCATATAAGCTCCGCGAAGCAGTTGCTCAGCATGGTTTGGGATCTGCTGAGGTTATGCAGACTCTCCGGAGGATTGCTACGGATGTGCTGACACCTCACGATCTCTGTCGTGTGGCACATTCTCTTTTTGACCCTGTGCAGTTTGTTGTTTTTGAGACCAAGTGGGCTTGTCTGGCGGCCCAAGCAGTGGTGCAGAATGCTGCACTGGCACAGCAGGACCCCAGGCGTGGGGTTGTTGCTGACATGCTGATGGGGACAGGGCTTTATGAGAATGTTCAGGGGCAGATTGGATTTGATCCCCTTGTGCTTGCCCAGTGCCACACACTGGGCATGGCAGCGATTGTTCAGACCCTGGAGATGGCTGCTCCGAAGCAGCTGTTTTCGACCATTGTCCAGGGGGATGATGAGCCTTTCATGGAATTTGCGGTGAGGCTGATTGTGTCCGTGGAGAGGCAGGTGCCTGATCCTCTGGCTAGGAGTGTTACGATTGCAAACCTTGTCAGGTGTAATTGCAATGCTGCTTGTAAGAAGGTCATAGTGGCTCTGCGTGGTGTTCCTGCTATCTCCGAGATGGCAGAGGCCTGTGCAGACATCGTTCCCCCGGGTTGGAACCTGGCTGGTGTGGCTGCCACTGTGCAGCCGGTTTGGTTGGTGCTGCAGGGCAAGCGGCCACAGCAGGGGACTGCGCAGGCTGGCAAGAAGCGGGGGAAGAAAGCACAGAAGGTCAAATTCCTATGTTCATGTGCGGTCGGTGTGGTAGGCCGAATCACATGTCCAATGTTTGCAAGGCAACTGTTCATGTTAACGGCCAGGCTTTGCAGGGCTCGGGAAACGTCAAGCAGAGCACGCAGGAGGGGCGCGTGCAGACACAAGCTTCTCTCCAGACCCCAGAGCCGATGGAGGTCTCCTTTGCCAGCTTGCACCCAGCACCCATGGATCAGCAGGTGTGGATGTCTGCACCGCAGCAACAGTTGTCTTAGAATCTTCTGAGATACGCAAAGTTCCACTGGATGCCTTTGGCCCCTTGGGTGGGGGCATGAGTGCTCTTCTTATGGGGAGGTCTAGTGCCACCCTTCAGGGCATCATTGTTCAGCTGGGGCTCATCGATGCGGATTTCACAGGGCAGATTTGTGCCATTGTCTCCACACCCAACCTCTGTCATGATCCCGAAAGGGACGCGGCTCACTCAACTTGTGTCTTTTAAGTCCTCTGTTCGCAGGACAGCTGACCAGTCGCATGGAGCTGGTGGCTTTGGATCCACTGGGCCCCCTCCAGTTCACTGGACTGCCGTCCTGACCAAGGACCGTCCCGAGATGCTGTGTACCTGTCTGTTCCTGGTGCGGTGCCGTCGGAAATCCACCTCCACGGGCTTCTCAACAGTGGTGCTGATGTCACGGTTCTCTCCCTAGCCGCCTGGCCCCTGGAGTGGCCCTTGGATCCGGTGGGGACATCTGTCACAGGCCTGGGAGCGACGGCGCAATGCTACGTGAGCCAACAACCTGTGCTGGTCACGAACCCAGAGGGACAGATGGCCTGGGTTAGGCCTCATGTTAGTTCTACTCCTGCCAACCTCTGGGGGAGGGATGTTCTGTCTCTCTGGGGGGTGCGCATCGAGATGGATTTTTGATGGGGACCACTGCAGTGAATGGCGCAGAGTGTCCTACGCCTCCTATACAGTGGCTGGTGGACAAACCTGTCTGGGAAGAATCAGTGGCCCCTCCGTCAAAATAAATTGGATGCCCTTCGGAATCTAGTGCAGGAGCAGTTGGACCAGGGTCATCTGGAGCCTTCTTCCAGTCCCTGAAACAGTCCTGTCTTCTGCATCAAAAAGAAATCTGGCAAATGGAGGTTGTTGCAAGACCTCCGAAAGGTTAATGCCATGATGGAAAGCATGGGAACACTGCAGGTTGGCATGCCATTGCCTACCATGCTTCCCGCGGACTGGCTGGTTCTCATTGTGGATCTGAAGGATTGTTTCTTTATGATTTCTTTGCATCCTGATGACAGACCAAAATTTGCCTTCTCAGTGCCAGCGATTAACGAGGCTGAGCCTGCACAGAGATATCAGTGGAGGACATTGCCTCAGGGAATGCGCAATTCTCCTGCCATATGCCAGTGGTATGTGGCCCGTGCCTTGTCTGGAGTTCGCAAGCAGTTTCCTGATGCACGTCTGTATTATTATATGGACGACATTTTGGTGGCCGCGTCCACCCAGGACGAGCTGCTGAGGATTCAGCCTCGGTTGCTCGATGCTTTGCATGCTCATGGACTGCAGGTGGCTCCAGAAAAGTTTGAACAATAACCACCTTGGAAATACTTGGGGGTCAAAATTCTGGAATGGACGATCCGTCACGAGGAGGTGCAGTTTGTGCATTCTGTGAAGACACTGAATGATGTTCAGAAATTGGTAGGTGTCATCACTTGGTTACGTCCGTACTTGGGACTAACCAACGCGCAGCTGTTTCCTCTGTATGATCTGTTGAAAGGAGACTCTGATTTAAAGTCACCTCGCACACTGACCCCTGAGGCACATGAGGCGTTGGAGGTGGTTCAGCGAGCTGTTTCGGCTTGCCAAGTTTATCGCATTGATCCCTCTCTTGATGTCACTGTGTTCATCACCACTCCAGATTCGTATCCCACGGGCATCACTGGCCAATGGAGGGACAAATGGTCTGATTCCTTGCACGTTCTGGAATGGGTTTTCCTGCCCCATCAGCCGCAGAAGATGGCAACTGCATTGTTTGAGCTGATTGCTCACTTGATAATCAAATGCCGGCAACGGTGTTTGCAATTGATGGGTGCGGATCCTGCAAAGATCATACTCCCAGTGCAATGGGAGGATTTTGACTGGAGCTTTGCAAACAGTGTGTCCCTGCAGAGTGCTCTGGAAATTTTTTCAGGGCAGATCACTTATCATCTGCCCAGCCATAGGCTACTGCATATGGCGAAATTCACACAAATTTCTTTGCGGCCCAAAAGTAGTCAGGAACCCATGCAAGGACCCCCCATCTTCACTGATGGTTCAGGGAAAACAGGAAAGGCCATTGTTACCTGGAGGGACGGATCTGAGGGGCAGGTTCTGGAAGGCCATCAGCATGGGTCAGCCCAATTGGTTGAATTGTGGGCTGCTGTCATGGCATTTGAGAGATTTTCCCAGGAACCTTTCAACTTGGTCACGGATTCCGCTTATGTGGCTGATATCGCACAATTGTTGGGTCATTTGGTTTTGAAGGAGGTCAGTAATCCTGCCTTGTTTCATTTACTGAAGACCTTGTGGTGTGCCATTCAGGCCCCGGGGGGGAGGTTCATCCATTTTATGTTCTGCATGTGAGGAGTCACACCGATTTGCCAGGCTTTATCGTGGAAGGTAACGCAAGGGCTGACAAGTTGGCTAACCCAGCGTGGTTATCAGTGTGAGTGTATCAGCCTGATACACTCGCGCAGGCCAAGGCATCACGTGGGTTTTTCCACCAAAACGCACATACTCTGCAGAAGCAGTTTCAGTTGATGCCAACTGAGGCTCGTGACATTGTTGAGTCATGTGAGGACTGCCATGCACTTGCTCCGCCTTTGCCGGCAGGGGTAAACCCCAGAGGCCTTAGGGCCTTGGAGCTTTGGCAGACCGATGTCACCCAGATCATTCTCCTCTGTGATGTGGGCTTCAGCTCACACTGGGGAGAAGGCCTGTGATGTCCTCACCCACTGGAGGCAGGCCTTTGCCGTTCTGGGCATACCTTCTGCTGTGAAAACCGACAATGGTCCTGCATACGCATCGCAAAAGGTGCGGCAGTTCCTGCAGTTGTGGGGTGTCTCGCACAAGTTTGGTATCCCTCGTTCTCCGACTGGTCAAGCTGTTGTAGAACGTGCTCGTGGTACTCTGAAGCGGGTTCTTCAAAAACAAAAACGGGGAATGCAAGGGTGAAACCCCGCACAGTTGGTTGGCAAAAGCTTTGTGCGCAATTAATCATCTCACTCTGTCACAGAGCTCTAATAACCCTGTCATTTTGAATCACCATCTCTCGTTGCAAGGAGATGTGCGGACAAAGCACATCAGCCTCGGGCGAAGGTTCGGGTGCGGAATTTAGTCACCAAACAGTGGAAAGGTCCCTGTGACCTTATCACTTTGGGGCGCAGGTATGCTTGTGTATCCACAGATACTGGGGTACGCTGGGTACCTTCGAAATATGTTCGCCCTGACCTGCAGAGGCAGAATCCAGCTGACGAGCAAGATGGAAACTGTGACCAACCTGAAAGGCATCAAGCGGGTGAATCATTCAGTGATGACTCGGATGCAGATGATGAGAGTGATCATTCTGATGATTCCTCCACAAATGGACACTGAACATTGTTCATGTTTTCTTTTTCGCATTGTTCATTTTCTTTTCTCTTTTTCTTTTTTAAACAGAAAAGGGTGAGATGTCACCTTGTTTTTTTAAGATTTTCTAAGCCTTCTGATGTTGACATTCTTGTAGAGAACTTTCTCACACACTTTCTGTAAATAATTCATTGTATTGCATTCCTTGATGGACAAGGAGAGAGTTGATGGACTGTTGGTTTAACCAGTGTCATTGGAGAGGTGTCAGTGTCACCCTCCAATCTGGTGTCACTTTTGTAAAACTATAAATATTGGAGTCAGAAAAGAAACTTCCCTTTTTCCCTTCACCTTGAGAACGGTGGTGTGCTTGTGTTCTTTTGTGTCCTATAGCGACATATAATCTGTGGTTTGCATGACATCTTTGCTAGGCTTGTGTTTGGCACAGTTTGGATTATCATAAGTATCCAGCTTTGGCTGTTACACTTCAGAAAAGTAGTACAGACACTGGACTTACTCCAGAAGGTAGCAGTGCAACTTGGAAGTAATTTTGATCATTTTGAGTTTCCACTAATGGAAATTGCTTAGCTCAGAGAAGCACAAGGCTAAAGAGAGACATAGATTTACTTGGGTACAATTAATGTCGCCTGTCCTGCCCTGGGGGAAAAAGGGAAACACATTAATCTGTGCCCACAGATGAGTGGAGATACTGTCTGGATACAGGAAAAAAGCAATGAGGTCGATGGCAGCAAGAAGGTACAGATTAGATGTGAAAATTTTCCTCTAATAAGAATAGTGATGCATGGAAATTGGCTGAAGAATGAGTCCCTTTGAGGGGGTTTCTAGGAACAAATACACTTCATTTCTCAGGTTGTAATCTTAGTTTAGTGATATTTTTGAGATCTAAGGTTTTTCATAGATCTTATTCAGCTTTTTAGATAATTGGGAACATCTAGCTATTTTGACTTTTGTTTCTGTGTTTTTCACCAGCTCATGCAGAATCTCACTTGCACTGACAAGATGACTGTGCTGTTTGTCTACAATGGACCTTCTATGCTGGAGACATACAAATGGAACATGAAGCGCTTCAAGAGACAGCAACGGCACCTTTCCAGCATGACTGAATCTTAGGTCTACAGAAGTATTTTATATATCTTTATTGAAATATCTGGCTTTCAAGAATTCAGAAATTGTCAGAGAGGTGTCCTAGGGTGATGTTATGATGCTTGTATCCCCATTCATGTGTTCTGTTAATGTTGGATATTATGTTCTGTACCTTTAAGACTGGCCCTGAAGAGTGAAAGTTTTGTTTTGGTTTTCTTATCAGCCTGGCTGGGACACAGAGGCTGTGGCTTTTGCTTTTGCTGCTTTTGCTTTTTGCTCTCTCTCTCGCTTGCTCTTGCTTCGCTCCTGCTTGCTTTTGCTCCTAGCTAGCTTAGCTAAACAGTCCAAATTGCTTCCTGGACTGTTTCTCCTCTCTTTTCTTTGACCATCCCAAACCTGCTCCGGACTGGGACCTGGGAACACCGAGAGTTCACACCTTGTGGCTGCAGCAGCTGCCCCAGCGCTGGAGGGACTGAGGACAGAGCAACCACCCCCCTCCCCGAGAGAGACTGTCTGAATTTGTCATCTTTTTCAGAGCGGTGTCATCCGGTATTGTTCGTTTTGTGTGCTGGGGGTGCTGTGCCTGTCAAATAAACAGGTTCTTTCCACTTCTCTCAAAGGAATTCTTCCAAAACCGGTTGTGGGGAGGGGCCATGTGGGTTTGTTTTCTGGAGAGGCCCTCCTTTGGAAATTCTCTACCAAATCTGCCCTAAACCAGTACAGGAGGAAAACCCTCAAAAATTTTGATGATTGTGAACTTTGGTTCTTAAAACTTGCACACATGTTTGACAGATTTGAAATGCATGGTGTTCTTTTTCAAGTCTTTCATAGTGGTCACTTTCTCCAGATAACCTACTCTTCTCAATTGTAGGTTTAAATAAAAAAATTCTTTTTTTTTTTTTATATTGTCAGTTAATGCAGCATCAGAAGTGCAGGTAATTTTCCTAGGTTATCCTGGACTTATTTTGTAACTGTTGTTTTTCTAGAGGTTGGGGATATTTTTCCAAAAATTGGAATTTGCTTTTGGTAAATAATTTTACTTTACCACAGATGTGGATATTATCCCATTTCCCTATTGAAATGCAATTTCTTAAAATTAATTTCAGGTGATCTGTAGAAAAAGAATGATATGTAATGGTTTGTTTTGTAAAAATAATAATAATTAATATTATTATATGAATATATTATTGTTGAATAAATACTTTCTCTCAAAATTAACAAATAAATATAGTAGCATTTCATTTTGTAGTGCTCTAATGATAAGGTTTTTCTAGCAAGTCTCTTAGCAAGGAGACTAACAGAATTCCAGGTCTTCCTGAAACAGTGAGCCTAGTGAGCTTGCAGAAGTAAAGCTAAGCAATAAATAACTTCTTGTGTGTTTGTTTTTCTAAGTAAAACTTCATACATTTTGATAGAAAAAATAGTGCTGCAGATTTGACATGTAAGTTTAAACCCCAGGAGGATTTTACAAGGGGTCAGCTGCATTGGAGTGACTGTACAGTCAACTGCTTTTCAACAGAAAGCCATAAAAAATGTTTAATAGAGTGTTGGCCGTAAATGTTAAGCATTTGGAAATGCAGATTACAACAGAATGTTGAAGACCTAAAATAAAGTCCTGGTTATTGAGTTAACTATTAAGTAAGTAAAATCCAGCAATTTGATATCTGTTTCAGTGGGTGTTTTTCTTAACAGCATCCTGGCAATGAACTTTGCTAGCGAAACTGATATTTCAGGCTTTGATATTCATGCATTCAAAATAAAATAACCCACTACAAAATATGAGCTGGAATCTGGCAGGTTTTAGGTATTTGCAGCGGTCAGCTAGAAGGACGTCCTGGCTAGACGGCCAGCAACTGCCAGCAGCACGGGGGCACTTAATCTGCTAGCAGGTGCTTCGGGTCAGCGCCTCAAGCAATATCCCAGCGTTATAGCTGGCGACCTTGCCAGGTGCAGGACAAGGCTAAGAGCTGCAACCAACGAAATAAGAGGGCGGACTCCAACTGCGATAAATCCAGGTTTTAATAAATCCCAGAGAAACCAGCAGCAGAAGACCACGACGGCAGGGTTACATAAGGTTATAAAGGGCGAGAGAGGTAAGGGTGGAACCAGGTTGGGAGCAAATAGAAATCCAGGGGGGAGTGGGGTACACGGAACTGACATTAGATAGGACCAATGAAAATAACTTGAGGGAGGGGCCCCAGCCCCTGAGCCAATCACCCCGACCCTAGACAGAACTTTCCAGTGAAAAAGGTGGTGGCAGGGGGTGACTGGTAGGGCACCAGGGAGGGGTCGAGGAAAGGATACATTTGGTCACTAGGGAAACTGGGGCGGAATGAAAAGGATACTGTGGTAGCTATAACAACCAGGGAGACAGGCAGCAACTGGGAGGGAAGGAGGAGTTGGGGTAGAACCATTATAAAATAGGGGGAAACAGAACAGTCCAACACAAACACAACAGGTATTAAGGGGGAAGTATTGTAATTGTTCCTTTGAAGAGATAGATGAGCCCTCAGTGCAGCAGAGAACCACACATTCTTGTTACTGCAGGCCAGTGTTAGTCAGTGTAATTGTCTGACTCTGAAATGAGTTCCTGGAGCAGTTTCTATGATGATTAGTGTCCCAACATATGTACTGTACAGAAGATACAAAAGTATGGAAACTCAGGCTGTGATCTGGAGTTAATTTGGGCACCAGAGTATCTTTGACATAATTGAGGCTACAGGCCGGTCTGTCTGTCCACTGTATTGAAAGCTCTTGGTTTTAGAAGTATTTTTCAAAATTGTCTGTTACTGGGGAGTTTGTTGCTGTTACTGTTAGTTTTCATATCTCATTGCTGTTTGCAGTAAATAGTTCTTATCTCTCAGCCTGTGATCTTTGCCTTTTGTGCCTCCAGTTCTCTCCAGCACACTGCAGGGGGAGGGGAAAATGGAGCAAGGGAGTGGTGTCTGGTTTGGAGAGTCTTGAGGGGGCAAAAATTGGGGAGTGCCATTCCTAAACCAGGACAGATTGGCACAGTGTCCGATGGGAGGTGTCTGACAGAAGAGCAGCAGCATGGGAAGCAGGGGAGGGGGAACCTTGGCACCCTAGCTTCTCTGTAAATAACTGAGCCAGAATTATTCTTTTCACTTGTGACTCACTAAAACACAGTGTCCAAAATTACATTTCCTGGAACTTTTTGTTCTGGAAGCACTTTTTTCCCCCATACCTTGCTAATTAAGAATAAAACCACGATTAAGTACACTATAATTTGTGAGAGAAAGGATATGTGGAAGTGAGTTAAATCCTCCTCTGCTCCAAGAAAACTTCTTCACCTGTTGTTGCTTAAACATCTGAAAAGCACGCTTTCTATGCCATTGCGCCCAGACTAGGCTTGCCAAAAGCCATGCCTCTAGGAGGCTCATTGATACAGTGTCCTTTGCATATTCCAATAGCTTGGGTGAAGGGCAGTTTTTGTAGCAGGGGCTGATCTAGTAGTTGCTATAACCTCGTTTTACTTTGATGCTAACTTCAGCCACTGACAAGGCTGAACTAGTAGGGAGAGGGGAGGTAAGTGCAGAAGGACGATATTTTTAGCCACTGAAAGCTTTTCAGACATGACTGTGGCAGTGTGGAAAGCCAGCAGGGAGAGCATGGAAAAAAAAGGATCAGTAGCAACAGTAGAGAAAGAAGTAAGAGAGGAGAAATGCAGCATTAGAGCAGCCTCTCCTGTGGCTATCAGCCTCTCCTGTGGCTCAGCTCTTGCCAAGTGGTGTAATCCTCTGACACCAATTCCCATCTTTATGCTGTCCACCAAATTCCTCCATCTTTTCTCCACTAATCTGCTCCCTGGTTACTCTTGGAAGTAATTCCCCTGTTGTCCAGTCTTTCTTCTGTTGATTTGTTACCCCCACTAGGCCCACGGGGTTTCTTTGACAGTTGTACTGGTTTTGGCTGGGATAATTTTCTTCATAGAAGTTTGTATGGGGTTATGTTTTGAGTTTGTGATCAGAATGCTGTTGGCTACATAGGGGTGTTTTTGGTACTCCTGGGGAGTGTTTTGCACTGCATCGTTGCCTTTTCTGTTTCTCACACTGTCCTGCTTGCACAAGAAGTTTATAAGAAGCTGGGAGGGGACACAGGTGGGACAACTGACCATGGGGCTATGTCACGCTGTGTGACATTGTCCTCAGCAGTAAAAGCTAGGGGAAGAAGGAGGGGAGTTTGGACCTATGTCTTCTGAAGTAACAGCTCTGTGTGGTGGAGCCCTGCTTTTCTGGGAGAATAGCTGAACACCTGTCTGTTGATGGGAGGTAGTGGATGACTTCCTTGTTTTGCCTTGCTTATGCACACAGCTTTTGCTTTCCAAATTAAACTGTTTTTATCTCAACCCAGAAGTTTTCTCACTTTTATCATTCTGATTCTCTGACCCATCCCACAGGGAGAGGGTGGGTGTGTGGCCCTGAGCTGCTGCCCAGGATTAACCCACAACAACAGTGTGTGTTGGTCTCAGAACATGGTGTTGCACCTGTCATTTTTGCACCCAGAGCTAAATGAGATCTTGGAAAATATCTTCTCTTGTTGTATATTCATAGAAGAGCAAGTCGCTTGCAGACTGACCTCTTTGGAAAGCATGGTGATGAGAACGTGGCAAGTTAGCTGGAAAGGAATGATGGACTTCTTTGGGGATAAGAAGCCATGCACAGAGGTGGACAGAGTTGATTTTGCAGGAAGCAAGACGAAGGGAAGGGATGAACACTCAGAAAATGGTGGCAGAATATTTTAAGGAGCCATAGAAAAGAACAGAGAGCTGAAGAGTGCACAGGTAACATGTGAACATGACCATGGACGGTTCAAAAGAATTTGGATCACGTAATTTAAAGGGGAAAGATGTCCAATTCCCCCTTCCCAATTTGTTACCAAAGCTGCAGACTGTGAACATTACACAGCGTGACCTTAACTGCAATCCATTAACAGTGGTTTACCTCAGCTTGGGTCAGGTAATAAGTTTTCATGGACAATAAAGGTTTTTTTGGATGGTTGGGTTTTGCGGGTTTTTTGTTGTTTGGTTTGGTGGTTTGGGGTTTTTTTGCAGGGTTTTTACTTGTTTGGTTGGTTATGTTGTTCGTTTTCCTGAGGAATTACAAACATGGTGCAAATCCAAAGTGGACGATAGTACAAGGAGTGCAAAGGGACATCTCAGATAGCACCAAGAGTACCAGCCTTGCTTTGTCCTCCTGCAGTGAAGCTTAAATGACTGTTCAGGTGAAAAGCCACTAATACTACAGTTTTCTGTGGGCCCCAGCAGCTGAAGAATCTGATTCTGCTTTATGTTTGCTTCTGAGCTGAACTGTACTGTCCATGAAGGACCTTCTGGTCAGAATTTTTGTAGAATTTAAAATACACTTTGCTGTATAAAATATACTGGCTTTGTCCTATTATATTTAAACTGGTAGAGTTGTCAGTGTGCATGCAATTCCCTAAGCATCAGTATGTCAGAAATCAGTACGTTCATGAAAAATCCTCGCAGTAGCTTATACTGGGGAGAATCCTTTATTTCAGTTTGAATAAATTTACAGGAAGGCTGTCCCCCATGAAGTGTCTGTTTAAAAATGATACGCCTAAAAAAGATGGCTTATTAGATGTAAGAGTTGAGTGTAGTTTAGCTTCTAGATAAGGCCTGACTTATTTTATGCAATGCAGGAAAGCAGAGGCCTGGCTTATTTCATTCAATTCAGGAAAGCAGACCAGCATTAGACAGGCTAGTAATACAGCTGTGGTTTTCCCTTGTATTTTTTGACAGAGCAGTTATGCGCGGGTTTTCCTAGGCCCTCAAAATGTACTTTCTGCTTGCTAACACTGTTCAAAGCCACCAAAGCAGTCATTTAGAGCAGAGGAGCCCACGTGGCTGTATGTGGTGCTTCTGGGAAAGCTCTAATACACCTTACATTTGTGTCTTCTGAAACTTCTGCTGCTGTCGTTCTAGTCCCTGACCATTAGCCACAAGATAAAGCCATTGGGAAAGCCGAAAACTTTTCTGTGCATCTTTGGTTTATTTCTCCATGGGTTCTGAATTCCAAGAGGTCATTGTTGGATCTTGTAATGGTGAACTGCCCTTATGTACTCAGTGATTCTTGTTTGTGCTATGGCTTATTAGTTCCATTTCCTTTGTACCTTGTGTTTCACTGTGCAGACACACAGGCGTTATGTGGCCTAAGAGGCAGTAGGCATTATGAAACAGACAGTGATGGGATTTGATATGAAAAGTGATAGGATGTTTATTAATTATGAATTGAAGGTCACAAGCCACTAAAAATAAAGCAATAGTTGTAGCAATTTCCAAAATACAAGCTGAAAGAAATAGGGACACTCTTTACCCAAAAGCCATGGATGAGCCAGAAAAATACTGTGCGTAATCATACAGAAATAAATGTCTTCTAAGGATTAGAACTGATGTCAGTCAAGATCTTCTCTTTTTGAAATGGGAAGATTTCCACAATACCTGTGGAAGTGTTTGAGGTGTTTTAGAGGTCAGAGAGTTTCTTAGCTGAGGACAGCATGGCAGTGAAAGCATGGTAGCTGAAAAATTCTTCCTATTGGGAAAGCTTCCTCTCCTTTATGGGAGTTCCATAAACAGTACTTGAGTAAGTGGAGTGTTCTGACAATTGGGTGTTTGCATTAAGTTACTGCTGAAGAAATTTTTCCGGTGCGGCTGAGCAGTGTGAGGAGCTCAACCTGAAAGTTTTGCTTCCAAAGCAAGAGTCACTGAGAAAGTAGTGGTTGTTACAGAGCCCTGGTGCATAAATAAAACCTCACAGATTCTTGAGCCCTGGAAGAGTGAGTGCTGAACAACATTGTTATAGACTCCTATGGAGATCAAAATTGTCCTGGTCATCCAGTTGACAGATTCAGAAAGCCAGCCTTCCTTGTATGCAGCTTCCTTAACCACTCTGCAGGCATTTAACGAGACTGTTAAGACATTTTGTGGCACGTTTCCTTTCTTTTGTCCTTGGCAGAGAGGAAAAATGAAAGTACAGGATACCCTTACAACCTTGTAGAAACTGCTCTCAGAATCAGCAGGTCTAGTTCAGGGTCACACTACCCCATGCCAAATGCCAATGCCTCTGTGGTGCACCCAAGACTTTGCATGATGTACCCATTCCTAGTCAGAATTTATACCACTCCTGGCAAGACCCCTCTGTACGATGTACTACATCTCAGTGGTTGGAAACATCCTTCTAAGGCCTCCTCCACACTTGGTAGATTTTGGTAGCTGTTCAAATTACAGCACTAAAACCAAATATTAAGAGGTTTAAGATAAAGAATGGTAAATTTGTGGAAAGTCTTTTATGATGGGATTGCAATGGAATGAGGCCAGTGCCACAGCCCTGTGTCCCTTATTCATAAAATCAATGACAAGCTGAAAAAGGAAAACATTATGCTGAGTTTTTTTTTAATCTGTCCTTTAGCCATCCAACACAAGAAAACTCCAACTCAGCATTGAGTAAAATCTGGAAGCTACTTACAAGTTTTGTTCCAGCTGCAAATGGCAATCTTCCACCCATTTGTCCCTGTCTGCATTGCTGGAAGGTGACATGTTTCCTCAGGTCCAGGGCTCATCCTGCAGTCATATCCGAGCCCTGTGCTCACATACCTGGTTAAATTCCTGTAAGTGGGTACTTTCAGTGACTGTGATGCCCATGACTGTGCATGCCAGGGAGCTTTTTGGCACAGGGTACCTTGCCTTTCTCTTTCAGAGGCCAAGCAGATGCTTTTTATCTCCACACACCACTGAATCCTCCAAAGCCATAGAAAGCTCAAGGCAGCAGTGTAGATGCAGCATAATTTGCTCACAGAGCAGCTGCACCGTGAGGGAGAGCACCACTCTGAGCTCAAAAGCCAAGGAGCAGTGGGAGACAGACTTCTTGCAAGCTGGAGCATGCAGGTGATGGGACACTATTTCCTGAGTGCAAGTTTCGTCTCTAGAAGGAATGCCTGGGAATACACACTGCAAAGGTAGAGAAAGACAATCCAAGCTAAATGATGACTAGCAATGAAGCGGCGGGCTGCTGGCGACGTCCCAGCTAGCAATGCCAGCACCGCTTGCAGCCAAGGGGGCACTCTCCCGGCGTCACTGCCAGGCACAGCGCCTGAGGCCAGCACCTCGCATATAAGCAGCAGGGCTGCCTTTAGTACAGACGTGGCCACCTAAAAGCTTCCTCCCGCAGGAATGAGAGAGAGTGCTCTTCAGTTTGTGGCAAGTTCGGGTTTATTGCAAATCCGAGAGACGCCAGGAACCGAAGAGGGGGAGGGCCGAGTTACACTGGGTTATAAAGGGAGTGGGCGGTAGGGGTGGAACCGGTACAGGGACAAATGGGAATCCAGGGGGGAGTGGGGAACAGGGGATTGACATAAAAGAAACACCAGTAACATCAAGCATAGGGAGGGGCCCCGGCCCCTGAACCAATCACTCTACACCCTAGCTGGAATGTTCTAGGAAAAAAGGTGGGGGTGCAGTGACTGGCAGGCAGCCGGGGTGGGATTTGGAAGGAGATACACTGGTCTCCATGGGAACGGGGGAAGAGCAGGGGAAACTGACAAGAGGGGATAGATTGGTTCCCAAGGAGACCGGGGAGGGGATTAAAACTGGATACAACAGTTGGTTGGGTAACGGGGAAGACTGACAAGAGCAGGGAGGGGCGGAGAACAAGGGCAGAACCATTTTAACACAGAAAAGGGGGGAATGGAACAAACCAACAAACACAACACAACATAGCAACACTAAGACCTTTGAAGCTGGTTCACACCCTGCTCAAACTACGGATTTCATATTGTGCAATGTTGGTTTTTTTTTTTTTTGTGGTCATTCAGGCTGGTTTACATGACCACTGCTTGATTCCAGTCATTCAAGACCAAGTTTGGGTTTTTTATTCCTTTTTTCTTTATTTGGACAATATATATATATACATATGTACAAAAACACCTATGCCTACTTTTTTTTCTTTTCCTTTTTTTACAATTTCATGTGATTTACAAAACAGGACAGCAAAATAACTTATAAAGAATACGAATACTGTACAAAAATAAAACTGATTAAACTATTGGGAGTTGGTATTTTACAGTGTTACAGATCACTGGTTTGTAGAACAGCATTTTTAAGTATGTGTCCAGTCTGGTGTATGCTGGCCTAAGTCCATCTGCAAGCTGAAAACAGATCTGTAATGTCGATCATGAAGAAAGTTCAAGAAGTAGTATGTTATATAGCTATACCTTTAAATCCATGACTTCTCTATACTAATGGACTTTCTTAATCAATGAGAGGAGCTGTCCTAACTTCAGCGCTATTAAGTACTTCCAAAATAGTACAACAAGTACATACAGTATTAGAGAACCTGATTTTCCTTTTCTTTTCCAACACTTGCAACACTATTCAAAACTTAACTTCAAGATGCAAGGATATAACCTGCAGTTTGTTTTAGATGTTAAAGCCATTGTTTGCTTTTACTGAAAGAAAGAAAAAAAACAAACCAAATGAACAAAACAGTATAATGATATCCCCAAACCTGGTAATTCCCAATGCATTCTCTTAGAGATTAATGAATCACATTAATCCTGTCTGTCCAATGCTGAAATACAGCATACACTACCATTTAGGAAGGGTTTTTTTCAGAAACAGGATCTTGTCACTGGCAGTGGTGACACATGCCTTGCATGTCCCATTGTCCCATGGACTAAAGTACCTCCCGCCTATTTCAGACTTTGCAGGAACATTTCTTTAAGTGTGCATTCTACCCCAAATACACAACATGGATACTGTAAAGCTGGCCATTTACTTCCATATATCAGTTAATCCTGGCAGCTAAGTGACCAAAACGTTTACATACTGATTTAGGAGCTGCTTATCAGCTGTGGCTTCTAGTTGTGGTTGCCTGGATGTAAGGATCTCTTGTATTTCACAGGATCAGGCTTTAATTTGCCAAGTGCTGTATCTGTCCCACAAAATGGCAACAATCCAGACTGCAGGACGGAGACTTGAAATCTCACTTGATCTTCGGAGAGAAGAACAAAGATGAACAAAGATGCACCTCTGAATCTCATCGGGCAGCTCATGGCCCTGACCCTACTCCACAAGGCAGCATTAACAGTGCTGGTAAGCAGAATACTTTCTGTATTTCTTGATCAATAAAAATACCAACACTACCAGATTTTATTACAAAAAACCTATGTCCCTATGACTCAATCTGAATACGAGAAATTAAAAGTTTGGTTTCTAAAATAAATGTTTCAAAAAGCTGAAACGGAGGTAGAAAGTGTGCTTGGTTTCCTGATGTCTTCACTGAAGAAAACACATCCCTTTTTATTCCATAGACTATTCAATATCCCCAATGCTTTAAAAGAAGTTCTCTTCACATAGACGAAATCTATCATGAACTACACAGGTAAAAACACAGTATGCAAACTGATTTCTAATGCTGAAAGCCATTTACAATTGTAGAGGAAAACACTCTACTCTCCGAGTTAATTTTTTATGTTTGTTTCTAGGAGGCAAGCTTTTTATGAGATAAAACAATAAGATACTGTAATTGCAGGAGTGCTAACAAGATCTTTTATGTACAGAATTTTACAAGATGACCTAAATTCATCTGCAGTGGAGACACTTTGGGTTTCAGTGTAAATACTCACAAAATTAATTTGGCCCTAAGTCTCTAGTAGGGCTGCACCTCCCCTTCCTCTTCTGGAGGAAGGGATAAAAACCAAACAGAAGAACACTGCTGGAAAGAAACAATGTGTAAACAAAATTCTCCCCCGTTATGCAGCTGGGGAGGGGAAAAAATATATCACTGATAACCTCTTCAATTTAATGCTTTTAACATACAAAATTTGAAATATTCACTAATGATCACATCTAAAAGTTTTCATTCAGTGGTCTTTCTGCTCCTTTTAAAGATCAAAAAATAGCTTTAAAATAAAAGTTAACATTGCTTTTATCACCATTTGATGTGCCATGCATGACACAGGTACAAAGTACTAAGAGAAGCTTATGTCACAAAGGAGTATTGCAAGACACCTTCTATATTTCAAATTAGCTTGTGGTATTCCCCCATACTCCAAAGAAAGATCAATCAAGAGATACAGGAGCCCTTCCAAAGAGCTCCTTACAGTAATTTTAGGTGTTTCCATTATCAGAGTGCTCTTAAGAAAAGGTCTACTCTCTCCATAAGCACACACAATTCCCATAGGACTCCAAGGGAGTTAGGCCATGGTATGAAGAGAATAAATCTTTAAGGCAAGTGTAGGAAGAGAAAAAGCCTTTAAAAAAGCAGCAGTTTGTAAAGATGGTAGCTGCTTTGTGCACCCATTCAAACAAACCACAGCAGAATAAAGCACTGTTAGTGGCATTTCTGTAGTACAGTACTATATTACTGACAAGTAAAGTATGGGATCATATGAGAGACACACGCTTCAGCTCCCACATGCCCGCCACATTATCTAGGCTGAGCTGTTTTTTTCCAGGTAAGTGAATAACAGAGCTAAATACACACACAGTCAGAAAATTACCGAGCTCTTTATGGGCATTTTTTTGCTTTAAGTATTTTCTTGAATCATACATGTTTTTACTGGAAAAGTCCAGCTGATATTCAAAAGTACAGTTAATACAAAGAAAAGTTAAAAATACCTATTTACTTTAATGGGCCTTATTGAGTATAAATTCACCTTATCTCAGTATATCAATCAGATACTATTGGTAACATATGTAATGTTTCTCTTAATAGTCTCTTTAAGTGCAGGAATGCAGAAGATACACAGAAGTAAACCCACTTCTACAATGTGCTATGGAGTTTTTATCTGAGTTATTTATGTGACTCGGAAAGTGTTTTTACTCGACAGACTCTAAATACAAGCAGCATTACACTGTTCAACAAAACATGTTCATGACACAGCAATCACAAAGACTTTGGGGTCATGCTACTGTGGTGGCACAGGCCAGACCGCCCAGTCCTACGTATGTACACCAGTATCAGTGCATACCTTGGAAGAGGTGGTCGCCTCCTCCCTGGCTGCCCCTTCCCTCCTCTCACCCCACAGTCCACTGTTTCCAGACTGTTCTCGGGGCAGAGCCAGGAGGTGGAAGATGGGGAGGGAGATACTGAGTACTTTTTTTTTTTTTTATATGCCGGCTACATGTGCTTTTGGACAGTGAGGGTGACCGGCAGTGCAGTGGATGCTCGTGTTCTGGCCCCACCGCCTGCACCCTCGCCACAGCCTGACTCTCCTCCACTCCTTCCCCAGGGCCAGCCCTGCCTTCACAAGGAGCTGCTGGAGGTGGACTTTTTGGATCGCTTGATCATGCTGGGGTGGAATTCGGTGTGGCGGCGGGCGTGCTTGGTCAGGTGGTCGCTGCGCATGAAGCGCTTCTCGCAGAGCGGGCAGCGGAACTGCTTCTCCCCCGTGTGCGTGCGGTAGTGCCGCGTCAGCTCGTCCGAGCGGGAGAACTTCTTAAGGCAGTCGGGCCACGTGCAGGGGAATGGTCGCTCACCTGTGGGGAAGAAAGGATGGTGAGAGATTATGGGGGACAGGGGTACTGCAGATCGGCACATGCCAGCTTTGCTGAGGAGCTAGAGAACATGCTGCTGAGGGAAAAAAGCTGCTTTTGTTTCCTGCCATGGTGCCAACGTCTGTGGAGTTGTTGATAACTCACTTCATCAGGTTTCACTCTCACCTCCAGCAGAAGCCAAAAATCCCTCCAAACACATGAAACTCACATTCTAGTGCAGAACCTTACATGACCTGAAGACTGTCAAAACAAGAGATGAGCTCTGCCTTTGCCTGTATGTTTTTCATATTGGTCTCACTACAGTAGCTTGGGAAAGGTGTGCTAGAATTATTCCTCTGACACTCCCATTCTACTGAATTACTTGTAAACTTAGAAAATGACACCAAAAAAATCGTTTAGCTAGGACAAGTCTTTCCAGCCCCGGAAGAACTGAGTGGGGAGGCACTGGGGAGAACAGTGAAGCCTCAGGGCTGTAAACATGTAGGGCAAAACTGCTGTACCTGCAGAGGGAAGTACCAAGCTCCCCTTTCAGCCCTTCCTCTGGAAATCCAAGGTGCTCCAGCAAGTATCTATCTCTTAGACAGCTGGTTTGAAGACAGGAAAAACACCTCATTATTCCTACTCTATTGGAATAAATGTTTGCTATAATAATTAAAAACAAACTCAAACACGTTAACCTAAATGACACAACTTTGCTTTTACAAAATAAGGGTGCAAGGATTGAAGAGCAGTCCATGTCATCTTCCTGGCACTCCACATCCCCACTGTTCACCTCTGTGGGTTGCACAGGCTTTGTCTTCAGGCACAAACACAGTGCCTCCAAAGCAGCAAGGCTGACCCTAGTACACAGCACAGATGGAAACTGAAGGTGTTTAACTTCACACAAAAGATTTCCACCATGCACTGCTGCTGGTTTGATCCCTTCATTTACCTTCTTCAGAGCCTCCTGAAGGGAATATAAATAGCAGCACTATAACAGCTATTTATAGACAACCATGAGACACAAAAACTATCCCAGGGGTCTTCCAGCTTGGAAGAGTTGGAAAGAAACTCAGGAACTCTGGTATTTCTTAGTACTATGAGGTTTGGCACAACAGGTGAGCTCACTTTACATTCAGAGA
Source organism: Setophaga petechia (assembly GCA_024362935.1). Lineage (NCBI taxonomy): Eukaryota > Metazoa > Chordata > Aves > Passeriformes > Parulidae > Setophaga > Setophaga petechia. The sequence continues at coordinate 38,209,975 of JANCRA010000004.1, forward strand.
TCAACAGAAAAGGAGTAATTTACAAAGTGGGTCCTGGAGTTCTCCCCAGATACAACAGCAGGGACAAAAAGCTACAGACTTGAATGAACAGCCCTGAATCCAGGAGGACACTAGTCCATACTTTGTATGGTTGCAGGGAGGGACTCACTGATGGCATCCAAAAGGCCAAAGGAGGCTAAGGACAGGCCAGGTTAACTGAGGTGTAGTTACCCCAGGGGCCCTGAAAGCCCTAGTAAGCTTTACTAAATAATGCTTCACTGTTTGGGCTCCCAATTATTTGTGGTCCTCAACAGGCAGCTGCCCTATTCCTGACCAACCAGTGTGCCATGGAGCTGAGCTGGAGGAGTGGGACTGCCTAAGTCACAGCACAGCCCTGTGGCTGCTGCCCCTGTGCTTGCCTCCTTGGCCTCATGGCCAATGCTGGTTCTTTGTCAGGGGAGAAGGATGGAGCAGAGGAGGTCACGCCAGCTGCCTGCCCAAGCCAGGCGGAGGCAGAGCTGCCAGCCATCCTGAGCCAGGGCTACTTTGTTATAAATGCATTTCTTGGCTCCCTGGTGTATGCGTTTTGACATGGATGGAGGACCTTCTGAACAACCACCGCCTGTATAAAACTAATTAATTAAAACAGCATGGAGGGTCACGGGTGCCTGAATGCCGCAGCCACACCTCCACTGTGGTGCAGCACCGGGAGCTGTACGGAGGCCTCACAACACCACCCCTGCCCAGCCCTTAGCATCTGAGACAAGTGTTTCACTTGTGCTGCTCTTTTACAATCTATCTCATGGCTTCTGTTACAGTTCCTGGAAGCAGGTGGCAGTGGGAGGTGCAGAACAGCTTTCTTGCCCCCTGGGAGTGTGGGAGGAGTGCTACACATCTTGCACGTGTGGAGCTATCTAGTGTATGCCTCTGTGTCAGGCACTTACACCCCAGAGCAGTGGGAGCAACTGAGGCATCCTGCCTCATCTATGGAAACCACATTTCCAACCATCTCCCTCAAGAACAGCTCTTCAGTCTGCAGAAATACCCAGCTGTAAACAGGGAGATTAGGTGCCTAGGCTGCATCAGTCTTTGGGGAGCAGCACCTATTTTAGGCATGGTAGTATCCAATCTGAGTGTCTAAAAGTTTAAAATCTGGCCTCAAGCAGCCCTTAAGAAACTGAACTCCGCCCCCACGCCCTCCTGGAATTTCACCTGGTAAGATAAAATGAAGCCCTGCCTCTGGAATTCCCTCTGACACATGACAGGGGCAGCATGACCTCCACCATTGCTACCCCACACATCCATTGCACATGTCAGGGGAAACTACTCTAAGGTTATGCAGTGTAACCACAAAACTTTTGGGAAAGGCAGGGCTTGCTCAGCGTCACAGGAGGATCACCTCACCCGCTGTGCTTTGGTACTCTGCAGGGAATCAACCCTGGGCCCAGCTGGGGGAAGATACAAAGGCTGCAGGAGCCTGTCATGGTGCAGACACCTTGCTACCAACAGAAAAGCTGCTGTGCATGAGGATGGGACACAGCCCAGATCACGGCCAGAGATGGGTGGCCACACTCCCTTGGAGGTACCTGGATGCCACCAGCACGGCCCCCATCCACTGCAGAGCTCCCAAGTACAGTAGTAACGAATGACACCATCACCTCAGCAACACAAACCTGCAGAAGCTGTCACAGCCACTTTGGTAAGTGCCTATATGAAAGTAGGCACAATCCCTGACACCTAGATGTATTAAACTCCGAGCTTCTCAGAGCAGAGACAAGTGGGAGCGAGGCTTTTCCAGGCCCTCAGGGGTCATCTCCGAGCCCAAGAATTCATGTCTCCCCTTGGTCACAAAGCTATAAGGGATGACAGCAGCCCAAAGAGATGGCACCTCAGTGACAGCCTCCTGGGTGCAAGGCAGGCGTGGAGTGTGTCTCAGGGAAGCACGTAAAGCAAGGCAGAGATGGCTGATGGCATGTGATAGCCGTAAGATGATGGCTGTATCTGCTGTATTTGACATGCTTTCTTTCTGCAGCAACACAGATGTCTGTGGAAGAGTCCTCTGAGAAAACAAGTCCTGCAAATCATCTGCTTGCTGAGCAGGCAGTGGCTGAGAGAGCTGCAGTGCAAGCTGGTGCTGCCTCCATCTGGAGACATGGATTTCTGAGTCAGCTCAGGCAAGGCATGCATCTTCCTTATGATTCTTCTCCCTTAGTTTTGGGGGTAGTAATGCTAAAGCTTGAAACATCAACATGCAGTGCTGTTACACACTGCTTCTCTTAGTGGCTGTATGCTACTGACTTTTTACATTATGCCTCCGATGGGATTTTCCATCCATAAATGGTCAATGGTACATCATGATAATCTGAAACTATGTGTGATTGGATCCTAACACAACAGACACAAAAGGTGAATAATTTTCTTTAAAAAATAAGATGAATATGTATACACATTTATATCCAGAGCAGCTTACAGAAGTAAAAAGTGAATGAGAAACTGATTTATAGGTAATAGGAACAGGTGCATCTGCAGACTCCCATTCCTTGTGCTATGTGGCACCAAGAATAAAATGAGACAGTTTATTCTCAGTATAAGTTAACAGTGGTGTTTCACAGGTCTTCTCTACAGTCTAAAGAACTACTGCAATCCTGGCTTGCTTCAAATCCCATATGGATGTAAAGGCCTTTGCAGATCCTTTTAATCTTAGCCCTCTTGCTACACCTGCCATTTTCAACTTGTTCCTTCTCCCCATCCTCTACAACAAATGTTTAGTTTGTTTTTTCTGGGCAAGTTTAAACTCTATATCCAAGCTACTTTGTATGACCTGAGGCAGGTCGATTTTATTTCATTCTGAATAGATTAAAAAAAATCTTTTTTCCCCTACACTGGGACATTCCAGATTTTCCCACACTGCAGTCTTACACAGAAAAAATAATTCTGAAAAACAAATACAGAGTGGGCATTAGCAGGCTCATTAACATAAGTACAGGGAGTAGTGGTATCCTGATTAGTCATCTGCCTCCTCACCACAAAACTCTGCTTTATGCATGGATGACTGAGGTTAGGAGCTGCAGTTCATGGTGGCTTTAACACACAGAATATCTGCTGTCTCAGGTATACTTTCTCCCCAGTTATTTGCCCCACACACCCTGAGTGAGCAATTTCCTGTGGGACACTGGACTTTGACTGACTGAGTGTCCACATGCCAGATATTCTGGTGAAGATAGATCATCTGGGCAGACAGACTGGAGGCCTTTCAGGCAGACTTTTTCCTCTTCTGAGATACTCCAAAATCAGATCATTAAAACACATGGCAACCAGGTACAGATACTGGTGCAGAGAGAGATCAGCAGTGTGGATGTTCAGGACCATATGCCTAAACCAACACCATCTGGAGCACCTAAACCATGGTCATCCAAGCAGACAACTGACCAAAAAGATGGGATAGGCAGCAGATGGATGGGCTCCAGCAAGGGGTTTAGTCTGCCAGGACTTAGGATTAAACACAACAGGATGGTTCAAGTACAAAAATGCTGCCTTTATTTAGGGTGTTCTGACTGTTAAACTACCAGTCAGCAGCTGCTTGGACATACAGCTGTTTTGAGTTTCCTTCCAAAGTCCAGATGCAAAATCACCTGCTACAACCTGCTGCTGCTGAGTCTAAATTCCAGGAAACCTGTCTTGGTGTTATCCCACTGCGATGCAATATCAGACACAAGAGATGCCCTTTCAGCTTCTCTGTCAGAGCACAAACCTCCTTCAACCATGTTACAGAAGGCTTTCTCTGGGGACACACAAACATACACAGAGAGAGAGAGATCAGTCAGTTACTTGGGAGAGGAAAGATCTTTCCAAACCTCACCAGAGAGTAAAATCCGTGCTTTTGTAGCTAAGGTAAGATCCCTCAGCAGTACATTCATGGGTATGTGAGACAGGTTCCTAGCTCTTCTCCTTTCCCAGCTCATCTTCATGCGAACTTCTTCCATTTTGCAGTAATACTTGAATAACAACAACAATGGAGAGACACCAACTCCTAGCTTGCTGCTTACATACCTAGTGCACTTACCTGGGAACAAAGGACATTGGGTTTAAGCTCCTGTCCTATATGAATAATCAAATTTCCTTGCTAAGATGAAACAGCTTTGACAGGGAAAAGAGGAATCCAATTTCACATGCATTCAGAAAGATAATGTAACTTATGATATTTCACTCTGAATTTATTAGCCAGTGTTTCAACAGACTTTTCCCTCAAGTTTAAGGTATTTATGGAGTGCTCTCAGGCTGTGCACATTAATCATAACCTGAATACAGATGGTGAACTGCACTACCACAAGTGTACAGTTTCTGAGGTACTCCCTGCCATCACTCCCTCAGACCCTGTTTCTTTAATCTTAAATTGGCCCTCCCCTGCTCTTCCAGCTGCAGGCTTGGAAGCTGTTCAAGGCCAGAAGCATAGGAGCAGCAGCCTGGTGCACAACAACACAGCGGCCAACAAAGAGGAACAAAGGAGCTCCTGCAGCAATCCCAACAGCTGGCGCTGCAAGAAACACAAGCTAACAAGAGCAGTGACACCCGCCACATGGTCTCCAGTGTCATAGCACAAACACTGAGCAGAACTCAGTAAAACTGCAATTTCAACACATCCATCTGGAAGCAGGAGTTGTGCTCTTATGGATAATGCCTGCTCACTGCTTCTGTCCTACACATGAACTTTGTCATGCTGACTCAAATGATAAACTTTTCTGGAGCACTTTCCCACAAGTGACACATACACTTGCTTAAAATCTTAAATTTTTATCAGAAAAAAAGACAACTGGGATTTGGACAATTCTGAACCTAATCTTGAGGATTTCTGCCTACCTTATTCAGCTGGCAAGGCTCCCAGTCAGGATCATCATGTTTCTCCAAGACCTGGAAACATGCCCATTAGAACTCCAGCAATTTGTGCATTTTCATTAACCATGGTATTTCACATGGCAAACTGAATTCAACAAAAAATCTGTTGTTGGCTCCACTTTCTGCTCTTAGGTCCTATTCTAAAGGATCTGGGTAAGTGACATGGCATGAGCTGGACAGGAGGGTCTTAAAACACTGTATTTCAGATTATGCTCAAACAAAATTACTGAGAAAGATCTCACTGAGCAGAGGACTGTCAACATACCAGCATCTGTACAGTCTGATGAGTGAGATAATCTAGAACACAAATAACAAAGCAGTACAGTTAAACCAAACCAATACAGGGGCTGGTCCAACACCATGACATCTGGATAGCAGCAACAGGCAGCTGCAGTGCCTGTTCCACCCTCTACTGGAAATGCTCCTCCACTTCCCTGTGCAGACTGTCAGCCTATGGGTTCTCACCTCTGTCCAACCCCTGCTTCCGAGCCCTGGCGAGAGCCAGATGCTGGGAGCACTTAAGAGTGCATCAGCTGCCTGGTGTAACAAAACTTTCAGCATTGTCTGGATCCAGTTTACATGATGATACAATTGGCTGAAAAGCTGAGCTGAAGATTCAGATTTCCCACATCTGGATTTTGAGCATCTAAACTCTTAATTAATGGCATCTGATGTGTATGTGAAATTCCCATCAATCCCCAGCCTCCCCAGGCAAGCACACATCTAAAAGTCCAGCAGGAGGAAGCATCTCACAAGCCGCTTTTATGTTACCTTTTTGGTCAGGAAGGAGGAACAGAGAAGCTCTAGTGTCAGTGGTAATCCACCCTTTAACTGGATTATATTCACACCATCAGAGCAAACATGAATTTCATACAGCTTGTTTCCCCTGCCAGTTTCTCTCCCTGCCCTTTGCCCTGCAGTCCCTGGCCAGGCCTCCTGACTGAGATTGCTTTTTTGCTGTATGCCTTCATTTTCCCTGGAAACCTTCTGGCCTGCACATCCCGCTCTATTAAGCTGTTCCCCCTGCTCCATCTTTAAGGCTAATAATAGCACTACACACCTACACCTGTCACCTGAACACTCGTAACCCTACACCTGTCATAACCAAACCTCTAAACCCACCTATTTAGAGAATTTCTGTTTCTTCTTCATTTTGAAGGTAACTCTGCTAATCTGCTGCTGCTTGTCTTTTTCTTGCTCAGATGGGTCCCTCACCTTTTCCCAACCTCTGTACAACTTCCAGGGCTTGGGTCTCCCCTAGGCCCGGAGCACAAGCAAGGGGACTGCTTGCACAAGCAGGATGTGCAGTGCCATCTGCTGATCTTTTTCTGTAAAGATCAACTCAAAAGACAACTTCTGATGGATGGCTAATTTGGGCCTCCTGGAAATTGAACTAGCACTATCAAAGGCCCGAACTTCAAGCAAACAGTTATATAGATGTTTTTAGTATCTGAAATACGTAATCTTTGAAACAACAAGTTTAAAGAATGATTAATAAGATAGAGATCTCTAACCTCTCGGCATCAGGTTTTTGCCTTCTACTCTTCTACCTTGATTTGGCATTTTGTTTCTTGCTTTGCATTAGGCTACCAAAAATGAACTGGTCAGTTTTCAGATGCCCAAGCACTACACAGAAAGAGAAGGATCTAGAGCTTCCCAACTTGCTTGGTTAGGACTAATGATTAAAGAGAACTGTGAGTATGCACAAGTTCATGGGTGTGAACAGAAATCCTTAAGCTATTTTCCAAGACAGAAATACTGGGATTAAATATTAAAAATTAATACCAGGAAGCTTCAACTGGTGGCTGTGCACCTATTTCCACTAAAGGCGACACTGCAGCAAGTAGCCTAGTTGGTGGCCTTGTGAAAAATGGAAGATAGATGAGAGAGACATTTGAAAAAAAGGAAATAAAATGGTACTAAGGAGGGCCCATTAATGCTCTGTAATATACAGTTATGAATAACTCCAGAGGTCCATTGAATCCCACTGTTGCTAAGGAATTGTCATCTATAAAAATAATTAACATTATCAGTATTGTTTAGCATTTCAGTTAGCTACAATTAACTTCACATTAGGAAGCTCTGAAAGTTCATTATTCCTGGATGTCTGCAGTGACTTTAATCATACAGAACTACCTCGACAGTACATCAGTGTTTCTGAGTCAAATGCCTCATACTTGGAGCTAAGGCCACCCACTTGGGAGCAGCACATGCTAAACCTCACACCACTTGAGCAGTACTACTGCTTACAGCAGGCTGTGTGGGTTGTACAGTACATTAATTTACATGTCATCACACAGAATGCTATCTCAGCCAACATCTATTCTGGTTCTCTTATCAGGGTGGATATTTGAGCGTGGGGTAGTAAATAGAAATGACACTAACGTTTTCTTTGTCACTTATGAGACAACATTTTGGAGAGCACCAGTTACACTCAGCCTCCAAAAGAGCATCTGAGCTGCAGTCTCTGAGCTGGTAACACGACAACTCTTGGCACTGGTCATGAGGTCCGCATAGGGTCACCACTGACCATCCTCTTTCCCAGCTCAGAGAGAAAGTCTAACCGCAGAGCTCATTGCTGAGCCATATCCAGTAATCCTTCTCTCCAGCCTCTAGAGCTAAGCACCCAGCAGAGCACCGGTCGGCAAGGAGCCCCGAGCCTCTTTCTCTGCAGTGCATGCACACCTCGGCACACCGGTGAACCGGAGCAACGGAGGCCGAGCTGGAGCTCAGATGTGGCCATATCCTACCCAATCCACATTAAATTCTACAGCAATGCCCGACGGTACATTTCTTGGGTGATCAACTCACTTTGTATCATACCACTACCATCACCACCAACTGACAAAATCCAAAAGGTATCGTCATTGACAGAACTGATGTAAAGCATGTGAAATGCCTTGGCAGAGTTTGTCTCATTTTATTCACACCTCTTAATTCAGAAAATTTTTTAAGCAGCCTTTTGTACTCCACTATGATCCCAAGAACAATTCAGACCCATAAAGGTTTTTATTTAATCACTTACACTGAAGGTCTAAAAATAAACAAATAAACAAACAAAACCGACCAAAACGAAAACCAACAAACGAACAGGGAAGTCTGCAACTGCTGTCCCTTTGGGGCTAGGCTGCCGCAGATATGTTTTATCTCCAGGTTTCCATGTTGCCACACCCTCAGAGACGCCCGGGCGAGGGCCGGGAATGGGAGCACACAGCTTGATGAATGAAGCCCTTGTGGAACGCGTCAAAGCTGGATCTCGGTAACCGATAGTGCGAGGCGCTGCCGCCGGCAAGAGCGGGCTCGGTCCTCCCTGTCCGGCGCCTCAATGGCCCCGGCCGGCGGCGGAGCGCGGGCAGCGCCGGAGCGGCTCGGGAGGAGCCGGCGGTGCTCTGCTCCAGCGCCAGCTCCAGCGCCCGACACCGGCTCCAGCTGTCGCGCTCCCCGAGCGCGCCCATGCCACCCGCCGGAGGGGGTGTGTCCGCAAGCCCCAGAGGTGCCGCTCGCCCAGGCTCAGGGAGACGCCGCCGCCGCCCCCTCCCGAGCGGAGCCAGCAGCCCCACCAGCCCCTGCTCCGGCGCCATGGCTCCGCGGCATCCAGTCCCCGCAGCCGGGCAGAGCTCGCCGCGAACTCTGCGGCCGAGGCCGCGGCTTCCGACGGCGGGAGCAGCGAGAGGGGCGCGGGCGGGACTGCGCTGCCCTCGCCTCCCTTGCGGAATGGGCGCCCAGTTCTGACCCTACAGCGGCAGGAAACCCGAATCCCGCCGCCCCTGTGCTTCCCTCGCCGACGACCCGAGCGAACTCGGCGGTCCCCGCCGCCATCCTCCCCTCCCAGCCGCGCCGGACACGCCGAGTTCGGTCTGCTCGCCGGCATCTGCCGCCGGCCCGCGCTGCCCGGCGGGGTCCGGGCCGGTTCCCGTCCGGCGCAGGTGGGCGGCGGGCAGGGCGCGGGGGGAGGCGCTGCCGCAGCCCCGCCCGGGGCGGCCGCCGGCTCCCGCCGGACAAGGGGCGCCGATGAGAGCCGGGGGAAAGAAGGGGGGCGTGAAGCAGGGGGACACACAAGCCAGCCCCGAGCGAAGCCAGAGCAGCGCGGCAGAGCGGCGGGGGTGCGCGGGGATGCCGGGCACGCCGCTGGCCGGGTTCATCCGAGGACAAGCGCTCGCTCCCGCCCCCTTCCCTCCGCCACCGCTGACCTGTGTGCACCCGGTAGTGCGCCTTGAGGTGGGAAGACTTGCCGTAGACCTTGCCGCAGCCGCTGTAGGGGCACTTGTGCCTCTTCTCGGCCGCCAGCTTCCCCTTAGGGGCGGCCCCGGCGGCGCGCAGACGGGGGGGCGGCCCCGGCGGGGGGCTTCGAGGCGGGCTGGAACCCTGCTCGGTGGCCGCGTCGCTGTCGGAGCCCGCGTCCTCGTCGGGGCTCTCCACGCTGTCACTGCAGACGGAGGGGGCGGGCAGCGGCCGGTACTTGTTCAGCTCCAGCAGGCTCTTGGCGATGGCCAGCAGGGCGCAGTAGTCCTTCCAAGCGTCGCGGGGGTCGCGCAGTTCCCGGGCCGCCTCCCCCTCGCCCGGCACCTTCAGCCGCGCCGCCTCGGGCACGGCGGAGCGGTTGGAGATGGAGACCAGGCACTGCGCCGCTACGAAGTCCACGTACGCGACGGCCGACATGGTGCGGCCGCGCCCCGACGACAAGGGGGGCTCCGTCCGCCCTCACTGCTCGTCCGCCGGCCCGACCGCGCCGCCGCCAGCCATGGCCCGCCCGCGGCGCGGGAAAGAGCGGGGCGGAGGAGGAAGGGGGCGTGGGGGGCGAATAAATAGCGGGGCGCCGGGCAGGTCCTTCACCGCCGCCCCCCGGGGGCGGCGCGCAGTCGGCGAGGGGGGAGCGCCGCCCGCGCGGCCGGCCCGAGTCCGGCGCAGGGGCCGGGGGAGAGGATACCGCCTGCCCCGCGCCCCGCGTGCTCCTGCCCGGGGGCGGCCGCGCCGGGGCCCATCACGTCAGGCACGGAGCCCCTCCCGCCCCGGCCAGTCCGCGGGCAGGGCCGGCCGGCTGTGTTTACTTTCTCCCCCCGCCACTCACGGCGCCCCTTTTGTAGGGGGGGCGTGTCCGCCGGGCGGCCTCCCAGCCAATCGCCGCACTCCCTCCCCAGGCCGCGTGCTACTCCGGGCGCCCCGCCGCGACCGCTTAAAGCAGCGATGCCGGGGCGCCGCCGGGGGCGTGACGGCGGGGGCGCCGCGTCTCCGCTCCCCGCCGCGGGGGTCGCGCCGCCGGCCCGGCCGCGGCCCGTAGGCGCCAGCGGCGGCCTCGGGCGGGGGCCCGCGGTGGGGGTGGCGCGGGGCGGCGGCGCCGAGCGGGTTAAGTGGCTCCCTGGAAGTCCTACGGTCCCAGCAACGGGCCGGCCAATGGGAAGTGAGCCGGCTGATGTCACTGGGAGCACTCCGCCAATCAGCGCCCGGTCCCGAAAGGTGCGCAACGCTCGGAGGCGCGGGGAGCGGCGGGCGCGGGGAAGGGCGGGAGAGGCGCGGGGATGCCCCGCCCGGGCGGGCTGTCCGTGACCCCGGCGCGACCCCGGGCTGGCCGCTCCTGCCCTGCCCTGCCCGCGGCACCCGGACCCGCCCGGTGCGGCTCCCTGTACTGCCTCGGGACGGGGCCCCTGGCCCGCGCGGGCAGGAGACTGGGGCAGGGGCGCTGTGCGGGAAGCGGGAGCCCGCGAAGCCCCCCGGAGGAACCCGGTGGCGGCGCTGGGCGCTCCGTCGCCGCAGCGTCATCGTTGAGACAGGCGGCTCCGTAAGGCCGGGCGGAGGGGAGCCCTCTGTGCCCCCACGGCGAGCTGGGCAGGTGCCTCGGTGGGGGTCACCGAGCTGCAACCTCGGGGAAGAATTTTGGGCCCACCTGATAGTGTCTGCCGTTTTGCTTCTGTTAGCAAAAATAAAGGTCAGGTTGACACTTACTCCGTCGCCAAGTAGGTGCCATGCAGCCTAATCGAATCCCAAAAACCTGTCACGTCTACCCAAATAACACACCCCCATCTCTGCCCCATCGAACGCGCAAAGCTCATAGAGTGTTGTGAAAGCTGACTGACCTATGCTCAGCCAGAGAAGAGTGAAAAATTGGATTCTGGAGCAAGCACTGTTTAAAAAATTGAAAAGAAGTTACTAGCATCCCTAAGCCACCAGTACCGAAGTGTGAAGTATGTCAGTGTGTTTTGCTACTTTGCAAGCATCAAGAGAGAGGGTAACAAAAAGACTGCCTTTGAAATAATGTCCGTGAGCCTCCCTATGGCATTACCCAAAGTAATACGGGTGCCTCTGAAATAAATCCCCGCCTAGATGGAGAAGCACTCCTGTCAGATAGAGGAGCTTTTCCGGGCTTTCGTGAACTGCATCCCAAGGAGACTGAGTCCTGGCAGGCCAGGGTCCCTAACTGAATCCTCTGTCCTCAGTGGCACCCCACCCTTCCTGACAAAGAAAGACAGGGCCTGAATGGTGAAGAGCTTTATGATTGCTATTAATTTCATTAGCTGAATGTGGAAATGATGAGGAAGTAGCTACCGAAATGAGGCAGTGTTGTTCTGTTTCTGCAAGAGATAAAAATTAGTGATGTCAGCCATTTTGTATGCTAGCACACTATGTCACTGTGTGTAACCTCGAGCAGCAATAATCCTTTGCCATGGATAATTGGCATCAGCCATGGATAATTTTATGTGCCATAACTCAGAAAAAAATTGCACAAACAAAACAAAAGAGCTAGAGGCTAGGTCTGTAAGTGGATCATCTGTAGGCTGATGAAGACTGAAGAGAGAATGTGAATAGAGCAATGTTTCTAACGAGGTGGTCTTCAGGTCTCAGTCGTCAGTCAGCAAGTCACTCCTAACTCTGTTCTCACAGTATTTTTCCCAGCTAATCTAGCACCCATTGGCCTCTGGTGCTTAAGAGACACCAGGCAGAATAAGAGGTGTGATCTCCAGGTCTGATAGGAAGGAGGAACAGAAGGTATTGTTGTTTCTTTACCACTAAAGCTGTTGATATATGTCTGGTTTCTGTATAGTACTGGTGCCTACAGCCTTCTGTTTCCTTCAGAGGGGCAACAGCATTTTACACAGAAAAACGCATCTCAGGCTTGTTAATCTGGGTATCCTGGATGTAACTCCACAATCTGGATGTTTGTAATCTTTTTTCACAGCACTTTCAGAGCTTCTTTGGTTGACAGTGTCCAAAAGTTACTGCTAGGAGATGTCCTAATCCACATTTCAGTAACATGCAAACAGTTTTCCGGAAGGTGACTTGCTTATTTCATGTCAGATACTCACATTAGTAAATACCTTATATTAATTTGAACAGTTCCATTCAGAGAGGAAATTGTTAATAACAAATTAAAAATAAAAGACAAATATTTTTTGTTTGCAAGCTTGTTTTGTTTCAAGGTAACTCTTGGCTAATTTAAAGATTAGAACATAATCTGTGCCACAATGAGGAAGCATACCAAAGTTTTAAAATTATTCCAATATTCCTCCAAAAATATAAAGACAATGTATTGCCTTTTTTTTTTTTTTAATGTATCTAGTAGTCCAAAACCCCAAGACTCCAAGTGATTTAGGTCCAAACAATACTTAAATAGCCATGCCAACGTTATACAGAATTTTATACTTGGAGACAGTATCAAAGTGACCATGTCTACTTTCTGAACAGCAACACACGTGTCTGGAAACAGGATTGTGCTCACAAACCTGTTTGTCTCCAGATGATACAGGGCATCACTCAGATTTGACTGTGCTGATGGTTTCAGAGCATGCATTTAATTCATAGCTCGGTTTATAATTCACAGCTAATTTTTTGCAATAACTGGGCTAAACAAGGATGTTCTCTTAGACAGTACAAATGTGGTGTAAAACTTGGCAGAGGGGTAGGACCTAGGTGATCTTTTAAGGTCCCTCTCAACAGAAACCGCTCTATGGTTCTGAACCCAGAGCAGCACTTAGATAGAATCCTGATACCCTTTGTCACGCGAGGGCACTCGTGAAAGTCTGAAGCCCAGATTCAACCCACTTGTTTATGGCTCCAAACCAGCTTCTGGTGGGCAGATGTTTGCCCTCTGCGCAGTGCCTGGGCACAGGAATGCAGCACATCTGGGTGGAGTCAGGGTAGAAGTTTCAGTGGCTGCGTTTAAGGCAGCTGCTGGTTCTCTGCTCCAGAGGGACAGTGCACGGACAGGAGCTGTCGTGGGGAGTTGGGATCAGTGAAAACTGTGACCCCCAGGTGAGTGAGGAAGGCACAGGTGGGGGCTCAGGTAACAGCCAGGGTCTTCTGTTTGAGGGGAGCACAGTGGTATGTTACAGGGGAATAGCAAAAACATGAGAAGTGAGATTCAAGGGTCTGCAAAGAAGGTGAGGGAGAGCAAGTATGTGTGTTTGTGAAGGACGACTCTTCTCACCAGAGGGATGGGCACAGGTTCTATGAGAGATTTAAGGCTGTGGAGGAAGAAGAGCTATTTATTATTTCTGAGGCTTTCAAAAACGTCTTCTGTTTTGAAAACCAGAACTTTTCAGAATAAAAACCATGTCAACTATCCTTTACTCCATGCCCCCAAGTCTTGTGCACCCTGACTCTGTGCCTAAAACATTGCATCCTCTTTCTGGAGGATGAGGATGACATGCACCTGGCAGGCGCCTTTGGAGAGACCCAGACTGTGGGAACCCTCAAGTTTTTTGCTCCAAAAGCCAATTTATGTAATGATCTTTAGTGCCACTGTGGCCAAAAAACCTTTATTTTGAGGAGCAAATGGTCTCATACAGACAGTCTGAATCAGGTCTTCTGCTTCAAACCTTGTTCTATTGCTTTTTGTGGGCTATTCTGTGGAGCACAGAGGTTTCTTCTCTGGTGGTAACTTTCTTCCAAGACAAAATGAAATCTTTCTTTCTTCTGTATTAATATTTCCTAATATTTTGAAGGTCACAGGCTCCAAACATTATTCCAGATTCTGCTTTGACTTTTTTCATTCTCCAAGGCTTATGGCATAAGCTCCAAATGATTTGACAAGATGCTGAGGGAATGATCAATTGTTAGTAATGGCTGAAATTATATATCAAGATAAATGGCTTGTTTGCTGACATGTGTTCTTTAAGCCCATGGCCACGCTGAAAATTCATGACTGATATTCTGGCAACATGACAGAATGGTAATTCAGCTGTCATATAAATATGAACACATTATATTTTACACGTGTGTGGTATCTTTCATACCAATGCATTGCCCAGATTGTCTGCATGTATTATCAGGGGAATGCAGCAACCTCTTCCACCAGACAACTGCCACAACTCCCATTGTGAGGGCTGGTGTGGTAGGAAGGAAGTGCTTTAACCTTTTGAAGGAATGGCTCTCAGTCACTGAACACAGAGCAGACAAAAAGTTGCTTTTTGATGTGATGCAACAGAAACCTTCAATTTTTGTAGATCAGAAGGATTCAGCAGAGTTGCTTGCTATGTAAAGTCTTGCAAGACACAGTAAGTGTCTACTAGCAAACTGTCCTTCCATTTCAAAAAAAGGCTGCTGACAGAATACATTTGTGGCCTGAAAATCAAGGAGTATGAGTACTATCAGTCTCAAATTCAACTTCTTTTAGAAACAAGCACTGCAGATACAGAGCTGTGCTCCTTTCGTGTTTACTACTAAACTTACTGTTTACTACTTGGAGACTATGTTTCTCTGCCCTTAACTTCTTCTGGTCTAATTCTGCCCTTATTCTGCATGACAGGATTGATTGTGGTCTTGGTCTTGAGATCCTTCTAATACCTCTTGAATTGCAGCTTAACTGTAAGCAATTCAGCTGATCTTGAACCTCTGTGATCGGGATGGCTCCTCCCTCCCGGGTTTTTCTCCGCAGGTGGTAAGCGTGCCGGAGATGTTGCGCCTCAATGACATTACAGCCCGCTTGGGCTCCAGGGATCTGCATTTCAGCTTGGTTTGGGTGTGATAGTGGTGTAGCCATGGCAGCATTGAACTCAGCGTGGGCTAGCTGCTTGAGTATGCACCCAGGATCCCAGATGGGTTTTACAGCCTGCATCAGACACCACCCTGCAGTGTGCATATGGGTGTGTGAGTCTCAAGTTCAAAAGTAGAAAGCTAGACTAGAGTTAATTTGGGAACATCTACCTTTGACTGTCGAGAAGACATCCAGTGAAAAACAAGCTGGCAGCAGAACAGCCACAACATAATGTGGGGAATGTGGACTGGAGGTCAGCCTCCATTGGCACCACTTGCTCAGAGCTCATCAGGTCAGTCTGTTGAGTGCTGCTGAATGCAAGGCCTTCCAAACTTCCTAATTAACACTGGCGCAAGAGTTGGTGGCAGCTCTGCTGTTTCACCCTGGAAGGCTGTCACAGTGTAGGGATGCCGTGATACAGGTGATAAGTAAGCACCGTCGGGCAGCTCACTCTTTGGATGAGGTGTTGCAAAAGAAGAGAAAAAAGGCAGAAAAAGGAGAGTGGCGGAAAAGCAGTGAGCTGAAGTGCAGTCCGTGGGCTTCGAGGACAGTGTGAGGTCCTCGAGGGCGAAGAGGCGGTCAGTACAGGCGGGGGCCCGTGAGAGGCGGCGTTGCAGCCCCCCGGGCTCCGGGCAGTGCTGCCCGCAGCCCCGCTCCGCACTGCGGGCTGCAGGCGTACGTGCGGCGCGGCGCGGTGGGGCCCGCCGCGGCCATCGCCGCTTTAAGGCGGCGCGCCGGAGCGAGGGCCGCGGCGCCGGGTTCAGCTGAGGACACAGCCCCAGTTCTCAGAAATCCCCGCGCTGCGGGAACATCGCGCTCCGGCACGGAACGCTCTGCCCTAGATCGGGGGTGTCGGGCCCGCCCCCCACCCGCCGCCCGCCCACGTGAGAGCCCCCCCCACGCACAGCCCGCCCGCGGCCCCCGCCACACCGGGGCTCTGCGGCTGTTTTCCGAGATCTGCCGCTGCTTTTTCGTGTTATTGTTTTGTTCGTTCGCTAGGTTTTGTTGCGTTTTCTTTTTCTTTCTTCTTTTTTTTTTCTTTTCCTAATCAGTATTTTTTTTTAACTTCACCGTGGGGAGGCCCCTGCAAGAAAACGGCGTCATCTTTTTCAACCCTCTGCCTCCAAAAAACCCGCAACCCAAACCCAAAAAAATCCCTTACGTTATTTTATACATAAGTATACTTTAGATTACGTATAGAAAATTTTTAAAAAGCATATAGAATATAACATGTTGTGTATGATCTACATATATAAAAGTAAGATCATGTTATATGATCTACAATATTAAAATACACACCTATATTTTTGTTTTATATTTTACATCTAATAAATGTACACCTATTGTATATATTATTACATATACGCATACATGCCTACATCGATATATTATAATTACAATACGTGCGTATTTAAATAATAAACATGCTAAATGTATGTTACATTTAAATTTTTTATTGTTTTCGTTTGTTTGTCTGTCTGTCCTGGTGGGGAGGTGTCCGAGAGAACCGATGGGTTGGCAGGCGGGCCGGGCAGTCGGGGAGCGGGGAGCCGGCGGCGCACCGGGAGCGTTTCCTGGGAGCTGGGGGGCGGAATTACAGCCACCCGCGGTTTATTAATAGCGCCGCGCCCGCGCCAGTACGTGTGCGGCAGAGATACCCCTGTCCCAGCACCTACCCCCCCCTCCAGCCACAGCCCATCCTCCTCCTTCTCCTTCTCCCTGGGAAGGGGACGGGCGTCCCCTCCACTGGCTCCGCCTTGCCTCACCTCGGATGCCCTCGGCCGCCTCCATCTTCCTTCCTCCCTCCCTCCCTCCCTCCCTGCTGCTGCCGCCTCCTCCGTGCGCGCCGCCCGCGCCGTGCCCCGACGGGCGGGAGCGGCGCCGGGCCGGCTCCCGCTGCCCGCCCGCCGCTGTCCCCCGCCATCTCCCAGGCACCCATTTCATCCACTTCCAAAGTCTCCCGGACTTCTGTGCGCTTATGGCTTCCTTTGCTGCGTGCTGTGGGTTTATTTTTGAGAAAGGTGGCATTTCTCTGCAGAGGCGCCTGAATGGGTTAAATCCGGCCGAGTTGACCCATCACCGAAGGGCCTTCAAGCTGAGACGGTGTCACATTAACTCCTCAACAACCCATTACCAAAACTGAGATGTCACATTAACCCAGAAAAAAATAGATACCGTGCCACATTAACCCACAGCCAAAACTTGAGATGCTGCCAGGAGATGAGGCGTCACCTTCCTGCTGCAGTAAAGCTGCAGCGCCCTTCTACCACGGCACCAACACCCCTCGTGTGTTCCTGGCCTCCCTGTATGCAGAATTCCTGAAATTTTTAATGTTCTGCAAAACCACGATAACAGGTTATTCTCCTTTTACTTAAACACTCAAGATTTTCTGCACAACAATTCTTGACAAAAAGGTTTTAGGGAGGGTGAGGGGCAGGGAAACAACTCCGAGAGTGTTGACTTGTACATCCTGAAAATCATATGTATTTTTGAAAATGTTTTCCAATACAGAATTTCATTTATTTATTTAATTTCCTTCCCCTTTATTGCTGCTTTTCATCAGAAACAAAAGGTTCAGGGAGAGGGTGCAGGGCGGGGAGAAGGAGGGTAAGAAGAGTTGGTGTTGTCTGACTTTACATTAGATTTTGCTGAAGTGGGAGTTGAAATTGAAGATGCCTGAATTTTTCTCCCTGGACGATTCTCCCGAGGAAGTGAGGATCTTTTGCAATCAATCTCTCACCACTGTGTTGCTACTACTGCAAATTCTCCAGGAGTGGGAATCCTGAAGCATTAGCACAGACTGACTTTGGAGCTTTCTCAACTATAGCACATGGGAGACCTGCTGGATTGCTGTAAGACCACTGGCAACTAAATTTACAGTAATGTGGCAATTGCCACTGCCGGTCGTGTTACACAGCTCACTTGTGAGAGCGTTCCTTAGGAGGTTTTGTTCTTCACCATAATAAATTCTTTCCAAAGTGTCTGGGAAGCAGCTTTGCAGTGAGAGGCCGGGTGTCCTAGCAGACACGGAGGGGAACAGACACCGGCAGCTTGCCTTTGTGAAAAAGCAGGTAAATGGTGTCCGGAGCTGCTCTAGCAGCGGCGCTGCCGGCAGGTGGAGGGAGGGGGCTCTGTCCCTCCCCTCAGCATTGATGGTGTCACGCCCGGAGTGCTGGTCCTGCTGCGGACTCCCAGGTACCAAGGAGACGTGGCCATCCTGCAGCAAGCCCAGCAAAGGGCTGCAGAGATGTTTAGGGGACTTTTCCAGTGAGAAAATACAGGGAATTGTGACTTCAGCCCACAGAAAAGAAGGCTCAGGGAGGGTGGAATCTTAAAAGTGTATACAAATATCTGAAGGGAGGTCACACAGACAGAACAATTGGTGGTGGGCACAAACTAAGAGCACAGGGCTCGCTCTGAACACGGGAGGACACTTTTTCACAAGTAAGGGTGATGAAGCAATGGCACTGGTTGCACAGGGAATCTCTGAGGACTCCATTCGTCAAAATCAGCTGGAACACGGCCCTGGGCAACATGACCTCCACTCCAGATGTCCTTTCAAACTGCACCCTGTCTGGTTCTATGATCTGATAGCTGGGCAGGTCCAGTCAATGCAAGTCCAGAGTCAATATTTGGGAATATGGGGCAGAAAAAGCAAAGTATTTAAACCTATGCCCTGGGTAACCCAAAATGTTATTGTATTGCACATCTCTCTGTGCCCAAATTTGCTTCTGTCCCTTGCAGACCCTGCAGCCACAAAACGGATGGGAGGGGCAGGGGCTGGGGATGCTGCGGTCTCTTTAGAATTCCTGGGACTAAGGCAGAGGCTCTGTCCCCTGCTCCCTCTGCTGCTCCCTCTGCCTCTTGCTTTTTTCCTGCCTGTACTCGCAACAGTACCAACTCTAGAAGCTGCATTTCTCAATCAAAAACTGTTTCAAGTTGTATTTTTCCAACATCTGTCTGCAGCTGCAGTGCCGTGCTGGGACAAGCGGAGCAGCCCCACTCCATGCAGTCACTGCAGCCATTGCTTTTGCTTGTTAATAAACTGTTATGTTTTCAGTTGTATTAACTCATATTTGTATCTCCTTAATGGTGGAAAGAGATTGGTTAAAACTAAGGGGTGGTAACTTATTTTAAAGTGTCCCCCTCAAATGTATTAAACCAAGACAAATACATTAACTTCCTTTCATAATTTTGGGTACTGTTGAGTGAGTAATATGTTCTTATTAATTCTTCTGTGCTTACTGATGCTGGGTCTTGTGAATACTACAGTTCATGTCCCTAGTGCTATTTTACCTTTCAGGATTTGCTTACTACACAGCCTTCGCACATGTAGTACAACATGAACTGAATAGTGATTGAGTAAGTGTTTGCTTGCATATTTGTGCCATATTATCATAAATCATCTCTAGGGACAGTAGCGAGACAAGAAAGATGTCTCTGGCCTTAACCCATTCTCCTAGCCACATTATGTATTCTAAAATAAAATATATCCCCCCTAAAGAAAGTTTTATAATGGAGAGCTGTACTTAAATTTTGTGATAGTAGGTCCTGTTTTGAGGTTTGTCTGCAGCAACACAAGCTTTGTTTAAGGATCAGTTAGGAATGTTAACTTGCTCTTTAACATTAGTTTAACTGTTACATTCACCCCAGGATATGAAAAGTGCTATTATAGCCCTAGACTGAAGAAATTAGAAAATACAGAATTGTTTTTTACAATTACTTTTCTGCTTTTCTGTATAAAAATCAACCATTGACTGCCACTTCTTTTCTGTGCTCCTGTTATAAAGTTTTTATCCTGTACTGGGTTTAGGTAAAATCTTTTCTCATCAGCCTTGCACTGAAATCAGCTTAAGGTAAAGTCTGTGGCAAAGAAGCTTTAGTTAACTTGATTTTGGCTGTTTTCTGGGAGAGAAAGTTTTAGATACATTGAACACCATATGGGCACAATAAAAACTATACAAATTCGAAATCAAAAAGACCTTCTCCATACCTGATTCTTAATGCTAAAAGAGCATAAACTCCTAACCTGTCTTAAATTTCTCTGAGCTCCTGCATGCTCCCTTGAACAGTTAGGTCTTCATATCAATAAGCATTTGGTTTGCAAGTTTGCCTAGACTTCAGCCCCTGCTAAGAACAAGGCAGCTGCAGAGAACCTGCCAGGCTCATTGTGCTGTCTGTTGCAGTAGCCTAGGGAAGAGTTTAAGAAACTCCTTTAAACGGTCTTCAAAGCAACTCAGATGCTTTTTGACATCTTTATGTTTGATTGAAGAACCCTAAGGAGCCGTTAGAGTGAAACCTGGGGTTCAGAACTCACCCTGTTCCGCCTAAGCATCCTAAGAAAGAGGTTCATTCTCTCATTCAGAATTAATGGCTTTAAAGAGGAGGGTGGATACCATCTTCTTCAGAATAGCCCACCAGCCTGAGTCCCTGGTTTCACGGGGAGGGGTGTGGGTGTCAGTCTCCTTGGGAAATAGGAAAGTATGGTTTTCTCTAAGGACTTATGCTCTAGAAAGAGCCACGTCTTCAGAACACACCAGGCTGTGTTCCAGGTAGCAGACTGGAAGCTGGGAAAAGCCTTTCACTGACTTCACTGAGAAAGACTCCTAATTTCCAGAGAGAAGTGTGGCTAAAGGTAATTGTGTAGTCCCTAGTATTTTCTTGGCTGCTTAAAATGTTGCGCTACTTAGCATGCTTGCTCTGAAAGCCTTTCCAAGGCTGCTGTTGTAGGGCAGACAGAAACAGGCTCTGCTCTGGCTTCCAGGATACTCGATTAGAAGTGAGCTCCAGTGTGGGTAGTTAACACAGCGCTAAATTAAAGCCAGTCAGTACTGCTGGTGTGAAGGGTATTAGGTTGTGCTTGCTGTGCTGATTTGCTTGCATAACCTTTATTTTGGAGCACAGGCAGGGCTGAAGCATGGCTGTGCAGCACAGGCTAAGCTACCAAGCCCTTCTCTCCACCGAGTATGGAACCTCAAGTGCACCTTGGAGCTCTGCCCTGCCACAGGTCTGTGAGAAGCACATAAGTATTGTTGCCCACATAGCGTGAGATGCCTTGCTGTTGCCTCAGTAACTGGCAGAACAGGTTCCTGTCAATGCAAAAGAATTGAGACACTTGTCACTGCAGTTGCATCACTATTTACACCAGAGTTCCCTTTCCTTTTTCCTTTTCTCTTTCCCCTTTCTTGTTGCCCTTTTCCCTTCCCTTTCGCCTTTTTTCTTCCCTTTCGCCTTTTCCTCTCCCTTTCTCTTCTTAAAGCCACCAAACAGTTTCCATCTATTCTTCCCAAGAACTAGTGCCTCTAACAGTGGAGGATCTCTGTCATCTCTGTCATAAATGCAATGCAGGCTTCAGGTCCAAACGATTGTTTTGTGTGAGTGTGACTTCCCCATGGTGGATCACTGTGCATGTAGGCATTGCAGACTCGCCTGGTTCTGTAAGCAGAGGACAAGAAATGTAGAAATGTCCACAAGAAATGTGCAGGGAATGACAAAAATGTTAAGCAAGATGTCAGTTAGCTGAATTTAATTATGTGTTCAAGGACTTCGGCAACCAGATGGCATAAAAGACACTTGATTTCCACAGCATGACCTCTGAAAGGACATAATTCCCTTGTGGATATGTGTTCCTTCTTTCTAATGCATCTATTACATATCTGTGCAAATATTTATATATGTATTTCACTTGTATGAAACCTAGGAAGAACAGTAATGAGTACTCATAGCATTTCATTGAGTGCTAGCTATTTTTGTGTTACAAGTTCAACACTGAATCAGACAAATGGCACATCTTGCTCTGGGTTCAGAGCTCTGTGACAAGGTCAGAATGTTGGACTTGACAATTAGCAGTGTGCTGTTGAGTATTTCAGGTAAACCTTATTGTTCAGATGAGTAGCCAGGCCTTGGCTGGGTAGGTCTAGCTGACTGTAAGCCAATTTGTTTACTTCAGGATATGCAGAGAACAAATCTTTTAAAGACAGAATCAGTGAAAATACTGAGTTCATGGTGGCCTTATACTGTACAAATTGTGGTGCTGAGATTCGAAACCAAATAATTTAACTCTGTGTAACAGCTGTAGAGGTTCAGTTTTTGAGTGAAGCCACAGGAGAGCTACAGGGAAGCTTTGCAGGATAAATAAACAGTCCTTCTAATACCATGTCTAGCTTTGTCTTCTACACAAACTTTCTCTGTGAAAAAGTAGTTTTGTCTCACTAGTTTTGTTCAAGGAGCAACTAATGCTGTTAGAAGTACTAAATTAGTATGAAATATTCATTCTTATTCTTTGAAGGTTTGGGAAGAGAGAAAATTAAGTCTATTATTTAGTCTTTCTTAATTTTGTCGACTGCCACAAAGCTCCCTTCACTTAATGTGGCAGAACCTGGAAAATTCTCCTTGTATGTTCCAGGTTTGCTCTGGCTGAGAACATCTCCCCACAAATGCATGTGTATCAGAAATCCAGTTTTGTGTAGCATGCTCTGGTCAAGTCATTCCAGCCAGAAGCAGAATTGAAAATATAAATTGCTTTCTGATGGCCTGTAATGCAAACATATATTTTGCCTGTTTGGTTTGGATTTAGTGCTGTAAAGTCCAAAGACATTCAAGTATGTTTCTACTGGTTGCAATAAAATTAGCAATTGCTTGCTGCCAGTATTGTACTTGAAGTCCTTTATGAATATTCACTTCAATTACCCAGCTTGCTACTTAAGTAATTATCTGTATACAGTAAGTAGTACTTCACACGTTCAGTGGTTGTTTAGTCCCACCCAGTATTTACACCTGCAAGGGGCTTATTGCCCATGATGCTGAATCTGCCAAGAGCTGTTCAGATACATCATTTGTCCCGCTTAAAATTCAGTATAAGATCAAATAATAAAGGTCTGTTTTAGCAAACATCTGCCCATAGAGAAAACATCAAATGACTGCGCTGTCCCCATTAATATGCACAATGCTGTATTTTGTGTAAGATTGTGAATGGAAATTCAATTTACCTGTTGATGTTTACACCAGCAGATGTGTTGAGGATTTCAGTGTTCATTACATCAAGTAAGTAAATATTTGGTATTCTGTTTTTCCTAAAGCAGCATTGGCTGATATTGAGTGATAGCAAAATAAGTTTTAGTATTTCTGCAGAAATTAATACATATTTCCTCCCAGGAGGCGTCCCCTGACTATGAAAGGTAGGAAAAATGTTTAAATATGCACTTAGGTATATTTACATGTACATACAACTTTGAGAAGCATATTTCAACATCAACACATTGGGTTGGACTCTATGATCTTGAAGGTCTCTTCCAACTTAGTAATTTTGTGAATTATGTGAATTCTGTGAACATAGGTAAAATTCTTCCTATTTTACATATAAGCATTTGCTGACTTTCAGTCTGCTGTACCAGAGGAGGACCACAGAGAACAATACTACTCAGCAGGTGCCAATGAGGACACAGTCTGTGAGCTGATTTCATCTGCTTCTTGGGTTTCTGAAGGTATGAGTAGAAATTTTCTTAATTATCTTCTTCCCCTCTTTGCTTATGAAATAAATGAACTTTATGGAAAATGTATTGATACAGAAGTGAATATAGAAAGAGTTTGTTCTTTGCAAGAGATGCAAATTCCATTTTATTTTGATCAGTTGTTACAGACCTTGCAAATGCTCACAGGTGCCATTGGGAAATTTGTGCATGGAAGATCACGCAGCATCTTCACCATCTTACTCTGTTGAGATACAAACCTTGGGCTTTTTGGGATTGCAATCCACTGTTCCCATAAAGTTGGTCTAAAATCTGGGCCTTTAGTTGTCATTGTAACCTTTGTTCTCAGTCAAACAGCTTCAAAGTGATTGACACCTTTCTTAGATAACATTATTTCGCCATGGAGTAGTTTGTTTCCAAGAATGTAAAAGATGTGAAAGCACTCTGATAAAGCATCATACAAGTTCGAGAGAATTCTTCTCTTCAAATTAGATGAATATACTGGAACATTCACAAACACTACCTGCCTTACATGGATTGTGCTGGTGGAGCTCTAAATTACACATGCAGTGCTCTCCAGCTTCTCCTGGCATGCAGGAATGCACAGCCTTAGCAGTGGTCAATGTCCCCACTTTGGGAACAGCTCACTCCAGAATTCTCTTAAACGCTGGCATATCACATCCCTAAGCAGCTTCTCTGTAGTCACAATGTCTGTTGATTACTTGATATCTTTCCATGAATTTTAGTTGTTATTTCTATTAAGTACTATGTGTTGCTGATGTTGTCACTGATGTTCGGAAAGGTTTGTACTTTTGCACAAACATAGTACTATACTTAGAATAAGCAGCATTTTAATTTTTTTCAGTGTTGCACAACAAGTATGGAATACAAGTTATTTTTAGGTCATACAAGTTATTTTTAGGTCATACAAACAATAAACATTGCTTTTGAGTTTGGTGGTGTTGTTTTTCACAAACAGTATATAGTGAAAAATTATTCTAGGACAAATATAAAACAGGTTTTGATTCTCTAAAATAATCTCTTGACGTATTCAGTTACTTACTAGGGCATAATGATTGCTATCAATAAGAAAGATGGAACTTTACATTTTTTGAAAGAGGTTGGATAGATATATAATGACCATAAATCAATGTATTTTTAAAGAATATTTTGTTTCAGTTTTGTTTTGTTTTTCAGTTTTGTTTTGTTTTGTTTGCTAACTGACTTATCAAAATAAGCAATTAATGGAACCTTAAAAATTAATATGACAATTTATTAGGAGCTATCCTTTTTTTTCCTTTTTGAAAAGATGCAGTATCTCAGAATGCTGGCAGTCAGTGAAGTTCTTCAGTTTTTAAAGCATTACTTGCTCTAGAAGTAAACTTGCTCTTTGAAGTAAACCTCTAGATGAAATCTGTGACTTCCACAATATTGTTTGGATTGTGTGGATTTTTTATGGAATTATTGACAGTTTGTCTTCGGCATGCTGCTTTATGCAGTCTTTTTTTTTTTAACAAAATGTGATAAAGGAAAGAACTATGAGAAATCATGAAGAATAGGGCATGAGTATGCACTGTCAATTTATATTTTACAGATAGTATTAAAAAATCCTGCAAATGTGTGTTGTATCCCTGACCCAAACATATTTGCCATTGGCATTTGGAAAATAAAGATCCTTACAGACCAGCACCCCATGGATCTCTGACAGTCAGCCTCAGTAAACTGAGAGTTAGCAGGGATCACGATACTCATTCTGTATTGTGCCTGCCAGAGGAATCGCCAAAGGCTTGAAGAGCAGGCTTTGGAATTGTAATTTCATCCTGTGCTGAAAGAAACTGCTTGCTCACAGGAATGAAGTAAATTCTCAAACAGCATAAAAGTGTAGAGGAACAACTGAGGAAGCTTTTGATGCTTAAGCAGTTAGAACACTTCTCTTTCCTGGTTTGTGCAAAGAGATGGTTCTGCAGCACTGCAGGGCTGCCTTTGGGTAGTTTTAACTCCCAAATTTCTTATGCTCCCCTCCACCACCTTTTCTGTGCCTGTTGTGTGTGCATCCATCCCTCTTCATTCCACCATCCACTCCATTCTAAGCCAGCAAGCTACTAATAAAGCTCTTGATGAGACACTGAAACCAGTACCAACACTGCACCTTCCTTCCTGCTGGAGAAGATGGGTGTTTGATAAGCACGAAGCTTTACAGACGCAGCTACAACTATAAACTGCTGTTGGTGACTGTGGAACAAATAAGTGTTGCAACTGTTTAATTGTTGTGCTCCTCTACAGCAAAGGACTTGTATTTAAAAAAGAAAGTAAGATCTAGTAAGTACTTTGTTTCACTCACCCCTGTGTGTGGATGCTGGCTGATGAACAGAGAGGCTTGATTATAATATAAATAAGTGAGATAAAATGGTTGTGGCCTGAGACCTAAGCCACTAAATGTTTGGCCTGTTCTATATGAACACTGTTTGAAAAATACATAAACTTCTCACATAAATATTTGCTTGTACAGTTTGCTTTTAATATGCAGCAGAGTCCTTAAAAATCTCAAATACTCTTAACCAGTTTTGCTTACAGCTATGCAGGGATTGCTGTGTCTGACACATGTGTTGTGGAAATGAAAGAAAAAAAAACCCAAACAAACAGAAAAACCCCAAACCAAACCACCACCACCACCAACAGAAAAACCACCCAAAAATTTAATTGCAAAGTACTCCATAACAAAGGTAGTTTGTAGTTGTTGTGGAAGGATTCATATGCTCATTTTTATCCCTGCAGCTAAGAATGAATATTCATGCTAAGAATGAATCTTCCTAAAACAGAAGAAAATAAATGGAAGCTTTTAACATTTGGCTGAACAAACTCCTACAGCTTTTAATGATCAAGGCAATTGCTGAGCAAGAGTATTTACTAGGCCAGGGTACCTCACTGCACACAAAAATAAATAAACGTAGAGGAGAAGGGAAACTGAAATGTGTCTCTGAGCATGCATTATAATCTATGTCATGTTCCTTTGGGATAACTGTCTGTCTGTAATTTCTTCCTGAGTTATAAGAAGCGCAAATTGCAGTGAATATAATTTTATGTGGGTGGCTAAACTATGGTCTAAATATGAATTGACACTAAGATGGATCTTTTATTTCCTCATGCTTTCCTATTAGGAGCTTTAATTCATGGTTCTTGCAGAATAAAGCCTGCTAACCTCATTCTGATTTAGAACAAAAATATGGATCAGTTGATACTGTTCAACCACTCACAGAAAAATCCAGACAAACTTCCCTTTGCAACTCAGTACCATGAAGAGCTGCAGCTTTGCTGAGGGGTAGTAGTCTCACCCTTGTGATAGGCTGTTGCCCTTGACAGTGTCAGAAAGGATTAGTATTTGGATATGGTTACAGACACTAGAGTGGGAGGCTTGTGAGATATTTGTTTCCTCTCTGCAGCTTGAATATTAAAGTAAAAAAAAATTATAATCCTAATAACTTACATAAACTTAATCAGTATTGGTATACCAAGAGGAAGGAGAGTGTCCTCACAAACGAGGACAGAGAAGTAGTTGTCCTGAGAGAGCATTAGTTAATAAAAGGGAAAAAACTGAATAGTGGATGAGAGGGCAGATTTACTGATAGGGCTACAGGATCACAGCCAACTGCTTGTTAAGACCTTACAGCTCAGCACAGATGTCATGAGATAAATAATCAGCCAAGCTATGGTTTTAAGGGGACTGCAGACCTAACTGTACCTCCCTTATTAGCACTGAGTAGTATAGTGCATGTTCTTGTGCTACCAGCAGTACTTGTGCATTGTTAGACTCCTTCCCCCCACTTAGAATGACTGATTTCCACCTTAAAAGGCTGTACCACTGCACAGCCTCCCACTTCACCACTGTGGCTGCATTTAGTCCCATTGGAAAATGCAGATTGATAAAAGATGTTCTTGTTTTGGAGCACCTGCTATAACCATGTGTATATGTCTATCGATATCTATATCTATCTGTCTATATCTATCTATATCTATATCTATATCTATATCTATATCTATATCTATATCTATATCTATATCTATATCTATATCTATCTATATCTATCTGCTGGGAAGAGCAACAGCTCTATCTTGCCTTTGTTCTGCTGTTGCCATCAGGTGTTCTCTAGTACTTTGACATGGTAGATGTATATATTTCTCCCTTTGTCTCTATAGTAACAGACTGCTAGAAGAAGTCTGGGAGTTCAGCCATAGGAAAAATGGAGGAGTATAACCCATCATCAGGAAAGCAAACTCTTTAGATGAAGTGTTATGAATGGAAGATGAAATGGCACATATAAGTTTAGATGATTTAAAAGCTATTCTTCCCATTCTATTTTGTTGCGTGAAAAGCAATTGAAATATTTGGCCTTGCTTCTTAGAGGAAAGTAATGGGCATTCCAATCTCAACGTTTGCTTTTATTGTTAATGCTTTACCACAACTTGTAGTGTTGCTTTGTGGGTGACCACCATATGCTTTTCCTTTTCTTCACCCTTGATATCCATCCCCAATCTACTCAGTGCAATCATACTCCTGAAGAATTCGGTTAATTCCTAAAATTTCTCAACCAGTTTGCTGATTTAAGCCACACAAGTTCAAACACCCTTACTTTACTTTCAGCATTCTCTGTGATTCAGCCTCTTACATCCACTTCCATTTACTATGTGGTGCTATCGTCACCTCCCCATGTATCATCAGATCCAGCTTAATCCAGCACCACCATGTTCACCACTAAACCCTATCCCAAACTGCTGCATCCACACCCCTTCTAAATACCTCCAAGAATGGTTACTCCACCACTTCCCTGGGAAGCCTGATACAATGCCTGACCACCCTCTCAGTGCAAAAATATTTCCTAATATCCAGTCTAAACTGTCAGAACCCAGGAAATTCCTCTGGCTGCCCTGGATGGCTTGAGCCTCTGCCCAGGGGGCTCAGAGACCTTGGCACAGAGCCCAAGACTCCTGTGCCTTTGATCTTGACCCATGCAAAAACAATTGCCAACCTCTATATGGAGAATTACAAGTCAAGGAAGTTTAAATAGTGAGTTTGTCACCGGGTGAAAAATAGATTTTTGAGGTTTTTAGAATGGGGGCTTAGGGTCCCAAGATGGAGGAATTTGGGTGTGCCTTGTCCTTTTTCCTTCTTCTTCCTAGCCTCCATCTTATGGGTGATGCTGGCACTTTTAGATTGGTTCAGAGTAGAAGCTCACTGTTTAACATAGGTGATAGGTATTGGTAAGTTATTGTAAATACTGTACATGTAGTTTTTAGTATAAAAGATATCACCGCCCCAAGAATGGGCAGTGTGCCTCAACCCGACCTGCCAGACAGACCTCAACGGGCCTTGAGAATGAGAATAGAAGATTTCTGACTCCTTATTTGATGGCCGGGCTGAGAAAAGAGACTTTCTAATGCATCTTGGGGTCACTGTGACCAGCAGAGATTCTGAGATCTCACCTGGCACAACTTGAGGCCATTTTCTCCTGTCCTGTCACTTTTTTACTGGGAGAAACTGGGAGAAAAGGCTGACCCTCCACCTTGCTACTGCCCATCCTCAGGCAGCTGTAGAAAGCTGAGCTTCCCTTTCTCCAGGCTGAACACCTCCAGCACCTTCAACTGCTCCTCACAGGATCCGTGCTCCAGACCCTTCACCAGCTCCATTGCCATTCTACTCACTCCAGCCCCTTGATGTCTTTCTTGTCATGAAGGGCCCAGAACTGAAGACAGGGCTGGAGGTGTGGCTTCACCAGTGCCTAGTGCAGTGGAACTGTGCTTTGTATTCACATTTTTTAGCTACAGAGGTATGTTACCATGTGCGGTTTCTGGGCTTGCAAAGTGTTTCTGCCACATTTCAGAGTGTGAGCCAAAATTGCTACTGCTTTGTCTTGCCTTCAAAGTTCAGCATTAGGATTTAAGGAAACAACAGCAGAGTATGTAGCATATAAAATGTTTTGGAAACATTGGCCATTGAAACTAAAGCAAGAATTAGAAAATTAAAGTGATGAAATGCAAAGAATCCAAAGACTCACCAAATCCTTGCTGAGAGGTAAAAACTGCTTCCACTTGAGTATCAGATAGTTATATGTTTGGCTGAAAAATGGATGTGAATAGTGAGACCTTGTTTATCTTCTATAGGCCATAAGCATCTTTCCTGTTAGTAGCACTGCAGAAGCTGTTGCAGCCACTGTGCAGGTTTGTGGAAATTGTGTGTGAGTTGTGTGTGCACACATACACGATGATGTAGGTTTGCTATGGTATGGTAGGCATTGGTCTTTGAATTTATATTGGGTGAGGGCAACAATTGTCTTTTGCGTTCACTGCAATTTTTTGCCAATATTTAAAAATTTAGAAAACCCTTGCATTTCACCACTGTCTGTAGAATTGGGGCAGCATATTAGCTATGAAAAATAAAAGACACAGAAAAAAATCTTGTGAAATCACTCCTTTGAAGCTGAAATAAAAACATTGTTATGCCCAGAGATTAATTATGAATAATCGGATTCTGACTTTAATCTGTTCAGTTAAGGGGAGAAGCATAGATGAGTTGAGGAGGAATATTTTTCCATCTAAAAATGATCAAAGTATTTTTGTATATTTGCAGAAATTGGTGGAGACATGACAGTCAGAAATTGGGAAAAGGAATACCAGTTCAGAATAAATAATGGCATCAGATGAAACATGGAACAAATGGGGAAAGAAATGGAAGGAACTTGTACTGGAAGTTCTGCAAACTCCTGTACGGTTTTGTAGAAAATACTAAACCCTCAGTTTTCCATTTTCAATGATTCAGCTAACTCTGTAGGAAGCCAGTTATTTGCAGTTTTCATATCTGCAGATATACAAGTATCACAATGTAACAATAATGCATGTACAAAAAAATTATAAAATGGCCAAGGGCTGTTTGCTCAATGTTAAAGCAGTTAGACTTTGTATATTTTCTTTTGGTTGTAGATTTCATTATTAATTTCAAAGTTTTTCTCCATCCTTTTTGAAACTCATGCACCAATGAACCAGAAGTTCAGTCCTGGAGGAGAGAAATGAAGAGACAATGTATTCATGCCAGATATATATTTTTGTTAGAGAAGGCAATACTGGGAATGAGTAATGTTTGTTGGGTTTTTAACAAGCTGATAGATCTGGTAAGTTTAAGGCAAAGCTGGAGATAACTCTGTCTCCAGCATGCTTCATTTACTAGCCAACAAGGAAACTGCTTACATGCAGGCATTATAAGTAATGTTATTTAATTATAAGCAAGTACCACAAACTTTTGAACACATACTTTAGAAAGTGTCCTTGTGTCATCCTGCAGCCCAAAGCCAGAGCCTAAGCCTGTTCCTTATAGTAATCCACATGGCACATTGGCCTGAGCTGCATCTCTCCACAGATTGTGGAGATTCATGTGATTCCTGTCTGCCTTCCCTATCAGGCACCTTTAGCCTGCAATTGTTACCTACATTGTTAAGGACAAATAACATTCCTTCTTCACAGCTTTTTCTCCCTCTCAGCCTTCACTGGGATGACCTCTGGTTTCATTTTGTTTTTTGGCGTAATCTTGCACTAGGAACAAACTGTCACAAAAGTATAGATCAGTTTTAGAGTCAGTTTGGTTTTTTTTTGTGTTTGTAAGAATTCATACCTTTTTCACACCCAGGTTTCAATTAGAGATTATCACCAAACAACAAGCCTCAGTGCTCTTATGTATATGGAATGCTTGTGGCTTTTTCACTTCTCTGCATTTCTTCAGATACAGGGAAAAAAAAACATTAAATGATTAGAGTGCAGTACAAGTCTCACTTTCCTGCATTTAAAATGTAACAAGACCCAGTGACTGCTGAAGCAATGAATCACCACAATTTACATATACAGGTCAGCAGGGAACATTCTCTCACAGCTGAGAGCATTCCTGCAGTCAACACTTAGCTACTCCCATCGCAGCCACCTCTTGGCAAATCCAGATGCATTTCTGTTAGTGGTCCCTGAACCAGCACACGGGCGGTGTGATGAGGAGGACACACTTTCCATTGCTGGGAGGAGGCCGGAGCCCAGTGGCGACCCTTCCCTCTCTGAGATGTAGCAGGGCTTGGCTGGCTGCAGCTCTGCGGAGGACAGAGGTGCTCCCCTTTCGAGTTGACAGTTCTCTTGGAGGCCTGTCAGAAGTCAGTGGTGGACCCAAGGTGCGGTCCTGGAGTTCAGGTGCAGGTGACAAGCAAGAACACCTTATCCAGTGCTTGTAGGAGCGGTGTTTGCAGGGGGGCGGTGCTCCCACCATCTATCCCCAGGTCACGAACCTTCCCGTGGACCTGCTTTCTCACTCAAACTAAAATCGGTGGAGGGCGAGCTGGGAAGGAAAGGACCTTCTGCGCCCCTCTTAGAGCGAGGGAGGAGAGTGCCAGCGCTGGCACCGCACGGGTGCGAGAAGGGCGGCGGAGCCGGGCTGGCTGCGGGCGGGCGGGGGAGCCCCGGCCCTGCTGCCGAGGGTGTATCGCAGCCACCGAGGGCCGTGCCGAGTACACAGTGTTCCCTTCCCGCCCCTGAACTGGGATTGAACTTCCCCAGCCCGCCGTGCGCCGGGGACCGCGCCGACACCCTCCGGGGGGCGGAGGGAGAGGCAGGGAAGAAGAAAAGCGAGAGGGGTGGAGGGAAGGAAGTTCCAGAAGAGTTTATTTAATTTAAGTAAATTAAATTAAATTTAAGTACTTAAGGTGGGGTGTTGTTTGGGTTTGCTTTTTGTGGTTGTTTTGGTGGGGGGTTTTGTTGTTGTTTTTTATTTCTCTGTGTGCGTTTTCTTTCTACGTTGAAAAAAAAAAGCAAACAAAAAAATTTCAAGGCAATCAGCATCCCTAAGCAAACACACTTTCAGAAAATATGTAGAAAAGAAAAAGACATTGCTTTTACAGAAATAGATTTATGGCACTTTTGTTTTTTTGCCTTCCTGCCATTGTCAAACAAGTACTTTTCCTTTACTCTTCTCTCTGACCCGAACATTATAATTATGTTTCCTTCCCAAAGGAAACCGAAAGTGCTGTGACCCCACACAAGAAAGAAAAGACCAAAGGTTTGACAAAGACCTCATACCCACAAGTTGTTTTCTTTTTATTAGGGTGCCTTTAAAGCAGGTGTCTTTCAGAGGTTTTGTGCCATTGTGGTGCTGGTCTCAGGCAAGGCTGTGTGCCCGTGAGAGGTGCAGAGGAGCAAATCAAGCAGCTTTAGCCTGCAGCAGGTCAATGTGTCAGCAGGCTCAGAAGTGTGCATGTGTTCCTTGGGACTGCATTACTGGGGCTGTCTCTGTGAAACCTTTATTAAAAAGAATTAGCAACACACTTGGGTGTTTTCCTTATTTAGTGAAGTTAGGTTTGTGCCAATCTTGGATTAAAATGAATAATCGATCTTGAGAGATTTTGGTATGCACTATTTTGTATAAGTGCCTATATTTCATGCAAATACCACAGCATTTTGAAGACTTTTTGGCTTTCTCTGATTTGGTTTCATTATGGAGAACATGGAGATAACCCACTTGCTACAATTGTGTGGTCTTCTTCACAGTAGCTAAAGTCACCACCTAGTCCAGTTTAATTAACTTTCAGTTTATTATTCAGAGCTATCTGGACACCATCTGTGCATTTTGGGTTTGTCATTTTGTGCTTTATTGTAGTAAATTTGTATTCATATTATTGATATGTTATATCTTTAGTATGTACCTTTCCGTTAACTATCTCTTAAAATCCTTTACAAATATTGGTTTTAGCCTGTTCAATAGCTAAATGATGGAGCCTCTTGCAGTCCGCAGTTCAACCGGATGGAGCAAGAGACTTTTTTCTCTTGTTTTACTACTGTACTGCCCTGAATATAAGAAAAATTTCTTGCCTGTCAAATGAGAAAAATTG
The DNA here is from genome assembly GCA_024362935.1 of Setophaga petechia. Taxonomy (NCBI): domain Eukaryota; kingdom Metazoa; phylum Chordata; class Aves; order Passeriformes; family Parulidae; genus Setophaga; species Setophaga petechia. Next base: position 38,243,187 of record JANCRA010000004.1, read on the forward strand.
CAAAAAGCCCCCACTTTGGAATTCTTTGGAATCTTTCCTGTCACCTTGGAATTCTTTCCCTGTGAGATGGGTTATGCCATGTCCCTTTTAAAGTATGCGCATCCTGGCAGACGCCTTCAGTAAGTGCAAGGGCAACTTCTCAGGTAGCACTTCCTCCAAGCCTTGTTCCAGTAGGGGGTGGATGCATAGGAGCACCTTTTGGGCCTGATTTGCACCTTTGGCAGCTGATCCCCAGCAGTGCCCTGGAGCTGAAGCGACCAATGCAGCCTTGTTACAAGCTGCAAGGCCATGCACGGGTGGGGCCTGCGGGCTGGCCCTGCGTGATACATTCCCTGCCTGCCAGAGAAGGAGGCTCCCACTCTGGTCCCTTGTTGGAACACATCTGTCTTCCTCATTCTCTTTCTAACACAGGAACTGCTTGCCCTTGTCCTTGTCCCACAGATATTCTTCTCCCTCTGCTTTTCATCCTTTATCATCCAGCTGCAATGCCTTTTGGCTTTTCTCAGATGTTAGTGCTAGTGCCTAGCACTGCACTGGCAGCCACTTATCAATTCATGTGTTTGTTTCATCAGTCTTGTCATTTTACATTATCCACAGCCCTTGAAAGCTACTTAAGACCAGACCTCTTTCCTCATGTTTACAAGAGTGCTCTGCCATAACTAGACCAAAAGTACTAAATGGCTCCTTCCTTTCTAAGAAGCAGCCATGTTTCATGGGCTGTGGCCGAAGGACTTATGACCAGAAATGACCATTGCCCAGGATGAGGAGACAAATAAGCCCAACACAGCTGAAGCATTGCAATGACTGGCAATAAACTCTTCAGAGGAAACAGGGAAGGAGATGTGGTGGGGTTGCAGCCCGAGCCGCTCCCGCACTGCCCTCCACGCTCCGGCTCTCCCCTGCACATCCTCACACCGCTCTGCCAACACGCTTTTGCCATTTTTAGCAAAGTTGCCGACACAGGTTTGCCATTTTTAGCAAAGTGAGTGGCCGCTGGATGTCACTGTTTGGTCTCCGACAGACAGAGACACGGACATTTTTCTCTGTCTCTAAGTACCGGAGCTGGCATCCTTAAGGACAAAACCGAAGAAACAAACCACATCAATCCAGCCACAAAGACGGAGCTCACCGGTGCATCCCAGGACAGCTGGTCGTGGCATTCCGTCCTGGAAGAGCAGGTGATCCAGGAGCTCTGGGGACAAGCGGGGGCCCTGCTAAAAGAGAGGTGACACTGCAAGGCTGGGCTTGCTGGCTGAAGCACGGGAATCCTCGGCTGAGGCACTCCATCAGTTTCAGGTCTGTGAACTTTGTACACTGAGTTCACTCAGAGAAGCGATGAGGATTTCTTCACATGTGCAGCACTGGGAGATGGCAGATCACTTTGGCCCTGGCCGTGCAAGGTAGAAGCACAACATTGCTCCCTCCAGTCCTTTCTCAGATGATCTCCTCTGACAGAAATCTGTGTGGCAGATACTCATGTTTCCAATTTGCTGTTTTTCCTCCTGGCTTGAAAGCTGCAGTTGCAGAATGCTCAAAGTCTGCAAGGGCTGGATTGAAGCAGGTCCTGCAGCCTGGATTTGTCGCTCTGGCCTGTGAGGTGTAAAAGTTTCGCACAATTCTTCACGAGTCAAGCCACAGCACCTTCCCCTGCAAAGGTCAGCCCTGGCTTTAAACCTGCCCTGGCTTTAAACCAGGCCTGGACAGAGAAAGGCTGAGCAGAGAAAGCTTGTCTCGGTGAAAACCTTTTTCCCTCAAGGGACTTCCAGACATCTGCTGAGACAAGGAGCCACAGAAAAGGCTGTACTGACCACGTGCGGAGCACCTGGCATCTCTCCTGCACTGGGCAGTGCCGAGGAACCCAGTCCTTGGCGCTTGTTGGTAGAAGAAAAAAGCCTTGAAAGACAAGGAGATATGATAATGTTGTCCTTCTCATTTTCTGAATTTCTGACACCATTTTCTTGTGTGCCATGAGGCTGAGCACTCGGCATGGATGGGAGTCAGTGGGAGCTGCCTCCTGAGCCACTCAGCAGGACTAGAAAGATCTCACGAGCTTATGCAGGGAGAACACGAGAAGGGACAAATGCCAATTAGAACTGGATGTGGGGAGAAAAGTGAGGATAAAGGAGGAGGAAAAGGCTGAAGTGCTGAGTTCCTTCTTTGCCTCTCAGTCTTGAAACACGACCAAGCTGTTCTCTGGGTACCCAGGACGTGGTGCTGGAAAACAGGGACGGGGAGTGGAAGAAAGCTCCCAAACTCCCAGGTGAAATGATTACAGCCACACCAATTTGACACTCACAAGCCTGTGGGGCCAGAGGGAATTCACACAAAGGTGCTGTGGGAAGTGGCAGAAATGTTCTCCAAGCCACCTGCCATCATTTCCCAGCAGTCCTGGCCAACTGGAGAGGTGCCAGGTGAGTGGAAGTTAGCAAAGGGGATGCCCTTGATGTGGGCACTGGGGAGGTCAGGGAGCAGATCCTTTTCAGAGCCATGATACAAGCAGGGGATCAGGGCCAGCCTGCGTGGCTTCCTGAAGGGCAGGCGCTTCTTGGCCAGCCTGATCTCCTTTTAGGAGCAGGTGACCTCATCCAGTGGGTGAGGAGCAGACTGTGGGTATTGACTGCCTGGATTTGAGTAACATCTTTGACACTGTTTCCTACAGGATTCGCTGGGAGAGAGTGGCTGCTGTGCCTTGGAGGGGTGGCACTGCTCATGGAGTTAAAAACTGGCTGGTTGGCCAGGAGCTGCATGCAGCTGGCAGCCAGGCACCAGTGGTGTCCCCCAGGCTCAGTCCTGGGGCCAGTCCTGCCCAGCAGCTGTGTCGATGGCCTGGAGGAGGGGATGGATGCCCCTCAGTGAGTTTGCAGTGACACCAAGTTGGGCAGGAGTGCTGCTCTGCAGGACAGCAGGAAGGATCTACGGAGGGCCCTGGACACGCTGGATTGATGGGAGGAGGTTGGTGGTGTGAGGTTCAACGAGGTTAAGTGCCGGGTCCTGCCCTTGGCTCACAACAGTGCCTGCAGCATTCCATGGGCTGGGGCAGAGTGGCTGGGAAGCTGCCCCCTAGGAAAGGGCCTGGGGGTGTTGGCCCACAAGTGGCTGGACCTGAGCCAGCATGTGCCCAGACGGGCAAAAAGGCCACTGGCATCCTGCCCTGGATCAGCAGTGGTGTGGGCAGCAGGTCCAGGGCAGGATTTGTCCCCCTATGCCCGCACTGGTGAGGCAGCGCCAGGAATCTGGCCCTGGGCTTTGGGGCCCTCAGCACAAGGCATGGGGGCTGCAGCAATTCCAGAGAGGGGCCACAAAGCTGGGGAAGGGTCTGGAGCACAAGACTCATGAGGAATGGCTGAGGGAGCTGTGGGTGTTCAGCCTGGAGTAAAGGAGGCTCAGAGGGGCCTTATCACTCTCCAGAGCTGCCCTAGGGGAGGCTGTGGTGAGGTGGGGGCTGTCTCTTCCTCCAGGGAACAGGTGACAGGACAAGAGCAAAAGGCCTCAGGCTGTGCTGGGGGAGCTTCATCTTCATTGGCTATGAAGAAAACTGAATTTTCACTGAATGCTTTCTCCAGCCTTGGAACAGGCTGTGCATGGAATACTGGAGTCACCATGCCTGGAGGTACAGTATAGCAAAGCTGTTTGCATGTGGCATTTAGGGACCTGTTTACTGATGCACTTGAGAGAGTTAGGTTCATGTTGGACTCCATGATCTTTGTGGTTATTTCCAACCAAAATGACTCTGTGATTCTAAAGCAGTTTTCAGAAGCATACCAGTTCAGGAAGTCACTTGGGCTTTTGTGGCTCTTGTCCCTTGAACCTGGGCAGCATCCTGAGTAAACAAGAGTTTTGCTCTCCATCCTCTGAACCTGCAGCCACTTCTGATCAAGCCTCCGTGCAGCTGATTTGGATCAGGGAGTTGATCTTCCTGAAAAATGGTGTTTTCTGTGCTGCAGTTCTACTGGATGGGGCAGTGATGAGACTGAGCTCAGAGAGCACAGGGTGTGGGGTTAGTGGGGAGCAGGATGTTAGATGAACAGAGGTCTGGAATTAATTGGTGTGCTGCATAAGAGTCTCCGATTAGGCACATTGGTCTCCAGGACATGGATTTGGGTTTCTTTTGCCGGGCAATGTTGAACTTAAGGTCTGGACGAAAAGTCAGGGTTCAAGGCACAGCTGTCTTTCAGGTATATAATATATATATATAACTGTATTTGGTATTTGTTTATGGATTTATATATTTTGTGTTTTTCTTGACAGTTTGTAAAAACAGGGTTATGCCCTCACAGAGCTGTTGTTTTGTTGTGTTTTCTTGTTATGTGTTATTCTTGCTAATTGCAACAAGGGCATTTTCTGATGGTTGGTTATTTTTTCATCAAATAGATTGTTTTTATTATTGCAGTAAGAGTTGGCATGTTTCATTGCAGCTCTGCTTTGCCTGCTTGTCCTTCTCTATACATATTATTGCCTGGTCTCAGTTTTCCAACACTTAATAATGTCTCACCCTTACATTCCCAATTTCCACAAATACTGCAGAGATCTTATATTTTTCAGATGGATGAGACTATTTGTCATAATAATTTTGCTTAGTCCTGACTACTGGCTATGACATGAACTAATTTAATCCCTAATTACTCCACTTGATAGCTCTTTAAATTCAGAGGGCTTCGTCTTATTCATCAGGGTGTTGTGGCACCTCAATCTTATAAGGAAAATATTGCTTCTCCAATGAATTTTTTCAACATGGTAGCAACTATCAAATTTTGCATCCATGGAAATAGACGGTAAGTCTCCAACAGCTCAGGGCTTGCTGTATGCAGCAGTGTGGAAGATCTCCCTAATAATTATTTTCCTTCAGTTTCACTTTATTTGCAATAATGGGAAGGGTTGGTTGCTACCATTTCTGACAATCTTGTCAAGTTTCCTCCCAGTTGGTAAGTTGCAGGCAAATAAATATATTTTCTCAATTTTCAGTTGTCTTTGCATTATTAATTTGGCACAAAACTAGAATGATCCCACTGTCTGACATGGAGTAAGACAGTTCAAGGAGGAGGGAGTTACCAGCTCAGTTGATTGCTCACATCAAGCTGTTATTTTCCCTATGTCAGGCTTCCAGGTGGATGGGCCAACCACCTCCTCTGTGCTGTGTTGCTCTCTGCCTTGTTGGAGGTAGAGCTAGCAGGGTAGGCAGCCACTTGAAGTTAGTAATCTCTATTGTGATGACAACTGATGAGCTCCACATTGATGAGAGAGAGAGAGAGAGAGTGGACAACAGTGCCTTCCATTGATGCTGTATTGCATCATCAATAAAAAACGCCAGACAGAAGTGAGAATTGCAGAAAGGGATGGATAATCAATGCCTGCTCTTGCCCCTTGTTTCTATCTGCAGGTCCACAGATGTAAATGAATGTAAAGGTCATAATTCTTTTATTTTTCAGAAGTGAGGCTATTGTCTGTGTCTGTGAAGGAGGCAGCTGTATGCTATCTGCATGAGGCATTGTGGTTGGGGTGAGCTCAGGTGCGCGGAATCCTGGGGGAGTGCACAGTGCAATCTCTTTTGATGCCACTTGGAAATGGGGATGCTGTGTCCTTCCCCTCCCAGAATAGCTCTGCTCTGTCATCTGGCTCCTGTCTGGCAAGGCTCCAGTGCTTCCATCAGCAGTAGCATTCCCCACCCTTTGACTTTTTCAACTGTTGAAAAAGTTGAAAAAGTCTTGTCTCCTACTTGTCTCCTGTAGGAGTGAGTACTGATGGCTATCTACAGCTCTCTTCCCTCCACCTTGTGTTTTATTTGAAGGAAAAGTGAGACTTGACAGTAAGACATTTCATTTCTGTAATAGGGATTGTTTGTATTGGAACATCAAAAATGTAATTTAGACATTAAACATGTATGAATATTCATGTTAAATGTATATTTGCACACACAAGTATGTGTGCATGCATATTTCTCATACAGCTGTAGCGGAGCTTTGTCTTTCTCTCTATGTGCTTTTTGAGAGACAGTAGTTGGTAACTTTATGAAAGTTTCTGATATAATTAGCCCCTCAGAATGGCTCACTAATCCTCATTTCTATTGCTTGTTCAGAACTGTTCCAGTTTTTGCATCCATTCCCTACAGTCATCTCTGGGCTTTAGTTTTAGCATGAGATCTTTAGCCTTAATGACAACATGTAGCTCTGGCTAAACTCTTCTTCCTCTTCCAGGAGACAGACAAACTTCTTTTGTGATCAGTCATTGGAAAATCATACAAACTTGCATCAGAAGGCTGAGCAGTGTTAAAGCAGGCCATATTTTTTTTTTTTAAACTCCTGAATATGAGTATAGGGATGCTTTTAATCTCTGACAGGTTTTTTGAATATATAATGTATATTCCATGGAATCTATGTGAAACCAGACTTAACAGGTCTGGCAAGGCAGAATTTTCTTGGGAAGTGTTCTTCATCCTGAGAAGAAGCTGCAAAAGAACCAGTAGGAATTGCTTACAGTGGTGCAGCAAGTGTTGAAATCAGGGAACTTTCTCAAACGTCTGAATGTGAATATAGATGCCTAGATTTGAAATCTTGGGCTATAATAGAATAAACTCAGGAATTTTTACAAGCAGTGCTCTATATCTGTATCATGTTGTGGACTTTGAACTGAAGATGTTTGACTATGGTGATTATAATCTTGCTTAGCTAAACCTTATATGTAAAAAATGATGTTCCAATTATCTGGAACTGCTTTCCCTCCCCAAAAAAAGTAATCTTTCAGCTAAAGATAAGACAGAAGAAGATTTAGAATTAGTTTGGCCAAGCAGAAGTTAAAGTAGTATTAGTTTACAAGTCTAGCTATGAGATTTGTATCATACCTTTACAATGAGTGGAAGATGTCTTCCACATAGAGTCATTGCAAAGGACCATTTTTAAGAACATTTTTATGGCAGCCATATGGAAGTTGTGGATAAAAGGCAGAAGAGTAATTCTGGCCATTTCCCTTCCTTCTCCTGCTATATACTATACTATAGTACAGTCCAATAACTTTTAAATAATTTGCAGCTGCAGATAAAAGGCTAATTTTTCCTGAAAATTAAAATAATTTTGTGTCCTTTTTTTTTCAAGAACAAAAAGGAGTCATTGGGACCTCTATGACAGTCATGCTCCACAATAGACAAAGCTCTTTTATGGATCAGATACAGCCTGTATATAGAGCAGGTGTGCTCACAAAATGTGCTTGAAAGAGAACAGGATGCTTAATGGATTTATGCCTAGCTTTGTTACATTTGGAAATTCTCTCTTTGTGTTGCCGCCAAAGATGCTATTTCAGGCTCCCAGGTTTCTCCAGTACCATTTGAACTGAACACTTTGTGCTTAAACCCCTCTGAGAGGTGACAAACAGGAGAATGGAACTCCCTGTCTATTTCAAATATTACATGCAGACAAAAACAAGATACCAGGTCATTTACCCAAGCCATGAGTTATACCCACTGCCGGGGCTTGCGCTTCTTGCTGGATCCTCTCAAGGAGAGACACAGCCACATCCCAGGCTGCTGCTGCTTGCAGTAACCTCTCTGGGCAAAGCAGAGCCACTGTTCTTGCTCTGTGCTTGTGTTATCACAGAGGTGGGGAGCCCAGGGTGGGGAGGAGGACCTCTCGGTGCAGCACCTGTGCAGGTATCAGCTAAAAAAACCAGACATGCATTTAACAGGCCAATGTGATAAGGGAATGTAGGAAACAGACAAGTAGAAGGAAGTAATTTGACAGCACTCCATCAACAGCTTGGCTAGATGAGTTTTTTGCAGGCATTGAGCCTTACATATAGCCTTGAAAGACTTCTGGTAGAGTAATGAGATCCCTCAGAAGTCCTTCCCAGCCATGGAAAGCAGCCTGTCAGGGGGCTGGAATCATGACTGACTGGAGAAATAGAGAATAGGCAGGGGCACAAAACTGGAAACAAATACAAATCTAGAGATGAGAATGGCAGTCATGTTTGTGCCGTCATAGCCACAGCGTATGTTCCTCTCCTCTGATTGTTGGTCGCTACTGAGAGTCTGTGATGGCAGTGAGGACAAATGGGCCTCAGACCAGCAGGAAATTGTCTGCTGCAGCAGTTTGGATTTTAGAATTTATGGGGCTGTGGTTTCATTAACAAGTTTGGAGTTAAACTCTAGCCTAGCCACTCTGGGGTTTACTACTGTAGTTTATAATTTTGTACAGCAGTAAGCAGAGGAAAAGACAGCTCCCTGTTCTGCTGTTGGGAAAGATCAGATGCTTGTGTATGGGCTATAATATTAAAATCAGGTCATAAATTAAAGAGGTCACAATCAACTTGAAAATCCTTTTTTCTTTCTGACATAATTTTCCATATTGCTGCTGATAAAAGAAAAACAAGATTATTTCAGTTGCAGTACCAGCTGTACTGTTTCGTTAACATTTCCTTGTGAGGTGTAACTTCTAGATTAAACTACTTTTTATTTTTTCCTCAGGATATTGTGTTTATATAGGTCTTTCACAACAGTGCAGGAGTTAAGGGCACTGAGAATCTTGTGAAATTCTTTAAAACTAATTTTAGTTGTTTAAAAAGGAAATTTGTCTATCTCCTTTTAGAGTCTGTGTATCACACAAATTCAAACACTAACCTATTTTTTTTCTCTTTTTACCTGAAGGTAAATCAGGATTAGCAGTGCTGAAGAGGAATGTTATATAATTGATGTGAACTTAAAGGTAAGAAGGAGTCCTTTCTGGCATATTCCCCACTCAGATTTTTGGCAACACAGAGAGCCTTTACTTTCTAGCAATTCAATTTCTTGCAATTGAAGTAATCTGCTTGAGGCTCAGAAACAGAACTATTGCTCATAAAACCATTTTCCATCTTGGCCTTCTTTGATGTCTGAGAGGCAGGACAGAGGGATGAAGATGGATGGATGGAGGAGACAAGTGGGGCTGGTAGCTGGGCAGGGGCAGCTGTGGACACCTGGTAGTGGGAAGCTGTTGGGCTGAGAGTGTCAATTGTGAAAGGAGAAGGCTGGCTACCCATCCTGACTGCTGACCCTGAGGGTGACACCTGCTTCTACCAGTCACTGCATCAAGCATATGCTGTAATTCTATATCCTACATGTGAATGGGCTACACTTTGAGGTGCCCATATAGCCTCAGTTACACCCCTGAGGTTTGTGTTCATCAGATTTAATTATATGATTATTTACCATTTTGTCCACAGGATTTTCCCTCAGACTGTGCACGAGATGGAATTGCTCTGGGGATGAATAAGAGGTGTGCAGCAATAGAAGCATTTGTCTGCAGGAGTCAGATTTCATTTCTTTCTGGAGTCTGAAAAAGCCAATTGGTATCTAACAACACTTTTTGTGGGGAAAACTGCATTTCGGGTTTGACGTGGCTTTTAAAAATTTTCTTCTTGAATTGGTATTAGAATTATGGGGTTTGTTTTGCTTCCTTGATGCCAGATGCATCAACCAATTATGACAAGACCCTACGAGTCCTGTGCTATTAGGTGAAGCCTCCCTTCCCCTGCCTGGCTCACAAGGAGGTGGAGAAGGCTAGAGGGGAGGCAGATGGCAGCATGCACAGAGAGGGAGGAAAATGGTTTGATTTTGGGTGAGCTCTTGAAGAAGGACTCTTTATGCTTCTGCAGTTTTTCTACACCCTAAATAATGTATACTTTTCCAAAAGGGACATTTTATGGCACAAAATACTTCCCCTGGAAAGCTTCCAGTCAGGGGTTCTGATTGACACAGGAGATTCCAGGAAAAAAAAAGGAAAGGATGGAGAAGACATGCGTCAGTCCATGTTTCTGCCATAAAGCTGTGTTGGTTTTGGTTTAGTTGTCGTACATTAACTTTTCACAGTCACCAAATCTCCCCTGTTTTACAGACAGCTGCCTTGAGGCCATTTGTAAAGGCAACATATGTTTACAGATGTAGTAAACACCACCTAAATTCAGTATAAAACATTCTAGAGGTTTAGAAGTCTTGATGACAAGTTTTCCAAATAGGGTTTTCACAAATACAAGCCCTTTGGTAAACTGAAATTATCAATATTTATTCATAATCTTCTTGTTGAAATAAATTAATTAATGATCATTTAAAATTAGTATCACAAAAAAAGTCATAATAACATAGTGACAAGTTGAACTTTGAGAGCAGACTGAGAAAACTGCAGGCATTGATGAGAAAGCAGCATAGCTGCTCATACTTTAAACCAGTGCTATGGGTGGAGTGGGGCAAGGAAGGAGAATTATTTGAACAAGTCACAAAGGGAATGCATGGAGGACCTTTTCAGGGCTTTGCAACTTTAATAATGCATTTTGTGGAACACAGAAAAATGACAGTTGGTAACTAGAGCTCCCCTAATGCAATAAAATACATTCTAGTATTTATTTTAGTGGTTACAGTTTTGAAGGACCTGCAAGTTTGTAGGACCATTGAACTGCTTGTATTAAAACATGTATCTCTCTCAAATAGTCTAAATAACCTACGGTGGCTGAATCTGTAACCCTTTTGAATAACCTCAAAAACTCGAAAGGTCTATTTTGCTAAAGGAGAAAAATTCAACTTCTTGGGTATTTGCATTTTGAACTACCCAGGAAGGATTAGGTACTAAACACTTTCGAATATCCAATCCCAACTCACAATTTAATTACATTATAATAGAAATATTAACTTCTGATTTCCTCGACCTGGCTGGGGAGAAGACCCACTATATCCCATCACCTAAAACCTGTGCATTTTGTAAGGCATGGATTTTCCTTGAAGTCTTAACTGAAGAAGAAGTTTCAATTGCTAGTTACATAATCTTTTAAAAAACACACCTCAGTTTCATATGTACAAAAATTAATTTCCCAGAGAAGGATTTGGATATTCTCCAATTTGTCAAAGAATTTTAAATGTCCTGTTGTTTTATTATCTGGTCAAAGAGAATGAGCTGCTTGCAACTAGTCAAGAGCTAAGAAAGCATTTTTCAGATATTTGACAGATCATTCAGCAGACAATGACTCTCAAAAGACCAATATCTGCCCCAAAAGTCCATGTAGTGTATGCTAAGAGAGGTGAACTTAATAAATATAAACTACTGTATTGATAAAAAATTGGCCAAAACATTTACCTTAAAAATTGTAACAATTCAAAGCTTACCCTAGTACTTCTATTTACTTGTAGGACATTTCTTTCTGGCTTTTATCCATCTGTATATTTTTCAGTGTTTTTTTACAAAAATAAAGTGAATATTTTCAAGATGTAGGATAAATGTTACAATTTTTTCCTGCTATTCTTGGGGGTTTTTTTTGATGGCAGCTGCATGTTGAACAAATGCAGGTAAGAAGCCCATAGAAATGCATGTCTGTGGTTTTAGAGGAAGGGGAGAAGTCTGAATTAAGTACTCCAGGGAATGCTTTTCTAACATGAAAATGGCAAGATCTGATAGTGGTATGACCCTTTCAGCTGGTGTTTGTAATCCACCATCTCTACAGAAACAGGTACAAAGCAGGTGCAGAACTCAAGAAACACTTACAACCACACCCATATAAGATACCAGCGCAGAAGGCAACTATTGTAACATTGTCAGTGTTCTATAAAGTGATTAAAAAAGTGGTACTCCTTCTGTGCATCAAAATCCAAGCAGATTTGTGCCAAGAATGGTTATCAGCAATCTGCTTACTGAGGTCCTGTGATGGGCCACGTGTGGTGGTTCATGGTAGCAGCAGTGGAGCAAATGAATGCACCTGAGGCAACAGTATGGTAAGAAATTATCTGTAAAGATCACTTGTGACCCAAAGACTGGCAACAGGAGCAGTGGGACTCTAATCACAGTTTAACCCTCTAACCTCAGTCTGAACCTACGAGCTACAAATTCATCAAAACACCCTCCTTAACTAGCGCTCAGCACTTCTAGTCCATTTCTACCTCTGGGCCTTTGGTTTGGCAGCTGCTCTTTTTTCTTTGGAGACATTTCCTCACTGAAAGGGATGGTGGTTTTTCTTATGCCCCCGTTTGGGACAGCAGTGACCATGCAACTTAGAGCAAGGAACCTGTGATCTCCCCAAAGCCTCACCTGCTGAAGCCCCTCAGTTTGCTTAATTGCACATGTCATGAACCCAAGGCAGTGCAGATTCCTCAGGGGTGAGGCAGAGCACTCAGCAAGTGAAACTCTGGCTTCTTGGGAGCCTAGCATTACCGCCGTGGAGCACTGGGACACTGGTGCTAATGGGAATGGGGACCTGGCAGCAGGGAGCCCTGCCTGGAGTGGGGCTCGAGGGAGGGCAGGGCCGGGGTGGGTGATGAGACTCGCACTGATGAGCGAGCCCTGTGCAGGCAGCGTTCTGCTCCCCTCCTTGGTGACCCTGCACCTGGAATTGGGTGCTGGGGTCTGGACTCTGAGCACTCCACCCTGCAGGGGAACATGCAGATGGAGCAGGAAATGGGAAGTGAGGTATCCCAGGTTGCTGTGACAAAGAGACAGGCTTGCTTGGGACTCTGCATACTCAGGAGGCCAACAGTCTCAGGGAATCGTGGGGAAATCTTCTGGTCCCTGTAACACCTTAAAGTAAATTTGTGCCATGCACAAATTACTCTGCTCTCATTACTCTGGGATGACCTCATTTTTTCTTGCAGGGAGGAGGATGGCTGGAATATGTTGTCCAGTGCTTTGATACAGGTGCAATTTCACCCAAATGCTGCCTAATCAGACACTCTGTGCCCTCCCATCTCCCATGTCAGCTAATTTTGCCAGGAGGAAAGGTGGCAGCTGGCTAGCAGAGCTCATCCTGTGCATCCATGTTGGCCTCATGAGTTTCATGGGCACAGGATACCATCTGTGCATCTGTGTTGACAGGTAAATGGTCTATTTCTTTTATTTTCAAGATCATGCTCAGGAAGTTGCTCAAAAATGCTAGCTTAAAGGAGAAGCCAAAGAGATTTTTACCCTTACCTTTTCATTTATTACAGCCTTGGCTAATCATCTGCTATGAATTAAAATAATTTGTGGGCATAAGCAGGTTCTAGGAGTCTGATGTTGAATTTAGAAATGTGTCCATCAATAATGGCAGTAATGGAAGTATATACCTGTAGTTTGCTTCGGTGCCTGGAGTAGAAAATAATTATCACTCCTCTTCTTTCAGCCCTGATTACTGCAACTCTTGTTCTGATAGCTGGAGCAATGTTTTTCCTTGATATCCTTAACAACAGGTTTCACAGAGCAGGTCAAGGATATTAAGCTAGTCTGCCTGTTGAAAGGAGATGAAACCTTGCATGCAGCTACTATGTAAATTCTGATGAATCATTGAGGCTCACATGGTTTATGCTTCACTAGTTTCACTAGTTTACGTCAGAAGTGGGCTGTAGTGTTGGTTTTTTTGTTTGTTTTTGTTTTGTTTTGTATTTTCTGGTAGAAAGCCATAAGAAAAGTAAGGTGAATACATCCTTTTAAGAGAAATCTGAGCTCTTAGTCATGTGAGTTTAGGTGGTTGTCTCTTTTGAACAAGTAGCCAACATTACTGATCCCACTGCATTGCCATTTCATTTTTTGTGCCAAGTTTTACTGTTAGTTATTTAAGTGCCCAATTTAAGAAACTTTTTTTCATCAGTGGAGCAGCAGTTGATAAATTTGGGCTTAAACAAGGTGAGACTTTGGTCTTCAAGTTAGATTTCTCCGTCTATTTGCATTTTTGATACACTGTTCAGAAATCACAGATATTGTTGTTGCTTTTTCTAGGGGAAGACAGTTTTTAGTGTAGAGTTTGTTTTTGAAAGTTCTGTTTTATTTAGATTGTAAAATATTGTTTTTGATCTTTGTGTTCCTGTCAGATGTTCTCCTCCATCAAGATTTACTTGGTATTTGCATATCCATATTGCTGTGTGGCTCCTAGCCTGGACACGCACCTTTGGATCCCATTTCAATTCATCTGTGTCTGTTCTAGTGGTCACAATGGGAAGATAAACTGGTACACAGGAGCATAAGAAGTGCTGCTTACTGAATGTTTCTGAATGTTAATTTAGTACTATTTTTGATATTTTGATAGCAAAATGAGGAAGACATGAGGTGTGAAGAGTATTCAGTGATAGAGTTCTGTCATTTGGTTTCCTGCTTTAACTAATTTATATTTCAGGAAAGCTGGAAGTGCAAAGCAGAGGAACTTATAACTTTGAGACTTCCTATTGTAAAATTAGGTGAACTTTGGTTAGACTTGGGTTTTGGGGTTTCAGACAGATAGACTAGCAGCCAGGGATTCTCAGTACTCCTTTGCAATCCTGGATGGTCTCCCTTTTTATTATTATTATTTTTAAAATTTATCATTTATATGCAGAAGTGGATATACTATAGGTGGTACTGTGTTGCACAGAGAGAGAAATAAACCTGTGAGCCTTGTGATTGCTCAGCTGCTTGGGTAGATGCAGTAGTCAAGTTCCCTTGTAGTTAAGGTTTTGCTCTGCATTAAATAGGTACTAGTAATACCTCACCCAAATTCCAGATTGTTACACTGGTTGAAGATGTGCTGTTGCAGGGTGTTAAAATCTTTGATACCAGCTTTGACCATAATAAATCTTTTTTTTTGTTACAATAGTTCAGGTGGCAAATATGAAACTGAAGGAGAGTGAGATTTAGCCCTGGACCTCCATAACAACTTGTCATAATGGCTGTCTGAAAAAACTATGTTACAAAAGTTAGATTGGCAAACCTGCCTAGTAGTTGCCTAATGCATAAGTCCATAACTGCCTGTGTATTCCCAAAATCTTTTGGGAAGGACATATCCATTACCTTTTACACATGATTTTCTCAGGTAACCAGGAGCTTTGGCTAATATATGGAGTCCATTATGGAATCATTAAACAGTTTTTCCCCCCCTATATTTTTTCTTTTGATTTCCAAGATGAGGAGGCTAAAAATAAGCCCACTCAAGAAATGTATGATAAAACAGGAAGCAGGAAAAGCAGCTGGTTATATCATTGATGTTCATTTTTTATACATCATATAAAATGCACTCTGAACTTTGAAAGATTTCCAGCATTTTCTGACGTCGTCTCTGCCTGAAACCCTTCAAATTGCACTATGAGAATTGCCTTAAGGTAACTTTGGACCCTTTGGCTCAGGAATACCTTCTAACAGTTTCCTGACTGAGAGTGCTTTGCCTGAGAACATTCATAGATGGGAAACTGAAGAGATGATTTCTGGGGAGATATGAGAGAGGGATGTTCTTAGACAAACCTGATGTAGAGGGGGGATTGTACTCCATTTTTCTATGTACGGGATAAAGTTGTGAAAAGAAGGTTCTTAGCTATTATATATTGGAGCAGAGGACAGATGGAAAAATGCTTTGTTGGGAGATTTAGGTCCTGATTAGGGATATATTTGCTTAGGAGTTTCAGCATTATATGGCAGTGCACAGAAAGTCATACCATTGCTTAAGTTCTAAAAGATATTTAAAATCCGTAAGTTGAAGTATAAACCAAGTCCACCACAGCATCACATCTTCTAAATACCTCGAGGGATATTTATTTTAAGTCTGCCCACTAATATGAGAAGCCTCTTCCAAGATGGAATGATTGCAAAAGATATAAAATAAAAGTTTTGTGATTGAATGTCTGTTCACCTAATATCCTGCTCCCCATTACCCCCACACCCTGTGCTCTCTGAGCTCTGCCCCATCCAGTAGAACTGCATCATAGAAAACACCATTTTTCAGGAAGATCAACTCCCTGATCCAAATCAGCTGCACGGAGGCTTGATCAGAACTGGCTGCAGGTTCAGAGGATGGAGAGCAAAACTCTTGTTTACTCAGGATGCTGCCCAGGTTCAAGGGACAAGAGCCACAAAAGCCCAAGTGACTTCCTGAACTGGTATGCTTCTGAAAACTGCTTTAGAATCACAGAGTCATTTTGGTTGGAAATAACCACAAAGATCATGGAGTCCAACATGAACCTAACTCTCTCAAGTGCATCAGTAAACAGGTCCCTAAATGCCACATGCAAACAGCTTTGCTATACTGTACCTCCAGGCATGGTGACTCCAGTATTCCATGCACAGCCTGTTCCAAGGCTGGAGAAAGCATTCAGTGAAAATTCAGTTTTCTTCATAGCCAATGAAGATGAAGCTCCCCCAGCACAGCCTGAGGCCTTTTGCTCTTGTCCTGTCACCTGTTCCCTGGAGGAAGAGACAGCCCCCACCTCACCACAGCCTCCCCTAGGGCAGCTCTGGAGAGTGATAAGGCCCCTCTGAGCCTCCTTTACTCCAGGCTGAACACCCACAGCTCCCTCAGCCATTCCTCATGAGTCTTGTGCTCCAGACCCTTCCCCAGCTTTGTGGCCCCTCTCTGGAATTGCTGCAGCCCCCATGCCTTGTGCTGAGGGCCCCAAAGCCCAGGGCCGGATTCCTGGCGCTGCCTCACCAGTGCAGGCATAGGGGGACAAATCCTGCCCTGGACCTGCTGCCCACACCACTGCTGATCCAGGGCAGGATGCCAGTGGCCTTTTTGCCCGCCTGGGCACATGCTGGCTCAGGTCCAGCCACTAGTGGGCCAACACCCCCAGGTCCTTTCCTAGGGGGCAGCTTCCCAGCCACTCTGCCCCAGCCCATGGAATGCTGCAGGCACTGTTGTGAGCCAAGGGCAGGACCCGGCACTTAACCTCGTTGAACCTCACACCACCAACCTCCTCCCATCAATCCAGCGTGTCCAGGGCCCTCCGTAGATCCTTCCTGCTGTCCTGCAGAGCAGCACTCCTGCCCAACTTGGTGTCACTGCAAACTCACTGAGGGGCATCCATCCCCTCCTCCAGGCCATCGACACAGCTGCTGGGCAGGACTGGCCCCAGGACTGAGCCTGGGGGACACCACTGGTGCCTGGCTGCCAGCTGCATGCAGCTCCTGGCCAACCAGCCAGTTTTTAACTCCATGAGCAGTGCCACCCCTCCAAGGCACAGCAGCCACTCTCTCCCAGCGAATCCTGTAGGAAACAGTGTCAAAGATGTTGCTCAAATCCAGGCAGTCAATACCCACAGTCTGCTCCTCACCCACTGGATGAGGTCACCTGCTCCTAAAAGGAGATCAGGCTGGCCAAAAAGGGCCTACCCTTCAGGAAGCCACACAGGCTGGCCCTGATCCCCTGCTTGTATCATGGCTCTGAAAAGGATCTGCTCCCTGACCTCCCCAGTGCCCACATCAAGGGCTTCCCCTTTGCTAACTTCCACTCACCTGGCACCTCTCCAGTTGGCCAGGACTGCTGGGAAATGATGGCAGGTGGCTTGGAGAACATTTCTGCCACTTCCCACAGCACCTTTGTGTGAATTCCCTCTGGCCCCACAGGCTTGTGAGTGTCAAATTGGTGTGGCTGTAATTATTTCACCTGGGAGTTTGGGAGCTTTCTTCCACTCCCCGTCCCTGTGTTCCAGCACCACGTCCTGGGTACCCAGAGAACAGCTTGGTCGTGTTTCAAGACTGAAAGGCAAAGAAGGAACTCAGTACTTCAGCCTTTTCCTCCTCCTTTGTCCTCACTTTTCTCCCCACATCCAGTTCTAATTGGCATTTGTCCCTTCTCGTGTTCTCCCTGCATAAGCTCGTGAGATCTTTGGAGTCCTGCTGAGTGGCTCAGGAGGCAGCTCCCACTGACTCCCATCCATGCCGAATGCTCAGCCTCATGGCACACAAGAAAATGGTGTCAGAAATTCAGAAAATGAGAAGGACAACATTATCATATCTCCTTGTCTTTCAAGGCTTTTTTCTTCTACCAACAAGCGCCAAGGACTGGGTTCCTCGGCACTGCCCAGTGCAGGAGAGATGCCAGGTGCTCAGCACGTGGTCAGTACAGCCTTTTCTGTGGCTCCTTGTCTCAGCAGATGTCTGGAAGTCCCTTGAGGGAAAAAGGTTTTCACCGAGACAAGCTTTCTCTGCTCAGCCTTTCTCTGTCCAGGCCTGGTTTAAAGCCAGGGCAGGTTTAAAGCCAGGGCAGGCCTTTGCAGGGGAAGGTGCTGTGGCTTGACTCGTGAAGAATTGTGCGAAACTTTTACACCTCACAGGCCAGAGCGACAAATCCAGGCTGCAGGACCTGCTTCAATCCAGCCCTTGTAGACTTTGAGCATTCTGCAACTGCAGCTTTCAAGCCGGGAGAAAACACAGCAAATTGGAAACATGAGTATCTGCCACACAGATTTCTGTCAGAGGAGATCATCTGAGAAAGGACTGGAGGGAGCAATGTTGTGCTTCTACCTTGCACGGCCAGGGCCAAAGGGATCTGCCATCTCCCAGTGCTGCACATGTGAAGAAATCCTCATCGCTTCTCTGAGTGAACTAAGCGTACAAAGTTCACAGACCTGAAACTGATGGAGTGCCTCAGCCGAGGATTCCCGTGCTTCAGCCAGCAAGCCCAGCCTTGCAGTGTCACCTCTCTTTTAGCAGGGCCCCCGCTTGTCCCCAGAGCTCCTGGATCACCTGCTCTTCCATGACAGAATGCCACGACCAGCTGTCCTGGGATGCACCGGTGAGCTCCGTCTTTGTGGCTGGATTGATGTGGTTTGTTTCTTCGGTTTTGTCCTTAAGGATGCCAGCTCCGGTACTTTGAGACAGAGAAAAATGTCCGTGTCTCTGTCTGTCGGAGACCAAACAGTGACATCCAGCGGCCACTCACTTTGCTAAAAATGGCAAACCTGTGTCGGCAACTTTGCTAAAAATGGCAAAACCGTGTTGGAGAGCGGTGTGAGGATGTGCAGGGGAGAGCCGGAGCGTGGAGGGCAGTGCGGGAGCGGCTCGGGCTGCGGCGGAGCGCTGAGCATGGGGCGCAGCCCCTGCACTGCTGCCTGGAGGGCTGAGCCTCTCCTTTGCCTCTGAGGGAGGTCCGATAACTGTGAAAATGATTTTGAAATCACGTGTTTCCTTACCCTATGTAACACGTGTTTTCCACATGTTTTCCCTCCAACCAGCTTTTGCCAGGCTCTGTCTTTCTTCTTGAATGTCTTTAGGTTTGGGTACTGCTCACTGACACACCCCTGGCAAGTCCGGCGGCTACCGAAATTCGGAAGTGGCAGTACCCATTGTGCCATGCTACCAAAACAGAACTGGGACCCTACGATCTAGTCAGTATGATGGAGACATTCTGGTTGGTGTGCACTATCCTGTCGGGTTATCCTGCCCTTAGAGCAAGGATTGAAGGCACTGCCATCAGCGCTGAATGCACCCTTAGGGGAGGGGAGTCCCGCAGACGAAGGGGTGTGTGAACCAGAGCACATATGGCGCCACATTTGGCCAATCTTCCCTGGATCAAGTACCTTGCTAATTCCTGTACTTAGCATCCAAGGGCAAAGAATGAGTGGTTTTTTCCAATTACCTCAAGTTGTAACTTCTATTAAAACATGTTAGGAACTTAAAACTATTTATTCTGTAAAATATTAGAATATTTTGATTCCACTTGAATGGAACAGTGCAGTTATTAAATGCTTCTCTCTTAGTAGAGGAAAAATGAAATTCTTGGCCCCTTCTTGTACATTTCAGAGCAGTTTTTACAAATAACATATACTGTGCATTATTTTGTATTTCATTGTAATAAGCAATTTTAAAAATCCTGAATTGAATTCCAGTGTTAAACTTCCACAGAATAGCAACTTGTGTCAGTATTCATCCTTTCCTGACTAACATATTTTAATATATATTTATTTTGTGCACCTTCTTCCGAAGCGAAGAAATTCTTGATCTGCTGTGACATTTCCTCCTGCCAACATAGTGCTGAAGCTAATAGACCCAGTGGATCCATCCATCCCCCAAGGGGATGGCTTGCACCAGTCCCTGATGCTGGTGCAGGGAAACAGAAGCATGCATTGTACAGTTGCATAAGACAGTTTAATTTATCCAATGGCTTGGACAGCACTCTGAGACTTTGGAGGTGCTGTGAGGTGAGTAGAATCAGCTACTGTTAAGGGAACTTGTTTTGCTGTAAACGTCCATGGTGCTGTATTGTCTGAAAACAGTCAGACATTTTAGAAGAGATGGACTATGACTCACCTAACATAATCCTAAAGTAGGCCTAGTTTATTTTATAGACTTATTAAGAATGTAAAAAAGTACACAAAATTTCAGATAAATATTTAAATTACTGCAGTAGCAGTGTAGTCCCTAGGTGTGACTGCACAGGGAGGAAAGGGAATGTCCCTGCATTGCTCTGTACTTCCTGCTGTGGCTGCAGCTCCTCTCTGATTTAGCTGAACTGGGATGAGAATGCAGACAATCTGTTCTGGGTAGAAAGCCAAAATGTTTCAGGGAGAAAACAATCCATGGGGAGCTGAGGACCAGGCTATGTTTTCTGAAACTTTGGTCCTTTCTTGAAACAGGGCAGCTAGTCACCACCCCTCAGATAAAACTGGAGCAAAGACACAGAATGTCCTTTTAGACACTCACCAAAAACCTCTCATCAGATCCTCTGAGATGTGGACTATTTATTCTACATGAAGCACAGATTAGCCTTTATTGCTGAAAGTTGTTTGTCTAAGTTATGATTCTCTGAGGGAATGCTACAGTCTTAGCAAAAAAAATAGCACAGTTGAAATGGATTAATCATAAATTACACTATTGACAATTGACAAGTTTGCTCCCCAGATGTCCACTCAGGGAAAAAAAAGGTGGAACTTCGCCATATAGTGTGAGAGTGATGTGAATTTTAGAGTTCATTGTTTGTGTGTTCCTTTGAGACTAACTTTTTTCCCTGTTCATCATGTGCACACACCCCTCATCTGCTCCCCTCCTCCAGAAATTACAGTGCAGTTACTGTGGTTCAGCACTTGTGGGTTGTAATTCAGATCTGTGACTAATATTTCTAAGGAGTTTTTGCAGAATGTAATTCCTCAGTCAGATTTAGTGTTTTTACTGTTACATTCAGAAGATTTATTAATTGCTAAAGATGCGGGTTTTTTTAGTTTCAAGATTTTAATTAGTGACCAGCAAAATGCTGCATTGATAGTTGATTTTTTGTTGTCTTTTAAATAAAGAAAAAGATTGTGTGTTAACATTTTCTCTAATGTCCTTAGAGCCTTGATATGTTATTTTCCAAAGTTTCTTAAGAAAATTCTCATCTTGCATGCTATGAACAAAAAAACCACTGGATTTGTGAGGATAACTATTATCTCTAGAGACTGATTCTGTGGTGTCCATGTGGCTATTGAACCTTTGGCTACATGTTTGATTGGGGAAAGGTGTAGCTAAAAAGTTTTGCGTTTTAGAAGGTGTACAAGCAGAGCAGTCTTGCCACAGGTGTCCAACTTCTTGGTTTGGAATCCGGACTAGCAAAGGCAAAGACAGTTTCACCCACAGTTCTCAGCAACAGCAGCCTGTATCATCTGAGATGTGATGTCTGTAACTGTTCACAGACTGCTATTATTATTTCACATAAACAACCCTCTCTGAGGTAATGCTTGTCATTATTGCCTCCCAAAAGTATAATCCAAATATACTGTATTTATGACCACAATCAGTTATTTGAAAATTTCAAAATGGAATCATGTGAGCTTACATTTTTTTGTTGTTCCAGAGGTGTAATATGGTAAATTTGAGTTCTGAATGCAAAATCAGTGAGTGCTGGTGTAAGTCTAAGCTTGTGCTGCACTCAGTCATGAGGATAATGAATCATGGTGTAAGTTAAATGGAGTTCTTTTCCATTGCGTACTAATGACATTAAGAGACTAGATCTCTGCCCTAAAGGCTACAAGATAACAGCTCATGGGAGTGAAAATCAAAGCTACTGATGGTTTTTTTTGGTTTTGGTGGGTTTTTTTGGTTTTTTGTTTTTGGTTTTTTTTTTTTTTTGCTTACTAATTGGCTGAATTTGTTACTGTGAAAAATCAAAATCCAAGGGATACTAGAGATATAGTGTTACCTGGAGAGTAGCATAATGACAACTCTTTGGCATAGGTTTAGTTTTTGTTTTGGAAAACTTCAAAGCTCCCAGTCTTCACTGAATGGAAGTGCCTGAGAAAGGATGAAATGAAATCTGATCAGAAAGTTTAGCATTTCCTTCTTAGATACATGAAATAAAGAGCAGTTCTCTGAACCATTCTTCTCCTGAAGTACAACTGATGTACGCAGAACTATTTTGAGTATCTGATCTCTTTCTGATTCAATTGGATGTTTGTTTTCCTGTGCTTCTTTTTTCTTTGGCTAAAACATGATATTATCTCCGTGAAGGCTTATTTGTAGAGGTAGAAGATTCTGATCTTGGCAGATTTTGTGTCAGCAGTGTTTTTTCAGCATTTTTGTGAGGACGCATCAGAGCTGGCTGTAGCTCCATGTAGAGGGAGACAATGATTTCTTTTTGAGGAGGTGAGATGCCAGTTCAGAGTCGGCCATGGGTACTAGTGGATTACTTGGTGTCCTTTGTTTTTCATGGAGCTTCTCTGGCTGCAAGAGTAGGCAATACCACCCACTTGCCATACAAAGGAGCACACTTCTTCCAGGCTATGTGGATGCAATGTAGAGAGGATCTGCAATCAATGCTTTTGTTCTCCCTTTGCTGGAATGGTAGTGACAAAGCAAAGAAATTATTCCCTCATTTTTAATAAACCAAATGAGAAGTACTTCTTTCTTCGTTCTGATATTTGCCAGAATGAGGGACACTTTGAATGAAATCTGATCTCAGAGGTGGAAATAATTTGCAAAATTCAAAAGACCTGTGTGCAACCTAGTAAATATTTTGGTTTCCTGTAAGTCTGTAAAGTTAGAACAGTGAGATATCTTAGAGAGAAGCAGATACCATTGCATCACTACTTTACTGCCTTGAAAGCAAATGAACATAAATAAATATTGCAGCAAGAACAGATGTTTTGATCTACATATCTTTTTTTTTATTGCAAAACAATTGTTACATAAATTTCAGAAAGTTCTACTGTAGTAATTGCCAACTTCTGCTTTTTATTACGCATCTAAACACAGTCTAAAAGTGCATTGTGAATCCAGTAGACCTTTGGAAAGGACCATTTTCCCTAGTTATATACATTTAGATAAATCATACTTGAAAAGCTTTGTATTAGTAGGAATTTGTTTAAAATAACATTTTAGTAATTTTTATCCCTTTATAAATGATTGTTATACACTTACAAATGATAGCCCAAATAATAAATGATTAAATAGCTATTAGTATAGAATATTGCAAACACTGTTCCAGACAGCAGTAGCAGCAAATAGACTCTCGTCATGTACAACAACTGCAGTGGTGGAAAAAAGATATATAACATTAATACAATTTACTCTTGTGCAGGCATAAAACTGTATTTCACAACCGACTACCTCTTCTTTCCCCTCCCCCTCCCTCCTAGATATTAAAATAAACAAGAGTTATCAGTTCCCTGCAGCAGAACAGCAGTAATTTAATAATCAAATGTTTTTACCTAACAGCCTTTTGAACTAAGTATTGTGTGACTCTAGGAATGATCTGAAAGCATACAGCAAAAATTAAAAGGTCAGAGACTGTTTCACAACCAGACTGGCTCAATGGCTCCATCATTAGACCTCCAACTTGAAGATGATATAGTGTAATCCATGACCATGACTCAAAGTAATATTGAGTTAGAAATGCAGAATAAATCAATCTCCTGACAGAAGTTAGAGTATGCTACTGAAATCAGTGGATTTTCTGCAGATTTGCACCAGCATTAGTAAGACCATAGTTGTAGTCAATCATGGAGATGAGAAGCCTATGTGACCTGTAGAGTTCTGTATGAAATGTACGACTGGCTAAAAAGCAGGGTGCAGAAACAAAGTCCCTCTGCATCCAATACTACTGCTCCTATGCCAACATGTGGCAACATGAATTCCATCTAGAGTAGGGAATGGCTTCACTAGGTAAGCAGACACCCCCAGTGTTTCACTTCTTGTCCCAGTTTGGACTGTGATTTTATCTAAGGTTGTTGAAGGGAAAATTCATGCTAGGAATCTTACCCATTTGTTTTGAAGAAGATGGTCTATACCTCGTATCTCTCGACAGAACTGAAAATGTGGCCTTTGTTGAACCAAATATGCATATTTGTGCAAAAAATGCAAATAAATTATCATTTTTAATCAGGGGAAGACATCACAACTACTTAAGTGCTCCAAGGGAAATCCAGGAAAAACCCTCTCACACTTTCCCTTTGGGTGATTATCAGATCCACTTCACTGTTAAACCTGAGCAATGTTATGAGACATTTATGCTTGTTTTGAAAACCTGCACCACGAGTTTACAGGGAATTTTGTTTCATTGGCTCACTCTAATACCTCTGATGATGTCTGCTCTCAGGACAGATACTGGCTTATGCCCACTGCAGTCATTGGACTAAGGCTGTGTGCTGCTACCAGCATTTTTTTTTTTTTTGAGCAGTTATTCACATAGTTGCATTTTCCATGCACTGACAGTTTCTAAGAAACAAATCGTTTTCTTCTCATACAAAAAATATACCTAACTAAGATATTTATCCCCTGACAAAAGGCCATCCTTTCTGCAAAAGGTACAAATCGGTTTCGTTGTTTTTTTTTTTTACCAAAAAATCTATAAATGGAAAATTAAAAAAAAACCCAAGTAATCTATGTCTGGAACCCAGAGGGATTTCCTTATGTAGATGAATGGATGTTTTGGTTTTTCATTATATTTTCAAATTATCCCCTCACTGCCATTTGTTAACTGGCACTTGTGCTAAGAAAATAGTGTAGCACCTGATCTCTTCCAAAAAAAAGAGAGAGCCAAATATCTGAGCACTGCTGTAGGTTCGCATTTTGTGTTGAGTATTCAAATTTCATAAAATACAGTTGTCTTTTAAAAATAATAAAAAAATCACTTACTTTGCTAAAGATCAAAAATAATGGAAATAATGTAAACATCCAAAAGTTTGAATTCATTCCTAACTGGATTCATCTTTACAGGCAGGCAATAGCAAAATGTTAAGTCTCCTAGCAGTCCAAAGAAACTCATGGAACAATGCATGCATTTTCTTTGACACAAAAAAAGACTGGACTTTAAGGAAGAGAAACTACTTCAGTCATATCACACTGTTATTGTGAAAGAATAATGTGCTATAATACAATACCTAGGACAAGTGTATACCCCAACTGTAGAATAGAATCACTTAAACTGGAAACAACAGAATGGATTACTATAGGAAAATATTTATAAAATACTGCACACTGCTTCCTCAGTCAACCAGCATATGTAAACAAACAGCTAAGCTCAGTTGAGTTTTAAAATATTATTAAAGTTCATATATCTTATAATCTTTTGCATAACATGCCAGTTTGTCTTTCACACCATCACAACTCATCTGTCACAGCCCACAGTGGCTCTTTAGAGGTTTATACATCAGCCCATACAGACGTTAAAGTGGAGCTATACAAAGAAATGTGCGAAACATACCAAACTTACACACTGTGACCAGAAATGCATATTCCATACGTAAGCTAATAATTGGATAGTGGAACTTAATGTTTGATGCAACATGTGCTATTTTATTGAATGTTACAGATTTACAAACAAGCCATGTAATGAGATATTAAAACTGTCCTGTAACGTTCACTAATATTACCACATGTCACAACTACAGATGTGTCTATTTCATAATCTATCCTTTGATACAGAATACATCATATGGCACATGCTATAGCTACATGATGATGGATGATGAGACTTCTATCTCACTAAATGGTCATAATATCAAGAATGGGAAGTCTGGTCCCATTGGAAGAAATGGGAATGTTATATCATCAAATTCAAAAAGGAGCCACTTTATGCAATGTGTAAAAACCAGGTGAAAATAAAATAATCTAACATCCATCATAATATATTCTATAGACATCACATTGTAGGATAAATGGGAAACATTCAGGAAAAGTAGTGTTCTGACCTCTTGCAATCACACTTTTAACATCTGAATTTACATTTTATATATAATGGCAAATTTTAAGAGGTAAATAAAGTGTTCTGTTTCATTTTGCCTGGAAAGTGTGCTCTAGATCAGTAAGGTGCTGTATCCTAAATATTTATACAGCTTCTAGGCTTGGCAAATTTCTTTACCCTGACAAACTAACCAATGGAATCTACACCAGAGGAGAGCCCTATTCCTAATTCACTAAGCATTGTTGAGGAATTTCAAATGAATCTGAAATTCCTCTTGAGTAGACCAGTAATACAATGAAGATGAAAGAGTCCAAAACAGTTTTAGCAGACATTCATAAAAGTAACAAAGAAAACGAAGTAAGAATATCCCCCTCTACTCTCCATAGATAGATAGATTTGGAGAAGCCTTAGGAAAAGGCTGCTAACAGAAGGTTGGCACATTTGAAGCATATTGTTAAACACAAGTTCCTTTGCCCTTGGGCATTTTGCTATTGTTCAACAATCAGCCTGCCACAAGCATGCTTCATAATGCACAGAAAGGTTTCTGACCTTTCTTGGTATCACCATGTGACTGTAATGCTGCACATGGCCTGCAAGGCAATTGCATAAACATGGAGTCCTGGTGGAGTTTAGTTCACTGAAAGCCTGCTCAAACAGAAGAAAGCAAGGAACACGTTGGTGCAGGAAGTGTGAAACACATTGTTCTTAACATCCCCTTGCTGCATTTCCTTGTTTCCTGAACTTCCAACGCAGTGACTTGTTAACTAAATGTTTTCACCTTCTCTGCCTCTTTTCTTGAGGCTGATGATTATTTTTCTGTCTGGATTAGTTGCCTTTTGGACTTAACTCTCAGATGGTGCTCAGAGTCTCCCAGGATGAGGACTCAGTGAGAAAATATCGGCTTGTATTCTCAAAGCTGCCTAATTCAATTTAAATAATGTGAAATATGTTCCCCACTCACAAATGTTAATTTTTAATAACAAAAAGGAGCTGGTTCCACACAGATATTGGTAACTGTTGAGATATTTTAACTTCTGATACGACTAGTGTCAACTTTTTAAAAGTTTAAAGTTGTGACGTCATAAAGGAATGTGAATTGTTTTTCCAGTTGCAGCTTATGCTTCTCCAGTCTTCTGTTTTCCCTTCCACCTGTGACCACCAGACACTGCCTCATGAGAAGTTTGAAACTCTTGCTGACAAGAGGGCCCTTGGAACGTGGGTGGAGTCAGTGGAGTTACACTTGTCTTCACCCAAAGCCCGTACTTGCGCTACCCTTCAGACACGCTTTCCACTGACAGCGCTCACCGTGTGCTGTGCTGATGAACGGTGGATGCCTACTCACAAGTGATGGCTTTTGCTGTTTACAGACACTTGCAGTTTCATTTTGGTTCTTTTACTTACCTTAGAAGCATATAGAAATTGTAGTGTTTTCCAGTCCTCTGCTAAAAATACTTTCCTTTAAGCAGCTTCAGTCTAATTACATGAATCTGGATTCAGACTTCTTGATAAATCCTGTATAATTTAAAAAGTCCAAATACAGCTATGTTCAAATGAAAAAAAAGGGGGAAAAGGTGTGAAATTTATAGGTGGGGGAATGATGTGGAGAATCAGCAGCTCAAATGAAACAGCAAGAAGAACCTGGTAGCAGCATGGTGCATAAATCTTCCCAATTTATATATATAATTAAACTGAGCCATGAGAACTAGACACTATTACTATGCTCTGCTCTGATCATCTTATTCTTACTGTTTCATTATATCCTTTGATTTAGTGAGACAACATACTGATGACAAATGTGGTAAAAAAATAAATATATACTATTCCGCTTAATTACATTCATCCTGAGCTTGCTCACCTGTGCTAGAATCTAGAATGCCTGTTTTACACAGGAAATCACCTGACATTTTAACATAAATTCTTCCTCCATTTAAGTTGCAGTAAAAAAGGCATTTCATTTCCCTTTCCGCTCTTGAAAATATAAACTTTCTGTGGCACTAGAAGTTGATACAAAAGGAGACAAGTGAACATTTATAGTTGTTGCTGTGTTCATCTTTCTTCATTTCCACAAATATGGGATGCAAGGGACTTGGGAGACTTTAGGGTTTTTTGCTGCCAGTTCCTACAGAAACAACAAATGCTTTTCACCAGTCATCACAATGGTGACATAGATGAGAAAGAAGTTGTGATTGAAGTTTGGAACATCTAATTTTTACATCTCTTTTTTGGCAGTTAATTCCTGCGTCTTAAAAACTTGAATAATGATAAAAGGTCTTAGGATACCCTCTAATAAAAGGCAGATATCTGGAGCTATTAATCTAAGTCTTCTGACTTCATTAAGGAGTCTTGTTATTCCTCTTGTTTACTGAAGGTTTTGTAAAGCTTTCATCCTCCCTTTTTTCTTAAGTGCAAATGTCAATTGGGTCAAGATGGAGTATGTCAGTGGTGATGCTGAGATTGAAAATGTGCTCCGTTGACCCGTGGCTAATGCCAATTGTACTCAACACGGGGTGATGTGAGGGTTTTAAAAAAATTCTGCTAAGAAAAACAGACTGAAAAGCAGATGACCCTTAGACTGCTGGTGAGCTTTGTATAAGCCTAGCTGTGCTTGCTTTCAAAGCTGCAGAAGGCTCCAGTTCTTGACAGTCTCCTCATGGACAGGTTGTCCCCTCTGCTCTCTGGCCTCGAGGACTTGCTCCTCTCCAAGGGGTTCCGTGGGCCGGCTGTGTTTCGCTGCCTGTCAAGTTTGTCACTGATGGAGTAGCTCTTCCTTGTGTGCTGTGCATACAACATGCTGGACTCCTCTGCAGAGTAGCTGTTGGCTCGCTCTATCTTTGGGAGTGGGATGCTGTTGGGCAGAGTTGTTGTAGCACTGCTGTCTTGAGGAGATAAGGGGATTCCCTTCTTGTCTTTGACCTCAATATCCTCATGATCAGAGCTTGGGTGGGTTAGTTCAGCTTCTCTCTCTGGGTGGCAGCATCCCAAGTCTTCCACTTTGCCCCTGAGGCTTCCAGGGAAACTGGCCCTCTCTGCAATGGCCTGGGGAGCGCTCACACACCTTGTGTCTATGCAATCTGTAATACTTGTGTACTCTGCTGTTTTGACTGGGACGCCAAGGCTGCTGAAGTAGCTTCGAGAAGGAGAGAACATGAAGCTGTGAGATTTCACAATTGGTGTCTCCTCCAGAATAAATGGAGTAGTAGCCAGGTAACGACTGCTTTTTGATCGCTCTAAAGTATGATACAAGGGAGGGTCTGAATCCCATGGGATTTGGCAGTCTGTGATTTGTGAATAGTCTGAAGAAAATGCTCTTGTTTCTATTCCAGAAGTTTCCTCATAATCAAGACTCCTGCCAGCGATCTTTTCACCAGCTGTACTGCTGATGTATGCACTGTTACTTAAAAGGGAAGAGGCTATGTGAACTGGCAGAGCTGCATCTTCAGGACCAAGAATATTTATGGAGCTCTCGAGAGGTTCTGTGTCAGAATGCATCTCATCCATGGCAGAAACATAGATGTCTATACAAGACGAAGGTCTTCTGGAGTCTGGGGCGATTGACAAAGTGCTGGTAGGGGGTAAAGGAGCCTTTCCTTCTTTTGCTATTGAGTGGGAACTGATTGCCCGATGCAGGCTTGGAGATCTTTCCTTAAAAATGCTTTCCAGCTTTTCCAAGCCACACTTGTCCTTTATATTTGTTGCATAGAAGGAGTGGCTTCTCAAGCGGGGTGTGATTGTAGGTGACGTTGGAGACATGGACTCCTCTCCTGTGGGATCAATGCTCTCTTGAAGCTTGTAGGCATTTCCTTCCTGACTGTTGAAGCTGCTCTGCCTCACAATGTAGGCTGCATCAGTACAGTCGGATGAGGTCCTGGATCGGATCTTAGTTGTCTCGCCTCTCTCAATGCCAGCCATCTTTTCCAAAGCAGTCACCATTCGTCCCATCATGTCTTCCAGCTGAGCAAGCCTGATGTCAACAGTCTGCAGAGAGGCCTTCATGCAGTGCTCTCTCTCATTTACTTCTTCCAGCCGCATGGCCATGTTCTCCACCCTTTAGAAAGGGAAGAATTAAATAGGTAAGGTACTACCAAGCAGTGGATGTTCAGCTAACCAGGTCAGGTCACCAAACCACTTGGAAACAAATGCATCTCAAACCCCAAAGGCACTGTACACCACCTCATCTGCTTCAAAATCCTGCTAAAAGAGGTTTTGCAAAGAAAAAAACAAAAAAAACCCCAAAAAAACCCACCTATGCTCTCAGGGAACTGATACAGTGGATTAAACCAGGAGCATCATCTGTGTAGTGCAGAAGGGGTTTGGGTGTGCCTCATTCCAGAGACAGGAGACATATTTAATAAATGTTACTATGAATTACTGCCTCTTTGCTTCCAAAGCTTCTAATTAGGGTATTATGAATGAATAACAATTAAAGCAGATGTCACATGATGTTGTCCCCAGTTCTGCCACAGTCAGGACCATCACAGGTGGCTTAAATGAAGTAAAGAAAGCAGGAGATGTGCCACTGAAGAGAGGCTCTGTTGTATTTTTTCCTCGAGTTTGCCCCAGATTTGCACTATCTAGTCCTATGTCGATCTAAGGAGATAGTTTCTTTGTTCTCTCATTAATATTTAGCTCCGATTTGTTGGAAAAAAAGAAATATCAGCTATTTTGTTGAATATATATAAAATTGAGTTAAATATTCCTGAACACTGCAAGAAGGAGAAACACTGATGAAGCTGAATACAGCCTGCAACAGGGTACACACACTAAGATTGCTCATTACTGTGATTGTGCTTTGGGTAGTCTGCTTTCATAGCTCAAGGATTGAAATGATGGATTTTAAAGTTAGTTTTCAGCTGCTATCATATTATATAAATAAAAAGTTAGATTAAAAGAAATGTGTAATAGCTGAATGTAAGATTCAGTATTTTAAATTTAATTTAATTTAAGTTTTAGTATGTCTTTTCTAGACCATTGATCTGCCACATTTTTAAATATTTTCAATTTTTGGGGACTTGTGTACAGATTTATGCCAGTGGCTTCTAACCACTTCAATTTTCTGACTTCTAAAACATGTCTTCTGAAGGATTTATAGAGTCTGAAAATTTTACATTATGAAATTGACTGTAGCACATGAAAAACTTCTATAATTATTTTCTCTGTTTGTAAACCCATGACAGGCTGGGACTTCCACTTTCCATTGAAGAAGTACTAAAAGCAACAAGTTTATGTAGTTCTCTGTGTCTGATACATTGTAATTTTGTTTTTTGCCACTGCTGTAGACATTGAGATGCAAAAGATAACAAATGGCAAAATTTCCACACTCTTTTTTTTTACAGGCCTCTTACTCTCTTCCAGTTAGTGCAATTCATGCTTAAGTATTACTAGTCACACTGCCATAGTTAATAGACACACAAACAATTCCCAGGACTTCTGATGAGGTAAATATAATCTTCTACTACTGCTAGTTATTTTTTCAACAGGACAAGTGATTTGGAACTGACAACACCATAACCATTCTTATTTGCACAGAGGGGAAGATTATAGCTAAGAATAGAATATTGGACAGCATTAATGCCCTGTTACCTAATGCTCAGAACTTTTTCTGGTAAAACACTGAAGTCTGACTACCTTGTGGGGATGAGCAACAGAATCTGCCCACAGAGAGGAGAGGAGAAGAGAGGACAGGGAAGAGTGTGACTCAGCTCCCTACAGCAAGTCTCACATTCCTGGGAAGTACAGGCTTTTCCTGTGAAGTGTGTGAGTTTTGAAGGAACAAGCACAACAAATTAAATGTGCAGCAGCAACTGTATTGCTATCATCAGTCTTCAGGAGACAAATGATTAAATAATCACTGCTAAGAAATGAACTCGTAGCTTCAAGGAATCTTATTCTACTCATTATCATTTAGGCACCAGTCTGTTTCTAGTTCTACCAGCTCCTCCAACAAAACAGATTAATGTTATTACAAGTACAGGATGTAATTCCACAGCGAGAGCAGTTTATATGGGAAGCAGTTGAATTTTCACTCATGCTATTACTTATATGAACTGCTATTTTATAAAAGCAATTATACTTTTGAAATATTTATTAGCCAATAATTGAGTCCTTCACCCCACATCCAGATCCTATAAGAACTGCTTCAAGATGATGAACAGATAAAACATTGCAATTTTAGGGCTATCAGACATAAGGAAAAATTTTACTGGATTTCACTGGACAATTACAGCTCAGATTACATGCCACAAAAAACCTTTCAGCCCACCAAGTTATCAAGAATTGGAGTGAATTTATAACTTTATTTAAAGCTAACCGAATAATCTGGTTGTGGTCTTGCTACCTTGTTGTTGTTGTTACTGCTGTTTTTGCCATTGTTTTGGTTTGATTTGTTTTTTTCTTTCCTACCTTGACACCTGTACACAAATGAAATAATTTTTAATACAAACACAGCCAGTTGGTCTATCAGTGGAACTGCCCACAGTGAGGTAAGTTTTGTGTCTTGCATTCACGTGAGGCCTACACAGTGCTACTGAACACAACCAGGAGAACCTAGAATAATACCTGGCTGGTAGATGTTCATGTATTTGTTCTGCCTTCCCTGAGTGTGATCTTGCAGCTACTGTCAGTGGCAAAGAGCGTCAGACAAGGCGAAGAGAGACATTTGAGTTACGTGGTCTCTTGGTTGCTATGGAACTGATGACAAATGTGATTGCATAGGTAGTGTGGAAAATTTATGGAGAAAGGTAACAAGATAAGCACAGAGCAGTCTGGGTTTGGAAACCAGGGGTAAGCAGAGATGTGCAGAGGTAACTGAAAAATGCATACACGTGCTTGCACTTCATGAGCCCTGACTATAGAATTTTATTCACAAAAAGAAAGTTTGAAAGATGATGGTCTCTTCCAATCTCCAATGATACTAATTTAGTCACCCTTAGTTATATATATTATATAATATATAGATACATATATACGTATATTATACATACATACACACATATATATGTATAAAATATATAAAATATATAAAATACGGCTACTCCAGAATGTTTAACAAATATTTATTCTATTAATGATATTCTCTTGTATTAATTTGATAATTTGATTAACTATTCAGTTCTGTAACCATTCATCCTGCAGAACAGCACTATGTTCTGGGAGTGAGCCTAATAGAAACATGATAAAATCACATCAGCCAGACACTGTGGACACAGGAGGATATGATCTGGAGAGATACACCCCTTATCTGGTCCTTAAAATGTGTTAAATAAGTGATTTTTTCTATTTTCCCATATTCTTGGGAAAATGTTCCTGCAGTCAGTGAATAAACAGCCTGATTTGTATTTCCTTTAGGAATAGTTTTGAATTAAAACACAGTTTCAAAATGACAATGCCCATTTTGCTTTGTGGGTTTTTTTTTTTTCCCTCCATGGGTATTCAGGAGCAAGTATGAACCTTTTAGCAAATCTCACAGTATCCATATACGATGTCTCCTTCACACCTGTGCTTATCCTTGCAGCAAGTTTCAATGTGTTAGAAAGTGTATTATTCAGTGTGTTATTCAATGTATCAGAAAGTGCCAAGCCATGCTAACAGAATAAGAAGAAAAAAAGAGGATGCTACATGTAAAACATGCACCAAGGTGTGCTACTGAAGCTCAAAAATTGCACATAGTGAAACAAACATGGACTTCACCAGGACAATATGCAATAACGAGGGGAGAACTCAGAACCTGACCAAGATTTTATATCATTTGCAGTAAGACTTTTTAATTATGGTTTGGGAGATGATGACTTTTGCTGGCATTCATTTTGGTTTCTTTATATTTAACCTTTGCACATTAGTTCATCAATAATTCATTTAAAATAATTCTTTAATGGGACTAAGGCACTCTTTTCAGAGGTAGACCTCTTAATTGAATGGTAGAATTACGTTCACAAGTCTCTTTGTTGACCTAGGTCCATTTCTAAGACATCAGTCATATTTCAAAATCCTTTTCTAAGACATCATTCATACTTCAAAATCCTTTTCAAAAGCCACAAAGACCATTGACATGAAAGTCACTTACAGAGATACCACTGAGCTTGTGATAGGCGATTGTGGAATGTTTGTATTCAAATAAAACACAGACAGCAGCTCCCAAGCCTGTAACAGGGTACTTTGCCTGACATCTTTTGGTAAAGCTGTGCTGATGCAAGCAGCCAGCCAGTTTTCCCGGGTGCAGTGGTTTTTCCTGGCTAAGGGAGTTGGGTTGTCATGGCTGCATTCCCACTGGAGCCTAAGACCACTTAACTCTTTATGACCACAGAGAGATGCCACGAGAGTCACAGACCTTTCCTGCTGTCATTTTTCATGTCTGGGTCTGGTAGGGTCAGTCCTTTTTACCAACACAAAGCTATTTCTGTGCACTTCAGCCTGCCAGCTCTGAAATCAAGATAATAGCTATGTCCTCATCCACACAGACGCTGTATGTGTAATTGCACTGCAAATTATAAAGTGCTGTACTAATGGATACCGCAGAGTACCAAAGATGACATAATAATATCTCCTCTAACCAGCTTATCTGCTTTTCAAATACTGTTATGATGTGACCCTGCTCCTTTTGAAAACAACATGATGTTTTGCACAGGTATGAAAGAATTAGGACCTGTTCACATGGAACAAATGTGCTGGGTTACTGAAGTGATTGTTTCAGTGACTTCATGCCAGATCAAGAAAAACAGTGCAGTCTTTTTTGATCATATTCCACATGTCTTTTTTCTGGCCAAGATGCAATACAGTGATTAGAAAAGAAGATTCTCCACAAAAGGTCATGATTCTTCCACTGCAATGAAGTGAATTTGTCCCATTTAACTTTCATCACAGGTTTTCAGGAGATTCACTGTGTGTGCTTTGATAAATGCATCCAAGGGAAACACCTTACAGCCTTGTACTACTTTATATTTTTCCACTTAGCCCATCACTTCATCTGATATGTATCAGTAACCTGATGCTACTTCCATATGCTTGTGTGAAATCCCAGATAGTGGGCTTCTGTAGCACAGCATCTCAGCCTGCACATCTGTTGTTTGCTAGCCAGTCAGATAACTCAAACAGGACAAGCTGTCTTGTATTTCAGGGGGTATAATCTTGAATAATCACTAAGTGATTTTGGTGCCATGGTCACTGGTCTAGCATCTCCCGACTGCCAATAAAAATCTTAGAGATCTAGCAAGACAGACTGCATTTCTGACTGATAGCCACTCACTTTACAACTATAAAAGCCACACAAAACCTTCACAAAGCAGAAATCTTGTATACATTTTCCTGGAAATGTGTGAAGTTTCTCCTGTTAGAAGGAACCTACTTTGTGGTTACTCCCCAGGGGTTAAGTGAAGGTATTTGTGTCCATTATCATTACTTTGGTGGTAAGTTGCATTTGACTCCCAATCAATACTCTTTCTTTTGCTAGCTTTAATATAGGTGCCTTGATACTGTGCACTGTTTCATGCTGTAATCCACTAGTAGTTATTTTAGTTATATACTGTGGAGTAACTAATTCTGATTAAGATTTTTCATCTGTTATCTTTTGTCTGTTTAATAAAGAATTCATTTTTACATAAATATATCTGATTTGCCATCATTAAACTGACAGACAAAGTGATTCCTTAAGTTTAAACTGTTGCCAAAATCTGAGGTTAAGGAAGGACTGATCTTGATTTAGACCCCTTTCTGTGAAGGAATTTAAATACACAATGGAGTTCCTTCTTCCCATCAGAGTTGGAAGGCAGAACAAGCAGGGCTTCTTTAATAAATTTTGTCTGTAGTTCCCACTCTCCCAGCAACAGCTGCTCCTTTCAGTTGCTTAGTCTGAGGTCAAGGAAAGAAAAAGATCAAAGTGCTGTTCTATGCTTTTAATTTCTGAATGTGAAGTGATCAGGTAAAGGAGGGATTCTGTCTGGTGACATCAAATATGGAGACTTTGGTGGTGTCTGTTGTTACAAGAGAAGTAAGGAGATTCCTGAACTGAGGCAGGCCCACAGGATGCCAGGGTGGACTGTCCCAAGATGAGAGCATCAACTAAAGCTTGTTGCAGATGAGTCAGACAAGACATTGGGGTCCTGCCCCAGCACAGGCCCTGACTGCACAGTTGAAATCATTCATTGACACCCAAGTCAATGCATCAATGCACAGGATTTCTTCTTGCTTTGATTTCCTGAGCCACTTCATCTGTCTCTGTCTCTCGGACCCATTGAGGCTCGAAGCAAGACTCTGTTCACATCTTACATTTCCCTTCCAGTGCTAGCCCCCTACTCCTGCTTCCAGGTACACTGGGCTTTGTATGCAGGGTGTGCAGCTGTTCCTCCTCCTAGCAGGACCTGGAGCTGCTCAAGCAGAGGGGAGCATAATCACATACACAAAGAGGTGAGGGAAGGCAGCGACTGGTCCAGGCTGGTGCAGGTGCAGTTAGGTCACACAGGGCCGGTCCCAACCCTTCCCTTCGTGAACCTAACAGCATGCTCAGCTTCTTGTAAATGAAAGGTCTTTGGGAAGAACTTCACTCACATTTCCACGGTTTTCTGGTTCCATTTTATACCACGTAAAGCTGACCTAATTGGACAGACGACTAAATTGGTATCTCATGGCTCTAACATGGGTCTTATACTTGGTCTACTAGTACAGGCTAGTGACTAGGCATTGGAAGAGAAACCACTTGTGCAATGATAACTCTATAAAGAAACTCTAAATTGCAAATCTGGATTTTACATATTTGAATGTTCCAAAGGTTACAAAAATAATTCTAGTGATGTCATGGTTTAGGAATGGTATTCTCCAATTTAGAAGCCATGATGCCACTTCCCCTCCCCTGCTTCAATTGGAGGCACACAAGGTGAAGTTTGAGATAAGAACAGTTTACTGGAAACAGCAATAAAGAAGAGAATAAACAGTAACAACAACAAAACTACAACAAAAGGTGGAAGAAAGAGAAGGAGAAGAAGAAGGAGAAGGAGAAGGAGGATAAACTATTTACAGCAAAAAGGCCCTGTTTAATTCATCATGTTTTCTCTACCAGAAGGAATCCGTCCTCCTAAGAAGCAAGAGTCCCTTTCCCCTGCTCCTGGCAATGACATAAGGTGGTATCAAACAACCTCAGGGTCGTCCCACCCCCTCCTGGCTACTGCAAAAGTTAACCCCACCCTTGCTGGAACCAAGACAAGTGGTTTAGATTTAAGAGGACTTGGTCATGACTGCAGGCAAAATAAAAGACCCAGGCATGCTGTTTCTAAAATGTGTTATATATTATACTCAGATAGCTCTGATTCCTCAAGCATCTTTTAAATATTCCTCAGACCTATTATGTAAGAAGAACTGCATTCACCTGGGATGTCACTGATTGGGCCTGGGAGTGACCTCTGTACCCCACAGGGTCACTGCCTGGATCTCTCTTACAGAGATGGGGCACACTGGTCTCCACATTAAACTATTGGCTAAGGTAAATGGATTTTTAAAGAGCTATTCCTCTGTGAGGCTCAGGTGTTTGCCTTCACTTAGGATTCATATTCAGGAGCTTGATTCTGGAACAAGGTGCTTTAAGCTTTTCTTTTAAATTAGAGATAAGGGCTCTTTTCCTACAAAATAGGGTCAGCACAGAATGGAAAGACAGCCTGTTATGTTTTCATTTTCAAGGACTTACAGCACTTGCATGATGTAGGGGAGGACCTAGCTACATTACTTCTTATTTACAGCTCTTCAAAGATACCTCTTCCTTCCTTGGCCACCAAATGAAAAGCTATACTCAGAGATTTGAACCTGCATCTATGATTTTTCAGTTCAGTTCCGTGGCCACCAGACCATCAGAACACAAGAAAAAAAAGGTACTCAGTTGGACCACAGACCAGTTTATCTACTATCTTACTTTGAAGTATATGTAGTTATTTCGCCTGTATATTCTTCAGTCTTTCATATTTTTTGCTCAGGAACTTTATGCGCTCAACATGATCTCTATGGATTTCTCTTCAGTAAGCTTGCCTAGTCTTGTTTGAATGCATGTAGCATTTTAGCTGACATGATCAGCTTCTTTTAGACCTCACAATCTTTCAAAAATTTGTTCTGTTACACTACTTACAGAGTGAAAAAAAAGATCACCTATTTTCTGTTTATTTTGAACAGAGGATCCTGCTAAATTATTCTCTTACTCCCCTATATCTTGTTCTGAGTGTGACAGCAAACAATTGATTTCTGTTCACCCTTTCCTTGCACTCACACTTACAAAGACCTCTATAATTTCATCCCTCATTTGTCTCTTCCAGACCCCGGAATGCTGGATTACTTGGCCATCCTTTACAAGGTAGCCATTCCATGCCTTACCAACTTCCCCTCTAATATCCTTTGAATTTGCAGTCTAGCAACTTCCACTTAATTACTGCATTGCTTTTTCCCTCTGTGCATTACTGTAGGTGAAGGGTCTTGCTCCATTTAAAATCCATGCTGCTATTGGTTCCAATGAAATTAGCTTACCTAGCCAGGCTATCCTGAAAAAAGGCTTGCTTCTTATCTGAATCACTCACAGATAAATCAGGTTTTTCATTGAGGAACTCTAATTTGTTCTCATTTTGTTGTGTCTATTTGTGCTGTGAAATCCTGTTTCAAGAACTGAAATGCAAGCATAATTGGTGCCTCTCACTGCATCAGTTATGCTTTAATACAACTGGATAAAAGATCCCTTTTACAAAGCTTATCATACAATGATGTGGGTTGGAAGGGACCTTAAAGATCACTCAGTTACAACCCTCCTGCCATGGGCAGGGACACCTTCCCCTAGAACAGGTAGGTGTGGCTTCCCTCAGAGCCACACCTAGCCCAGCCTTAAACACATATGCCTTAGCAAAAAAACAAAACAAAACAAAACAAACCACCAAAAAACCAAAACAAACAACAACAACAAAAAAACCCCAACAAACCCCCCCCCCAAAAAAAAACCCAACTCAAAACCACAAACCAGAAAAAGAGAAAATAAACTCATCACATTTTATCACTTTACTTTTTAATTAAGACTTACCGAAATTACTTCATTTCCTTTTACAATAAAAAAAGAAAGAGTGAGGGTGGTGACAGAGACACATTTCCAGATCAACTTATGAGAACAAAAAAGTGTACCTTTCTGAAGTGACACGGATTCTTTCATCATTGGAGGAGTTGAATCTGTCATCCTTTTCTCTGAAATACTCTTCTATGCACTGCTCTTCAAAATCATGAACCTTTTTCAATTCATCCTCAGTTATGAAAAGTTCTGTGGAAAAAAATTGAGAAATAAGAATTGGCCAAATATTAACATGTGAACTAACTACATTCTTATTTGTGAAACTCATGGACTTAAATTTCATAAGCAAGTATGTGGCATTTTGATATGAAAACAGAGAGATGCCGTTAATTACAGAATTAGTGCTTTAGTTCTATATGATTCTGTAGACAGAAGCACCTAAGCAGGCAAATGCTGAGCAAACGTGAATATGTTCTGATTACATGAGATCTAAGCACAGCTGCTGGTCATGACTGGACAGATGGTGAAAGCCAAAGCCCACCTGTAACCTAACAGACAAATAATGAGATTAGCAGACTGCTAAGAAGGAGTCTGAGCATACAGGGGTCTGTCTGATGTGGCCAGAAGTGACATCTGCAGGTGGCAGTGTGATGGGACTGGGAGGAGAGCTGTCTGGTTGCATCTCCAGGGCCATAATTGACTCCTGCTCCCTCCTCACAGAGAAGTGGGCTGTGGCACGGGCTAATGCTGGGCAGAGATATACAACCCTTAGCTCCCTGCCTCTGGCATGCACATTGGGCAAGGTGGAGATATTCTAACTCAAAGAATTAGATAGAGAAGAGGAAAGCATTATCAAAATAATCTGACAGGTTTCTCATCATGGTTATGGGACTTCATTTAAAGCCTGTTGAGGAACTACTCAGAGTCAGAGTCAAGGAGAGATTATGTAAACAAAATTGCCTTTTACCATCTCTAAGCTTATCTAGGTAAAGTGTGCTCAGGAGAAGTATGTGCTGTTTGCTCTGTATTTTCAAAAATAAAGCTGGAACTGTCATGGAGTGAGAAGAATTCCAGCAATAACAGACCACTAGTAACAGCAAAACAAATCTCTCTGCTTTGAAGGAACAAACAGGCCACAACCCCAAATTTGCCCAAATAGTTCCAGAAAAACACAGCCTCCTTAACATTGCAAAGAGAATGAAGGGTTGGGCAAATCAGGTAAAACTAACTAATTTAGGCGAGGTTTTTGCAGGTCAGAGTTGTTACTTTGCTGGGAAGATTATAAAGGTTCTGGGCTTTGACTTCATGAATTTCAAACACTAGACATTATGAAAGGCATTGGAAAGTCCCCTTTGTGCATTATTTGAGTCTTACTCAATCCATAGTCTCTCTCATCCGGGTCACTTTCATGCTTCCTCCATCTGCAGCAGAGGTGTTGGAATATCATTGTCATGTGGCTGAAAATGATCAGAGGTGGTGGGAGAACAGGTCTTTCGTGGAATGTCATGATGAGCTGGTACCTTTGAAACTTCCACACTTGGTTTGATATAGATTTGACTTCGAAAAATGTGTTGCTAGAAGGCAAGAAGAGGAAAATAACATCAGACTGAAAATGGTTTTCGGTGCTTTGCCAAAGATGATATGACAGCATAATAACTACATACATTTCAATAACACTGGCAAATATTTCCTGGTCACAAGAACAGGAAGCAGAACAAAAGAGGAAGTTTTTGCCTGGACAAAGCATGGTGATAATCAGCCTTTTTGAAGTATCTTATGATTGTAAATGTCTGCACTGTACGACCCCTGAATCTTACCACAACCTGTTGAGATGGGGAAGTATTTTTACCCTTATTTTCCCTATTGGGAATGAATGATGCCATAACTGAGCCTTATTTGGCTTCTTTGCCCTGGTTCCCATTAGGTGTCTGTCCTTGGAAATGAGCACAATGTGAAAAACTTGGCATGTCCCTTGTTTCCTGGAGACAAGCCTCTTTCCCTCTCCCCCTTACATCCTAGCAAAATGTATCTCAGACAAAGCCAAAACTCAGCAGTCTTCGTAGGCTGTGAACAATATGCATCCTTCCCAAGTCTATATTTTGCAATGTGTCACTCACTTGAAAACTGCAATGAGGAGATTCACCAAAAGGATGTTTGCTACCAAGAGATAGCAGGCCATGATGGCAGGAACGATCCATGCTCCTGTCTTGCAGGGAGGTAACTGGATAATTTTGCCGTCTTCTCTGGTTTCATTTTGACCACAAGGTGCTGGGAACAAAATTTAGAAACAAAAAAAAATGCAAAATGGGAATGAAACTTATTTTTTCAGTAGTTTTTGTGGAAATATTTAAATATTCATAATGGCCTGCCTGCCAACGCAATATCATCCAAATAACAATGGCATTGACATTCTCCCCTCAGAAGTTTATGCTTGGTATCACAGATTTTACAGGCTGCAGTTCTTGTTATTGTGTGTTATGTGCCATGAGTATCAAGATATTTCTCTCAGGACACATGCTTGGTGTGAGTAAGCTGTCTATTTGCATACATAATACAAAACAATATGGTAGTCTGGTGACAATTAGTGGTTGTGAAAATGAAATTATTGAATTGTTTAATCCTACAAAAAAGCTTGCATATTATTTATTTAACAGTGAAAACCTTGTCTTTTTTAATTGATTGAGAAGGATGTGATAAATAAGGAAAAGGAAGTCCATGAAAGTAAATGAAATAGTAGACATTTATTGCTGTGCACTGCACTGTCTCAAGCCCCACTAGGACATAGTCATAATGACTTTCTGCTATTAAGGACTCTTGACTGCGCGCCTAGAAACAGTGGGGGAGATTATCAAGTCTTTACTGAACCAGGTACAGGGACATGTATGCAACAGAGATGCCACCTGTTTAGTCCACAAATACATTGGAATCAAAATGTTCTTGATATTAATGTTGTAGAACTGAAGCAAGGGGAGAGAAAACATGATGAAATAGTTTTCCCTGCTTGTGTTTTAATATGCCTTCATGTGCAGTGAAGGATAATCTTCATCTTCAAGCATGGGTTCAGTTTATGCCTCTGCAGCTTCAGTCCTGGTTGTTCTACGGATCTCCATAATCAGCTCTTCAAGAAAATAATGGAAGCAGCAGCTTACAAATACAAGCCATATTAGTAAATTTTGCACAGCACTACAGCTAGCCTCCCCTCATCACCATCAACAAGAAGTTTAAGTGAGGAATTTCCAAAGTTCTCAGCACTGGCTCAGTTCCTAGTGATTTCATTGGGGGTTTTGTACTGACTTCATGGAAAATGAGGTTTGATGATGCCATATGTAGAATTTCATTGTATGGCAAGAAATCCACATTTCCAGTACCAACCATTGCATCTTCTCGAAAATGTTCTTCTGAACTTGGTTCACTGAGCTTGACATTCACTTGTGGATGTCTGTACTGGCCATCATATTACATTATGTGTGATTTTGGTACTTCGTTTTGGGCACTACACATAGATACTAGCCTATTACACACAGAAATATTGTAGCCATATGTGATGCAAGACTACATGACCTCTCCAAAAATATTCAAAAAAGAAATCCCAGAGTCAAATACAGGCAACCCTGTTTTTTATCAGCAGCTCCATTGTATTTGGGCACATGGTGTTACCAGTCCTTCCTGTTTGCAAAACCACATTTTATTACTGGAGCAGGCTGAGACTATGAAATTCTTAATTTCTCAGTAAACATCACTTTGCAAATCATTTTAAGGTAGGGCTATTTCCACACTGCTCCAAGCACTGGTTTCATTTAGACATTCAAAATATCATCAGTGAAGTGCTGGGAGTGTGGGGCTCTCTGCTCTTGGCCTTCACCCAGCAGAAACTGCACCATTCAATTCCTCTTGCTATCAGCACTCAGTGTGAAACTTATGTCTCTGTTTGCGTGGAAACATTAACTTGCTCAAATATTGAGTCAGAGGTACAAAGTCCAATACAACATTGTGATTTCACCAGTGATAGAACAATTACAGTATCTGAAACCTGTCGTCCTTTTTTTGTGCTGAAAACAGAACAAATAATATCTTTCCAAGTAATGAGAAAAATTTTGAAAAGCATTTTTCAAACCTTAGATAAATGAGATCAAAAATTCAGCTCCAACTCTGGTTCCAATTCTATTATCCTTTTTTTTGCCTTAAAAAACATAGAATTTAATTTAGGAAAAAAAACAGTTAAGAAGACGAGACATATTTCTCCAGCTCTACTTGCTTACAAGTGGGTAATCTCTGTTGGTTTGTGCCACTCAGTGATGGCCAAATCAGATTTCCTATGCAGACATGTTCCCACAGTCTGTTCTATATACCCATTGTGGTTCAGCTTGTCCTGAAGCTTTGCAGAAGTTTTTCTCTTTTGCATATTTTGTTGTGGGTGCATGGGAATACTCATTTCTTGCCTTACTAATGGAGAGCTAAGCCACCACTTAATTTTCCCATCTTCAGCTGCAGAGGAAAACATACAATGTGTGCTCAAAAATGCAGAAGTCTGTGTTCCATGGCATGTCATTGAACATCTTTCATATTTAAACTATGACACTTATTTTCAAAGATATTTTCTCCATGGTTAATTAAAAGTGTGCACTCTGCCTCACCCCTGAGGAATCTGTTCCGCCCTTCATGTATAGCATCATTCAAAAATATTAATTATTTCTTGAGAAATGAAGTAATTTTTGTAATATGTGCATTAATATATTGTAATATATTTCAAAGCCCAATATTAACATGTATGCAAACTTGACTCATCTGTTTTACATTTTAACCTTGCTCTAACACATACCACAGAACACTTAATTCTAGCAAAATGCTTTACTGAAGAACAAATTCTGATAGCATAATGATATGCCAATCTCAGGTATCTGAAAAAGCCAACAGCTCTGATACAGGCCATTGGATAAAGTTCAGACGCTATGTCCTGAACTTAGGCTTTAGAAAACAGTAAATGGTTGGAGTTTTAATTTAAATTAGATGAATTAACTTCACAAAGCTTTCAAACATTGCCTCTTGACACCTGTTGATGTACATACTTTTTGAATCCTTTGCTTCCTTTTTCACAATCTTTTTCCATGCTTATTTTTCCTTCCTGACTCCCATTTATGGTTTCCTGCTGGGACTTCCTTGCTGCATACC
The DNA here is from genome assembly GCA_024362935.1 of Setophaga petechia. Taxonomy (NCBI): domain Eukaryota; kingdom Metazoa; phylum Chordata; class Aves; order Passeriformes; family Parulidae; genus Setophaga; species Setophaga petechia. The sequence continues at coordinate 38,287,171 of JANCRA010000004.1, forward strand.
TAACACTTCTTCTTTCCTGTCCAGGGAATAGCTGCAAAAACTCCAAAGGTAATTCAAGCTGCTGTGGGTTTCAGGCCCATCGTGGAGGCAGAGCTCAGGAAGAATTTCCCTGCTGTAATTACTGTCATGACTGTTCACATTTAATGTGTGTTGGGTGGAGGGCTTGGCAAAGGATGCTGGTGAGTTTCTGTATCATGACTCTTCCCCCAGCTGCAACCTTCCAGAGCAGGTGTGGGAAATAATGAAAAGACCAAATGGCACAAGTGAACAGCTCTACCACTGAATAGCTTTTTGCCTTTGATGAAAACTTCTCCTATAAAAATGGATACCACTTTTACAAAACAAACTGGTTTGTTTGAAATCACAATGAATTGAGGGATGCTTTCCTGTGTTCACAATTATAAACAAATAAGTGCAACCAAATAACAGAACCAAATTTTTTTAAAAATTCAAGTCTGGTTATTTTTAATGCACTTTCATCATCCTATTTATGAGTATGTAGGCGCCTTCCAATTTTGACCCACAATGAGCCCAAAAGATGTGAAAGTATTTTATTTCTGAACCAAATGTCTAAGCAGCCTTACCATCTTACCAGGCTGGTAAATATTGAAACCCATTTTTCCCCCACCAAAAATATTAAGTGGCCTCCCTAAAGTTGTTCTCTTCTTCAATGATGGAGAAAATACTAAAATCTGCAAACTCTGAATTTCACAGAATTACTCTGTTCATGAGTAGAAATATCCAGGGAGTTGAACAGTGCCTCCTTACTTCAAGGCACTGTTACTCCTTACTATGCTGCTTCTTGACCCAGGCCACATTACACATGACTCTGAAGGGTCTCTTCAATCTGCTGCTATTTTAATAATAATTTATAGTAAATCCCTGTATTTTTCTTGTTCACTCTAGTGCTTTCTTCCTCCTGTACTCTACTCCTTACCCATTAAAAATAGCCAACCAAATAGAACTTGAACTACAACGTCAAGAGTGCTAGATATGGGAATAGTGCCGCAATCCAGCCCAGAGTGACTTTCAAAATTGTTTGTAGGCTGTGCAAATATCTTATCCACTGCCTTTGTCTAACAACATTAAAAGTATTGCCACAGGTATGATTTATTCTGTTTTGTACAGAGCTTTCTGTTCTGTTTGTTCTAATTCCAGAACTGTCCATGCAAGTGACAGGCCAAGTAGAAAGCTCCTATTGATAAGCATGCAGCCTGTGAGGTCATAAAGAGTTTAGTACATAATTTTCATTTGTACTAAGAAATTTTCAAGAATTATAAAACTTAAACAGATCTAAAAGACTAAGAAATGTAAAGAAATTTTAAAGTTTTTTGTAGTAATTATAGTTTACCCTGAAGATCATTGAATAGTTAAAACCTGTGTATGAGAGTCTATCATCTTCTGAAACTATTGCATTCTGGTTACTTAATATTTCTGTAATACAATTGAAAGAGAAAAAGGTCCCATCTTTTCCTCTTAAACTAGGTAGGTTTTTCCAGAACAGAAATAGACACAAGAAATAAACACAATTTAGACTGATCTTCAGATTCCAGATGGCACGTGAAGTACTGTCAGCTGGTAAGAAAATCCAGATGGAAATCCAACCTGTGATGCACCAGGAAATCCTGAAAACCTTCCCAGAAGCCATGTTGACTAACAGCAGGTTCAGTTGCTTGGCCTTCTGAATACAGGAAAATGTGAGCTCTGATGTTCATTTTCTACAGATAACTGCCATTTTCTAGGCTGGCATTTATGTACTCTACCTACCTGTTTTTTACCAACAAACTCACATTCCCACTTCAGTATTTCTTACATCCTTCTGTATCCATAGTATTCTGGAGGGGCAGATAGTTTTGTAAGGTGAAAAGAAAGTTCTTCACAGGTGAGAACTGTCCTATGAATGTTCCTGGCTAAAACTGCCAGCACAAGTGCCAATGTGTGGTGAACTGAGGGAGAGATTTTACAGTGTTTGTGGGAAATCCGCTTCTGGACCGGCATTCACTGAAGCAGTTACATGGCTCCTGCTGCCCCATGGATCCCATTGGGCAGCACAAGGCACAGATGGATTAGGAAAGACAGCCTCCAAGTGAGACAGTTGCACATGCCATCACCAGCTCCCTGATTCAGATTCTCCTTCCTCCCCCAGCTATCAATGGACAATAATATATCTTTACTCAACTACATAATTGATATCAGTCTAATTTTTTTCAATTTATCAAGCTCTTATTATTATTCCTTTCCTGAAATATATTAATTTTTAATTTCCCGACCTTTAAATAATTTATAAATTTGATTAGCTTACTGCCTGCTTTCAATTCTAAGGTCTAAGCCTTTATCTGAACCCCAATAGCTGGTAATTGGATTTTTCTAGGCCCGAGTCAGAACTCAATTGCTCAAGTTGGTTTCAGTCATGACTGATGTTTCACTTGGACTGGTTGGACTTTTCCATGAAGTAGCTTGACTATTATAGTATACTGTAGTAGCTTGACTATTCCTTGATATTTACATACTTCCAAAGATTGTTTCATGAAATTGCTAAAATTTCCTGAATAGACAACATGGTATGTGAAACCTTCTGTCTTTGCCAGATCAGCTACATAGAATGCTCTGAACACCTGCATACAGTTGTGGGGAAAGTATGGTCTAGTTAATTGTAATTGCACCTCCTTTTTTTATAGATCAAATTCTACTCATTTCATGCTCAAACACATAGAGGAAGATCATTATGATTGCACTGTGATAGTAAAGTTTGTCTTTTCTAGTTCCCCATTTCCTAAGCCATGTGGAGCTGGGCTGTGGACTTGATGGGTATCTGGGACTGAAAGGGCACCAGGAGCCCAAGATGTCCCCATTGATAGCAGCAGCAGTCACTCTTCCATGCGCTACTGTCTGTGGCTCCCCCCTCAGCATGTTTTAGACACATTCAGTGGTTCTCACTTCTCACACTCTCCTCATGCAAGAATCACTGAAGCCTACCATTCCAGTTCTACATCTTCTCATATGGAGCACCTGTTCAATGTGACAAACTCTTAGATTTTTTAGTGGTCATATTATGATGAACTGCCAGTCTGAGAGGAATGACTTAGAGAGTGGTTTTGCAGGTTTTGTTGACTTAACCTGAAAATTTGAACACAGATCTAAAAGATTTACTCTCTTCCACCCCACTTTACAACTGATTCTTAGTCAGGAATTTGTATGTTTGTAGCAGTTACAGACATCACTGATAATAAACACCACCACTGAATAATGTGTTCATAATCCCAGAAGTGAGGATATAATCTGTCCTCACTTTTGAGTTGAAGAGGAGATCACATACCAACAGGACATTAACGCATACTCCAGCTTACATATTTTTCCTTAAAAAATTATATGAATAGAGAAACGATGGGTAAAAAACTGTAAATATGCACTGTTTTAGAGCAAGACATTTAGCAGTGTGTTGAAATAAAAATCAAGTAGACTCACTGGATGAAAAGGCTGCCAGCTGATGAGATGGACTCAGACATTGTATCTGGTCAGCCTTAATGGCATGCTTCACAAATAAAATAAAAATAACTAATTAAATAGATAAAACTGATTTTTCTTTAAAAAAAGTACATTAGAGATGTTAGAGTAGCCTACTTTTTTGTACATTTCTCAGATACCAGGACTGATTTCCAGGAGATGGCTCAAATAAACATGCTTTTTCATAATGACCACTTTTACTGAAACCCAAGCTTGCTAGTAGTGCAGCAATATTAAACACCAAAATATAAACAAAATCAAAAAGCAACCCTTTTTTTTGTTAAAATAATACTGATTAAAAAAAGAATGTGCTCTAAATCATGAAGATAAATTGCAATTTAGATGTAGCATAACAATTTTAGAACATGCTTATCTTATTTGAGAAAGTACAAACACTGTAGCACTTTAACATGAGTACAGTGGCTGATTTAGCTTAGAACAATATGAAAAATATAAATAACAGCAAATGTTTAAACTGTGAAAAAATGTGAGTATACTAGTAAAACCTTCTGGGTGTCCATTGGGTCATTTTGACTGTGTAACAACATCACCAACTATTGCTAGTGCTGGCAGTATATTGAACAGATAACAATTTTGAGACAGCTGAGCATGGGACAGACATGACATACTGTACACAATTTGTGCTGGAAGAGTGGCAGATTCTAATTCCCTGTATCATCTGCCTCTCAGGAAGGAGGAAGTAGGTTTTGCTTTTCATTTTGACATCATCACTTTTGCTGCAACTCCAAATTTCCGTGACACACGCAGAAAAACAATATGTCTATATGTAAAGCTGGAGTTTAGGCCACCAGGAATTTTGCTTTCCCTAAGCTTCAGAAATAATTACTCTGCATCTTTTTGCATTATTTAAACTTTGTGCATCTAAATAACACAAATCCTCGTGCAAGGGTGTGCAGTCTGCCACCCTGTTTTCACAATTAAACACCCTTCAGTTTCTAAAATTTATGGGTTCTAAACTGTAATCAGCCCTTCATTTAGAAAAACCAAGAACACTTTATTCAGCCAATTGCCCACGTTTGTTGCACTATGGTAGTTACTCAGTACAATATCAATAAATGGCCACTTATAGAGGGACAGACATTGTTCTGCTTGTAGAAGGAAGTATTGTTTTAATGGTACAAATCCTTATTGCTCTGAAATATGCCTTCAGAGCAAGACAAAGTGTTATGTCCCCAACTATTACGCCTTTGGAATGAATGAATTTTGAAAAATAAAAGTATAGGGTAAAGGACAAAAATGAAGGAATTGGGTAAAAAGTGAAAACATAGTGAGAAATTTTGTGATGATAGGTATTTGCTTACTTCCTTGTATGCCATGCTGCCTCTGAAAACCAAGTTGGGAAGCAAAGATAAAAAGGAGGTTTCATCTGTATCCAGAATAATGATACTGTGCTAGCAAGGAAGAAGAAGTCAACATGAAACTGCTGCAACATTGCCATGGGATACTGAAACTATTTTAAAGTGGGGGCATTATTTGTGATATAGATACATTTACTACTTTTAATCAGATCAGGAAATTTTTTTTTTATTCAAATTTTCTCACTACTTAACAAACAGCAAATAAATTTTGAAAATAATGTCCTTTCCTGAGATGGTACATAGAATAAAATGAAATATCCTAAACAGAGCTTTAATGGAAGCCATCTGCCACTGTAAAAGGTACTGACTTCCAAATCCTTCCAAGACCTACATGTAGTTAAGTAGGAATGATGAACATCAGTTACATGATAGTAGTTGCAAAAGATGATTTGTGATTCTTAGTTTGGTCATCTACTGCATCATTTCTCATGACCAGATCTCTCATTTGGTGGTAATGCAATGAGTGGGACCCCAAGATTTAATCTAAACAGAAAACCAGCATTTTCCTGATCACCTCTCTGATGAATCTTCAGGAGATAATATATTTAATACTGTGTCTTTTTCTGTTTGCATTGGTGCGAGCACAGTCTTGCTTTCTAAAAAAAAAATGCAGCAATATTCTAAAAATGGATCTAATTATTAGACCCAAAGAATTGCATCACAGGGTTTAGCTTAAATGTGGTACTGAAAAGGTAACAGAGAAAAGAAAACTCATCAGATTCGATCCCTATCAAATACAGGAGCTGCAGGGTCTAACCCCTAATTATTAGACACAATCATCAATATGAAGTTAGACAAAAAGTATTTAGGTCTAAAAATAAACCAAGGGATGCCCCTAATTATTAGACACAATCATCAATATGAAGTTAGACAAAAAGTATTTAGGTCTAAAAATAAACCAAGGGATGAGAAAAAATAAGCGACCTTTTGTCTACCCGGTACACCACCAAATTCATGTTGGATACCTGGAAGAGGATTCTTGCCACCAAGCTGGTAAAAAGGACACATTTATAACCTTCTCTACATGCACGATAATTTGTAATAATTAATCTGCAATAATTTAGCATTGCAGATTTCCAGTTAAATGATTGCAAAGTGATGCCAGAAGCATGTTCTGAAACTGATACCCCAATACTAGCTGAAAAAATACTTCTGCGACCATTCTCTGTGTTGGAGAAGTTCCTCTATCCAGAGCCATTTATTGAGCAAACACACATGATCTAATAGGACATCATCTGATCAAAGTTGGATACCTGACTTTGGAGTATGAGAATCATAAACTTGCTTACGGTCTATCTGGTCTGCAAACACTTCCCCATAGATCATCCAGTAAGGCATGTAAAAAATGTTTTTCGCCAGCTTCCACGAAGGCTCCTCATTGGGGAAGAGAATTGCTTGTCTTGCCACACCAAAGCTCATCAGAACCACCAACATGATGATGACAAAGTACATCATGTCTATCATCTGAATATAATGACAGGAAAAAGGAGAGAAAAAGAGAGAGAAAGGACAACAATTAGAGGAAATTTTTGTCCATATTCCTATTATCATGAACTGCAAAAAAAGAAAAAGTCTGTGAATCTTAGAAACAGAATTTTCAGAAACAAATTTTGAAAAACTGTCCTCATTTACAATTAAAAAAATTATTTTTCAAAGAAGTGAAGTGGTATTATTGTGTCCTTGGTTTTACCCAGTGTGACTTCCAAGAACAATTCAAATGTTACGAATAGGCTTGAAAATACAGAGTACCATCTGGTCACACCAGTTGCCTCAACAAGAATATATGGATTCAGTGGAATCAGCAGCCGTGTCCGGGCAAAGGTCATGAGATGATGTTTATAGGCACCACGTGGCAACTGTACCTAAGCAAAAGGACTGACATGGATAATTTTATTCACTGGTAGTCATTATCTCGGAGCAAAGGGAGCTGCAGCTAACATACGGAGGAACGGGTGGCAGAACAGCCTGTTTCTGCAACATAAGGGACACCATGGTGGTAACCAGTGAGAAAGGAAAGCTGTGATACTGGCTGGGATAAAAATCCACTTGGTGGGGGAGTCTGACAAATGCCACATTAAAAAAACCCAATCAGACAACACACAGTGAACTCTGCTCTTCTCCACTGTTGATGGACTCATTCACATATGCCCAAGGTTAACTAGTGTTTGCAAACAGTGCCCACCCATTCAAAATGTTCCTGAAAAATGTGGGACAGCAATCCTACAAGATGCTGAATAGATCTAAAGATTAGAAGAAGCACTATTCTAGAAAAGGCCCTCAAGGGAGCCGAACAATGGGCATCAGGCAGGTACAACAGAGATTACCCAAAGTGAATGTGAAAAAAAATGGGAGTTGTGGAAAGTCCCTGGTAATATCCCTTTAAAACTTACAGATGTGCCAGGTCTTCATAATTGCTACAACTGAGCTGTTTTTCACAGTTCTGGACATAACTTTTGTCTCTAGCCAAAACTCAAGTTGAGAATCCTCTAAACCTTATGAATTTTATTCCCTCCAGTCTCTGCACTTTCTGGCTCAACTGAATTCAGCCCTCCCTTGAGGAGAGGCGTGAACCCAACCTGCGCCTCAGCTGGTGCCTTGGGGCTCCATGGGGCACTGGCTGCAGCCCGAGGGCAGGGCTGCTCTGGCAGGGGCTGCTGGAAGAGGGATCTGCTTGCAGCAGATGGAGCTGGTACTGCTGCAGGGGTTCTTCAATTTTAAAGCAACCTGAGGTCAAAGAAACACTGGGGAAATATGTACCAGAGAAAAGAGGCTTACAGGGTAGCAAAGAGAAAAAGGTATGCTTGTGTTTATAGAGAGAGAATCTAGGAGAAAGGCACCAATGGAGCAGGGGTCAGATGAGAGAGAATAAGGAAGATGGAAAGAAGGAATCAAGGAAAGTGAAAAAAAAGCAGGGGAAAACAAAAGTCTTGAGGTTCATAAAACAGCAGGAAAGAAAGAAAGGAAATAACCTTGGGGACATGCGAGAGGAAAAGAAATGCTTTAAATAATTAAAAACCAGAGAAGTCAACCATCAATATTCCTCTTTAAGTCAGGGCATTAATCTCTAAAAAAAATATTCCTTTATAAAGGGAAATTCCAGATCATTGTACTTCAGAAAGCATCCTGAAATGGGAAAGCTGAAAAATAATATTTAGTTCTCACTGCTTTCAGGGAACAAACCTAGAGGTGAAACCTGATTCCTCCTTTCTTGTCTGATCAAACTCTGTTTCAGATGGCAATATATAACTTGATATGATGTAATGTAATAACTATTTAAAAATGTCATGCAAACAAATAAACAAATATTTTGAGGCAATTTAAGACAATGTATTAAATGCTTCAAATATTTTTGATCAGGAGTCACATGGGTGTGACCTTATGTTGTAAGAAATAAAATTTTTAGTGCTGTTCCCCATTCAGGATCCACATTACTTTTCTCCTTCTTCAGTTGGATATCTTCTAAACTCTCAGTAACTTGTCTGAAATAAAATAAAATATATGGACAAATTTCCACTTACTTTAATGAGCATTGTATCAGGTCCTTTGGCCTGTGATGTCAAATTACAATTGGTGTTTTAGCAAGGTAATCTAAAGAACTCATCAGTTATCTGCTTAAAAAAGTGTTAAAATACAATTTTTGGGGTACAATTTCATAAAGAATTGACTGTATTTCTACTTTGTATTTGCAGAAATGCTAAAAAATGCTGATATTTCCACACATTAAAGGAACCGATATACCTCTGACTCTCTTGACATTCCACAGTCATTTAATTCAATTGAATTCCTGAAATTTCCTAAAGGAAATTAGATCTATCACTGTGCAGAAATCAGAAAAGCAGAAGCATATTCTGTTACTGAAATCAGTAGATAATAATAAGCTTGGCCATTCAGTTTCCTCCTTGTATCTTCATCTTTGCTTTCACCTATCGCTTTTAAAACACTCAAGCCCATTCGTACCTCTTGCTTAAGTTCCCTTGCATGTTTGTTCAGAATGGCCAGAGGTAAAACTTATTATGCGTATTTTGTTGACTGCAGTGTAAAGGCAGGTGAAGAGAAAGCTCCTCAACACTGGAAAGATAGAAAAAGCCATCATTTTCCTCCTGTGTCTAAAACTTACAATAGAAGCTCAAAAAAGGGTCTCAGGCATTAAATACAGTCTGTTGAGGACCTCAGTAGTTGTGATGTGCTTACTTTGTAGAAATAGTATAACCAACTTTATGTCCTTCACAGTGCTGAACTGAACTTTCAACACCATTTGGAAGAATGCAAGGAGGTAGAGAGATACATGATTTAAACAAAAAAAACCAAGGGAGCCTATGGAGCAGCCTAGAGTCAGCAGGTGCAGCTCCCAGGGAGTGCGTGTGCTGCACAGGAGAGTAAGCTGGTGATCAAATAGATGTGAGAGGCTGATCTGAGTAACTCAAACTGGTTGTGTATTGAGTGTGTAGGCAAAGCAGATGTTCTGGAGTGGCTGAAAGTGCAAGGAAAGTTGGACAAATGATGAAAACCAAGCAACTAGAAGGCACAAAATAGAAGAACTTCCCTCCTTTAACAGCTTTCCAGAGCTTCAGAACAATTTGGCTGCTAAATTCAACACCCTCTAATGTAGATACTGAGCACACAGAGGTTAGAGATTTTCCTGCATTTGTTTTCCACAGAAAGTGGAGTGAGGTTTGATTTGTTGTACACATGTGAGTGACAAAGTAATGGAAATGCTATTCATTTAAATCACTTCCTTTCTGCCTGATATAGCAAAAAAATGAACCACTCTTTGTACTCCTGAGGGAGTTGGGCTCCTATCAGCCACCTGTAACACTGACTGCTAGAAGTTTCTTGCACATAGGCCCTCTATCATTGAACTGTTGCTCACTCTGCCTGATTTAGCACCACAGTTCTGAAGCTTTAAGTGCATGTATCTGTGAAAAATAAAGCAGAGTAGAGGGGTAGCTGTTTTTTCAGAAGTTTTATACACTTTGTATTGTGTAAGCCCCAGTGACCACCAGTTCCACTGGCAGAAGGAGCGTCCAAATGTGGCAGGAAACAAACCTGCTAAAGAAGTGTTTTCTCTTTGATCTGTATTCCTGCTGAGTATTTTCACTCTGGAGCTCTGCAAAACTGCATGTCAACCTCCTTTATGCTTTCTTGGAGGAAGGGCACTTCAAAATACCTTTTCCAGGACATAACAACTCAACTATCACTTTCATGTTTTCCCTCAATCTCTCTCCCTGGCTTTTTTTTCCACTAACCTCTTTTTTCTTTGTCAAATCCAGCACTGTGGGCTTGCAGTAGAAAGCTGGTAAATTGAGGGAATATGACAATGGCTCCCTGTTGGATGGGGTATGTAAGTGGAAATATATTTTGCATTTCAGTTTTATACCTGCTCACTGAGCCTGTTGTGACTAATGTAATACCAAGGAGATACTGTAGTCCATGCACTCATACATGTCTCCTTTTCTTATGATGGTGAGGATGGATGAAGCTTTTCTTTAAGGACCATTGTGAGGTAAATACAACAGACAGCCTGTTTGGACTTGCTGATTATTGTCCCATACCAAACAGATAGCAGTATTTCATCTAGAGGAGTTAATATTAATTTTACTATTTTTACTTAAAGTGAGCTTCAAGCAGCTTTAATCTATTTAGAAAACCCCAAATCTTAAACCTCAAAATTCATGAAACAGACATGATTTACACAAGAAAAGCTGGATACTGTATGTGAAATGTGTACACAGGTATCAGCTACATACGCAGGTATCCAAATATCAGGGTGTGCATGTGTGCATGTGCATCTGTAAATCCAGACATTTTCTTTAACTGAAACAAGCAAAATGCTACTTAATTGCAACACTTCAATGGAAACATGAAAATTGAAAATTGAAAAGTCAAAAATCAAGCACGTGGAAGCAAATGTCTTTTGATTCCTTGTGCATGCATTTACTGCTGCACAAGCTGTTAATACTCCTTCTATGGTGTCTATGACTGATGTGGCCAGGGCACAGAGGTTGCACTTGTGCCAATGGATTTCTCATGTCACCAGGACACACCTGAACTTCAATGATGGAAGACCACATGGATGCGGATCAAACTGTAGAAGGGTCAGTCTTAACCATAACCATTATAGTTTTGAACATACTGTGACTATCACAACACATTGAGAGTCTCAAGGTACTAAACACCTGAACAATTTTTTCTTTACCTTAACAAACCACCTTCCTTTATAATCACATCTCCTTTATGCTTTCTGCAAGTGAGGCACACAGGGGTGTAGGGTGGCTCTGCTGTTGAAGAGTGATGTCAGAATAAAAAAAATGATGCATCATCTAACAGAAGAGGAAAATACCAATCCTCAATTCTGGAGGTTTTGATTCAGTTAAGCACTGATTTCTAGCCTACAGAGAAACACTAATGTAAAAATCATACGGGCGGATCTGCAGCAACGCCACTGGCTAAGGACACTGAGCCAAGAACACGCTGCCAAAGAGAAGAGGTTTGCCCAGTGCTGTTACCATTTTCCCAATCATCATGACGTAGGGCCCCAGGTACTTGTTGACACCGAAGATGTCCAGCAGCCGGATGTACCAGTAGATGATGTTGACGCAGTAGATGACGCGGCCGTCGCTCCGGAGAGGCAGGTCTTGCAGACGGAGAACCATCCCAACAGAGAACAGGAGGATCGCTATGAGGTCAGTAACATTCCAGTACTCCTGGAGCCAAACTTTGACTTTTTGCAGCAGCTTCCCAGGTTCTGACATAAGGATCTGAAGGACAGAGGAAATGCAAAGGAGAGGAGCTGAGCTGTTTTCATATAAAGGTGAAGAAATCTGTAGTAAGCAGATAGATATATGCCACAAAGGCCAAAAGAAAAGCTGATCGATCCTTATCATCCTTATCATCCAAATATCTCAGGTACTCTCTGTTATTTTTCTCCTGAAACCTTCAGCCATTCAATCATTAACATGTATCTATGTGCAAGAGACTTTAAAGGACAAAGCAGACAAAGAACTCAGACTAAAATCCTCACCAAATCAGTAGAAATGTGTGTATGTATTTCTGTTTTTCAAATGTATTAACCTTACCTAGGGTCTTGGAATGGAGGGTAAAATATGGAAAGATTTTTTCAATCAGAAAATTCACATTTAAAGAAGCTATAGATTTACAGAAAGTTACATTAAAATATGTATCAAATGACCAAGAAATAATTAATAACCATAAAGCTCTGCATCAGAAATTTAACACAGAGAGATACTAGATACTACTTGGGCCTGTTTTTGGAAATTAGGTTACACAGCCAAGAATGAAGGTCACAAAAATAAATAATCTTACCTGATGAATTAATTATCATTCTCCTTGCAAGATCATTTGTGTAACTTGATTGTTTTTCCAAACTACTCTTAAAACTATTATTCAAGTGATCTCCATGAATAAGTCCCACTATTTAGAAAGTTAACAAGCTGTTGGTTTTCATTTTCTATATTTAGCCCAAGAACATTTGAACATACTCACACAGTTCCTCAAAAAAGATGAATTTGTTTTCGGAATGAAGTTTGGGTTCGTCTGTGAACAATTCCAACATCTGCTTAGAAATCAATCGTGACAAATGTTCTTGGTAAGGTTTGTGGAAGTGCCAGTTTGGGCTGAATGATTAGGCAAAAATCAGGTCACACAACTCCTGAGTGCAGCCTCCTACCGGCTGAGCCAGCAGTGCCTTGGCTACATTAGAATTCCAGAGTCCTCGTGTGGCTACTGCCACTGCTTTCCTTTCTCTTCTGTTTAATGACATGTACTCCTGGGCCACTCAAGTAGGGTCTTTTCCCCTGTTCTTTTTATTTGTTATGTAGCATTTACCATGCAGTATCAGAAACCCATCTTTGAAGCCCAAGTGTGGCAAGCCCATTTTCAGTCTAGTCCTCCAGAGCACTGGCTTCAGAATGTACAAACATAACTGGTAACAGATTCAGCCCAGGGGTACAAATGTGCTCTTTCAGCTGAGGTCAATGGGACTTGCATTCACCCACATTAGGGCTGAATTGGGCCTCTGGTGTCATTGTGGAATAAATGGACCTTTGGCTAAGGGAAAGAGGACAGCATTAGGTGGGAGAGACCATGAGGGCAGGGTTAACAGAGCCACTTCACTCACTTTATAGACCGAGTGCTATTTTAAATGCTCTGTCTCTGCTCTATGTGTCTGCTTTTGCATCCTTAGGCAGATGCACACTATTGTTGACACATCAAAAAAATTTTAGAGTCACATTTGAAGGAATTTTGCTGACTTTTAAGGCTTGTCGAATGATCCCCTTGTACTTGTGAATGCTATTAAAGGAGCATAACACTGAAATTTGAACACAGAAATTTTGTGAGAGTAGAAGAAGGAAAGAAAGAGAGAAAGAGAGAGAGAAAGAGAGAGAGAAAGAGAGAGAGAGAGAAAGAGAGGAAGAGAGGAAGAGAGGAAGAGAGAAAGAAAGAAAGAAAGAAAGAAAGAAAGAAAGAAAGAAAGAAAGAAAGAAAGAAAGAAAGAAAGAAAGAAAGAAAGAAAGAAGGAAAGAAGGAAGAAGAAAAAGAAACTACTAATTTTAAAGAAGATAGGTATTTTTCCTGCTTTTTTTTAACAATCCATTTGCCTTTCTGAAATAAAGGGCAATTTTATGATATGATCATTCATAAAAATGAACCCTGAGAGAAGTAGTAAAGAAAGACATTAAAATGAAAAAAACCCCTCAAATCCCATGCTTATTCCTTTTTTACTATTTCTTGGCTGGGGAGTCTTTACCTCTCTCATCTTCTCTATTCCCAGAGTGAAAATGTATGAGATGACAATCCACTCCTGAATAGATGGCCAGCGATCCATCTTCACCAACACAATGTAGTTGAACAGCATCAAGTAGCCTATGTATGCCAGCTGTAAAGAAAAAATATGAGTATCAATTGTCACTATCTATGCAACAGAGCTAGGATATGATTTGATATTCCTGATTCTACTGTAACCAGGATTTCACAGATAAAAGAACAATAAGACTGTCCCGGGTTGTCAGAGAAAGCTCACATTAAGTCACATACTGTATGGAATCTGCAAAACACATGCACATATGTCCAGCTGTATCTCCTCAAAAAGACTTTATTAATGCAGTTCCCTTAGATCACCCCACAGTGATGGCAATCCCAATACCACTGTGTCAACTACCCAATTAAGTAAGCTACGTGAGATTTCTCTCTCATCTGCTTCTAAAAGTCTTTAGTCCTCTAACACCCCTTGTGTTTCCACACCCCCCCCATTCACCTAATCTGAGCTGTCTGGCATTCTGATTCCAGATTTTAGGCATTATTAGAAGTCTTCTTACCCAGTGTAGTACTGACCTAACCAAAAGCATGTTTCCTCCCTCAAACACTGCTACTCCTACTCATACTGCTGTGGCAAGGAGCCAGGCGTAGCCATGCATTCATTTGCCTTATATTTTTTTGCAAATTTTTAAGTGTGAATGTTTTTCTTTTCCTTCCTAATATATTCACCTTCCAGGTTAATTCCAGATCCAGAGGAAAAGTGAATTCAATTTTTAGTTTCTTTTTCTTTGTTTTTCTACATGCTGAATGTAATTAAATGGTCTGTCAAAAAAGACAATGTCAGGCAAATTGCATCATCAAGTTCCTAAAGTTCAGAGAAACCCTAGTGTCATTCTGGAGCATGGGCTCCAGTAGCAAGGATTCCACTTTGGTTCATGGAGGCCAGAATCCAGTCTCCTGTCTACTTTGCCTTTCAAACAGCAGCCCTATAAGAAAATGCATCTTAAGGCTAAACATAAGTCAGAGAAAAGATGACTCAGTTCTGTGCATGGACATTTAGTCATTGTGACAGAAAGCTGTAATACATACACTTATATTTGAATTCAGTTTTTTTCTCAGTTGTATGTTACTCACTATTGCGCACATGGGCTCACATGTAAGCTGAAACAGCCACAAAGGGCATTGAGACTTTTGGGTAGGATTATTTCAATACTCTGCACATCGCAGAATAGAGTTTATAGCTCTATTGTATTTTTTAGAGAACGTCACTTCCACATGTTGTAAAAGCCACAGGATTCTGGCTTTTGTTCCAGTTGCTGGTTGAGGACACTCAAGAGAATTTGTTCTGTGGGCCATAACTATCAGTTTAGAGGAAGCAGACAGCTGAAGCACTACTTCTTGTCTGCATAAAACAGAGGAGGAAATGATCTCATTTGTCTTTCAGTTTGTGAGGGATGATGGATTGCAATGCACAGTCATTGGATGGAGGCTGCTCTTCCCTTACCAGTCCTAAAGGAAATGGAGAGCAATGTAGACCAACACGTAAGGCAACACTGGAGTCAGGAGAACCTCTGTCTGGGCAGGCAACACTGGATACACACCTCCCTAGTGGAAATAGCACCTTCTAATACAGAGCAAAAAGCCAGGTGATACTGTTACTTAACACTCCTCTTAGACCTTATTTATTACTAATTACAGGAAATCTACTTTGATCTGCTTCAGCAGCCTTTCAAGCAGCACTTGCAGTCAGTACAGCAGAAGAATGAGGGCACAGAGGTTACAAAAGTGACAGAAACTGCAAGAATCTAACTGTAACTAAGGGGTTTTGCTTCTTCCAGGTTTTCTTTTGAAATGCTGGCTTTTTTGGTTTTGGTTTTGGCGGGTTTCTCTATGTCAATTCAAATTTAGTAAAAATTGCAAAATATTATTAGTAAATATATTAGTAAATATTGCAAAATTGCTTGACAAAAGAGAAAGGAATCTTGATTTGTGAGTAAACTTATACTGAAATGTCTCCACTTTGACCCAAGAAATTAGCCCTTCAGTGAGAGGGTAAATGACAGTCTCCTCCCTCCCCACACTTCTAACTTGCTCTCACCTTCCCGGAGGCAACACTGATCCAAGACTGTGGTCAAACTTCAGTGTAGCTGTTTGAGCTGGTACTCCAGACTCTTTAAAAGTGCCACTACAGAAGTAGCCGAACCCTGTCTTTTCTTGTTTTTGCCTGGCTTGACAAAGAGCTAGGAGCTGCCACTGTCACCATTGAGGACTGAAGAAGCTAAGGAAGGAAGTGCTACTAAGAAGTTTCAAGTGCAGATTGCATCTGGCCCTTTTATGGATGTAGTCCCATTCTATAGAAAATACTGGAATACTCATTGTGGTAGAGGACACACCTGGAAATTGTACCAATAGGTTAATGCTTCAAGAAGGAGATCACCCTCCTCTTTTCTGATTGATTGCAATAATTAAATGTTCATAAACTCTTACTTCCTGCTAGTATCTCAGTTAATGCTAGTAGTAGTGATGACTAAATCTTTTGCTTTTTATGTATTTTTCATATATTTGTAGCTTTTTAGACTACAATTAAATAGTTATATAGTTCCTAGTATTTTTGCTACCATTTCTCTTAGATTTTAGAATAGTAAGTTAACCTTCTAACACATTCTTGAAATACTGTTTATTTCTTATTCTGTCTTATTCTTAAGAAAAAGAAGTCTGACAAGGAGCAGGCTTCTGTTTTCTGATCAGAATCTGAGGAGACACAATATGAAATGGGGAAAATAAGCCCTAGATCAACTCCAGTGGGGCAGTACCCAGATAAAATAACCTAGCCAACTACTCTTCTAATTGGACAATATTTGTTAGTTATGCTAATTTGTTAAACTTATAAAAATTGTACAAATCCAATGCCATGTGAGCTCATCACCACCAGGATACCTGGAAGTTTCCAATAAAACTCAGTTTTTTGTTTTACTATTATAACACTGCTGCAAGCATTTTTTGACATTAGGACAGTGGGAGTAGTCAACAGTAGGAGAAGATCATCCTCTTCTGCTCAAGCAATCTGTGGGATGAAACATTTGCATCATGGTTTCCAATGCAACAGCCACAAAACACAACAGAGCAGCTGACTTTTGAAATTGCTTCATATCTAAAGAGAAAGGCTAAAGTTGGTGGGGAGCTGTTGGTTTGTGTTGTTTTTTGGGGGTTTTTTTGATTGGTTTGTTTTGGGATTTTTTTTTGAGAAAAAGTTGTCTAGTGTCTGCTGAGCCAAATGTTTCTTACTCAAATATCTCATTTAACTTGCTCTTGTGTATTTGAAGAATGAAGATAAATTCAGCTATATAGTAACAGAGATAGGTAAATGCAGAATATTCAAATTGTTTTAAGTGGTGTACAATAGCCATAAGACCTTTACATGCATTTTGGACTACGGAATGTAAAATTTGAACGACTTCTTTTGAAATCCATAAATAATATTTGTGCCCGTGTATTTGCAAAATGTGATCAACTGTACAATTTTAATCCTTCTCTGAAACTTGTTTTGCTTTGAGTCTCCAGGTGTTCTCAATATACACAACAGGTCAAGCATGGCAGCCAGAATCCACCTTAACTTGCTCTCCAGGTTCAGTGTATCCAAGATCCAGTTTTAATAAATGACCTTGATTGAGACCTGCCTCAGGACATAAAACTGTAGGAACAAGCCAAAATGGAAATCCAATATTGATTTCTCTCTCCCATTTAAAAATTGAACTAACAGGATGCTTCTTTCCATTTGCAGTGTAAAGACTTTTCTGTTTGTGCATAATACACACTGCAATTGATAATGAGACTAGGCTGCTGATGAGTGGTTTCTGGACTTGTGGACTTGATTAATGTTCAGTGGCCACTGAGTTGAGCAATAAATTACTCCAAGTTGTTAAACTCTGCTAGTATACAGAGTCCACCACAGTTAAAACTTGATTGATGTGAGTTGTTCCCAACATCTGCAAGGCAATTTTTCTTAAAGGAAGTCACTTGCAGAAGGATCCATTCTTTGTGATTTGCTGTGCTTTCAGCAGAATGATGGAAAATATGACTGGGAAAAACCACCTGAAACCATCTAGCCAATTCCATTGGGCTGAGGCATGATTAATTCCAGTGTATCATAACGAACACATGTCTTGATTAGGATAGTTTAGAAATCACTAATAGTGGAAAATATAGCATGTCCTCACACAGTTCATGACAGTACTTCTCGGAGCAGTTAGAAACTGTTTGCTAACTCCTTACCTAGAACTGTCTGGGTATTATTTTTGTCCTATTCAGCAAGAATTTTAAGGTACTTACACATATTCAAAAACTGTTACATTCCTTCCACAAACCTTTTTTTCTTTTAACAGAGGAAGCATTCTTGCTTCCTTAATCTCTCTCCTTAAGTCAAGCTTTACAAACTTGAAACATTTTCCTTTTTTGGGATCTTTCAAACCAGTCTACATTTGTCACATGATGCAGAAGCTGAACTGGGATGGAATATTCCAGCTAAGAAGAATGAAAAGATCGCTTTCTGTGATCTTTTTAGTCTTATCCTTCTACATTCTAGTGCAATTTGCAAAATAACTAATAATAACTAAATAATAACTAAAATAATAACCAATCTCTACTTCATCATCCAAGTTTGAATAAAAATATCAGACAGCGCTTGATATAGAAGAAAACTTTAATCCTGGCTTCCAGTTTGATAATGAATAATTAATATCTACTCTTGAGGACTAATTGTCAAAAAGCTTTTTATCCACATAGTAACTTTAATATAACTTTATTAATTAAGCTGTGAGAAAACCCAGTGAAGTTTTTGATACTCTTTTACTGTAGTTGAAATCCATGATATTATTTTTTCTGCTCTTTCTGGAAGCTTAATTTCTTTCTAACACAGTGAATATACTGACTTAACTAATTTGTCCCTGAAAAATGTACATTGGCTGTCAATCATGCCTTTGATATCTTGTGGGTACTTACCTGCACATTTTCTCTGAGAGACACTCCACAAACTGGTCAAAACAGAAAAACAAATAAAAATGTTCCAAGGAAAGAAGTGCTCTATCTCATTTTTTTCATCAGTTATTAGATAATTCATATTCTGTCTCAGACCAACCTCCCATTGGGCTTACTATTGAAAGAAATCCTATTTTGAATTTTCCTATTGGGAATTGCTTAGGACCACTACAGCAAACCGCTCCTTACCATTTTATTTTTAAAAAAACATACACAATAATTCAAATTTTAGCCATTAACTTCCTGAAAAAATGGTAATCTTTCAAAGTCTTGCAAAGCTAGCAGACTTCTACCAAATATTTTTATTAAACTATTTATCTGTAAGCCCTCCAATACATATAAATGTAGACATTAATGAAACACAAAAGATGACCTTAGTCCAATTTCAGTATTTGTATAAACATTATTAATATAACAGGAAAGATTTCTTACAGTGTAAAACCAAAACTTCACGATGGGAGCATTGTAGAACTCATAGATCTTTCTTCCAACGGGGATCATTCTGTGCCTGCTCTGAACTTCCTCATCCTCCTTCTTTCTTGAGGACTCTCCATTGCCCCGTCCAAGCATTGCCTACAAGGAAGATATATTTATGTTTCTTTCTTGTGAAAGAAAAATTACACAATTTTTTGAAATGTCAATAGGAAACTGTTCTTGATCTCTAGATAAAACCAGGTGACCACAGCTAGGCATAAAATGCTTTGCTTTCAAATTACCTTTTTGCAGGGAGGCTTCTCTTTAGTACTTTGAAAATGGAAAGCTATAGCTTTAGCCTCAACCCTCAGCTTGAGAGGGTAATTCCTGACAAAAAATAAGTGTGGAGAATATTTTTAATTTTTGTTGTGTGGACAGAAACACTTTTACCTGACAACAGCTTTATGTGGTGTACTTCTATACAATAAAGAGATACAGACAGAAAACAGGTAAATTTTGGTTTTAAACAAAGAGAAGTTCATAAAGCTGAGATTGAGAGAGAACAACAAGGGAAAAGATGAGTTGATAGTCACTGAACTACAAGCAAAGGAGACAGCGGCACTTTATAGGTTAATCACTGGACCTGTCCCAGGCTATGATCCCACAGTGAAGCTTACATGGATGTAAGAGGACTTACTAGTAAAGCTCACTGCAGCAGAAAGGCCTTGAATTGCAATATTCATGTACATGATTTTAGCTTATTCCATCGTGAAGTTCCAGAATGCTCATGCATTGCCTTTGCTGGGCTTCATCTCACAGTTACCATTTTTTTGCAAATCAGGCCCACTAAGAAGCTACACTGAGTTCAAGAAACACATACATAAGAAGTCCCAGCTATGACTGCAAACCTAACAGTCAGAAGAAGGCAATATTTTGTTTGTTTACCCTTAATTTTCAATATCAGCTTCAGAGAAATGGAAGAACTAAACTACAATCATTGAAGTTAGTGCTTAAAAGAAGTTCCTTTGTATTTGAAGTGTAATGTGACCTATTAAATGTTCATTCTGAAGCAATTATTTAGTGAACAGTAGACTAAGACTGGATTTTAGTTCACTGTGCCTTTTGCAAGTTCTTACTGTTTAGTTTGTGGATGCAGCACCCTGCACAGGAGATATTTTCAAGAACTGAGACAAATCTAAGTATGCAGGGACTGCATAACAATGCATTTGTTTCAATGCTTCTATAATGCTTTCCTACAAGTAGATGAAGGCACCCTTGTGCTTTTGTGTTAACTGAAGCAAACTTCCACCATCCGTGAAGACAGCATTGTCCTCATCTGCGACTTAAATGGTGGAAAACCAAGGGAACAATTAGATGCCAGACATATAATCTTTCTATAAAAAGGTCCTTCTTGTCTCTGTATCTGCACCCTCCAACTCAACAGGATGTACAGCACACACTTAACTATTTGGCTTCAGGTGAGCTATCTGATCAGTTTCTACAGCCCTGCAGGAACTGGTGATGCACTTCTCACATATTTAAAAAGAAGAATCACAATTTAACCTTTTCTTCCTTTTCCCAGCCTCATGTGGAGCTATTCATATAGGTCTTTTCCCTGTGAAATAGTAATTTGTAATGACAAACTTTTTTCAGTCAGTGCAGATATTTGTAATGTTATTAAGACTGGGCTTGGTCCATATGGCTTCTTCTATTTCATTTCATTTCATTTCATTTCATTTCATTTCATTTCATTTCATTTCATTTCTTTGTTTATTTATTAATTTCATTTATACAAGTAGTTTTTCCTGTAGTATTATTACTTTCCTTGTGAACCCTTATATTCTTGACTCTGATAGCATACAGATGTTGCTGTGCACATTTTCAATAAAATACAACAAAAATTCAGGACAGAAGTATACTGCACCAAAACTAAGCTGCTGAGACTGTCTCAAAAACTAAAGCTTGCTTTGACCAAGTTAACCTATTTCCTTTAGTTTTAATGGCTGAAGATCTTTAATTTAATTCCCATAAATACGGATAAAACATAACCTATTAAAAATTTAAATGTACCTCCTGTTGGCTCTCACAGAGCCCATAAAACACCTTGAACGTCATCAAGACTTTTATAAAAAAGGAAAAAGACAAAGTGGCTATTAAGTAGAGGAGAAGGGTTTTTATGGTTATGAGATGTACTGAATATAACCACACTAGCAGAAGTTACACAACATCCACAGAAGATATCATTACCTGAATTCCACAAAATCAAAGTGATCCTTTGATCCATATCATTGATTGGGTTTTGTGGGGGGAAATTTGAATATGATCAGAATGCTTTGGGAACACTATAGCCCAAGAAGGTAGTAATTTGTTTGCTTCTCTCTACTTACTGATGCTGTTCTGGTAAAACTGCCATCTGGAGCTACAGAGTTTTCTGTAGCTTTTCCCAAGGCTTTGTCTCTGCTGTCCCCTGGTGCTCAGGAATTTTGCAGCAGAATGAAAATGAGTGTTGCCTCCTTTAACAAATGAGCAATGTCGTGCTTTAGTGAAAGGGATTACTTTACAGAGTTCAAATCCTTCATAATTTTACAAATTTTACAAATTCTGAGACAGACTTAATTCTCAATGAAATCAGTGAGTTGTGGATATTTTTATTATAATGCTCTTTCAGTATCCGGATTTATGCTTTAGCTTATGAATTCTGTTTTCCTGTTTGCTACTGCTTTCTTCTTGATAACAATGGGTAATTTTGTCTCATTACAATTATTTTTGAATTAGTTCTATCATATAATAGTACCTGCTCCCCTCCCCCATGCTACAGATGGGGAATTTCTCTGAGATGGCTAGGGATTAGGTTTGACCTGATGTTCCTGACTGTTAATTATACCTCAGTATTAACAAACTGAAAAGCTTCCCCATTAGAAAGATTCAGAAATAACCTATGTAACTGTGTTAACAAAATAATTACAGTGCCAAATGTGAACAAATGTTTTTCTTGGAGTGGGATGCAGTAGGGTGGGAACAACTCAACACACTGCTCTGTGTGGGCGGCATCTCTTTCTCTAATACATGATTTTGTCCATGATTCACCATGAGTCATGCAAGGTAAGCCTGACAGCAGCTCAACCTCATTGTGAAGTACAGTACAACTGCATCATTTTAGCCTGAAGGGATTGATGTTTTCATAGTTTTTACATGGAGATTTTATTAATCTGTTTTTTTTTGTTATTGTTGGGCCAGATTTTGTTTTATGCAATTGAGGACTGTTTGCTGATAATGAACTATCAGGGGAGAGTTTTGGGTTGTACATTTTTTCGTTAATATATGTTAACAATCCTATACTTTGCTTATGTGTTTCATAATTAAAGAACAGGAATTTCAGTCTTTCTGGAATGAATACAGGCTCTTCCAATTTCATCCTGAGTGAAGTCCACATGCTATATAGAGACTTACCCCAGTTCACAGAGAACTGGTGTGGAAATGAGATATAGCTGTGTAGAAACACCTCCCTCAGCATACCCTGCTGGATCCTACATGGTGTGTGAAAATGCTGCCCCCATGGTAGTTGTTCTAGGCTTACTGTTCTCTGCCCTGAAACACTGGTAGAAATATGTTTTAATGTCTTTGATTTACAGACATATAAAATTAGATTTTGCACGTGCTTGGTGGTTACAGTGAGCACAGAGGAACAGGGCCAAAGTGACAGGAGCTCAGCTGAGCAGGGTAAAGAACTAGACCTCGCCAGGGCCCATATGTGGTAGTGGTGGTATGGAGGATTTCCAAACTCCTGGGAGGGAGAGAGAACCTCTTCTTATGGAAAGGGTCAGCACTTCCTCCTAGACACCACCAGCAGTGTCTCCCAATTCCGTTTTCCAGACGAGTTGAGGGGGTGCCTGGTTGCTGGCGTGTGAGGTACTGTGAGAGTTGTCTTCCACCAGGAAGGGTAAGTTGGGCCAGGGGCACTAGGACATGGATCTTCAGACTTTTCTGTGCTAAGGACTGCATTTTTAGTGATATGATTAATATTGTGTTATTTCTTGGCTTTGAGAAAATACTAGGTGCACATACTAGAGACGAATTAATGTGTTCCCAGAGGCCAACAGAACTAACTTTGCTGCTGCTGAAAAGTTCTCAGACTAACTCAGTGATGCTCTGGAAGCCCAAACTTCCTATTCATTGTGGAAAATCAAGGCAAAATGAACAAAACAACAACAGAAACACCTTTTAAAGGACTTAGATGAGTTATTCTGTGTTCTGAAATAAAACCATTTACTGGGGAGCTCTAATACCTGAACAATAATGCACTGAATAGGGTTAAGGATGCTCCTAGTTATGGCTTCCAGAATTAGAGTTATTCTGGGAGGATGGGAGACTTCTGAGGTTTCTGACTGACCTGAATTTCAGCAATTAAGGCCTTGATTAGGACACTGTACAAATAGAAAATATCCCTGGCCGTTAGATTTTAATGCCCTTCTACTTCTCTATGTTTAATATTCAGGATTAATGACTGTCAGCTCCATACATAAATTGTGGTAAATTTCTTGGTGCTGAGGAGCACTGACAAGAGCAGTATTCAAATGTGTTTTTGTGAGTAGCTGCTATAAGCCTCTTTCCTAGCATCTAGGTGTTAAAAGAATGTGGGCCTATCACTGTCATGTATCTGTTATAAAGTTAACACCAGCAAATAACAAGTAGTTTACAGTGAATAAACACATCTTCATAGTATATCCACATGTTCAGTTACCCACCTGACCCTTTAAGAAGAGCGTAAAGCAAATACACACTTGCAGCAGATGCACCCATGTGGAGACTTAACTTCACTGTTGCTGCAGTCTACTGATCACATTATTCTGTGCAAATGACGTGTAAAATGGGGAAAAGATGACTGTGGCCCTGTGCCTCATGCACTCTGCAAAAGTGCAGTACAGAAGAAGAAACTGAGTCTTTGGCCTGTCTTTAGTCACCTGGGCTTAGTGCAAGACACACAGGAAATCAATGAACAGACCTTGCCTAGATGAGACCTCTTTGTCTTCATTTTAGCAGAGAGAATATGAGTGTGACATGATGAATACAGAGACTTGAGAAGTATTCATTGGAAATGGTTAGAAGGAGAATCAGGAAGACTATTTCAATTATATATTATTTGCTGGAAAGGGAACTTTGAGATAAAAATGATTTTTTTAAACTTTGCTTTTGTCTGTTAATCTTTATGCTGAACAAAACTCAGGTTAGGTGAGCAACCAATCTATTGATTCAAAGTTCAGCAATGGATTAAACATTTACGATATCCCAGCACAAAAAAATTATGAATCTTATTGAAGTATTTATAAGGTATCCTTAATATACTAAAGGATACCATGGGTAAGGGGAAATGTCACAAAGGGACTTTCCAAAACATCTTTCAGGCATCCTCTGATCATTAGAAAAGAAACCTGACCATTATGCCAGATCATTTGACTAAGGCTGGAACAGTATGAAACTTCAGTCTAAATTATTTTCTTATATTTAAAATATGTCAGGTGACTAAATGTAACTGCCTGTGGCATCTAACCACAGACATGCAAAAATCTTTTTGCTACGAGTTCGTCTCTCCTCATCACTGAGTGGCACCTGAGTGAAACAGCTGTGTTAGAAGTTCTACAGTGTGGTATAAATTATATGCAGAAATACTAAGTGAGCAGTGCTGACCAAAGATATTGTTTCTAAACTTGCTGGACTCCACATGAAGAAATATTATTTTATAGAAAATGTCTCAAGTGCCTGAAACTTCAGTAGAGTGATACACTGAATTTGAAGGAATTAAGGGAAGAGCCAATGATAGAACAGAGCAATAGGACTGTCAGGGAGAAGACAGGGAACATCTAAGGTTCCTCTGGAACAGCACGTCCACTGCACACACCATTTATTTGCAGAAGGAGTCAGAAGAGAAAAAGGAAACAGTATTGTAGACAAGAAACCAGGAGCTGGGATAACTACAGCGGGATGGAAAACACATCTTTCCCAAATTTCTCCCCATTGCCAGGTAAAAGACAGCTTGCAAAGTGCTTATTTGATTTGAATAGGCACTTCATAAGGGGATCAGAAGCCAAGGGTTAGTAAATTGCAATCAATAGCTAATGAGCAGAGAATGCCCCATTGCTGCTATTCTGGCCTCTGGTCCTTCCCAACAACCAGGTTCTTGCCTGCAAACGGGTCCTGTAGGTGGGTCTGGTGGGCTGCTCCTTCGGCTTGCCTGCATATTGGGTCCTGTAGGCAGGTCCTTCTGCCTGCCTGCAGTCGGGGTCCTGCGGGCAGCTCCTGCTGTTTGCCTGTGGGAAACAGTCTGGGTTTTTCTGTTTTTGTTTTTTAACTTAATCAGGCAATCTTTTACGCCTCTAACCTGACCAACTGGGGCAGAGTTTTAAGCCTTTCAAAGACACCACAATCAAACCCAAACAAATCCAAACCGAACTAGACTAAGGCAGATGTAATAGCCTGTATAATAACTGCCCAAACAAAAAAGTGTAAGAACAAGAGACAGGAGGTAGATGACTTGTGTAGTTTTCAGAGCTTTAGTTGTCTGATTCTTTGTGGTGTAAATTATTCCTCAGAGGCCATGCTGCTAATACTGACAAGTCCCTCCTTACACAATTCTGTTGGATTGTAGAAGGGGAGATGTCTTGCTGCTTGCTAGTGTCTTCAGTGGATTAAAGACTGGATCTGTGTGAGAAAGGCAGTGACCACAAATACAAAAAGAATTTTAGACTAAGTTTTCATAATTTTTCTGGCCTGTTTGCACACTTGCTTACTCTCTAGTGAAGTCAACTAAAAGAAAAAAAAATCTGTGGCTTCCATGAATCTTTGGGCATTTCCAACCAAAGGTGAGCCTTTTCATACCAGAGAGGTCATCTATCTTAACTGAGTGCTTCTATAACCTAATTCACTTAGTTGAGACAATGTGGCATCAAACTGAGTCAAAATATGAGTATATTTGAGTCAAAATATGAGGATATTACAGCACAGCATCTCCATGCACTGCTGCAACGTGGAGGGCAAATGATGGCAACTTGTGTGGCTTGAATCCCATGGAAGAGAGGGGAGTGTGAAGTGTGGTATCTTATCTTGTGCTATATTTAGCCATCAGATGTTCTGCAATGCCTACAGAGGTAGGAATTACAAATAGACAGCACTGAGGCTAATGATTTATTGTGAGCACTTACAGTGAGTTCCATGTCTTCCTCATCTTTTTCTTTCACTGGCTTCTCTGGTTCTTCTGGATCTTTTTCTTGAAGATGGATCTCGTTGGCCTGGGTCATGTAGGGCATATCATCTTTGTTCTTGAACTCCAAGCTGAGGATTGAAGGAGGAAGTAGAATTCCTAGAATTACCTAAAGCAATAATAATGATAACAATAATCATCACCGAAAACAGATTATGGTCATAATGGTTACTTAGCATCAAACAGAACAACTCCCTTGGGAGATTTAGGAAAAGAAAGATACATGTACATGTGAGTTTCTGCGACAATAAAGTATTTGTCATTGGGGGTAATGTTACCAGAGCACTGAATCAAAGCATGTGACTTCTACTAGTGCTGCTGTGAATGCTCTTGAATGTTTTATCTACTTGCACATTACCAGCTGCGTAGTGATACATACTGGAATATATTTACAAAATATTATATAAGGTCAAAAGTAGGTGGGACCACGTGGGTGTACAGACCTGCAAATGCCTGCATTTTACATAATACAAAACACCAGTATAAATGACACACAGAGAGTATTTATTTCTACAGAGAGGGTTAATAGCTCTTTGTGTCCATGCTTAATGTATACTGCCAATCAACGAAGTGCAACTCTGTGTGTCTCTAAGGAGATAAGGCAAAGCCAGCAAAAGCAAATGCTGATGTGCATAGATATGCAGTCTCCTTAGATTTTGTACCAGTAACAAGGCAGCTGTGTAATGGTCATGTTAATGCCAGCTCTTTCTTTTCTGCCTTCCCCCTCTTAGATGCTGGAGTGCAGAAACCACTAAAATTTCTTTTTTGGGATTTATAAGTAATGAACTATGCTTGGGTTAAACCATTAGTACAACTGAATAGACACCACAGTAAAACAAAGTGAAGTCTGTATTCACAAGCACAATAACTTCTCCTGGTTATGCTGCAATTTGATAGAGAATGATTTTCTGATAAATCTCTCCCTGAGAGTAAAACCAGATAGTTAACTTCTTGGCAGGTTAGGGAGGATACTTTGTGCTCATCATATCAGCAGACAACTTGTGTGCTGTTGAAACCATTCAAAGTACACAATGAGGAGCAGGTAAGGTATACAAATGCTGCACCCAGCCTTGGAAATCTTCCTGCACGGGTGCTGTGCTCACAAAATGATGGGTCCAGGGAGAGGGGGTTACAGGCAGACCTAGCTTCACAGAAAGGCTATTTTTAAGAGCAGGTAGGATTAACAGCTGCCCCTAACCCTTCCATTGGTGCCATGCATCCCTAGCAAGAATCTAAATAATTATATTCAAACTTTCTACCGTTTGTCAGTTTCAAAGGGAAAAACCTGTTCTTGGGAAATAAACCATGACTCATGTTTGCAAATTTATTTCTTTGTCATGCTGCTTCATGTAGCTTGTAGCCTTCTCTATTTTTAAGCAAGTTCTGCTAATGAGCTTCATTGAAATAAAATACAGACTAGAAAATGAGTAAAGGATCCTTGTGAGGCTCTGATGTTAGAAAAAGCTGAAACAGAGCCTGTTACCTTCAGTTATGCATTATGAAAGAAAGGTCTATTTTAGGGCTTAAGAAATGTGCTGAAAAGTGGAATGCATGTAGCAGGAAATCAGTTGCTACACTGTCCTCCATGTACCTGTCTGAATTTCTGCAAAGCTAAACAGTGAACAAGGTGGCTGTCCCTCTGAAGGATAATAGGCCTGTGAGTTCAGGAAATAGGTAGGAATGTCTCCATATATGAGAAAGTTTTTTATCTGTGGCAGAACAACGTGTATGCACAGGTCCTGCATAGGAATGCTATCAGCCACTTGCTCTCACTCATCCCTGTCAATGGATTAAGAGCCAGCCTGGAAGCAATGTGTGTACTCCTAAGCACTTTTGCCATTACTGAACATCTTTTCACATGGCAACACAGCTGAGTAATTACCGATTTTCACACAGGCAATTAGTGCGGAAGAGAGAATCCCTTCACTGAAAATATTTCCCTGTGATCTAGGAGGGAAAGGCAATTGCTGGGTATGTTCTAACTGGTGACTGCTTTGGTGAAACATGCCAGGGACTCAAATTCATCTCAGAATTCACTTTGCACTGTCAGCAGTTTTGTCAACTGTGGAAGTAAAACCGTAACAGCTTTGAAAACTGAATTATCCCTCTAAAGGAATCCCTTCAGATGCCATCAGGAAGATTTGCAAGGGTTTGTGAGGAAATTTGTGCTGCTTACTTTGCCTGTTCTGGGAAAGGTTGTCAGATCAGCACCTTTCACTAATGGTTAATTCACTTACACTTACTTTTCCTTTATTTATCTTTAGAACTCTTGACTAACTCCTCAAGTACACAGGCATACTAACCTCCTAGCTCAATTCTTGTTCTGATAAATGATGCCAGAGAGGACTTTAAGAAAGGGAGTGAAAAAATCTAAGCTGTGTGCTTTGAACTTAGGCTTACGATAAGCCGCATCTGAAAAACTGAACACAGGAAGAATATACTGTGCTTAATGTCACTGCAAATAAATATCTGAAATACGGTTACTTTAGGCAGTTATTACTGTTTTTTTGTAAACCCTGTCACCATCTCTTAGAACCCTCTGAATGTTAATTTTATTTTAAAACAGGAATGACCTTTAGGCCAGAATTTTTTCGCATCCGTAGACGACCCATCCACATGTCAGTGAGCAGCATCTGGCTGCAAGTGTGAGCGATGAAGTCCCTGTGCTTGGCTGCCACTGCAAGCTGCAGGCAGGTGGCGTTGCTCCAGTTCTTCAGCTCATAGGTCAGCAGTTTCATGGCCAGCTGCTCGTCCTGCTTGTATGACTGGTCCAGCAGCTCGACCGCCAGCTGGCCGAAGTCCCTGCAACAGAGGGACACAGAGGGACCCCCGCTTACTCCGTGGGCACACACAGCCCCGTGCTCAGAATGCCCCTCTGCACCCGCCAGCCTTCCGGCACGCAAATCAGCGTGATGTTGACTCGACACACGGAAACCCACGTTTTCAAATGTGAGTGGCTTATGTCAGGCGTATGAATAAGTGCCCCAGCTTAGCAGTGATGAGCACCCACACCTACCAGCTGTCTGCTCCTACCTCCCTGCCCACCTCCCTGACATTTTCAAACCGAAATCCTCTGGTTATCTGCAGCTTAAGGGATAGCTTCTCTGCTGTTTGCCCACAGCTTCATGGTCAAGCCTCCTGGAAGGAGTGTCCAATATCCTTCCTCAAATCCTAAATTTCTGAAATTTTAACATCAGGAAAAATTCTTATGGAATCTAGGATCTTGCCTTGCTCATCTAAGCATGATCTCTTGGTTAATTAACACTTCTGCCTGAATACTTTTCTCACAATGATTTCAATAACTGTTCTGCTGGGCAGGTACAGAGTATCCTGAAAAAGCACAGAGAAATGTTGCTCTTGAGGCCGCAGGGAGAACACATGAACAATATAGATATTTCACTGTCTTCTTGACATCTTTTCATTTCAGAAGTTATATTGCTAACAACTTTGCTACTCTGGCAGACAGACTGTTTAAAAGCCATTTGGATTTTCTCTAATGGTACTGTACTTCCGCTACAAGTTAAAAATGAAAGCAAGCTACAAATAAAAAAATTTTAGGAAGGTCCAGAAATCTCTCTTCCCTCCTTTTTTTTTTTCTTCCCCGCTCAGAAAAGTGTACATGAAAGGAAATTCACCTGGAATTGTGGTTCAGCTCTTGGGATATGTCATCCACCATGTCATTTTCTGATGCTTCGTGGGCCATGGCTTTGCAGAGTTTGCAGGCCACCAGAGCTTTAGCCATAGCCTCTTCCCCGTGTTGCCAAAAGAAGAGGGCCATCTTCTGACGCTTCATCAGCACAGCCCACACCATCAGCTCGTGGAATGGGAAGGGAAAGTGATTGATCTCAGGGTCATCCATATCAATATCAACTTCTTCTTCTTTTTTCTTTGTTGGTTTTCTGCCTCGACGCAAAGGGACATCATCCTGTGGAAATTGTAGAGAATTGTTTTTCATCAGTGAAGGAACAGTTCACGCAATTCATTGAAATCACTGTCTAACATGTTTCCTGCAGGCCAGCCCATTCATCATTTTTTTGACAAAATATTTAACATAGGTAAACAATAAAAAAGGTATTGGTGCATGTGCTGTAATTAGAAGGCAGTAAACAGGGGAACAGAGCCTTGGACTACCACCCTGAATCAATAACATTATCACTCTGAAACTAATAACATAGAGTACAATTACACAATATCCAGAACTATTTTGGAAAATCCACCATTAAAATAAAGGTAAGAGCTCACTGCAAATGCAACATCTGCTGTAATGCATCTGCCTCTTTCCACCTCCAGAAAGTATATATCCAGGGGATTTTCTAACCTGCTGAAGACTCCTTCTATGCTTATTCTTGTTTTTTCTCCCTTTATCACCTTACAAAACTAGCAATTTCCCTTCTTTACTCTTATTCTGTGTGTTTATTCCTTCCTTCTCCATCCAATTGTTGCTTCTCTTGCCTTTATTTTCTTTCCCATTTTAGCCTTTTGCTTTTATCAGGTGAGCTGACCTATTCTGTCCTGTGCCTATGTATGGAAAAATGGAAGTGGTTGTATAAAATAAAAAACCATGAAAATACTACTATACCCTTGAAGCATCAGGGTAGCCAAAAGTGCCAATAAAACTGAGATAACTTTGGATGTCTTTGTATAAAGATTTCTGCATCATTCTCTGCAAGTGTTTCATTTCTCTGAATATGTTTTGAAGTTAGATGTTATCTGACTGAAATTCTGCTTGCCCTGCTGGACTGAAACACTTTGTTTAATTCTTATTAAATAAAAAACCAAGATCCATGGCTGGGGCAGAGCCCTCTTTTTCCTTAGCTATCTCCTGGACTTTAATTAAGAAGTGTTTCTTAATCTGCCCCTTGTGTGAACCAGCTATCTGGATGAAAATACTAGTCATGTTTTCATTCAGATTGAATTTGAACATCATCTGGATATAGTTTATATTTATCGAAGAAAGAAAAGACATTAAGATTTGTCAGAAGTTGCCTACCTCCATTCCCAACAGCTTCAGAGCTTTTGGCTGTACAAAAAAAAGTTAGAAAAATGTTATTTCTCGCAGAATAGTGATGGAAAACTACAGCTATTTGTGTATACATATACACATACATGCACATGCATGTAGAGTGATGTAGAATATACAATAAAATTTAGATAATAATAATGAAAATATAGAAAATAAAATGTACTGCAATAGCATATATATACATACACCAATCAAATTATTAAATGCATATATATATAGACACACACCAATCATATTATACACACACACCAATCAAATATGTAGTTATTTCAAACTTGAGTTTGACATTATTTCACCAAAACCACATCAGAAGACATATATTTGGATTCAGGTAAAAATTACAACTGGTTAAGGCTGTTCTAGCAAGAAGGTGATAGGGACCACTGATAAGGCATCAATGGATTTCTCTGGAGTACATCACCATTTTGGCCACTGCCATGGAACACTTTTATTGACTGTTGTGGAGCCCTCTGTGTGTTGGTTCAGTATTGGTGAAATCACTGCTCAAATGCTTTTGTCAGTGTGAGTGCTTTGTCAATGGGAGTGACTTTGGGAAGGAATTCTCTCCCACCAGCTACAATCACTGTCTTTCAAATGTGAAGAATCTTAAGGAAAAGCATATGGAAACTAATAAACTCATTTTAGGTAGCTGTCTGCAAGCTTTTCACAGAGCTGTTGCTATTGATAGTGATTTATTAATACTTTCGTTGTTGTGTATTACTAAAATCTGCAATGTGAGGCAAAAGCAGGCAAAGAAAGAACTGGGAGGAGCTGGGAGTCATACTGGGAGGAGCTGAACAGACTCCTCTTCATGTTGAACTGGGCCAATGGCAATATGGATGATAATAAACAACTTTTGTGTTTTAGAAAGACTTTGTATTCACTTATCAAACATGGAACCCACAAAAATCACAAAAATACTTAACAGTGGTGTTGCCATGAACCCAATGACTGCTGGAGCTACATCCAAAAAATAAAACATGCTTTGAGTTATGCGTTTCTTTGCTTTGAAACCTTCAGATCACAATCAGAAGATGAACCATGAGATAGGAAATGCATCTAACAATGCAGAAGTTTTCAAATCTAACTCAGGAGTTAGAATTACAGTATTACTGGTTTAGGTCAAAAGACTTGCCTTTTAAAAGCTGTGAATACTCATAATTACAGGTTTTGGAGTCAGAGGAGACTCTTTTATGTGCTGGTTTCAGCAGGGCAGCTGAATGCAATAATTTTTTCATTAAAATTATAAAAACCATAGCTTGTATCAGTGTCTGGCTTATGATGCATTATGGTGAGAAATAGCAATGCACATAATGGAAATGAATCTGGACCCCACCAGTCTGGAACCCGTGGAATCTAAGAAGCTATGGGTACCCCTGCCAGTTGGTACAGTCATAGGATGGCAAACTGCTTGTTTCTTACCCTCTTGGGCCCAAACAAGTTGTGGTACAGTGTCCTGAACCGCTTTCGGGTGTAATTGCAGCGGTACGCTCCTCCCATCAGGTACTCTATCACCAATCCAATATCAATCAGACTTATCCGGTAATCAGGAGGTAAGTTTCCCTGCAGTGAAAATAAGGATGATGGAAAAAGAAATGTTTATTACTGACATTGTTAAATGTACTTTAAAATGATGTTAGAATAAAACAAATTAAAAAGGTAAAAGCAGGAATGTATTATTATGCTGGTTAATTAATTCACCTTAAAATAGATCCAACCGAAACCTGGATATTCTCGCTTGGAAAGAAGACATAAGTTAAATAAGAAGGTGAAGAACTTGTTGGAAGTAACAGAAGATAACGTCAGTACACAGTACTCATATTCTTCAGCTGGGGAAACAAGGAACATGACTGCAGAAACAAAAGCATGAGGATCGATACACTTGAAAAGTCAGACACAATTTCTGGACTCTAGTTCTGCAAGATAGCACTTCTCCTGCACCAGCTCTCACCCTCAACTCATCCTGGCATCTCACATCTCTGCTGGCGTCTCTCTGGACTGCCTCTTCTGAACTGTCAAGGCATGGTGAAGCAACATCACACAAAATCTTTTGTTCCCATGGGACCAACTCCTTCCCATCCTGCAATGTTTATCTCCCATGTTCCAGGAAAGGAAGAGCAGGAGGTAAGATTGGTGTTACAGCTCTAGAGGACTTAGACAGTACCTGAGCTATCATTATTACTAGTTGCTAGGAGAAAGGAGAGTCTGTCAGCATTCAGTCTTGGAGTTATGTTCATAGAATACACACCCTTGCTTAAGTTTCACACCAAGAATGAGGAAAGCATCTGTGTGTATGAAAGCTGTAATAAACAAAATACCTATGTGGCTAATTATTTTGGGTTTTCTTTTATGAAAAAAACTACAGGCCTAGAAATTTTTCTACATATTCTCTACCTGAGTTCCTTACATATTTTACTAAAAGCCCCTTTAAATACATTATCTAGCTATGTAATTTCCAGCAGACCCATGGAGATTGTCTCACAAGAAATTAACTGAGTTTGTGGCAAGGGTCATTAGCAGGATCCTGGAAAAGATGCCTACATACTTCTCCTTCCATTTCTTTTCCTTTCCTACCCGCTGTTAGATATTTCTATATACCTATATCTAAATGGATGTATGTGTATATTTGTATGCCTATGTATATCTATATGCCTGTGTGTATGTATGTGTATATGATGTTTTCAGCGTGTATTTTTTAACTTGAAAGGAAACAGAATGACAAATAAGTCCACATCTCACTGTCCTTTTTATGGGAACTCCCTTGCACACATCTTCCTACTCTTCACTTTCAAATCTGAAAGTGGCATCACTAAGGTTATTGAGTGCTCCAGTGCCTGGGGGTTGCAAAACTATGAAGAAAGATTTCAGTAACAGATTGTCTCCCACTGCATATGAATTCACTCTGAGTTAATGGGGCATTTCTATTCTCCAGTTGCAGTGAACCCAATGGGACATCTTGTGTGATGAACAATTTCAGGCTGAGCTGCACTCACAGATGTGCCAGTCAAGTCTCTGGGGGGTCTCTGGCAAAGGAGGAACAAAACCCAGTGTGGGCACACCTGCTCTTCTATTCCCTTCAGAAAAAAACTACATAAGGCAAACTCTGACCTCTTTACAGGAGGAAAGGACTAATGGGAAGGGAATGAACCCAAATGAAAGTCTGCCTCCTTCTCTAACTCTCTGCTTCTGAGTTGACTGGATGAGAGGTCATGTTTCAGTAAGCATTCCATACCAGAAAAGAAGACATGATTTAGCAAATTGTGAATAGATCACCTGGCTCTAGAGACCTCACCAAGAAACCTTTCAGATTTAGAGAACCTTCTCTGTTCTGCATGTCACTGTACAAAAGAAATTACTACAAAATAAAGGTGGAGAGACAAATTATCCTTCTGTGTACTGCGAACTGTAGCCTTGAAAAAAAGGAATATTACTCTAATAAAAAATTGTCTCATATAGCCAATATTGCAGAAGGACCAGAAATTGTAACTCTTCAAAGCTTCAAAAATTTTCAGTGCACTGTAACAATCTAATGTTCTATAATGATATACAGTACAGATTACAGTGAGCCTGTAGCTTTTTTAATGTGTTCATTAGGAGAAGGCTAGTAATTCACATGAAGCAATTTTATGACTATCATGTCTTGCTTGAAATATCTGCATGTCTGGAGATATCTGCCTGGCTTCTCTGGAGATGTTCTTATTAGATTAGAGCAGAGAATCACTAATGGAGAGCAGATGGCAACTGGTTCTGCAGAAGAGAGAAAATGGATGCAAAGATCCTCCTTCCTTTTCTACTTCAGCCATGAAGGACAAGGCCTATTTCCTGCCCTGCTACCATGGTACAAGTAGCATGCTGCAAAGGCTGAGGAAGGAGAGAGGGAGGTTGTGCTTTCATAATGTACCATGCCCAGCAATCAGCCAGCATTCAAAGGGACAAAAAATCAAGCAAATTTACTGGAAAAAACAGAGCTGCCAACCATTTTTAAGTAATGCCCTCCAGCATATCTTTTTGCAACCTTCCTAATCTTGTTAAATTTGATGAGTGGGGGAATTACTCTGGTTTGCAAGAATGTGTATTAGCTGAGATAAGTTGGGCATGGTAACATTTATGCCGAACAGTTTAAGAAAGATAACACCTAAAAATTAAATGAAAAATAAACCTAAAAAATTACATTCTAAAAAGTAAATCTGCTAGGTTTGGTTAGTTTTCCCCCTAAAATGTTCTTGTCTTCCCAGAATGTGTAAGAATATAATTCTACTAGACCAAGGATGAAAGGATTAGCAGAAATGGGAGTTGCACCCCCAAGGCAGGACTCCTTCTAACTTAAGGTCTTCACTCAAACTGAAGGCTTTAATGTTATTAAGTGGCAAAAAAACATTTGAGCAGTTAAAAGAACAACAGGCATCAGGATGCTACACGTATTATAAAGCTGAGTTTCTTGATACAGTTTTGATTTCTAAATTTTCATGAAAGATTTAAATAAAAAGATTCCAGTAAAATAACTTTGATAAAAGATGCATCTAAACCTCCCAGATAATACTGAAACACTTCACTAAAGAAAACTCCCAAATCCACAGGAAAAATACACATTTCTTAAATATTCCTTTTCCAAAGTGCTAAAACCTAGTAAAGAAGACTGGACCATTCTTGTGAGAGGAGTTACACACTGACAGTGCTAAGAATGCTTGTAAATGAAACACAGTGGTATAACTGAGACAGAACTGCCCGAAGAACAACTAGAATTTGGATAAACTAATTCTAGTCCTGTCTAGGTGGACAAGAATGATCAAGGAAAAAGTTTGATTTTGAGATAAGATAGTTGTTCTGGTTAATAACCAACAAACCTTTTAATGCTGGGACAAACTCTTCAATGTTAATGCACAATTCTTCTCCTGAAGAAATTTCAGGTTTAAACTGTAGCTAGTCAGTTGTAGTACTTTTTTCACTTCAAGTGCATTTTTGTGTCACCATGTATCAAACCTCTGTGTTTGCATGCTGAGAAAGAAATAACACTGCCAAAATTGCTAGTTTGTTCTTTGGAAATGCAGATGTGCAGTAGCAGTCCAAAAAACTCCCAACTTTGAGAATGTAAATAATCCTGAAGTGAAATTGAGATCTGTTAATTATATACAATGTTTTGGATAAATGAAAAAAAAAATCAATCCATTAATTACTACTGATCTTCATCAGCTAGTTGAGGCAGGGAAGGATTTTTATTTTTTTAAATTCATAGAGGGCAACATCCACTTGCAGATAGGGTGTCCAGAACAGCCACTGTCTGATTCTTTCTGCTTAGTCTGGGTACATTACTGTGTATGGTCTATGGAAGGAGCCAAAGTTAAGCTTGAAATCCTGGACCCTTGACAGGAGATGGTAAAATGGCCATGAGGCCAAAACTGCAGGCAGGTTGGCCCTGCTATGTAGCTGTGGAATTGAGAGGACTGAAAGGTGATCTGAAGCAGAGTCATTATGACATAATTTGTCTTGTTAATACATGCAAAATTTATGCACATTCAGATTACTGTAAATTCCTAAAGATTTTGTCTCCAGGCCTTTACAGTACGCTGCCTAGGCTATCAGTCTTCACAGCAGTATTTGGAAACTCAAAGGGAAAATATATTGCTGTACTATATGTTTTGTGTGCACATGTGTGTGCATATGTGTGTCTACAGGCTTCCACAAATGGAATGTGATAATATGACTCTGGTTGTTTTCATTATTTGCTTCATGAAGCAGGCAAGATTGTTTTTCAAACAAAACAAAACAAAACAAAACAAAACAAAACAAAACAAAACAAAACAAAACTCTCCTACTGATTTATACAGCTATATATATAACAGTAGTAAATTACTGCTTCTATGATTTTTAATATCCATTCTCTATCTGAGAATCCACAATGATCAAGATGCAATTTTTTAGCATACACCCTTTTAAATAGTGCAGGTTTTAAAACTGAGAGGTACATGTAAATGCCCAGTGTATTTTATATCAATTAGGTATTGCTTCGAGGCGGTGTATTACATACTTTGGTATTTATATTCTGTGATGCTGTAATTAAATCTGAGAGGTTAGGTGTGTGGCATCAAAATATACATGAACTCAAAAAACTAGCATCAGCAGTGTGGTCTGTCTTGCATGCATGATGGGCCATCAAACTGTCAAATGGTGATGTGTCCATTAAGAACTTTTTTCCAAAGAGGTGTTTTCATTTAAACTGTTGTTGAATCTGAGGACTGATTTATGGCTTGGTTGATAGGTAAGGGATCTGCTCAATTGTCAGGGTTATAGTGAGCTGTCACTTCTCCTTATGAAACCTGGCTATTCTTCATCCTGGACAAAATGAGAAATAGAGCCCCAGAGGTCCAGTTTTCTTCAGGAAGGTGCTAAAGAGCTGTACCAGGCTGTCTGTTTTCAAAGCCCTCACCTATGCTCATAAGACTGATTCAATGTAGTTGGAATTACTGAAGATTTTAGATATTGACAGAGGAAAGAAAGATAAATTTATGGAAAGATAACCATCACTTAGTAGTTAGAAATCACTATGGAACGAATAATGCCATCAAATATAGTGTAAGTTTATTCAGTGTCTATTCATATACATGAGTACGGATCATCTTTGACTACTTTGATGTCTTTTCTTTCAAGAGTTTCTTTAAACATACATATTTAGTTAGGGACTTAGAAGAAAGAGATGCATATTATTTAGTTACTCAACATACAATTTGCTCTGCCTTTGAAAAAGATCTTGGAAAGCTGATTCTGGCAAAGAGAAGGCATTTGGAAAAAAAAGTAGAAGACAAATTTTGCTTCTTTCAGATTCATAAAGGCACATAAATAACTCCATATTGAGTTATAAAAACTTCAGCTTCAAAAGCAGTATCCATTCTAAATAGATTCTAGCTTCACACTGCTAAGTCCAAGGGGATTTGTGCATAGTTTCTTTTTGTAGGCATTTCACACTTTTCAATGGTCACTTAATACCCTATACATAATTGGACCATGATGATGTCATTTAACACACCAACCAAAGAACACCACCAGACCCTTCCTAACATGTTACTGATTACTCTGTAAAATTACTTAGTAAAAATTGCTATATGACACAATACTACTCTCCTCTCTTAGGTGACTTCAATTCTGTCACTGTCAGAAAAAAACACTAAAACCTGTGCTCTTAGAAAAAATATCCTCTCCTTTTAAAATTTTCTATCTAGTTCCACGTACGGAGATATCCTTTCTCAAGTAAGCTACCCTTGAGGCCTGACTTACATAATGAGCAAGGCTGTAATCCGCACATGCTCTGGGAGAATACTCAAGTTGATGAGGTCATTTGCAGACTCAATCTCCTTACTTGATCCATATATTTAAAGGATAAGGGATTTTTATTCCTTGCAGCTGCTGTAACTCTTTTAATCTTGAGCACATTGGTAAAGGTATTTAGTATCTCCTTCCTGCCACTAGGTCTTTCAGTATTTCCGTCCAGTTCTTCTAATAGATTTTTATAATTCAAGATTCTTGAAATTAACATGATAAGGGTCAGGGGGAACTTGCACTACTAATTTTTATATTTCTGCTGAGGAAGATGGCTAAAATGTCCCACACAATACAGAATGAGGAACTGTTTCAAAAAGCCAGGATCCAGCACAAGGGTAATAGCTATTTTACAGGCTTGGATGTAAACTAGCAACACAGAAAGTAGCTTAGACAACAGCTGCAGGTATGGAAAAATACAAGTAACAGCATAAATCCACACAGTATGTAAGAGCCTACAATTATGGCAGCAGACACACTATTATTCAAGCATCTAAAACCACAGAGAAAGCAAGCCAAATAACTTGCTAATTGTGCTTTGTATGCAAAAAGTTCATATTTGGAGCACACAAACAGGACATTCTGCACTGGCAGGAAGGAGAAGGCTCTGACTGAAAGCTCATGCAAAACAGAGATTGTATCTAGCTACAAAAAACCAGTAACATCATTTTCAACCTACCGTCTATTGGACTCACCTTTTTCACATCCCTGACTAGATGATGCAGAGTGTTGGATGGTCCATGTCTCTGCAAAGGACAAATGAAGAAGAACAAAATAGTTTGCACAAAATATAAATATTGAGATAACTTTCTCACCTTGCTGGTTTAGAAATCAGGCAGCCAAGAGCACTTCAATTGTACAGTGTTATCAATTAAAAAAACCCCAAACAATTACAAGAGCATTATTTCACCTGTTTTTCTCTTTTGTAGGAAACTCTTCCTTAAGAAAACCCTATGAAATGCCACAATGGATGAAAACTGAAGTCCTATGTATTGGGTAAGGCTCTTGGCTTAGAAAAACCAGGAGCACAGCACAGCCTCTGGGAAAGAGTGGAAGCAAAACCAACTGCTTTAGTCTTAGCCTTCCTGCACTCAGGACTTCCAGTTCCACTGCTGGTGGCTCAGAAGCACTCTGAGCCTGGCATTATATTGAGGCTGTCTCATCTGAAAGCTGCTCCCCGTGAATACACATGCATATGAATGCAGAATGCAAGGTCTGTGAATTTTTCCAATCTTCTTTTGACTCCAGCTGTCATTGCAAAAATATTCTGCAGAGGAGTCCTGCAATTTTGATCACACTACTACTACTACTACTACTACTACTACTACTACTACTTCTACTACTACTACTACAGTTACATCTTACTTTATTTTCTGGTTTGTTTTTGACTGTTGCTTTTTTTTTAAGAGACTTTTATGAGAGGTCTCCTTGGTTGTAGCTAATATGGGTGAGACCACTACACATGTGTAGAGTTGATGTTTCTGTATATGTGTTGCTCTGTACTTTCCAACACTTAATTTTATGTAATCCCATCTCTGAGCATGACGAGACTCACCTGTGATTCTTCATATGCTGCTTCAGATTTTCTAAAACACCTGCAAATATTATTGTCTCTTCTGTAGGTACCATTTTTCAGATCTTATATAAACAAACTGAACATCTGTGGTCTTCCAGGGTCTTCCATGACCCTGGTCATAATGTCCTTTTATAGTAAAATGGACCATGTTTTCCTTCTCCCTGTTTTTTAACATTCAAATAGGTTTTAAACCAAAATTGTCCCTGATCTTCTAAACCATGGTAGCTACATTTTTAAATAACCTTTGAAATTTTAACATACTGTCAAATTTTTGCAAAAATAAAAAAATGGAACTAAGTGCAACATTCTTATTCTCCTGCATGCTGATTGCAGAAATAGATTTCCAAGGCTTAACATTTTCCTTTAGAAGCTTGATAAACTCTTTGCTGACATAAAATTGATTCCCTTTCCTGTAGTTCTATACTTTATTCTATTTTTACAAATTTGCCATAGCAGAGGTAAGATTCACTGGTTTGTAGCTTCACAGGTCATTCCTAAGTCTTATGCTGAAATATGGTAATTTTTAATGGGCCATGTAATTTTTTTGGTGCTAAGGCTACTATGGATACATTTGGTCATACAGTATAATTGGTAGTTCAGGCATTTCAGAGCGTGTGTCTTTTGGAATTTGTGCATGAAAAAATGTACGCTGATTTCTATAGCAAGAAATTTGTTCAAAAAGTCCCTCTTTTAGCTGTGGAACTGAAGACTTCTGTCAAACTTATTCCCTGTAAAAACTGGCTTTTTTATAAGAACTACCATGCTTATCTCTGTTACAAGGAAGCTTGTAGGCATTCTGTTTTTAATACATAGATGCCAGTCAATAGGCAAAATGCAAACTGACCAAAGTTCAGATGGGAGTTTGTCTCTAGGGTAGCAGATATCTACCCTATATATACATAAATATCTATCTATCTATCTATCTATCTATCTATCTATCTATCTATACCTGCCCCTCCCTATTTTGCCCAAATTGAATGAATCCTTTTCATTAATCCTTTATGAATATTTGAAATTTTGCAAGATTGACTTCTGGTCACCATCGGTGTAATGCACATCCAGACAACAGTCCAGTGCA
Source organism: Setophaga petechia (assembly GCA_024362935.1). Classification (NCBI taxonomy): domain Eukaryota; kingdom Metazoa; phylum Chordata; class Aves; order Passeriformes; family Parulidae; genus Setophaga; species Setophaga petechia. Next base: position 38,328,520 of record JANCRA010000004.1, read on the forward strand.
GCAGCTTATGACAGCAAAAACTGGGAATTCTACCAACCAGATTGGCCTTGAAGATTTTTTTTTCATTACACATAAGAAGTTTGAACTTTCTGAACTACTACCTAAGTAAGTAATAATACTGTGAATATGGGAATGTATTTTGCATTTGAGAATTCAGAAGCAGACTTAATTTGTGCAGTTTTATATTCACTTTAATTGTAAGGACTAAAAACTTTCAAACAGTTTTTTAAAAGTCAAAAGTCTAAGCTTTGGAACTCAGTAGGGGCATGGGGAAGCCCTTCATTGTAACAGAGACTGATTAAAAGTTGGAAGATTTTTTTGAAACCATATTGTCAGGAGTCATATAACACCACCGTATCAGTCCTAAATTGCCAGTGACTGTCTTCCAGCCAGTACCACCTGCCTAAACCTTAGGTTTGTCATATTGGGATTACAGTCACAAGAAATTAACTGGCACTGTGTGAGGCTTATTTTGTGTCTTTACAAAATCCATGCAGCAGATTAAGGCACAGCATGTTACACTATATGACAGACAAGCAAGAGAGACAATATGGACTAATGAAAAATTTCTGCAGCAGGTATTGACTGCCTGGTGCATCATCATCATCATGCCATTACAACACAAGTGGGAGCTAGAACAGTGAATACAGAGACAGAAAATTTGCCTTAGGCTGGCCCTACCGTATTGTACAATTCCTCTAGCCGGGAGATGGTGAGAAAACGATGCATGCTTACTCCATTTTCTATGAGTAATTTCACAAAATCCACTCTGTCCAACACCAGTGCATCCAGCATTGCTTGCTCAAGGGAGCCCACCTGCAAAGCAAGTGATTAATTGAAGCTGTTCCTGGGCGTGGCAGGCTACATCCAGCTGGTTCAGTCACTCCAGCACAAGCAGAGGGACTGACAAAATTCTGAGGGTTTCTCTTCTAAGCTTGAAATGGGATAATCACAGTTTTAACCTGTAACAATTTTTCTAATTCAGGGCTGCATTTAAAAAAGGAATATTGGAGTGCTGGTTAAAATACTCTAGGAAAAATTGTTTAGGACAAAGGAACTGGAATCCAGTAAACTGGAGACCATATCTCTACTTTCACCATGTCATTATTATCATTATTTCTTTTCCTGACAAACATTTTATTTATATTAGATACACTTGTTATGTGCACACATAATCACTTTAATTCTGTCTTTTCTAGAGTTTTCTTGTGTTTGTGATATGGAACCTCAGGGAAATTTGAATACCCAGGAAACAGAAATAGCTTCATAATTTGCATTCCTTTGAAGGCCCAAATGCAAGAGGTCTTCTTACACAAAACCTCTCCTTCTTAACTCTTGGAGGTCAGGCAGAATTAGAAGGATGAGAAATTATCTCATCCTTCCAGCTTTTTGCTTCCAAAATGTTTGCAGTTTGTAAAATTTATTCAAATTTTTGCTATGATGTGGTGATGAAGAGATAACAATGAACACAGTTCAATGCCATTAAAATCCCTCCTGTGTTTTGACATGTACTTATGCCCAGTATCAAAGACAAACTAAATAGTCCTGCTCACTCCATGACTGAAAAGGCAAGGATGTTTTACTAGCTTTTAGGGGTAGCAAGCTGTAGAAAGCTACATTTAAAGCAAGGATACTTAAACAGAAGCTTTTCCCATTGTTATAATTTTTCCATGGGGAATTATAAATGCTCATGTAATGATAGTATGTGAATAATGACAGAAATGAAACAAGTGTCACAGCAGTGACTATATGGTCCAGTTGAAACTCCTGAGTGAGTAAGTTGGACTTTAAGGAGATACAGGTAAGCATGTAGACCTTCCTTTTTTTTTTTTTTTTTTTTTCTGTGTGACTTCTGCACCTGTAAAAAAAAGCTGTAGCACAATCAAGCAAGGAGTTAACTCTTCCTCCTCTGCCTGACACAGTATTCAATAACTCCTCTATTACAGTCCTCCCACTCCTGAAGAGAATCCACACCCCTGGTGCTCCCTGAGAATGGTGTTAGCCAGGGAGCAACTGAAGCACAGGATGGTGCAGATGTAGAGCAGGCAGATCGATGCAGGACAGCAGCGGGAGCAGAATTAACACCACCAGAAGTCTGGAGCCACAGCCCATTCCTGGTGACACTGCTGAAGCTCCTGCAGTCTACCTGACCTCCAACATTTGTATGGTGTATTTTTTATGTCAAACCTTCACCTCAAATCAGTATTTGCATATAAAAGCTTGCTGCTTGAAGAGAAAAAAGAAGTTTTGACTTTCCTTGAATTTATAGTCTAGCACTAAAATATGGCTGTATACTCATTTTCCTCAGCTTGCAGAATCATGTTTGGTAGTATAACTGGTACATCCCACTTTTTCAGAGGTATGGTGTCCTGCTGTTAAGACATCGCTAGATGTCACCATTTCCTTGGACAATAGAGCACATTAGCCTCTCCACAAGGGTGCCTGCCTTCAGCTACTGTGCCTGGGAACCGTGTGTTTGGCAGGACCCAGTGTATTTCAAACCACACTAAAACCACCACTGCAAACAGAATGGATTTAATACTCTGTAGGGTGTAAAGTGTTTCTAACAGAAGATGTTGTGCGTATATACACACATATATATATATACTGTACCGGCCACTGCTGCCCATAAATAAAGATCTGGCTGCGGGCGATGTCCACTCTGTTCCAGGCTAGTGCTAGGCTCAGCTGGTCGGGAGCAGATGCATTCGCTCCTGTGAACACAGACAGGGGAGCAGGGAGGAGAGCAGGAGAAAAAAGAAACAAGACATTAGGCTCAGTATGCCCTGGTAACTTCTCTTTGTGAAGAGTCTCACAGAGGTCCGTGTGATTTCTGCAACTGATCTCATATTAAAACAAAAACAAACCTTCCATTGCACCTGGAAAAAAAAAATCCGTTTTCAAATCTACATCTCTACTTCTCAGATTGTCTTACATACATTAAATATTTCCTCATATTTCCCTTCAAAATACTGCAGATACAGGTGATATCAGAAGAGGCAATTTTTGGTTTCCCTCCTACTGAATGTGAAGCAAGAGAACAAGCCAGGATACAGATGGAACTGCAGGAATACACACACCCCCACATGTATCACATGAACGTGCACACACACACACACACACAGAGACATACATAATTGCCTCTAGAAATTACAAGCAGATTAAACTCATACAGACACCATTGATTTCAGTAGTTCTGCATTTTTTTGGCATCTTACATATTCCAGCTGGATAAGAGGCATAGGAGTTTCTCCCCTATTTTTACTGAAGCATCCTGGTGGGACAAATTTCCCTTCACATATGAAATACTTACCCATGTAAGTAAGCATTCTATAAAGCTTGTGTCAAGGTATAATATATCAAAATTAAATGAGAAACTATGCAGATGATAAGATGGATTTTGAGCTCTTTGTTTTTGGGAGGGAGGGTATGATTTTCCCTGCAGTTTTAATGGACACTGTGGGACATTCCTGTCCTGCTGTGCTTTTTTATTTCACAGTTCTCAGATAATTTGTAATAATAAAACAGCATTTGTGCTTCAATGTCAAAGGGAGAACTGGCCTGAATGAACTGATCAACCAAATAAATAAAAGGTTCTTTGACTTTTAACTACATATCTGCTTGCAGTGGTTAGGTGATTGTATAAGGGTTTATTTTTTAAAGACCTCATACCTCTACTGTTATTTTGTGTTTATTAATTCTTATACTGATATCATGGAGTGAGGATAAATAAAAGCTTTTCATTATTTCAAAGCATTTGTGTTCCTACTTCAGTAATATTCAAACCCACACACTGTTCCAGTTGAAAGTGGACTCTGAAATTGGAGGCAATGAAAACATAAAGATGGCAGCTGAAATTCTCTGTGAAGACCTTAATAAAAACTTTGTGGAGCTTAGCCTATAGTTTAATTTCATAACTCTCAACTTTGAAGTCAGTTAACTGCTGATATGGCCAATTCCTTGTCAATACCTACAGTAATTGTTCGGGAGATGGTGAATTGTGAATCATCCAAATCACATTCATACAGAAATGAGCTCTGATAAAAAGGTAGACAATGCAGGAACAGAATAGAATTGAAACAAATGAAGAAGGTAAAAATAAAAGTTAAAATACTTCTGTGACTTCTGTGGCTAAGATGTATCAGGAATGCTCCTTTTCATAAGACACAACTTCTCATTGCTTTGTACTGCAACACAGACAAGAGCTCTCACAAGAGACCTCGGGGGGGATGCCAACAACATCTGAAACTTTTGGAGTTTCTTACACAAGCAATATGCAGCATTCAAGAACAGAAAATATTTACCTTTGGGAAAGGCAAAAATGTCTCTACATTTCAACATCCCAAGATTTATTTATAAAAACAGAAAAAAAATACCTGCAGTGAGTATGATAGTGTAAGTTAAACACAGGGAGCAAATAATGTTCTCCCCCCTTCTGAAGCAAACAAGAGATGTTCTCATCAGATCTCCTCCTTCCCAATCATGTGCCTGTAGGAGAAGTGAGAGCTTTAGCAAGTGCTTAGTCAAGGTTTTTGGTGAGCCATGGAAGAAACACATGGGTGAACTCTAAAACCAGGAGGCAGTGATGGTGGTCCCACAGCCTGACAACATTTCACACATGTGATGAGGGAGCTCCAGTTCCTGATTTTCCTACAACAACCTATGATATGGGTAGCTGGAGGTGCCATCTAGTTAGAAATAATTTTGGATCAAGATTGGATCAGATGGATTTGGGGAGGGAAGGGGGATGTTTACACTGCCCCCACTTGAGGCAGAAGTCAAGCTAAATCACTGAGGCCCCAGGTAAATAGTCTCTGAGCCCTAGCAGGGAGTGCTCTCCAGTTTGTGGCAACTGACCCTAGCAGTCCTGGCCCTTTTCATGCTTTAGAAAGGATTCAGCTGGCAGATAGAGGGTCTTCTGGTGCATTTGATCACAGGAAGGAATGGCTGGCATGGGGCATGAGGTGGTGCCTGCTCATCCATTCACCAAAATAGTTTTCTTTGAGCATGCTGATTGCTCCAAATACTGAGCAGATGGGAAAGCAAGCCGTGGTCCAACCTGTGTCCTTCCCATCTCCCTTCATTGTGCTTAAGACTGCCAGCAGTTGCCAAGTTTTCCTGTTGATGCATGTGCAGTCCCAGAGTTGATGCTTTTCTCAGCGCTTGCTGCCACGATGTTTGAGTTCATTGTCTCACAGAGCACTGCAGGTATCTGGCAGTAGAAGGAAATCTGTGGCTTCTCAAGGGGATGCTGTACTCCAGGTCTGAAGCAGCCTATCAGCTAGGGTGTAGGCTATGGATGTGCATCCTGGAGCTCTGGTGCATTTGGTTGTATGAGTGCTTCCACAGTACAGTTTCTTGCTGGAAAGCCCTTGCTTCCTTCTCCTCTTTCCTGTCTTCTCTGAGGGGTTTTCAGATGAATGTGGATAACACTGATTTTACTTAAGAGAAGAAGGAAAAATCAAAGCTATAAATGTTTGTACAGAGCAGCATAAGGGCTGTGGATGCCTTTTAATTGATTTTATTCTAGGATAGAACTGATGGCCTTTGTCTCACATGAAAAAGGAAGCATTCTCGCTAGTTTAGCTGGAATTCTACCCACGATTAAGAAGTATGAATGATTCCACTCATATAAGAAAAACTCCCCAGAAAAAACATGAGATGGCCTTCTTAAGATACAGTCTGCTTTCAATCATTTCCTTGACTGCATTTAGTACCATAGAATATGGACTTCAGTCAGCAGGAAGAATCCAAAATGTGACCTCTCTGGGGATGCCTGTCACTCATAAGTGTCACTTGTAATGTGCCCAAATCAAAGCCAAAGGATATTTGGGAAATAAATAAGGTAGAGTTAATTACATATTGCATTGTATTATTTTAATTACCATATCATACTTTTTGCATTAAATAATGTTTTGGGTAATATGACTGAAGTCTCTGTAATATTTACTCAGTATTCTGGTGTCTGGTTGATTCTAAGATATGCTCCTCAAAAGAATGTTTTGAGACTATGACAACATCTGCAGCGTGACTCTTCCTTTCATCTGCTCCTAGAAGAATAGTTGCAGTTGGGATGCAATACATTGTTTTGGCAGTATTTTATCTTGGTATAGATACCACTGGATGTAGAAAGACTGCTGGGACAGCTGTTAGTTCCTGCAGATGTTAATTTTATGTTCTTAGGCTGCCATCCAGCAGTGCTTGCATAGACTCTTTTGGTAAAAAGTCACATTGTCTAGTCAATATTTTGGACTGAAAATGTAATAACTCCTTTATGATACAGCCTGGGACTATAAACTCAACGCTGTCTCCTCGGGGAGCCAGGGTACACATCAGACAATGAGTGCTGTGCACTTGCAGGATTACTGAAGAGCTTTTATATACTTATTACTACAGGCTTTTATGTACTGGCTAAAGCTTACTGTGACCAACATAAACCCCTAAAGGATTCTCCTGGAATAGCCTATGATCTTGGTGCTCAGGTATCTGGAAAGATGAAATGACATGAACCATCTACCTAGACAGAAATGGTTGTGGGATATCCATTTTCACAGTGCACCTAAGCATGTCAGTCTCCTCTTTGAATCAACATCTAAAGAAAAGAATAGATTAGGGAAAATGAAAAAACAAATTAACTTTTTGCTCTGTGTCTCTGCAGGTCCAATGCTGTCTCCTGTTTCAGCAGCTCTCGTGCAAAGGCTGCCTTTCCACAGCATTTGCTACAGAACCATCCTGGCAATTAGGAAACCAATTGACAATATAAAAGCAGATAGCAAAAACAGCTACAAGTGCAGTAACCAGATAGCTGACCTAACTCTGAAACCTTTTTGTGTCTGTGATTTCATGGTTGGCAGACTATCCTTGACCATCTGATACTACATGATGGCTATTCAGTGAGCATGAATCATGAGTTACTCACAGGCTGGAAAGTATGCAGAACTTCAGCTCTGCTGCAGCCTAGCATGGTTTATCCAGCAGGTACATGGCAGCAATATCACTGTATGCACACACCACACAGCACCTCTCCCTTTCCCAGTGCTGACAGTAGCTTCTGGAGCACCATCTGAAACATGGCTGGCACTAGTCTGCTCCAGACATTGCAACAGCTTCGTGAACTAGGATCTTTGAAGCCACTTCAAAACAAGTGTTTTTTTAGACCATCTCCATATGCTGTCTTTGACTTCCCTGTCATATGCCTTCTGCTTCACTAGCCGCTGCAAAAGGACAAAATCCATTATGGTGTGAGTTCCAACTGCTCAAGTTAAGACAGCACAAACAGTTAAACTGTATTGATAAACTTGCCTGCTATAAACTCATGCCTTTGGAAACTTCCCACATTTGTGTCTCTCAACATTAAAAAAAAAAAAAAAAAGAATTTGCAAACCATATGCTGTTGTGACACCCATGTAATGTAAATTGATAACCAGTTTGGATGCCATTCTGTAGTTTATTGAAGATCACTTCCAAGAAAGATGAATCTTGCTGACAAGATTAAACAAGAGACTTGTGAAAACAAACAAAGAAATAATATGTGGTGCTGAGTTTGGGGCTTGTGGAATATGCTGTACAGGAGAGCTCCTGAATTGGCAGTGTGTCTGGTGTGGGTTTAAAAAGAGATTAGCTCATCATAAATTTTACACAGCAAATAGGAAGTGATATTTTGTGTTTCCAAACCCTTGTCCTACTCCTCCATGACCAAATCACTTACGCAAGGGTGGGATGGTCTTTAGCTGATATGCTCCTCTTGCACTACCAAAAGCTGCAATTTCCTCATCAAGAAGACTGAAAAAAAGTTACTGGTAATCACTCACCAGTTTCATACATTGCTCTGCTCCTTTTTTTTACACAGTACTTGAGAGTAGGAAGAGATGAATTCTTAAATTTAAATTTATCAATGTCAACATAACTCAGACTCAGTCTTCAAATCTTTTAATTTACTGATTACAATTACTATTTTTCTTTAATTTTAGAGACAATAACCTGTTGGAAGTAAGTTTTCAATGCTGTGGAAACTCTAATGCCACGAAAATTTCAATGTCATGAAAATTCCAAAATCAAAAAAAAAAATTCTATTTATTTTACCTATTATAAATAAATTACTTATTAAAAAGAAATAGACAAGTAGTTCAGCATTGCTACCCTAGACTTTGATAAAAAACCCAAGTATCCATCAGGCTACTGAGGTATATTTTCAGAAAATCAGTATTTCTTTCCAGGTGGGCCAGAACACTTGTACAAAGACATGGTGTGAATAAGGACTTGGCAGTGACAACAGATCTCATCTTTGCACATATTGATCAAACACCTTGCAATCAGGGGGCTTACATGAACCAGAGGTGCCTGATGAATCTGATCTTCATTGAGTACCTTCATAATCAGAAAGTCCAGAGGAGCAGGGAAGATGAGGTGCAAGTCTGAGTTCCTCTGGCTCTTTCTTTAGCAAGAAACAAATGCTGCTGCCATCAGCAGATTTTCAAATCAAGGTTCTCAGACAAGCATGAAAGGAGATGTCGAAAGTAGTTACACAGATCCAGGCACCTCCTGAACTAATAAAAGTTTCTTATGATGACTTGCACTCTTAACAGCAAGAAAAAAGGAAATTTTATTTTACTAAGAGGCCAACAGCACCAATTAAGCACTTGCAAAATGGATATTCTAGATCAGGGAGAACTGCTCATATTCTGAGATGGCAACCACTGAAACAGTTGCTCATGTAAATACTGCAAAAGAACATTTCAAATAGAAAACAATCCCTCACAGGCATGTGACTTATTTTCTTCAGCTTCCAAGAGTCAGTTTTCAGAAGACTCCAGGGATCTATGTTGGGATACAGATCCTGAAAACACATTGCCTTATTAATAGAAAACAAGAGCAGTACTTTCAGGGATTGTCTAAAGAACAAATGTGAAGAGAATACCTTCACACTGAAGGTAATGAAGGATTCAGTTACATTTAAGATAAAAATGAAACCTACAATTATATTATTTCCAAGGGACAAAAGAGAAATTTGGCGATAAACGAAATCCTTGATTCTTGTTTTGAACTAATTTTTAAATAAATATTGACCAGGGTCTATAATGAACTGTAGCAATAGTAAATTTAAAGTCAACATTTTAAGAGCAGTAGTGTAACATGTAATGGCTTAGAAAAATGTAACAACCAGCCAGGTTTAATATTAAAAGCCCAACCATCCCAATAGCTACGCTCTTAAATCTACAAGAGGAGGTTAAAAGGAACCTCACACTACTTTCAGACTTTCTAGGGATGACTACAGGTAACATCTTTGTCAATAGGGCCCCCTTTATCTAAATGGATGTTTTAGCTACCAAGATAATCTGAGTCTGAGGAGTTCTTTGGCTTCTCATGAATACTGAGGTTCTCAAGGAGTCACCACTGATATTTCTTGTGACACATCAGTGATTGTGGAGAACAAAAATTCAGAAAGGAGAAACAGTAGCTGTTTAAACATTAAAGAAAGAGCTGGGTTTGTATAAAGCAATTAGTGCAAGAAGCATACTTCAGTTTCACAGTATAGATTTATCATCTTGATAGATATGTCAATAAATGCAGGTTTCAGGACACCAGAGACACAAAATGGATTGATATAGATTCACTCAACTCTGTTACCTTTTAGTAGTGCTGTCAGGATAGCTAAATCAATATCTTGGTGTCCTTCTGATCCCATTCGAAAAACTGTGATCTGCAATATTAATAGACAATACCATTATTGAAACGAGGGTAATTAAAAAAAAACAACTTTAATTAGGGCAGCGTGATTTGAATCTTAAAATGTCCTGATGTCTATGAGATAATCTTACTTTATTTGCTTTATGAGAAGCTAATTAAATTGGATTAACACACAGTATATTTTGTGACATAAAATTTGGTTAGATAGAAATGGTATTAATCTTCATATGGAAAAAAAGCACTCAGTGACACTTACAGGGTGAAACTAGAGATGAAGGAATATTCCTGTATTAGAGTGACATTAGACTTAATGTTCTCAACAGATTACAAGAAAGATTTAGGTGTCCTGTGAGTGTGGACCTAATTGATGGCATATGGAATAGAATAAATATTTTCAAGTGATATTAGAAACTTATTCAACCTTGAGATTCTATACAGGAAAGCCTTTGATAAATAATCTAAGAATTATGCTTCTAACAGGTCTGGCAACATCTTCAGCCACGTATGGTCAATGACCTATCTCTCTAAATTATAGGCTCTGAGGCAGTGAGGTGAGATTCACAATCCACAAATTATGAGTGTGCAGCTGTTCCTTCTTGCTAGAGTCACTCTTGGTTAAGACTGCACTGAAACATACAGAAGTGTAAATCCTCTTGCTCCTTTTGTTGCCATAGCAATAGCTTTTTTTGAATCTCTGCTTCTTATCAAGCAACACAGATTGCAGTTTTTTACTTGTGCCTTTCCTTTACCCATGAAAGCTATGCCATCATTTTGATCTGAGCACTTGTTGTCTGTTTTTTCTTTTGCTGGTATGGACTGCCTCAATTCCTTTTTTTTTAGAATAAGTGACACCTTTAATTAGGAATTACATAAGCATTTTTATATTCATATTGAGCAACATCTGTTGTTTCCATGTTCCTAGATTCCTACTCATACTGCACTGAACTGCAGCAGCATCTGATATTGAGCAAACATCAGGGCATCAAGCACTGTCTACCGTCACAGAAGAAGGAGAGATACAAGGTCTGAAGGACAAGGCAAAACTTCAGTGATAAGCTCCAGTCTGACAGCTGAAAAGTGCTGTAGAGTGTATCCCAGGAAATCAAGTGCAGCCCTCCTTTAGCACCTATACTGCCTTCATTTGATCCTAGAGTTTCAGAGGCTTTGGTAGCAGTGACAGTAGAACAGCATCTTAGAGGCTAAAAAGTAAACTGGATAAAGGAATAGGAAACTGGCTTAGCTCAATTAGTCAATTGAGTTAGGTGATGTAAGACATTATTTGTGTTAGGCAACCTCCCCAGCTAAAGTACACTATTTCCAAGTTAGACTTGATTTGATCCTTCACAGTGCTCTTGATACAAAGCATAAATGACACTTTAATGAAGTGTTTTCTCTCTCTCTCTCCCTCTGGAATATACAGATGTTTCTGGCAAACTACTTGATGTCTATCCCGAGACCACAACTTCAGAATGGAATAGAATAGGATAGAATTGGAATAGGAATAGAATAGTAACAGAATAGATTATTTCAGTTGGAAATAGGGTCCCTCAAAAATGATCTAGTCCAACTGCCTGATGCAGGGCTGGCCAAAAGTTAGAGCATGGTACTAAGGGGCATTGTTCAAATGCCTCTTAAACACTGACAAGCACGTAACAACAACCACCTTTCTAGGAGCCTGGATTTGATCAGGGTTGATCCTGGGTCTGATCACATTCTTGTAAAGAAATATTTCATTTTAATTTTCCATTTTTTTTTCTATTTCCATGATGACTAGCAATGAAGCTTTCCTGGCAATGCAGGCACTCTGCCCACAGGTAATGTGAATAGAAATACCCACTTCTATGCATGTCTCATCTCAAAACACAGTCAGTACGTGAGCTGATGAGACCAGACCCTCTGCTCTACATGGTCATGATGTACTTCCCTTGCCACAGATTACAAACTTGTGTTAGCGCTCAGAAACACATAATCATGAAAATGATTATGTTGGTGTTTTTTATTAAGAGGTCTGGGAATCAGGAGTATTCAAATCAAATCTGACTCCGACCATACATTCGAGATGACCATGTTTTTATGTTCTATCATTATATAACTTTCATGTTAATTATTAAACTTATATTGTTCTATTGTATACATAGATTTCAGCTAAGCATAGCCCCCTTAAATTTCCAACCTAGTTTCTCATGATTCTTCTTATGATTGTATAATAATTATATTTAATTACTAAATAATCATCACATTTAACAATTATATAATTTATCATACTGCTTACACAGGTGCAGTGATCTGAGAAAACACAAAACCTAACATTTTCAGAGTTCTATCTTTAACATTTTCCAGGGCTCCACTATCACTTGGAGGTAGCACGAAATAGCAAAATGTCCTTCTCTGTCTTTAAGCGTCAGGAGAGGCAGTCTGCACATTGGGGACTGAATATAATGGACAACACAGTTTGGAGGAGGAACAAACAACATCTCAAACTAAACACATAATCGGTGAACTCCCAACTTAATAAAAAGTAATCATATAAATTGCAAGCACTGAGCAGCTTATCACCACAGGAAAATTAAAGAAAGTACTTTTCTGACATCGGACCACATATAACCTTAAACTTCCAATTTCTTTTTCAACCCTCTTCTCTGCATGCATCAGAAAAATAAACCCATCAGAAGAACGAAGTGTTGCTGTATTAAAAATAAAATGGAAATATGTACATTAGTTACATTAGAATAAAAAGGCTGTTCTTCCACATCAACTATTGCTTTATTATTTTTTAAGAGGCCTAGCATAATTCAAGTAGCAAAATAGAGAAGACAAATAATTGGGGAAAAAAAGATGGAAATGGAAAGATTGCTCAGATTGACATTAGAATTATAATTTTGGGGTCATGTCTGATATTGAACTAGAATTTCAGACAGAACCATGGGAAAATATGATACTTTATACAATCACATAATCACAGGATTTTTCAGTTTGGAAAAGATGTCTAAGATGATCCAGTTTAACTGTTAACACAGCACTGTCAAGTCCACTGGTAAACCATGTGCTACATCTTTTAAATACCTCCAGTAATGGTGACTCAATCATTTTCCTGGACAGCCTGGTCCAGTGCTTGACAAACCTTTCAGTGATGATTTGTTTCCTAATATCCAATCCAAATCTGCATCTCCCACCTGGGAGAAGAAACTGATCCCTGCCTCACCAAAACTTCACCTCTTATCACAAGAGAGTGATAAGGCTCCTTTGTGCCAGGCTAAACACCTGTAGCTCCCCAGCCAGATCCTGATTAGATTTGTGCTCCAGACCCTTCCCCAGCTCTGCTGCCTTCAGCACCTCACATTATCACAGAAACACAGAATGGCCTGAGTTGGAAGGGAGCCACAAGGATCATTGAGTTTACCTCCTGGCCCTGCACTGGATACCCCAAGAGTCAACCCATGTACCTGAGGGTATTGTCCAACTGCTCCTTGAACTCTGTCAGGTTTAGTACTGGGACCCTTTCTCTGGGGAGCCTGTTCCAGTGCCCAAACAGTCTCTCAGTGAAGAATCTTCCTCTAATATTCAACCTGAACCTCCCCTAACACAACTTCTGACCCAAAAACCAAACACAGGGCTCAAGGTGAGGCCTCAGGGAGTGACTCTCACCTCAGGCTGAGCACAGGGGAATGGTCACTGCCCTGGTCCTGCTGGCCACACTGCTGGTCATATAAGCCAGGATGCCATCAACCTTATCGGCCACCTAGGCAAACTGCTGGCTCATGTTCAGCTGGCTCTCAAGCAAATGCTAACTTAATTTCAAAATGCTCTGAGTTTAGGACCTTAAAGACTCAGCTGGCACTGTGGATTTCTGTATTTTCTGCATTCACAGAGGCAGCAAACAAATATGTCCAGCCTCTTATGGTTTAGATTTACTGTCACAATCCATAGCTGCTTGCTCTCTGTGGCAGAGGCACTCCTGTTTAAGGCAACTGAACTTTTGTCCAGGCAGATACTCAGTAAGAAGAAGTACCTGAGGGTAACCCTATTGTGTGAGGCTGTCAGTGAGAACACAGAACCAGCTCCAAATAAACACTCCGGCTGGAGCCTGGGCTCAAAAGCAGAACACAGCAGAAAATCCAAGAACATATCAACCACTTTACACTATAGATATCTGCAGACACTGGGCTGTTTGAGCCACCCATCCACAGCAGCTGGCTGGGGGGCATCCACCTCTCCTTCAGCATAGATACCTCTCACTGTTACTGCTTGGCACTGAGATTTTTTACCTGGTGCCAGATATTGATGGGTTGATAAAATACATTTTTCTGCAAGCATGGAAGGTTTAAAATACTTGTAGCAACCATTACTTTCTGTAGTCAGAGGCAAGAGGAAATGCAGACACATCCTAAAATACTTATGCAGAATTTGCATTTAGAAATGTCCGATATCTTTAGGTCTTAAAAAAACCTACTGTTGGAGACCTCTTGTTCTGGTGTTTTCTTTCCCCTGAGTTAACAGGTAACAATTTTAGGTTTCCAGTGTGGTCAACTCCAAGAGTCATTAATGTATGTCACAACCTGCCAAGGCAACTTACAAGTACATTGGTGGGTGAATCTCTGCAGAGAACTGATAAGGAACACATTGGGGACATTGGCTGGACCCAGTTAAAATGGGATACAGATGCTTCTGCACTACAAAACATGCTGTGCTAAAGGAAGATATCTCAGTCAGTAAGCTCTATTTCCAGCTACGTCTTTCTGGATGAGTGTCTTCCACCTTGGTAGATGCCAAAATAACAGAAAATTAAAGCCTTAGAAACCCATTTAATAGCTCATTGTTAAGAAAAAGAAAAACCTTTCTTCTTTCAGAGAAGAGACAGTGCCTAAGAGCACTTACCTACTGCAGACCCTTTAACCCTGTTGAGTTTTACCCTCTGGGCAACTTTAGAAGAAAAAAAATACAGAAGGAAGAACAATCTAGGAAGGTGTGCATATGGAATCCAGGACATTTCACTACAAAGTAATAAATCCCAAGGAACCTGTATTTAAAAGTAATATATGCTAAGGATTTGCTCACGTACCAAAAGGAAATCAGTGGGTAAGAGCTGCAGATTTAGTCAAACTACCACTAGACATTCTTCTGTATTGCTGTGAAAAAGGGAAGATTAGTTTAAAAAGAAATTTTGTCTGTGCTGCTCTGTTTCACATCGTATCTATGAAAACGTTTCCTATTTTTCATAGGAACATAATGAAAATGTGTTAGAGAGTAGAACTACCATTAACCCTACACTGCTGTTTCCATTTACCATTTACCCTACCCCTCCATACTCCAGTGTTTCTTTTGAGCCAAAAACCAATTTACATCCAAAGAAGAAAAGAAACCCTAAAATCAAGTACTCTTTTTTCTCCCATAGGGATTTGGGTCCAGATTATTACCTTTGTGTAGCTGGTATTTTCAATTGTTTGTGTTAAACTCAATTATTTTAAAATAACTTTTTTTTTTTTTCTGCTCCTCTGCCACCCCATCGGGTAATTTGGGGACGGTCTTTTCCTATTTCCTCCTTTCTTTCCTCAGTGTTCACACTATTTATAGGCTTGAAACAGCCTTTTCAGGTAATTTTCTGAGTCATATCAGTGAGCAACTGTGATTTTCAACAGAAAATATTTTTTTAGAAAAAGTACTTTTCTTTTTTTCTTTGCAAAAACAGCAGAAGCCGGGGTTACAATTCCTTACAAAAATACAATTTTATTGCACTGCACTGAAGAGATAGATCTTCAGAAAGGCATACCTGAAACAGGCAAATGAATCATCAGTAGAGGTTTCCCAAAAAGCTGCAAAGCAGTTGATAGGCAACTGGATTCTTGCTAAATGTCTTGAATTCTTTTGGTGTGCCCATAGTGATCTCCTTGCAAAATACAGTAGCAGATATTTTCAAAGCTGGGGCAGCTAGACTCCATCCAGGTCGAGGTGCTTGGAACCTGACAGTCAAACTTTTGCTAAAACAAACTACTTCTCATTTCCCTCCACAAAACCTGCCTGAGTATAATGCAAGAGATTTGCCCTTAAAAGAAGGAAGAGACACATGCTCCCCTGCCCCCCCCACTAAGTCTCCCCCCACAAACCAACAAACCACAAACAAACAAACAAACAAACCCAGCAACAAAAAGCTGGGAAGGCTCTACCTCATTGCAGATTTTACTGAAGTATCTTAATGTGAACAGGATTAACTTCCAGGAAAATAAACTAACTGCATCCTCATCCTGCCTAGGAAAACGTGGCAGGAAATCACTGAGCCAAAACTGAGCCTTTGCAAGCAGGATTACAGCACACTGTGATAGTTGCCAGCAATAATTACAGTCCAGCAGGGCAGAAACCTAATTTTCAGGCAGGGCAGGTAGAAAGCAAGTAAAAACCAAGAAGATGGAGTAAAGAAGAGCAGCTGGATAGAAAGCAAGGTGGGAGGAGGATGAAGAGGCGCTGGGGGGAAGTAGAAGGAAAGTATTATCTGACCTTGGACTCTACCAAAAGCACCTATTTTAAAACTGCTTTGCTCGGTTTATAATCTGTTCCATCCTTGTTTGACAGATTACTTTTTCTTTCCTTTTCTTTTCTTGTACATAGTTTCTGGCTCAGCAGGTTCAGTTTAGTCTTATGTGTTTCATTCATTCTTTTATTTTTTCTGCCTTCATGCTGATATTGCATTGAGCTCCTAAAGGCAAAGTCAGGTAACAGCATTTTACTTGAGAGCAGTGAATATCAAACAGACTTTCCAGACTGTGTATGGAAAACCAGCATCCAGATTAGCAAGTAGTAAAATGCAAAATTTTGTTTTGCTTCAAAGAATGCTCCCTGAGCATCATAACTGCGTCACAGCTTGCCATATTCAGGCCTAGGTGGATAAATAAATGATTAACTTTCATCAATATGAGCTGCTATGAATTGGACAGTTTGTACAAGTTGGTACTCCACATGGGCAAATTGATTTTACCCCTAAAATGAGAAGCAAGGGCAACAGATAATAATCATCAACTGTAAATTTCCCGGTCCATAGGATGGTAATGAATCTAAAAACTGTTCTGAAATAGTCTAAAGCAGTGTCTGGTAAAATAAATGACAGATCATAAATATTCTTTCAAAGTACCAGCATATTCAGTTCCTCTTTTCATGCATTTACTAGCCAAAAAATAAGTCTTTCCCTCCTTACACAGAAGTTTTTTCCCCCTAGGATTTATTCTGAAAATTCCACAGAAATGGAAGAGTTTATTTTGTTTGAGGTAATTGTAAGGTGCCAGGATTAAATTGGAATAGCTATGTAGCACAAGTCTGCATTTGTATTTATTCTGTAACATGTGAAAATTTATTGTTTTCACAGTAGGGTAAACCTTGACCACTTCAGAGTATGGAGAGCTGAAATATGGTCAGATTTTTAGCATGTATTTGTTTGGAGAGGGAGACTGATGTGCACAATTGTACAGAAAGATGTTTTACCCTGTGTCGTGAAAGAGAGAAGAGATGAAGGAGAAAAATAATTTTTAAACCTCAAATTCACTGTACTTGCTGACTAGACAATGGATAGCTGAAGATGAAGGAAAAAAATCAGGACAGCAGTGATGAGAGCAAAGAAAGCACCAAGTGTGCTCACTTTACAAACTTAGCACTCTAAGAATGCTGCAAATTATTCATGCTTTTAGGGATGTATTTTTTTTTCTCATCATCATTTCATTATGACATCAGGAGAAACTACATGGTAATTTAAAACATATTTGAAGTGATCTTTTTTAGTTACCTTTTTTAGTTTACACCTCTTTTGGTGTCTTTAAATTTCACCTCTGAAATATAAATATCACCTCTGACATATAAACTTTTTTATGCACCTCAGTTATATAAGTAAGAATAAAACCTCTCCCTATTCTAAAAATAACACAGATGCAATTGTGAGTGCAACCTCAAAGTCCCCTCTTTTAGAACACAGTTTGGTTTGGCTAAACAGGCAATTGCTTCCAGAGTACATGTTGATATTCATAATTTAGCTAGGCCAGGCCTACTTAAATATTTCAGCAGAAAATTACCCTGAAAATAAAATTGAGAGTTTGATAAAACAAAACATTAAAGGAGGTCAGTTATGCAAATTGTCAAAATGGTTCAGGTAAGACGGGAAAGCAAAAGGAATCATACTTTTTAACACAGGGGAAAAACTGTTTGAAGAGGAGGCATAACAAAGATCAAAGTGAGCAGGTGAGTCAGTGGGTCATACTGCAGAAGAAGAGGGATGGCCAAGTAACAGAAAATTCAGGAACAGAAAGATTAGAGGGAATTGTGTTTAGGCAAAACATAACTTCAGTAGTTTATTATTTTGAGGAATATGAAAGAGAATTCCAAATGAGGAAATATGAGGGGAGAAATTTTAATGTTGGTTGAAAAATTTCAAAAATTTTACCTCTCCATCATTGTGCGAGTACTGCAACAGTTCATGTTTTAATTTGATTTTTCATAGACTCAGTGTCTAGTAAAAAGCAGGGAACAAGCAAAACAATCAGTGCTTATAAGAAAGTCAGCAATTCTGCAATTGAGCCATCAATTGATGTAAGTCTCTGTAGATGTTTGGCTTTCCCTTTACCTGGTACCTTTCCTTCCAGACTGGGCATCTGAGACAGCCTTAATGACTGAGAGAACAGGTTAGGTAAATCTCACAGCTCTGTCCCATTAAAAAAAAAAAAAAGAAAAAAAGATGTGCACATACTATTTAAGTCTTACAGCACTATCAAGATTTTGGAATAGAATATGCATAATTTCCAGTGGAATAAATGACCAAAAAAGTTTTGGTAGTAAACTTGTTTCTTTTCCCCTACACAA
Organism: Setophaga petechia; assembly: GCA_024362935.1. Lineage (NCBI taxonomy): Eukaryota > Metazoa > Chordata > Aves > Passeriformes > Parulidae > Setophaga > Setophaga petechia. The sequence goes on from JANCRA010000004.1 coordinate 38,347,039, forward strand.
CAGGTTTCACACTGATACATTAGGACATTTCGCTGCCTGAATTAACAGTCCCTGTGGTCAAAGTTGTAGATTGATGAGTAAATATAAATTGTGGATCACAAAGCGTATAAGCAGGCTAATACAAGCCAGTCCTATAGAACTCTGGGCTGTGCACATCACAGACTGTGAACTGAAGTAGAGATGTGATTTCATGTAGACTTAGCAGAAGCTTGTTAAGATCATCCTAAAGAGAGTAATTGTTTTAACTGCTGAGATAGACATCTTAATTCAGACATTCATATAATCCAAGGTCTGCTATTACCCTGTTTCAGACCAGAAATGTGGAAGTGTAATGTAGCTCACTTCCTGCAACTCTTCTACTATAGAGAGAGTTCTTGGAGGTATTGGCAAGGCACTGACATAATAGATATTCTTCTGAAACATAGAAGTCACAAGTTATGGAGAAAGTTCATCACTGAGATGGATATTCTGTTACTCTAAGAAAACAAGAATTCAGTTTGGTTATTTCCATTGACGTATATCCTGAAAAATTGTCATGGCTATAAAAATACTGCCTGCAAGTCTTACATGCACTCATATGTCTTCTGAACTGAAAATGCTGACCTCAGAAAGAAGTTTGGTGAGTTGATTGGGTGGCAACAATATTGATGCTGGGGACTCCAGCTCCATGTTAAACTTCAATTTCTACTTTTCCTTTGCAACAGTTTTCAAACAGTGTGATGAGACATGGATGCCCAGAATGCTTTGCTATGGATGATGCAAACATATGGCTATCCTGTATTGAGAGTGACAGTGTCATGACAACACGCAGAGACCAAGCAACAAAAATAGCCACAAGCCACTAGTTTCTTAGCTGATTTGCTGGTGAGACTAAATAGGCAATACCTGGAAAAGGCAGTTTACATAGTGTGAGATATTCCTGCAGGACAGCAAATTTGCAGTTCCTGCTTTATCTACAGAAACACTGCATCTCGTACAGTGAGCTCCTCATCTCTGGCTGAGATATTATAGCACTAATGAATGAGTTTCTGTGCCCCATGTGAAGCCACAGAAAGGATAATTTTATTTTCTAAGAAAGATAAAAGAAATTATGATTTCCCAGACACAACAGATCCTGGCAGAAATGAAGGTTTCTGAACATTATCATGGAATATATAAACTTGCATGGAACCCTTCCAATTCCCTGACTGCAAAAACTGGTTTATATTATCTAACATAGAATTTTGCTGTGCCACCAAGTACTGCTTTGCCTTCAATTTCCTTACCTGGAAAATTATTATACAGAGTTGTATAACAATTCAGTGTGTATTTCCCAGTATCCCTGTTAATAGTGTAAATGGGGCCATGGATATTTTCAGAAGCTTACATTTTTAGAGGGAAAAGAAAAATTCTAAATTTTATTTCCGTAGCTGCAGTTTTAACCACAAAATATGTAGGAAGATAGGAAGTAAAGAGATTGGTAGTAAGTTTCTTTAGTATCTATCAGATTACTTCACTGAGTACACCAAATAAAACAGAAAATGTTTGCTTACTGAATATAAGCAACAAAAGGAATACTGGTCTTGGCACACATGTTCCAGATGTGAGGATGGCACAGCAGGAGTTTAGGATGGACCCAATAAATTGTACACTTCTGCTTCTGTGGTAGGTCTGACGTTTTGCAGTTTCTATTAGCAGATGCCCTGCCTCATCTGACAGTAGCTGGGAAGCAGATGGTATGATCAAATGCTTTTCCAGGGTTCAGTACAACAGCTGCCTTTGGGTTTTTCTTTTTATTTGGGGCTTTTGGGTTGGGTTTATTTTGTGTTTTATTTTTTTTTTCTTTTAAATATAGCTCTTTTTCTTGTGAAAGTTGTTCTCTGAATTACTGAAATGAAAAAAAACCCTACTCCTAGCATTAAATTTTTGCTCTCTGTGGAGACAATGACTAGCTTCAGCTAACTTCATCTGGTTTTTTGGCAGCTGAAAACAAAAAATATGATCTTGGTTCTTTACCAAAAAAGAAATCAGGTGGAGTTTGCAGAATTAAAAACCACTACTCATTATCTTAACACTTACAGAGGCAGCACGTAAGTACTAGATTAATTCTATTGATTTGTATGGGCTGGATAGGGAGGTTTAACTTTCTCCAAAATTACTAGTGTCACAGTCGTTCCTGAGGTGGATTGGCACATCAGCTTGGACATAGAGGACAAACTGCATTCCACTTTATGCTGTAAATCTCACAGAGTGTTTCCATGGGAGAAATGAGAACTGTTTCAGCAACCAGCAGGCTAGCAGTTACATGATGCTTTCCTGCTCCAAATGCCTGCTGCCAAATTATATGCTGTTCACGGCAGCTATGCTGCAAGAGCTACAGTTGACTTTTACTGTTTGAGAAGACACCTAACTCTCTTCAGGTTCCTCTCTGAGAGAAAAGAATGACATCAGTAATAAAAAACATTAGCTGAAATGATTTTATTGTCTCTGAAGAAAAATTTCTTGAAAAAAACAGACTAAATGAACTTCTAACCTCTGGGAAGGGCGAAATAAACCAAGTGACAATATGCCAGTAAATTTTTAAAAGTCCATCTGATTTAACTAATATTTAATTCAGATCAAACTGTATGCTGATAAACAGTTGCAGCCAGCATTTAATTAGCATGTGAATTCGCTGAGCTTGCTCATCCAGCTGAAAAGCACAACGTTTTTTGCAGCTAGTATATGATCAAGTCAAACTCTTCCCTGTATAAAGTCTTCCAGGAACACGGACAGGTTTGCTACAGTAGCCTTTTCAGTCACGCAGATCTGAAGCCATCAAGGATCAGTAAAGCCTTATTGGTAGTCCATACAGAAAAGAAACTGCTTAATCACTGTGAGATGCTGGAATGTTGATGATTCAAACAACCATTTGCAAAAGATGAGGATGCTTTGCTGATGATGCGCCAAGTAACTGCAAAGGGGGTGCACACCCATCTCTGGACACTACAGCTGAGTGGTGAACAAGATAAGGGAAGAGGTTGAAAGGAGGCATATCCTTTCTTTCAAAATCCTATCCAGGTGGGATAGTGCTTTTTATCATGCCAATGCCCATACACAGGTGGCTCAAATTCCCACGTAGCCTGAAGGTACACATCCTTTCTGATAATTGACTCAACTGCACTGAATTAAGAGGCAGCTGTAGCGTTGTTGTGTCCCATGATCCACAGTATTACATTATCTGTGTAAAACTCCCTACTCCAGCAGAGGAGTAGGGCATTCCCACTGAGCCTGAGTGTAGTATCAACCCACTGGACTTTGTACTGCGTGGGCTTCCCCCAGCCCCAATGGATCAAGACTGAGAACATCACTTCAACCAACAGGTACAGAAATTGCAACAATCAGGTCTCATCTTTGGACCTACAGGTGGTGAACACACACCTTTCTAATCTTATCCTCTCTTTTTCTTCTTTTCCTTTATACATTTCCTTAAGTGTTAATTTTTATGCATTTATACTGCTGAATTTCCAACCAAAACTGCTACATTTAAAAATTAGCCAAGTATCTTATTCTACCTTAAAAGTTCTAAAGTTTGCAAGTAAAAGTTTGATATTGAACTTCCCAAGAATCTTGTGTTTTTTTCCCCAAGCACTGCTCAGAGTAAATCAACCAACTTTTTCCAAGTGGACCAGGACATAACAATGACTCAACAGCTTCCCAGTACTTTGTGTAAGTAATTAAGAAGAGTCAAAGCCCTAGAAAAGTGTGACAATATTGGCATTTAAATACTGGCCATGCAAGGCAGCTTTCTCAAGCACTGTGTATTTTGGGAAAATGGGGATCCACCTCTGTTTGACATAAAAGCAAAATAAATAGCAAACACCTGCATGATGCAGGTAGTCTTGATCTCAGTGCAATGTGCTCAGTTACTATAGCATGACACCTCCTTTGTTTCAATCTGACAGCAGCAGAACTCCAAGTTGCAGATTAAGTCATCTGGAACTACCTATTGCCATACCCATCAGGAGCACAAAGCTGAACTGAGGTTTGCACTGTCCCTGAGCAGCCATCATGATTGCCACAGCAACCATACACTCTGGTACAGGAACAACAGGGAACACTAGAGGCAAGAGGAAAATATCTATTATTTGCTGCTGTGAGCTACAGATGGGATTTTATTTTTTCTCTTTTAGTGGGAAATTAATCAAATTGTATCTCTTGCCCCTTGGTGGAAATGTGTTCCATGAATGAATGCATGCACACAAACCCATGCCCACCGACCACACTCTCATTCTGCAATTCCTTCTTGTAATGCAGTAGCAGGCAATGATGCAATCAGTTTGCTTAATGTAGTCACTGAAACCTCAACTATTCAAGGAAACAAATTACGTGGAAAATGGCCATGGTAGTAATAAGAAAACAAATTTAACCAGCAGGTGGCACATTACTGCTGGAGTTAATGTGCCATTTTTTATTACTGAGGTGTTTAGATTGGACCCATCCTGATTCACAACAATTTCCATTTTCTATTAAATTAATAAAAGATTAGGTGTATTTACTCTCAAAACACTATTTTGGAATAAATAGTTTTATGACAAACATCTCTCACTGCCACAGGTCTGGTTGTTTTCAAGGACACAGACCTTTCTGGCTTGACAAAGTGGCCTTTCCCAGTGGCTGCCCAATGAAGCTCCACAGACAGACCCATGCAGCTCGCTGAAAAACACATTCTGGCTTCTGAGAAATTCACATGATGATTTGTGAAAAAAGCACTCCAGCAACATGCCAGTCCTAGCTGCAAAATGAAGTGCTCCCAAAAGAGTAGAGCAGCCTGCATTTGCCAGAAAACTCAGACACCAGATTTACTATCTCTAAGGGAAAATACTAAGACTAATTTTTTTATTGAGACAGAAGTAAATACTCCTTTGAAAGCTGAAAACAGACTTCTGAGCTATTACTCAACACAATGTGTTTTTCAGGGATGGCTTTAAGTGGAGTCCTGCAACCTGCTTTCTGACTACGTAGCTTTGGTGACCCCTCATGCTCTTATTTTAGCATAAAATAGGTCTTGACAGAATCTTTTTAAAAGAATTACATGTAAATATGACAATAGAGAATCTCCATAAAAAAGCTATAAAGTAGTATCCTACTCTTGTAATCTACAGCTATATGTACACAGACATGTGTAGTCTACTTAATTTTAAATAGATCTTTATACCTTAGGCCACATTAAGCACCTTGGTCCAAATCCATTTCTGAACAAAACTGTGCTGCTTGTAATGTCAACTCAGATAATTACATAATTTCATAAAAATCATTAATTGAATTGAGAAGTTAAAATTCTTCTGTCTTGCAAATCTAACACACCTAGATCACTCCCCTCCTAGGGTCTCACTTTATCATTCATTGTGTGTACTTCAGCTTTAATTCAACAAAAAATTTAAACTTAATCAAGTAAATGGAACATACACATTATTATTATTATTATTATTATTATTAGTAATAGTAGTAGTAGTAGTAGTAATAATGCTTTCTGCGTGTACAATTCAGAGATCATTATTTAAGAGTGAAATCCAAAATGTCAAAGCTTGAAAAATCTCATTATCTGAGAAAAGGGGTAATTTTTGCTATGATTATGCTTTTTCCTTGGCTACAACACTTCCATCAGATTTATATAACTGATGCCAGACTTTTCACACATTTTAAGCAGGTAGAGAAGGAACAATTATTTCCAAGAAAGCTTTTTGTTCCTTGCATTTGTTACTTGCATTTTATGTTCGTTCTTCTCATCTGTGATTCATCTGTATTGATGTACTTTATGAGCATCTTCCTGGCTGCATCCTGTTTGCACTCAATTATTTAGTGGCACACAGAAATAGGACAAGCCTCTCCTGCACTGTCTACTTTGTTCTCTATCAATCCAGCAGCTACAGAATCAGATAGGCAGGCACACTGACCACGAACACAGAGAAAATAGCTAGATCAATCTATCTGCTGCTGAGCTCTCTGAGACAATCTGTTGCATCTTCCATTTTTTGAGGAGTTGATCAGACTAATGAAGGTCAGCTCATCAAGCAGTGTTTTTCCTTAAGTCAACAACCAAATCAGAGGGTCAAGCTTGAGGAAGGACAAAAGCTGGGGCAGATGCGGCAATGTGAAGCATCTAGCTTTCCAGGAACAAAGGACATCTTTGAAGAAACCAATCACCCCTGGAAGTACTTCACAACCCCAAGGTCATCCATTATGCTGCCTTCAGCACCACGAACACCACCTTTCTTTTACACACATACAGGAGGCTGTGAGTCTTACAGGACACCATTAGCCCAGCAACCACACCTGAGACATAAAATCTTCCTAGCATACCGATGTTAGAATTACCTGAGTACAACTTAGGTACTAGACAGAACCAACTGTTCTAAAGTATTATATTTACATATAGTTAGGCTAGTGTTACAAACTGAAATTCGGAATACTTAATTTTGGGCACACCATCTCCTGACTAATAGCTCTTCACAAGATTAGTAGGTGGAGAATGTCAGTGGTTGCAGACGTTGCATATCTGCAAAAAACCGTGTAACAAATACACAGCCTTGCTTGGACTAAAAATCTTAACGTGAGTACTGTGGACAGAATCTTCAGTTATTTTTCAGTAGCAGGGTTTGTTCAAAGCCTGACAACCTTTTCTGGACTTAGATGTCTGGAGTAATCAAGAATTGCATTTTTCTAATCTAGATAATTCAACATCTACCTCTGCTTTCTATCTGTCATTCCATTTTTGTTCCTGCCTTTGTGTTTGTCTCTCCCCTCCTCCCTCTCTTCCTCATTCTTTTATTTTATCTTCTATCTATAAGTATGCTTTTTATGTCTATATGCAGAACTGGGGTTTAAAAGTATGTGCTATTATTATTAAAATTATATATTATTATTGCTACTATTGCTACTACTACTATTACTACTAGTACTACCACTACTACTACTACTACTGAAATGGCCACAAAATAATTAATGCTGTTGCCCTAAAAAGAAATCACTCTTTCTGATCAGTGGATCAGAAATGTTACAGAAAATTCACTTTACAGCATTATCATCAACCTGGAGTTCCCAGAAGCTGTGATGTGAACCAAACCCAAACCTTAGAAGACAGATTCAGTTATAAAATTTAAGCATGTCTGTCCAGTCAGTTTGTGATAGATGAAATCTCCAGTCAGTTTGTGACAGATAAAAATTTGAATCGCAAACTTTTTCAATGTACTTTTTCTTCAAAAATATTTCTACAAGAGCAGCCTTGTTAGTCTCCAAGAAACTGTTGAAACTTGTACTCTTCAAGAGAATACAAGGGTGTGCTCTAGGGTAGCCTTGCCGCTGCAGTAGATGAGCCTCAGAGAGAAGCTGCTTTCCTTTCATGTCATGTATCTCCACAGTAAAGTAAGAGCCCTCCTGATACCTCTGCAACTCTACAGCATCTTTAGAATATAATGCCAGGGACAGATGCATAATTATGCCTTTTCTGCTTTCTGTAGTCACATGCAGTAGAACTGTAGTCATGATGTGCCTGAGGATGACTGAAAAATAGTAATATCCATATCCTACTAGCTACATTCTATGTTGTCAGATGAAACATACAGGAATTTACAAAAGGGAACAGATCTGTTGCATTAGTCACTTTAAATGTAAAAATATTAAGTAAAGAAAAGTCAGCATGATATCACTCTCGAGTCTGGAAAACAGAGATCAGATTTATGACACCTTCCAACAGGCACTTAAAAGACTTGATCAAAACAATGCATTGAACTCAACATACCAGTTCCTTCTTCTTCATGCACTCCATGAGGATAATGAAGAGGTGCTGTGCCTGGGTTCGGGTGTATGTGAAAGTCTTCTGGATGGTAACTAGCAACTGGTCCCTCAAAGACTCGTTGATCAGTCTGAAATTTAAAAAGAAAAGATTAAGTAAAAAACCAGACATGAGTGAACACTGTAACTTCATTTCAACTCTTTTCAGGGACAAAGGTCAAAAAAATAAGAGTCAACAGATCACTAGAGGTTGTTTTGGGCAGGTTTCAAGATCAGGAATTGCTGAAACCATAAGAGATAATTGGAAAACACTGTTCTAGGAGAAAATGTTGATTGTGCTGAGGTTCCTCATCTACAAAGTTTTCATACCAGTTCCCACATATTGCATGACAGAAGGTCATTCAAACTATCAGCTCAGTGGGATTTCCTAACAAAAACAAGAACCACACTGACAGTCTGAATTTGAGGGAGACCAACACTTTTAAGTGAACTGAAGACTCCTTTCTATTAGTGAGTTAGAAAAATACTACTTGTAGTTAATTTTATGAAACTGGAAACATTTTTGTTGTCAGTGGTTTTGATTTTAGTTTGAATGGCAACTCACTCACTACAGATGTTACACAAGACCTCATAAGCAAACAAACAAATTCGTTTCTCACTCCACTCAAAGAAAACATTTTGTTTGGCCATGTTGATCTTTCTGAAGCTCAAGAGAACCCATTTTATATTCCTCCTCAGTGCCAAGGCCAGTACTTGCAAAAAGTGGCCTAACAGCAGAAATAAATAGTAATAGTATACGAAATATAAGTACTGCCTACCTCTTCATTTAAAAAAGCCTATTTTTCAGGACTTTTCTGGGTGAAACATTTCAGTTCTCAATGTCAAAATTACAAAATAGTGGGATTTAATTTAGAGCATGTATCCTTTGATGCTTCTATACTACAGCAGTTTTCTCACTTAAAAATTATATCTCAGTGTTTTAAATTAGTTAAATTGAAATATTTTATGGGATAAGTCATCCAGTGGAGTGAAAATCAGAGAATCTTCATGTCTCATACTTTAGGCCAGAAGACAAAAACATATTTAGTCCTGCAGCAACTGCAGAGAAATATCAGGTAGCTAAAAGCCATTGTTAGCTTAGGGCAGCTGCTTTGGGAGAACAATGACCAAATCCTTCATTTTGCATAGTGTTGGCTAAAGGTACCTGCAGTGAAGAGGCACAAATGAGACTGCAGGATATTCATTGCACCGCTGATTTCAAATCTGATTTCATTATCTAGTCTTTATACCTGCAGCAGACATGTTGTTAGGAGAGACAACAAATGGGAATTGGAAAGAAGTGCATGGAAGTATACAGAAGATCTGACATATGGAATGCGTATGTTCTCTACCACATGTATCTGATTTTGGCAGTAAATAGTCCTGTTGAATTGAACTTTGGCTTCAAAAAGAAGCCTGGAAGGCATATGTCAGTGTGTTTGGATTAAAATGAGTTTACATGGGATTTTAGACCATGCTGTGTGGGCAGATCACTGTTCTTTCCATGTCTGGCTTCCTCTGTTGTCTTCTACTTTATCACAGACTCCCTCTGAGTCTTCCTCTGCACTTCCTGTTTTCATCTGGGAGCAGTCTGGCCCCTGGATGTCCTATTTCCTGGGATGCTGGAGAGGTAGCAACCCTGCATCTACTGCTCATGCACTAGGCAGCATGTAAGCACACTCCATCCCTGGAGCATGACCTGCCTCCCTCACAAAAAGGCCACACGTGATGAGTTACAACTTCCAGCCCTCTTGGTGGACAACACTAGAGCTGGCAGCAGAGGAATTGCTGTGAGGGAATTGTAAGAGAGATAACCTGACCTCCTGTACAGGACCAAGGATGTTGCAAGCACATGGGGACAGGAAACATGATGTCAAGAATACAAGAAGACATGTAGGGCTCTGGGCTAAAGAGAATCAGCTTGGAAAGACTGATACCTGGACAAGCACTAATATACTTTGAATTGCAGGCTAGTAGGTCATAAATGATATAAATTTTGATTTTAGGCTCTTGAAAAGAAGGTGTTGGAAATTTGCTTTAATCAAATTTAAACAAAATGGTGCTATCACTGTATTTATAAGTAGACCAGAACTATGTAATTTTCCACCCTTCAAATGAAGAAAGAAAAAAGAGGTTATTCACCTGGAGAACCTGAAGAATTATTTATATTTTCATATAAATAACTCATTTCCTTGGAAACGACATATTAAAGTGAAATGTAGGAAAGAGCAGGAAAATTATATGAAAAAATACATGGACTTGGAAGAATCTCAAATCAAAAACTTCAGAAAACATTTTCAATGTTTCTGGAATGTAAACTATTCCACTTTCTTATAATAATCTCATTTTCCTTAAAAAATGTGTAGAATCCAAATCTGAAATTTCATTTCAGAAATTGTCTCTCTTTCCGGCCAACTCACACAGAAAGCAAGAGAAAGTTGCATTGAGTAAAAGCAGAAATGTGTCCTCAGCAGCCATCACTTTTCTTTCTTGAATTAAAGCTCTCAGAAACTCTATAATAGCATCAGTTTAAGCAGCATGAAAAGCAAAGTTTATGTGAAAGATGCAGCATTTAAAAAATGCAAAAAATCAATAAGGGTTTCCTTAACTACAGGGTAAAACATCTGTTGAAGTACTGCTGCTCAGAAACTTCCTGTAGTCATAATTTGATTTATGCAGTTTTCTACCCTCACTAAATGTTTTTCTTTAACATCTTCTTGGTCTGCAAATCTACATCAAGCCTATTCAATGTCTTCGTGAGATCAAAAACTTCAAGTGATTATAATCAGAAACATAAACAAAACAGCAATCTTTCCAGTAAAGTAATCATAGCTTTGTTTGCGCTGAAATCAGTTATATCAAGAATGTATCACTTTTATTCCTTGGGAGTCTATAAATGTTAGAAGATATAAAATCAAAGTTCCCAATTGTGTAGTCCAGCCAGGACAAACACAAACTGTTCCATGCTATTAAAGACTAAATCTATGAGGCAGACACGAAATCCAATTTGTGTTAAACAAGTAATTTCACAGAGTACTGTGAGCAAAACAACTGTGACTTGCAGGTGGGGGGATGACTTATCTCTGCAAACACCACTACATTTCTTACACACACACCTTAAATCCATGCTTTTTAAAAGCAAGGATTCCTAGTTTTAGATTCAGAAAAAGAGATGGGCCCACTTTACTAGACTGAAACACTACACTTATGACTTCCATCAAAATCAGCATAGACTGAATAGTGTCAGTAGAAGATAGTATTTTTATCGTCTTTCTAGTAGGTTTCAGTCCTGAAAAATAATTTGCAACATGCCCTTTCTGGGGCATTTTGATGGCATGATTCTCTGAATTCCACTTACTTGACATGGAAAGAGTCCTGCTCCTGCCTAAACAAAATGTACTGCAAAAAAAAAACGTGTAACCTGTTCTTTTTCTTCCTCATGTAGTTTGAAACTATTCTTTCATTCCATAAATGTATAAGACATGCCCATTATCCTACCAGTCCAGATCTATCCAGCTTTTTCTTCCTTCCCAGAGATTTTAGGTTGCTGATGGAATTTAGGTATCTAATATCAAAAATCTGTCATCTAAAGTAGAGCGATACACATCCACATTTATTTTCAGAACCAAAATTTACTCATAATTGTCATCTAAGAGTGTGTGGGTATGTTTTGTTTGCTTGTTTGTTTGTTTTCAGAAGATGCCAACCATAGTTTTGACACATCATATTATCAGAACTGAACTGTATGGCTTTCCAGAAAAGTCAGATCCTGAATTTTAAGAAAAGACCCTCGAATGGGTTCAAGGAGTTAGTCAATAGGACCCCTGGGAAGTGGCTCTCTGGGCAGTAGAGCTGCCCTGGGAAATTGCCTTCAAGGAGCAGAACAAAGCTGGCATATTTCTAAGGACACTTTCCATAGAGCACAAGAATGAACGATCCCCATGTGAAAGAAGTAGGGCAAGGAAGGCAAGACATCACCATGAAAGAGTGGAGACCTGCTGGTTAAACTAAAAAAAAGCAGTAAATGCACCATCAGTGAAAAAGGCACAGGTAACTTGGGCAGAGTTTAGGGACACAGCCCAGTTATGCAGGATGGGACCAGGAAAGCCAAGAAAAGAGGAAGCTGAACTTGGCAAGGAATAAGAATAACAGGATGGGTTTCCACAGGTAGGTCAGTGAGAAAAGGAAGGTTGAAGAAAACATTTATCCCATCTGGTAAGCAAGGCTTACAAACTCACAGTGATGTACAAAGAAAAGGTTGAGGTATCTGACAACTCCCCAAGGCCGAGTGCAAAGTCCTGCACCTGTGTTGGGGCAGCACCCAAGAGCAGCACAGGCTGAGGGATGGACAGATCACAAACAGCCCTCTGGAGAAGGACTTGGGGCCCTGCTGCGTGAAGGGCTGGACAAGAGCCCACAGTGTGCACTCACAGCCCAGTAAAACAATCATGTCCTGAGCTGCATCCAAAGCCCTGTGGGCAAGCAGGGCAAGGAAGAGGATCCTGTCCCCCTGTCTGCTCTGATGAGAAACCAGTGCAGTGCTGCGTCCAGCTCTGGTGTCCCCAGCACAAGAAGGACATGGACGTGCTTGAGCAGGTCCAGAGGAGGCTTTGCTGTTGATTAAATGACTGGAGCACCTCTCCTGCAAGGAAAGGCTGAAAGAGTTGAGGATGTTCAGCCTGGAGAAATGAAGGCTCTGAGGAAATATTATTAAATCCTTTGAGCACTTGCAGGGTGCCTGTAAGGAAGATGGGGACAGACATAGGAGCAGAGCCAGTTTTAATAGAACAAGAACAATGTTTTTAAAACTAAAGAGTGTTGATTTAGATTAGGTATAAATAAAAAGATGCTTACAACAAGATTGTTTACAACAATGATAAAACAGTGAAAGAAGTGTCCCAGAGAGCTGGTAGGTGCCCCATGCCTGGCAACGTTCAGGGTCAGGTCAGAGAGGGCTCTGAACAACCTGATCTACTTGAAAATGAGCTTGCCCAGGGCAGGGGAGTCAGATTTGATGACCTCTAAAGAAGCCTTCCAATCGAAACTTTTCTATGTTGCTATGATTTATTGTTTAGGATCAATCAGGAGAGGCTACTTCAAAAACCTGAACTGACAAAGTAAAAAAGGCTATACTCTGTTTCTGTCCAAGACATACTGGATGATTAAACAGTAAAGCAAAACCTTCTTCATTGCTTTGGTTGATGCAGAAGAGTGATGACAACATTTTGGCCTACTCCTCAGAGAGAATTAATTTTTTTAAGCTATGCTTAATATTTGAAGAGATAAGAGACATTTCACTTAATCTTTCAAACTCATGGCATATGATTTTGAAGTGATCATTGGAGAAAGATCTGGCATGTAGCCCACCAACTAACTTGTTTAACTTTCTTTTTCCTCAAAGATTTTTAGTACTGGAATCATACAATGTACTAGAGAGTAAAAAAGATTATGCACTACCCCACTTTCAAAATGCAACTCCATCATAGATTTTTAAAAATGTATTGTTCTCAAAATGCTTTGAAATGTCTTTAAATAATATACTTAACTTAATGAATTGCACATAATTGGTTTCTAACTCTTCATTTTTTAAGTATTTTTTTCCCAAAATAAGGTAAATATATCCATAAAATATCAGTGGGATATGAAAAGTATTCCCTGCCTTTCCTTTTAGGAACCTTAGGGGATTTTCTGTTTTAATTATAATTTGCACTCTAGACAATCACACCTTATGTAAGAAACATGATCAGAGGCTCTACTCATATTTTTTTCCACTGGATTAAAAATAAGTTTTTCAACTTTGCGGGACTGGCTTACACATTTTCAAATTCACACATTTTGCACATCATTGTTTGTGAAAAGACAGAAAATAAATTATTTGTAAGAAATGAATTATTATTATATTATTATTTGTAATAAAATAAATTTTATGTAATTATTCCTTCACTGTATTCAAACACGGATGATTTCTGTGTGCTTTTACGAGGAATCACCTTTTCACTGCAGACCTTCACTAGTAGTCGTTCTACACCATTTTTCCCTGACCACACTTTATTGAAAGGCTGTTTCTTCACCAAGAAGAGAGATGAGAGAGATGAATATATTGACCCTCCCAAGGTCAACAACTTGACTTTCCTGTGTCCTGGTTTTGATTTGCAAAGTACTTTGTTACAAGAGAAAAGTAATGTTATAAAAATACGCAATGTGAAAATAATTTTACAAATTAATTCAGACATGATTTGGATCAATAATTCCCAGTGATATGGTACAGCCCATGGGGGATACTGAAGAACCATATAATACATTATGATCCCTTTTGCTCAAAGTGAAAAATTCCTGTATTTTGCCTATAAGCAAAAAGGGATTTAAATAATCTTCTTCAGATTTGAACCCTAAAACTATGCCACCGTGGATCCAGAGAAAGATCAGTGCAAAGGCAATCTTTAATGATTCTTATATGAGGATGCTCATTTAAAGCACAGAGAATATTTGATATTTCCTTGCAAACTTCAGACAAGAAGTAAATTTTTATGGCATTAAATTGAACTCTTAAGAGTCTCTTGCTTGCAGGAGTAGAACTGATAGAGTAGTTAATGAGCTATAATTTCAGCTTGGAGACTGCATTCCAATTACCGCAAGTAATTTCTCATTCAATAAGGAAATATTTTTCTAAGAAGTGACATGAATTCTAATCTAGTGTTTTGTTTCTCTGATTTTAAATTCAGTATTTAATAAAGAAAAAAATCTCTGAGAATTAGAAGCTTCAAAACATTCCTATAAAGTTGCAGTTTGCATTTGTTTTACTTTCAGCTTTTGTTTTTATGCAGGTAAATGAAATGAAAAGGCATCCATCCTTGGTTATACAATCTAAAATACTCCAGCTGTACGTGAAGGAGATTTACTACCAATGAAGATATTCACTTAGGGCTTAGTAGAGACTAAATTTACATTTTTATGATTGATCTTATGTTCTCACCCCTCAATGCCGTTCATCATATTTTCAAGTAAAAGAAAAAGTGCTTCAGAGCCTGAAAATTCTGACCTTATAAATCAAGGCCCATAGTGAAAAGCAGCCAAATAATTCTACCAATTTACCACATGGGGAATGTTGCATTTAAAATGCCGTCTTATTTAAGTTATACTGTGGACATAGCTTGTTTGTCATTAAAATGTAAAAGGTACCAGGAATTTACTCAACTCTACTAAATTACTTCTGAGAATTTTATTTACTTGTACTGAAATGTAGCCAGCAATTGAATTCTTAAAACTCTGTTACAGACTTTTCCAGACCAAGGAACCAAAATTTAGTTTCTGATATTAAAGTCCTAATAAACTTAAACCCTCCCCCCGTGTTAGTTCTGTGCATCTGACACTTGTAATGCTAAAAATTCAGCCGCACATGTGGACAACTGCACATGTGCCTTACCTTCCCCTGAAACTTCAATGAGAGAGATGAGACAATGAGAGCCCCAAACTGATTTTGCCCCCAAAACATCTTTCCTTCAGGGTGTGCTTCACCTGCTCGTGGTGCCTCGCAGAGCGGCAGGCGGCTCCTGCCGCGAGGCAGCACGGGCACAGCTCTGGGCCCTGCTGGCAGCCTCCTCCATTGAGGCTGCTCTCACAGGGAAAACTCCTACCCAAAGACTGTCCTATGGGAGTGAAATGTCTGCCTTGTCATCAGAAAAGCCTACAATTAGGCCTTAAAAAGGCAGATTGAAGCTTGTCTCCTGTCCTTTCAAAGATGCACAGGCACTGGCATTGTACCACACCTCCGTTAATATAAGAAATCATGAATTTTTCTGCTATGTGGAATGTCCTAGGAAGAATAGTTAACAAGGAGGAAGGGCTGGCACAACACAATTCTTTGAAACCCAATACAAAAGGACTGTTGGCCAGATAGGCAGCTGCTCAAGGATTTCTTTAAATGGATGGATTGGCACAACACTGATCAAAACTCAAGCAGAGAGATGAATTTTTTCTTTGTCATTTCCAGACATAGTTATTTTTCCCATGGAAACAAATTTCAAATTAACTTAAAAGCTCACAGAACTCACAGCAGTGCTTAGTAGACACACACACACATTTTTATGTGTAGAAAATTAATCTTTGTTGGGCTGCTGTGAGTTAGAATTTAAGATTGTGCAAAATAAGCATAATATAAACATGCAAGTGAGTTTTTTTCTGCCATTAGTGATCTAAGTTTTAAATTATTTGAATTAGATACCCAGTCCATAGCACCTGGAAGGTATGCTGTGTCTCAGAGAACACCTGGCTTCTGACAGGTAGCCAGAATTAAAATAGGCTTTTGATTTGATTGTCTGATTATATAGTGACTGCAGAATGAAACTTTGCATGCAACTTAGATTTACTACCTTAATTTAGAGTTTAATAAACACAGTTTTGTACAACCTACTTAGATTATATCCAAAAGAAAATGTTGTCAGCTGAATTCAGTTGACGTGGCAATTATTTGGTATTCTCCTTATAGTGCTAAGCACTACTCAAACATAGGCTAGAGATAGGGAAAATAAATCCAATTTATAGCTGAAGTCTAATGCATTTGGATAAAATATTTTAATGAATATAATAGTATTGATGTTTTGCTTCTAGTATTATTAAAAATATCACTGCATGCCAGACTGATGTTTTCTGAACCAGGATGAACACACAGAAATTTCCACTGGCTAGTTTGGCAAATTTCATAGTTTGTGCATTCTATTTAGTGCAAAGTGAACAGAAAAAAAAGAGTAATTTTGTTGGTCGATAATGTTGCAGAAACCAATCTGGAATGGGACCCCCACACCCCCCACATTAACAAGACCCAAAATAAGACAGAATAATACCTTTCACAAAGCCAGATATGAGAGTTGCAGGTAAGAAATTGCATGTTCTGCCTCTATTGATATTATAACTTCCCTTTTCTACAGGCAGGAGTTTGTGATGATGAAATAGAACCACAGCATCATAAATGCACGGAATCATAGAAAGGTCTGGGTTGGAGGGGATCTTTAAGGATCATCCAATTTCAATGTCCCTGACATGGGCAGGGACACATTTCACTGAACCAAGTTCCTCAGAGGTCCATAAAACATGGCCAGGAACAATTCCAGGGATGGAATTCTCTCGGCAGTCTGTGCCAGTCCCTCAATACACTCACAGTGAAGAATATCTTACTTATATCCAGTCTAAACCTACCCTCTTTCAGTTTAAAATCATTGCACCTTGTCCTGTCTCTACAGGTCCTTGTAAAAAACCTTTCATACAAGCCACATTTATATATTCAAATACATTAATTAAGTCTCCTCCTGTATTTATGGTGACATCAGAACACAGACAAGGTGTACATAACAAATACAAGGATAAAGCATATTTGAATAAGGTTATGTGAAGTGTTATCAGTGAGGTCACTGAAAACAGAGAAATAACCCCTCAAAGAGTCAGTGAAACCTGCCACATTCTTATGCATCACAGATGCAATGCTGTACTAAGCATGAACCTGAATATAAAATGGATTTAGGCATTTGTGGAAAACAATCTGTTTCCCAGTAGGAGTTTTAGGTTGAGTGAGTTCATGATCACATTTAGTTCTAAAAGACATAATACTGCTTGGTCTAGAGCTCAATGTTTACAGATTTATATTTTCAAATTATTAAATCTTCTCTTTGTTATTTTCTAGTCTGGGCATCAAACTCAGTTATGATTTGCGAACTTCTGAGAGGAAAAGTCCATGATCATTGCTGAACACCTGGAAACCTTTTGAGGGTGCTTGTGGCTGTCAGGTAAGGAACAGATTAGGGCAGCCACAAGGCTGTGGACCAAGAAAGTTTCAGCATTTTCTAATGGAAATGCTGCTACTCTGCTGATCTAGGATGCCTGTAGCCTTACTTGCAACTGATCCTTTACGAGGCAGGGCCAAGTCCTTGTTAACTGGTGCCTGGGAAACACCTATCCAAGAAACAGACCAAGAGCACAGCCAAACTTCTGCAAGAGGGTGCAAAGAAGGTGTCCTCAGATTAATTTTTTCCATAATAAACAATCTCCTGTATGGTGGTGACACACTGCAGAGTAGGGTTCTCCAGGGCTGGAGCAGCTGTTCCTGTCTTAGCAGGGCCACTAAGATGACGAAGGGACTGGATCAGCTCATACATGAGGGAAGGTTGAGGGAGCTGGGACTCTCCAGCCTGGAGCAGAGCAGACTCAGAGATGAGGCTTGTTTTAAGGTTTATTTTGTTATGTTCTGAATACCTTCAGCATTTCACCCATATCAAAGCTGGAAATGGCCATGTGAGGTAGGTGTTGCTTCTGTGCAATATTGTTAACAATTTCCTGTGCTCTGCTTTACCATGGAATTGAACCTGTGGATAGAGAAAGAACGTATGTCATGAAATGACTTACCCTCCTTCTTCAGAATATTTGTGGCCAAAGGCAAGGATGTCGGATGCTCGGCCACTGCCATCACATATCACAACGGGAACAGGGGGAGTGTCTCGCAGGTACTCCAGAACAATGGAGATGACATTGGGACCTCCTTCCACAATAAGGGCCACCACTGGAACCCCTTGGCCAATTCCTGGAGCAAAAGAAAGAAAGAAACAAACCAAACCAAACAAAAACAACACAAAACAGACAGCCAAACAATAAAAAAAACCCACAAACACACACAAAACAAATAAGTAAATAAATGCCACAAAAATGAAATGAAAAAAATGCAAAGCCAGCAAGGCAAACAAGACATAACAGAAGACAGAAGAAAAAAAAAATCAGACTGAAATTACTGCATCATGACTGTACAGTGTAATGTCAGAGAAAATGCATTCAGTAAATCAAGTATTTTGAGGACAGATGGGACCAATGTAGCCATCTCTTCAGTTCCACTGCATAAACAAGTATATTCTGGAATTGTCTTCTATTTCAAATACAGTAGTTATGTTTAAATAGACTATTTTTTTTTTTAAAGATCCAATCTTGTTTTGAAATCATATAGAAACTACTGCATGTCTTCCTCACATATTCATAATCAAGACTGGAATCTTGATTGTAGTGTAGATTTTGCAGGATGTCAGGTTCCCGTCATTGGGTCTTCCAATAGTTTTGCTTGCTGTTTCAAAATTACCTCTATAATATTTTTCCTGCTGTGTGGGACCCACTTTGAGAGTGCAGCTGGGCAGCCCTTTAACCTTCTCTTCAACAAAATAAACACATTCTCTTGCAAGTCAGTTCTATATTTGTTTTTCAACTCTAGTCAGTCTCACGGTTTTTCTCTGAATTCTCTCAAATTTTCAGCATATTCCTTGATTTGCAGACCCCACATCAGGTACACTGCTCCACAGAGAGCTGAACTAGTGCTTAACCAAGGAAGAGGCATCTTCATTTTATGCACTTTTGGTGCAATTACATGGGAGCCCTCTGCAGAAGTTGTAACACAGACTGCCAGGAAAGTTGTGTGGATTTAGAGAAAGGCAATTTGATACCAGGCTGCTGTTAACATAGCTGAAAAAGCTTTTATGGTATTCACTTCTTGACCAGCTGAGATAGGGGCATTCAAAAGGACTCAGGCAACAGAAGTTGAACACTTTGTATTAGCAATTTTTTCCTGACAGAAGCTTCTTTTCCTTTTCAAGTAGCTTTTTCTAAGAAAACCTATATATGTTCTGCACAAAATTCTGCCATTTCACTGGAAAAACAAAAATAATGTCCTTCACTGTTAATAGCTGGGTTTGAAAAAAGTTGCACAAAGCCATGTAACAACTGTTCATATGTCTGATGAAGTTTTCACTCAGAGAGGGTACAATTCTCCAAAGCAAAGGTAAGCCTGTGAGGCTGGAGCATTAAATCTGATTAGATGCTCTAGAAATATTCACAGATCAAATGTTTTTCAATAATTTTAAGGACTTGAATTACTGTCAAAAATTAGATAAACTATTCTTTAAGAAAGAATGAAAAAAACCAAATTTGTATATATAATAGAAAATATTCTAGGCATTTCTCGAACCATTTTGAGGGAAATGTTATGTTTCCTGAAGTGATTCTCAGCATGCCTTGTTATGTTTGTCTCTACTGTTTGTCTTTGGCTTTTTTATCATATAACTTAAGTATATATAAGTTATATACTATATTATGTATATTATACAATATATTATATATTATTATTATTATATTATTTATATTTTTATTATTTTAATTATATGTATAATTTATAATATACATATTAATATATGTATATTATAAAATGTAGGCTAATGAAAGAGTGTACGAAGGGTGAAGTATAACAAGGTGATTAACAGAATGATTTGCACAGAGATCAAGCATTAATTTTTTGTATAATATTAAGGACTTCCCTGAATTGCTGTTCTACCCAATCTAGACACCTGCTAATAAGATAATATTAAGAAGTACTCTTAGTAATGTGACAAATTTAGTCTGGATGACATTGAGGATTAATAGGAATCGAGAAAGTTCACAATTTGAGATGCAAAGCCATTTATGTGGTGTTTAATAAATCCTTCTGTAAACTAGGAACTCATTAGGAAGAAATACTCGAAAAGATGATGAAAAGAGAACTGTCTTTGATATAGCAAGACTACTAGAATACAGACAGCAAAACATTTTCAGGAGGAAATTGGCAATTCAGTGCCATTGTTCAAGCCACTCCAGAAATTCCATCCGAAATACTATCAGTACTTGTGCTCAGGCTTGTTCAGAAAGAACAAGCTGGAATGAATGGAGGAAAAAGCCAAAAGGAGTGTATGGGGAATGAAGA
Source organism: Setophaga petechia (assembly GCA_024362935.1). Taxonomy (NCBI): domain Eukaryota; kingdom Metazoa; phylum Chordata; class Aves; order Passeriformes; family Parulidae; genus Setophaga; species Setophaga petechia. Next base: position 38,367,587 of record JANCRA010000004.1, read on the forward strand.
TGTCGTCTTATGAAACAAGATACAATGAGTTTGACTCATCTTCCTTAGCAAATTAGGAGAGAAAAGAACTCCATGACTGAATACCGCCATGATATACAGCACACTAGAAATTAACAGTTTTGGATGGCATTTGGAAGATATTTGGTTATCAGAGGAGTGAAGTCTTTACAGTCTTCTTGTAAGACTAAAAGGGAAAACTTTTTGCATTGAAATGATGCTCTGATGCTCACCAATCATCATAATTGCAGCTGTGTTGTGAATCTCAAACTGTTCCTGAGTCAGGTTCTGTCCTTCTGCTGGAACTCTGTTCACTCCCAGTGTTTTCTACCAGACTAATAATTCTCTTAATATAAATAATTATGGTTAGTCTAAGTAGCTGAACTATTATTACCTTGTTGGGCCATTTGAAAACACATCTAAAATTTCTCCTGCAACCTTTGATTTTCCTTATAAATTTTTAAACATATATATATTTTTAAATTTATGCCTTTATAGTCACAAGAGCTGCCTGGCATATAAAATGTTTCTGCAAGTGTTCCAGTTGTGTTCACTGTAGTTCATCAGAGGGCAATTTTTCTGTACTCTGGTTCTTTAGAAATACATTCAGCATGAAAACCATCCTCTAATTCGGGGCTAGTCAAATAAAATAACTTTTCTCCAATTGAGACTTCAATGCAACTTTGTAGCTTTAACACCCCCCCCCCCCCCCCCCCCCAAAGTCATGTGAGCCTTGGTTTATCATATACAATTGAGCTCCAGATTGAACTGAAACTGTTTTATCATTCTGGGACATTTCTTTCTGAGACGAAAAATAACGATTTAAACACAAATTTGATGTCTATATCTCATTTTCATTTGGGAAATTCTCTTTGGTTTCAGCAAATAGATGATTTTTTATTTCACATTTCATTGTTCTCCATAAATAATTTTGGCTTGGAAAAATCTATTGTTTCTTTATTTTGGTGGGCAAATTATTCCAGTTAATTTTTGGATTAAGAAATAATATTTTAAATCAGTTAATAACACTTTGTTGATATTTCTTCAAAGTCTATCAACTTATGGCTTTCAGGAACATTCTCTTGATTACAGCTGTCTTAACCCTAATGTTATGAACTTCCATGGATTTATGATAATTAATTTCTGAGCAGTAATGGTGTCCACTGCATGAAAGAATGTCAATAGACATGGTGAAATAACAAAAGGTCATGCTTGCTTGAGTACCAAAGAATTTTAAAAAATGGGTAAATGGGAATTACCGCATCCTCAGCTTTCTATGATGCTCCCAATCATATTTAAATTAGTTATTACATTATATTAATTTCAGAATAAAAATTTATCTACTTATACCAAGATATCTGTAGCTCAATAACTCTCAGGCAAAATGCAGAGTATATTGTAATTGAACTTTTAGATATCCTGATACTAAAAATTCCTGGATGCTTCCCTGCTGCTAATTAGGAATTTGGAAATTAATGCAGAGAGTCTGCAGAAAAATTTCAGTGTGTCTGAAGACACTGACTGACTATACTAACACTGCATTTATAACTATGATGATATAAAACTGAGAACTGACTGTGCTTTGCTTTAATATAACACTGGGACAATTTGGGGACCATTGGCATGTGACGCCAGCAAGAACCTTTCACTTTGAGAAGAAGGTATCTCATGGACCTCTCTTTAACTGCTAATCAAAATGTTTCCCATTAATTCACCTCAGAAATAAAGGAATGAGAAATACTTTGTAAGAGCTCTATTTCAGCTTGTTCATGCACAGTAAACAATACTCTGCAAAGAAAGGGCTGGCAGTGCCTCCATAGAGAGCGTTTGGTTTCAGACACTTCATTTGGAAAGACAATAGCAGGCTGTGAGGTGAGATGCTAAATGCAGAGTAATACATTCCTTTCAACCTCAAGGACACCATTGCAAAAAGAGTTTCTCACTTGAGTTGAGATTGTCAGAAAGGAGGCAGTGCCAAAACGAAACCTTGCTGACATAAAGGAACTGCTGCTTCCTAGCACACATCCACAAGGTGGGAACTTTATGCCAAGCACTATAATGGGCAGTCCAATAAATCAACAAGGAAAAGGTTTTCTCTTCACGTGTTTTTGTGGAATTTACCAAAAAAATTGCCTTAGTCTGGGAAAATAATAAGGATAGCTTATTAAAAATTGCCTTAGTCTGGGAAAATATAAGGATAGCTCATCCTGTTGGGCTATCTTCAACAAAACTGTTGCTTTCACTAATAAGTATTCTAAAAGTATATAACCTTAAAAAAGGTGTGTTTCACATTTTGTTAACTGGAAAGGGAGTTATATTAACACACTACACTGAAATATTGCACAATCTGAAACTGCAAATAACCTTTTTTGGTACAGGGCAATGCACTATTATCAGGAAAGATTATCACTTGGTGTTGTCATCCAAACACAGAAAGTACAACTCATTTTTGCATATCTGAGTACTTTTTTCTGTTTCCTAGAAGGCACTATATTACATATTAACCAGCTTTTTATTTAATATTCCTTGTAGAGAAACATTTTAAGTTTGGGTGAATTATTTTTAAATATCTGAATAATTATGGTCATCTGATAATTACATGGAGGATTAATTTTTAAATTTAATTAGTTCAATTTCTAAAGCATTTCTAGGATGAGCTTTGGTTTCAAAATGCCTTTTTTCCTTCTCCTTTTGGAAGGAAGAAAGCTTCTTGTCTAGCAGTATATCTGTGAACTTGAAATTGGCTGTGAATGCTGACTAATGTGTAATCACTGTGATGTTTATGACTTAAATAATAGTTCAAGATGCGAAACAGCTGGTTGCAAAATCAAAGGTCTTCCAACTTAAGAGTGGTCTCTGTATTTTTATTCTGTGTTATTAAAATAATTTGTTTGACAGACAGGAGATTTTTTTCTCTCAGATTTTCAAAAGAAATATTAAGTTTGTATCCAATAGCAGGTATGTGGGAAACATCTCATACTAGCTGGCATATTGCTATTTAATAAGCTCTTCAATTCACATATTAAATTCTTAACATTTCTGCTATAAACCCAAAAGTACAGGTAGCCTCTCATGACTTCATTAATAGAATACAGAAAAATAAGTCATTATTTTCACTCAAGATAATGATTCATTCAAAAAGAAGAAAGTACCAAAGACCTGAGGCTCGTCACTATACTGATTTCTAAAATAATAGCTAGCATTTTGAGTATTTCATTAAGTATGGATTTTTGCAGCGTAGATTAGACTGCTTAGTATTTCATAGTGTCAGGTATTGCTGATGAAATTAGACTGCAATATAGTGCAAAAGATTTATGCAGTCAACCTAAAGCTTCGCTACTGTGTTATTGCCTTTGTGGTCAGCAGCAGAGCCAGTGAGACTTTCCGACAATTATGATTCCAGGAAAGTATGTACACATCAGAAACATTTTTCCCAATGTGCACCAAATAGCACTTGTAGGCCTTCCTGTTAATATACAAAAACCCCCATCATTTTACCCTTAACACAGCTGTAATGTATAAATATGTAAATTAAAATAATAAACTAGAAAAATGAATGCATTTGGAAATGGAAGGAAGAAAAAGCTGCATAAATGTCTGTGTTGTGTGAAAAGAGACTAAAAAATATCTACTATACTTTGCAGAAGCCTGATTTTGTTTTCTCAGTTCTTGGAAAAAACATTAATATTTTATAATGTGAGTATATTTATAAATAATGTATAACTGCCTTATAAATTATTACTACTTCTTTTAGTGAAGAGCTAAGCATGAGTTACCCACATTTTTATAGACCAACAAGTGAATAAAATGCCTCATTTACTACAAAATGCATTTACTACTCATGTTTTTAAGCATGGTTTTAGGAGTAACTGGGAAATACCACTATGCTGTATACTATCCGTAAGTTCAGCCCTGAGTTCAGTCAGATAAAACAGAGGCCCTCTAGCTGACCAACCTGGCAGAAATGTGACTAATTTCACTATCATAACACTGCATGGTGGTAGGCACATCTGAGTTAATTTCCTGCTGGCCACCCTTGCTCCTTCATCAGGTCAGACATTTTGGTGCTAGTTGTCCTATGTTAATTTCCTTTTTCTACCTGGAAATTTTGACTGCAGAATTTGGTAATTATTCGGATTTGTTTGGGATGTTGGGGCCGTGTCTGTCCTGCCTGAGGAGTTACTGCACAGCAGCTAGGACAGGAGTGACATACAGTTGGAAATGTGTCACACCTCATGCACAACATGCAGCTGGAGAGCCAGATCTCCAGAGGCTGGATGCAATGGAAGAACATCAGGCTTAAGGTTACACATAAGACTGTGGACATACTGAGAGAGCTCAAACTGTCCCACAGGAGGGGCAGAGTAAGTCTGCACAAACCTTCACACGGTGCATGAGCAGTCAACCTGACAGCTCAACGTCTTTTCCTAACGAGGCACACACTGCTCATCTGTGCAGCCTAGAAACAGGACTCTCAGCCTTCCTAGAAAACCTGAGCCTACCCTAGGCATCTACAGGGATGTGTGAGGCATCACTGAGCTGGAAGGGTTCAACAGGGCTTCAGGAAAGCAGGTGTATTTGCATGATCAAAGAGCCTCTACATGATAAACGCCTACTCTCCAGGTCCACAGATTGCTAAATCTTCCTGGACTGCAGATGGTGGGGTACACAAATTAGCAGGTTTCTCTGCTAGTCATCATACCTCAGGTTTGCATGTGCCTATCTCAGATAATGAGACAGTAGACTCTTAGAAGTAGACAATTCCTATGACAGACTTTAGACTTGTTTTGCACCACTACCTTGTGAACATCCTGCAAAGGATCTGCTGCTTGCAGACAAGAGCTACCTTTATAACTGCAAAATTCTCGTAGGATAATGGCTTCTGTGAGTGGTAAACTCAATGCTCCCTTACTGACTGACAAACAAACAAATCCAAAAATACAAATCAACAGATTTAGCTGCGTTAGAGTTCCTACAAGTGTTTGTCAGTGCACAGTGAATGGAAAGGCACACAGACCATTTTGCACAAATGCTCCATAGTGTAAAAAAACTTTAATTGCATCAAACAGATGACATATTCCCAGATACAGGCTATTAATTCAAGAGATGAGGTTATATACAACAGGGCCTTTTAATGCAAGGATTGTTTACTTAAGGTATTTAGCAGAAAATCTCATTTAATTGTCAGTGGATGATTGATAAAACTGTCGTGAAGCTCAATAACAATACTGACACAGTAAAAAGAACTTGGACAGCTTTAAACTACATTTTGATGAAATCTGACCTTAGTTTCAACCTAAATATATATGATGAACTATGATTTTTTTTATGAGGGGAAATTGACTAATAGGCCCTAATCATTTGTATTTGAAACACTGCAAAATTGCATCTCCTTCCAATTTTTTGAGAGGCTTAAGGTGTCTTGAAATTCATATTAGAATTTCGCAGTTCTGGTTAAGTTAAAGAAATATAAAGAAAGTCCTTAGCTCAAGAAGACTGTCATAGAAGTCCAGTTTCTAGGCTATTGCCATGCTCCATGGGACAAGCAGAGTATGCAGCAGTGTGATGCATTAACAACGGCTGAAAGAAACTCCACATGAAACCTGCGCCTTCCAGAAACATTTCAGTCCAAGTGTTTACATAGTATCTGGATATATCCTAGAGCAAGATAACTACACAGATTGGATAAACAATTAAACATTACTTGGAATCTTAACAAGAAGAAGAGCTGGTGTAAGCCTAAAAGATTGAGGAAAATAATTTTAAATTTATCAACCAATATTTGCTTACAGTAATGTAGAGTCAAAAAAAAATTGCTCTTTGGCTGTTAAAGCAGCAGGTAAGGGATGCTCAAATAGATTTAAAATTTATAATGAAGTCAAATTCAAATAATTTATATTGAATTCACAACAGTCATTAAAAGGTTTGACCACACAAATGTGTCTGCTTCACCTCAGGACATCAGTACCTGCGGTACTCCCTAGGGTCCCAACTAGGTCAGAAAGGCTAAGTGATAACAGAACATCATACAATAATCCAGATCCTTCATACTAGGTTACACTGAAATAACATTACAACTTGGGTCTTTTTCTAGGCATTTGTTTTCAGGAAACTTATTGGAAACGCCTTCTAATGTATATGACACCTTTTTGGCTAAAGTATCAATAGCAAAAGGCAAAGAGATAAGATCACCTGCACATACAATGTATCTGCATGCTCCAGTTCTCCAAATCACAGCTGCAGTATGTTTACCACTAGAACAATTACATTACCAAGTGATTATAACTGGAAGAAAGGAAATGGATTTTGCTTTCACAGGATGATGGGAAAGAATGCTGGGTTTTATTACCCAGAAGTACAGGAACATCTCCCAAATGTCACATCTAGTTCAAACCTAATTTCACATAGCTCCACTTTTTAGTTAGCTTTTCCTTTTCCACATCCCTTGTCTCGAGCATCTTCACTAGAGCAGAACCTATTATTTCAGGTATGGCTAAGATAAGAGGGGTATTTCTTTCAGCCCTTCAAGAACTGTTACATAACAAAAGGAGAGAAACTTACAGATTAAAAAACAAAACAAAACAAACAAAAAAAAAAAAGAGAGAGAAAAAAGAGGTCAAAGTCATTCTCCTCTTTTCTGAGCACCTTTAATAGTTTTTTGTATTCAGAAACAAAGGAGAACATCCATTTTTTGGAGACTCATTACCAGCTCTATGTCTAAAGAAATATAACTGATCGGGAAAGCCAATTAAAAAAAAAAATCTAAGAATACTTGCTGTGTTCCTGAAATTCACAGAACTAGAGGATTATGTGTGACTGAATAATACACAACCACTACTAATAAAGAGAAGCTCACAACAATTTGACTTATTTTTTCTTTTCAATTTATTTTTTGACATTTCTACTATAGGCGTGTTGACTACCATTTGCTGTAATTTCCTTTTTATTTTCCTGCTTCCCCAACACAATTAAAAATCACTACTATGAATTTTATTTTGTTCGGCTTTGTTTTTTGCCTTTGTAGTTTCCATTCATTCTCCTTGATCTCCTTGTTATGCTCACATCCATTCTGCATTCTTATCTTTATTATTTTCCTTTTGGTAGCCCAATCACATTTTTACTTCCTCTCTGTCTCCTTCTGCTTAATCCATAATCTTCTTTTATCTCATCTTTGCTAGGAGTATGATTGTATTATTTTGTCCCAGTCTGTTCTCCTTTCTCTTCTGCTCTACCTTGATACTTTAATTCTCATGTCTATTTGTTCAGTGCTCCTTCCTCACCTCTCTAAATCTACCTACTGATGTATCTGCCATCCTGCCAGACCTGACACTGACAGACAAATCTGTGGACCTGACACCTGGAGCCATATCTTCATTTAATAATAGACTGATCCTAAAAACTTCTCAAAAGGAAATTCAGCATGGTTCATGAGAACCATGATGAGAAAAGATTTGTGGTATCTTCCTTTGATTTTTTTACTTGTCTTTGGAGAAGCATGAAGTTCAGAGAGTCCTCAGAAGAAATGTGACATGGGAAGGGCCTATGTAAGACTCTGCCCTGGGATTTGTGAGCCTTACAAGGATCCAAGCAACCACTTGGATAAAATGGCAATACATAGTTCAAAGCTGGCACTTCAAGTTCAAAGACAAACACACACACACACACACACACACACGCACACACACACACACACACACACACACGAATCTTTGTGGATTTCAGTCAAAACTTACCCTATCTGTCCTGGCAGTTAACTGCTAATTAGGGCAGTGCCAGAACACCTAACAGGTTTCACTCTTGGAGCTCATCACCTGTAGGCAATGGCCCAAGACACACAGGAGCAACTACAGTTTCAGAAATTCTCGCTTTCTCTCTGATCTTCCCTGGTGTTTTCCCTGGCTCTCTTTGGATGTGAGCACTGCCACATACTGTATGCAGCACTTTCAAAAGCTATCGCATTGTAACATAACCAAATCATACATTACCTCATATGACATATTGAGGCGCTTTTCCTTGTCATATTTTGCTTATTTTTCAACATATTTGAAAATTATCCCGTATTCTCACCTGTTTCAGGAAACTACAAACGGTGAGATACAGAATAGCAGAAATTTAGCTGAAGTGGATTAATCCTAAAATAATGTTTCTTAGTTTTGCAGCTTTATGAATTCAATAAATCTAAAACATCCAAAAATTAGGGAGCTGAAATCACCTGTTTTCTTCTCTATATGAATCATATGAAAAGACGTGTTTTAAACAAACTATCAGTTTAAAGTCAAGTTTGTGAAAGGAATTTATAGATCCACTTGCATGGATCTATTGAATGCTTCAATAACGATTTGTAACCTTGTGCTTTGTCAACCCTTTCTGAGATATGTCTGTCTTCAGTGTCTGATTAACAAACATCATGATGCTTTTCATGAAGAAGACCCAAGTTTCCAATCTCTAGCAAAACTGAAATCAGTCAAAACTTCAAGAAGTTCTGGGCTTTACTGCAATTTCACAGTAGTCAAATTTTTGATCTTGAAGCAGACTTCTTCTCCTAGAAAGTAGTCTCTACCTAGATCTTCCCAGCTATGTAGTTATGAAAAGGCATCTAGGACTACACAGGACATGAAGGAAAAATCTGAATCAAATGAGAATTCCAATGCATTTGATGATGATGTAATGGTCAGAGAAGGTGCCAGTGATGACAGTTGAACGTCCCTTTGCCTCCCCAGCCCCCTTCATATATTCTCAGGCATAGGATGACAAAGGGAAGTCCACGGGTCACATGAACAGATACTGTTGACATATTATACTGTCTAAACTGTCTTCTCTACCTAATCAATTCACCCAGCTTTATCTATCCATTTCTTATTCAGAGGTAATTTTTTTTCTCACAGGCCTACCAAAACTCAACTACATTAACCAGCTCTATAAAGAAGAAAGATTAAATATAAGGTCACAGGTTCCAATGCCTATTGTCTGTCTGTTTTTCAAACAACATATAGTGGAGGTAGAGCAAACCTTCAGCACCAAATGGCATGTTTAAAATGAGAATAACTGCAGCATGATAATGAACAGTACAATTCTGCATTTAGTCCTCTGTGGTCTGCGAGACAATTCCTCCAGAAATACACTGCTTGAAAGAACAGTATTAGTTTCACAGGGTGGATCTACACACCCTGAGGATTTGGTGTGGTCATCTTCCTCAGAAATATTAACATGCTTCAATGCGTAGGAATAGACCTAGCAGTGTAAAGTGGTTATTGTAAGCTCAAAAAGGCTATAGAGTATATAGGTTAAAAGATTTATAAAAGGTTGAAAAGTTTATGAAAGATACAAAATAAAGCAAACTACTTCAAACATTCTGGGTTTTTTTGAAAGGGTCTATTTCTACTTAAACACACACTGCCTTTACATCCTCTGGCTCAATATTCTTGTTTCAAATATGTTTTTGGTTACATATCCATATTTTTACATTATTTCTGTCTCTCCTGGAAATGGAATTGTTAAAAATCTAAGAAAAGAGCTTTTTTTTCTCTGCTTTTTAAATTTTTTTCCAGATAACTCTTTCGGAAGAAGAATTAGCTACTTTTATGAAGAGAAAAGAGTTTTCAATAGCAGAAAAAAGTCTTCCCTCTTCATCAGCACAGCCTGGACTCCTGCTGGCTAGGACAGCAGGAGCCTTGTAAGGCTCACAAAATATGACATTACATATGCTTGTTACACTAATTGCTCATGTTAGTGAAGTCCTTTTGCCTCATTTTGTTCTTTTCACCAGCTTCCTTCCTTCTCTGAGGTTGTGTCTAATACTATAAAATGTCAGAAATCTAACAAGTATGGGATCATCTTTTAAATCATTAGAGGAAACTCTACATCTTTTTACATTTAAATCTATGATGGTAGCTCTTAACCCCGATTTGAACATCACTGCTTTACTGACTGGACTCCATCTATTTCCAAAGCAAATTTTAAGAATTTTAAACCTCTGTCAGAGATTACAGAGAGTGGAAAATTCTGGCAGTCTTCTGATGAAGATTTTAATATTTTAATATACAAAGCCTTCAATATAAGTAAAATATTTGAATCTAAAAATAAAACATTAGCATGTGGTCAGTATATTTTCAAAACATTTGTCAGGTATGCAAATATCACACAAAGCTTATTCTGCTCTTTGAACCACTACATTGCCATTTCCTGACACATTCCTTCCTAATACATGCTGAACACAAATTATTACTGGCACATATGTGGTATAAGACATGAAATGTACACAAAAGACAGACAATGATTGTATGTTTCACCAAATGTTCTGCACACACAAGAACACACTATGAGTGCGTGCCATGCTGTGTTGTGGTGGGCTATGCTAGCCTACGTGTCATGTCCAAATTCTGATTCTGCCAATAAAATGATATGTGTTCTTTTAAAGAAAAACGTTCAACATTCTTATTAATTCACAACACCCTTCATTCAAGTTAAAAGAGTTCATACATGCAATGTGCAATTATCACTATATATATAAATAATCTGTGTCCTTGTCTTGCTCCTCTGCTCCAGTAAGAGCACTCATATGAAGAAGGAAAGTAAGCATTTGTGATGCAAGTGCTTGGCAACCATGCTGTAAGCTCTTTAAAGACTTGTGAATACTTTGAGCACCAGTGAAAAGTCAGTTAATATCAAGAACTATATCATGTGAAAGGAAGGCCATACTACAAACAGAAGGAATGAAATTAAATTAATATTATGAAACTGCAAACACGAATCTGGAGCCAAAAGGAAGAAGCTTTAGTTAGGATTTTTAAAGATTCTGCAAGTGCTGGTAGAAGCCCTTTATATGTAATATGAAGTAATTCTAGATTGCACTTGTTAATGAGAAAACGTTCTGTGTAATCACAAAATGAGTGAAACCCTCGGCATGTCAACCTATTGGAGTTTGTTTGAAAATGATTAACAGACCTCAGATCAAATGTATTATCTGAGTTCCTACATTGTTAATTACTCTAATCTAACCATCTGTGGAGTAGCAGGAATGAATAGTTCATGACTTGTAGCTTCCAATGCACATTTTGTAGACAGATTTATATTTCTGGTTCAAGGCACAACTGATGTGCTTATTGCATTACTCAGCAATGTTATGCAGAAATGGTAATGAAATACATCTTAGCAAATGACTAGGCCATTCTACAGCTCTTTAGAAAAACAGTTTGCTAGTGTCCAGGAAGGTTATAATTGCAGAATTTGCAATAGGTGATCTCTAGCAAATAGATGCTTCATTTATTTCCTTTCTCTGTTTATAGATTACATCATCTGTTTGGTGACACACTAAGTTCTTGTTCTGTATTGACCACTAGTACTTCCACAGGATGGGGAAAAAATAGACTAGCTGCACTTTCACATCTTGAGTGATCATAATATATGCATTCATTTTGAAACCAGTGATCATATTGGTGAAAATTATTCTGCCTTTTTTTTTTCTCCAAACAGCTTCTTTGGAGACATTTCTTTGCACCATTGTGACCCATTAGAAAGAAGGTCTAAGTAGAAAATATTTTGGAAAAGCAGTTTTAAAGGGTATAAAAAATTTACAATGTACTGAAGACTTCTCAGGCATCAGGGAGAAGAGAAAAAGAAAAGAAGAAAGTCCTTGTATTCCTTCTGAATAAAATTTAGCATTGAAACATAGCACCTCAGAATGACTCAAACCAAGGAATAGTGTAGATAAGTTGACTTTCAGGGATGCACATGAACTTAAGAATAATTAAATTATAGGCCTACAACATCATGGCAGACTATGTCCTGAGGATGGATGCCTAATGACTTTTAGTTATTTTTATAAAGATAATAAATTAGACTTCATTGTTTTAAATGGATTTTAGGTCTCAAAGACAGTAAGGACTAATATCACTTGTTTGATATTAGGAAAATCAAGTCCAAACTTGAAAAATCCCACATAAATTGCAGTTTTTCTGTGTTAATTCTTAAAAAATAATTTCAATGGGAATTATGGCTGTTCAGAGTAAAACTTGCATCTTTTGTTCTAATCAGACAACCATATCCTTAGGTCACGGAGTTGTGTGAGTTGTTACAGTGAGTGCCCACTGTATGAATGTGGGGCGTCGGCACGCTCGTGGTGCACATGGAGCATGCCAGGCACTTGGGCTACATTAGACCAATGTGTCAAGTGTGGGCCTTTGCCCCAGGCTCACTCTGTTCATCACTAGCAGCACTGTAGCTGAAGCATTTGATGCAGGTTTGGGCTACCCATGAAGGATGAGGAGAAACTGGCAAAGATCCAGAGGAAAGATGCATATGCCTAAGGAGGAGAGTTTGAGACAGCAGCACTTGTTTAACCTTTTGAAAAGGAGTGTAAGGAGTTATCCTATACCTGTTCTACAACCTGCAGTGATGTTAAAAAGGTGTCCGAGCTGTATTTTTCTTGATATGGTGAGGTTTTCTGAAGGGAAAATGTCCAAAAATAGCAGTTTGTGAGCTTCAGATAACACACTGCTGATGGGATTGGGGAAAGTTTGCAATTCTTTTGCTGGAGTCCTTACAGATTGGACTAGGTTGAATATTAATATAGGAGTTTATCAGGTAAATGAAGGTTGAATATTAATTACTGGAGGTCATGGGCCAAATGAAGCTATAGATAAACTTACCCAGCATTGCAAATACTTCTCTTTGAGAAGAGACTTACACTGGGGACCTTCAGAAGTCTGTTCCAGTCTATGCATAATTTGTCATTCTACAGACAGCTGTGAGCTGTCTTGTGTCCAAGGCAATGAGACAGAATTTAGTCTCTTGAGCAGTTCCAGAAGCAGTGAATCAGAAATCAGTAAACTGGCAGTGGTGGATTACATCAGCCTGACATGCTGTGGATCCCTTCCTGCCATGGAACAGTATAAGGAGATCCCAGAAATGGAAACACAGCTGCCCTCCAATTTCTGCATCTCCCTATCAAGCTGGGGCATTTTATTGTGTTAAAAATCTCTATACCCTTATCCTGAGAATCTTCTGCTCATTAATGGAAAATTTTTGAATAGTATGGACTCCATATTTCATGTAAAAACTTTTACACGAGCTATTGAATTAACCATGTAATGTTATATAAATAAACTCTATGGCAGAGATAGTTACAAAGATATGTTTCCTTCCTTCCAGTGTATATCTTGAAGTGATCTCTGTGCCTTGAAAATTCTGCAAAAAGTCCAGCACTGAAATATTTGTTGAATTGGAAACCAGAAACTTTTCTGATTAGATGACTTTGAATATTTCCTTTTGATCTTAAAACACTATTAGAAAAGTTCTTATTTTCAACATTTCATGCTACAAAATGATGCACTTTGAAATTCCAGGACTTTGAGACAACTTGAGGCTCACTTCAAGAGATGGTTGCTGGGCTGTTTTAAAATAGTCTTCCTTTGTGAAAATAACAAAAACCTGTGCTGAGCATTAAAGCACCAAATTAATCTCCAGCTATTTGCTCAACAGAGTGACTCTGTGCTGAACCTGCAGGCTCAGGGCCACAAATGTCACCTTTTGCTTTTCTGAAAACTATTTTTTAGTTCCTGAGTATTTGCTGAGGACAAAATAAGAGCAAGACAAGTGGTAAAACCTAAAAAGGTAGTGGAAAACAGAATACTCGATAAAATATTTTCCCTAGTGTTCGTAAGGGGCATAATTGGAGATTCTTCTTCTTCTTCTTCTTCTTCTTCTTCTTCTTCTTCTTCTTCCTATTATCATTCCTGTTCTTATTCTTATTTTATAGTACACTGATTCAGAAATTGGATACTGCTGAATAACTAATAATGATGCCATATTAGGAATAAAAAAAGCTAAGATTACCAGAATTATCTGACATATTTAATGACCCAATTTAGTCTTAAATTTTATAAAAGAGACTGCCACTATTGTAGTCTATAAGAAGGGAATGCCATTTTCTGAGTTTTTAATATATGAGAACAAGTTTAAAGCTTCCCTTTTTGAACTATATGTGACCCCCAAATATCCAGCAGAGCTATCACTGCACTGGAGAAAAACAAAGTTAAAGCAAAGGAAAGCAGATAAGAAGAAATGACAAGCCTAGCATGTAGAACTCAGGCAGGCTTAAAAAATAAGTATAAAATCTACTTTCAGCACTACTGTTGAGGGGCAGGCTGTGAAATAAAAAGTTATCAATTTTTTACAAGGTCCTAAATCTGTTCTGTTTTTTAGAGCAGACTCTCTTTTTTAGTGATTAACTAAAAATTGCACCTTTTCTTGAGTCTCTCACAAAGAAAATTGTGATGCTGTCAGTGTTTTTCCCCGCTCCACATACTTGCTAGTGGAATATGGTAAGTAAAGATGTACATGCATGGCTGCACAGATTTCCATTTGGATAAAAATCCCTTGGCAGCAAAGCCCTGTCATGCACAGGATGGAGGATCTACATTGCTCTGCTATAAATAAAGGTAAAGAAAAGCATCAGAAATTTGCCATCTGTTTGGCTGACCCAACAAGGCAGGTGGCCTTTCTCATCCATATGGTCAACTTCCTAATAACTAGAGTGTGGGCAGGACTCAGTCACCCTCTTTTAAAGCACAGAAAAACAAAACATTGCAGAAACATTCTGGATGCCACTGAAACAAGATGTACAAATCTTATTGGCAGGCTTGTTTTTGAACAATTTTTTCGTTTCTGTTTTGAGGAAGTGCTGTGAGATCCAAGTATCTTTGTGTTTATAAGAGAAAGGGAGCAAGTGATTAAATGGTGGACAGCCTCTGTCACAGAGGAAAGTGAAAAGGAGGATGCTTACTTTTGTTTGTGGGGCATACTGCAGAAAGAAACCAGAGAAGAGAAGTTCTTCAGTTTTTTAGATGTTTGAAGAAGTCAAGTAAGCATTTGACTTGAACCACCAAAGTCTCTAGTTCCATCCATCAGTCACTTTTTAAAAGATAAGCCTCTTGACCTAACCTGAATTTAGTTAAATCTCTCTAAAGAGATTTCTTTTTTAAGATAAGATTTTACCCCTAAAATATCGTGATGTAAACTGTAAAAGCTCACACTTTTCTTTTAAAGGCCTTCAAAATAACTGCTGTTTATGCCACAATTTTATGTATTTTCATGATATGCCATTTTCAAATGTGCCTTTTTGCTGCTGGTCAAGCAAGGATTAGATTACACCATCTTCATTTTCTAAGGAAGCTCCCAGGCATGCACCCACTGCTTATTGTGCGCACATTTTGTGCATACCTACATAGTGCTCTCTGAGAAAAAACAATGTAACTGTGATAGCCGGAAAAACAATAAGCTTGTAGTGAGTGGAGTTCATGCAGTGCTGTTGAAGGCTGTAAGTGGCACAACATTTTAATTTAAAGATTATATTCATCATACAGAAAACTTTATCAAGCATGAAGAGCATTCTAGTTTATATTCACCCAATTTGGCCTGCCTGTAATTTCTTGTCATCTGATGTCTGAGAGCTAAATGCACTTCCTAGTCTCATGCCAGTTTCACGTACCTATGTCACAAAAAATTCCACCATTCCTCAAAATTGCGTGTTTCAAGAGAGTTATTAGCAGAAAGGTTGCATATGATCACTTTTGAAAAACTAGATCTGTTTTATTCCTAAAGAAATCTTATGGAAGCACAACACTGATGTTTATTTGCAAGACCAAAACAACAATTGAAATTAAGTCCCCATCTCAAAGCATGTGTACACTACATCAAGCATCAAGCGTGGGTACACTACATAGATAATGTTAGTAGTGAGATATCATATTTTATTTTATTCATGCACAATGCTTACTTAGGTGATTATTCTTTATTTTAGGTAGGAAAGTAGTACATGAAAAGAAAAAAAAAAAATAACTTTGAGAGAAAAACTGGGGCTTCAGTTTGGTCATGATGTGATATCACCAGAGTTGCAAAAGATGAAGTGGAAGGAACACCTAAGTTCATAACTCAGCTTCTGGCTTTGGCTAATGACACCTGCCTAGGAGAAACAAATAAACATAGTGCAAAGGTATAGCAGCACTTTTATGGAACACTCTCACTGCCTATAAACATCAGTGTCTCTTCAACCTGCAAAACACTTATAACAAAAAACTCTCCCTTACATTTTGTTACCCTTTTCTGTAACTGTACTAATTTCACCTTATTCTTTACTAAATGAAGGAGAACCTAACTGTACAAAGTTCTAAGGAAGAGAGGCTACCGAAGACCTCAGTGGAATCTGAAACTTAGCAAATACTGCTTGAAACTTAGCAGAAACAAATCCAGCTATTTCTGCTGTGCAGTCTAAAACCCATTGCACTCTAAAATAAAATTTTATTATCTTTCTTCATAATTTGCTTTCCTTAGATCATGGTCACCATAGACAATAGAACCAAATGTGCAAAATTATTGCTTCTTTATACTGAGTGCTTTTTGCAATTATAAAGCAGAACAAGCAACATGTTACTCACTTGTATTTATCTTCTGAAGTGAAATGTGCTTTTCCAGGTGTCTACGAAGTTTTACCTCTGCTCCATATTTACCAGTAGTACCATTGTCAGCCAAAATAAAATGAGAATGCATGCTGTTGAGCACTGTCAGCTTGCTCATGGGATTGGACATTGTCTGGTACGGTCGGACCACCTGCATTTTAGAGACAGAGGAAAAAGAAGGTACACTTAACAGAAGAGCCTCTGAACTAAATCAATTACAAGATATGAGCTGACAAGATGAAACAAAAGAAAAAATCAAAATTAAAGTACTGCACTTGAGTACTACTGTCTTTTGTGTGTAAAGTAGAAAATGACCTTAACACTCCCCTTTCAGATGCAGACGTGGCTTAAAGGGTTTTCCATGGTAATCTGTTTCAATAGTATCAATGCTCACTGCTTCCTTTAAAATCCAGCTAATGCTCCAAAGGTCTGGGTGCCTACACACACACACTGTACACTCTGTCTGATGCTGACTATCTAGACAGCTGGTATAAAATCTCACCTTGCTCTGATCAAATTCTTTGATTTGTCCTTCACAGACCCCACCCAGCATCATGCCTCCAGCACTGGCTCATGCAGAACCACCAGCACAGGGGATACACGAATACAGGTGAGTTCCACTCTTTGAGAGGTGTATACATGTTATTACATCCCATTTTCAATTTTCTTGGAAAAACTATTGGCCCATTCCTAGCATCAGTGAAAAGGCAGTTGTATGTGTTCACAATGGCTTTAAAATTTTTCTTTTCAATGGGAGCTTGCTTCGCTTCCTTTGATTTGACTTCATCAGGAGAAACTGTGCAGCAGACTGAGTAAATTGCCACAGAATTATCCCACTCATAGATACCAGACAGATCAAATAATAGCATGGGGCCACATTTGGCTGTCAGCTGCTTTGGTGGGTGTCTATTGACATAAGCAAGACTGTACTAACACAGCAAAAGAATTGGTGATGTGTCAAGACATTCTGACTGATACTTCAAAGGTTTCTAGCAATACTATTCCTTGCCTTTCTTATGTATGTCTTGTCCTTTTGGAGAGACAAACCAGAAAATCCATAAAATGAAGTCCTAACTGAAGAAGTGATGTAAGGACTTGTTAGAAAACTCAGCTGAGCTATCCTTCATTTGCAAGGAATTTTCTTTAGAGTTGCGATATAATTACATTTTCAGATCTTGTGCTTTTAATGCACAAATATGTACACTCAAAATCTGACATAGATGCATGCAGACAGAAATATAATAGGTTATTGATTTATTCCTAAGCTTTTCTCTCTCTGTAATTCTAAAGACATCTCCATTCGAGACACAATTCTTTAAAAACAATATATGTTAGCAATTCTTTAGCCAGAGATCCCTCTGTCTATATTTTTTTCATTTGCAAATGTCTGTCTAACTTTGATCAACTCGTAGCCAGCAAGGAGAAATACACAAACTTCTTTTGCTGTTATAAACTGTCATGTAAAGGGTACTCTGTAAGCTCTTCATCCTGCAAAAGGAGGGAATAAGTCTGAGAAGACCTAGAGGGCAGCTGGCCAACAGCAAGGGAGTGCACTACACTCTGTGAGAACAGGTGACAGCTCTGGATCAGAGTTTTTTAATGGTGTTTCTTTAACATAACTCATTCATAGCAATTTATTCTACAGCTGCATGTGACTTAACAAATATCAGTACGCTGCTGGAATGTGTTTAATAGCCAGCTTCTACAGATACAGAAACCATGTAGCACATGGCACTGTCAGAAAGAGAAGGAAGGTTCCTTCTCACATCCCTAAGAATCAAATAAAATCAAATTAAAACAGTGCAGATTTTCTAAACTGTTATCCACCCCATCTCTCAATAAATGGACACCAGCAAGGCCTTACAGAAGAGGAGTCCCTTGAGTTGCCCATTCATTATATGAGCACAGGCCACCGTGCAGAAAATTCTACTGGCAGCTTGTGGTTTGTTCCTGAGAGCCACAGCTCAAAACCTTCTAACTGTGACATCTTGATCTGCAGCTCTAATGAGCTGCAGCACTGAAGCCTTCATACATTGGCTCAGTAATGCTGCTGCAGGACAGATTAGGAAGCTATGCTTTTGTTCTGCGTTTAGGTACAAGGTGAGTTACATTATTAATAAATTCAATGGATGTGAAAATGAGACTACAATTATTTTCAAATGAACTGTTTACAGCATGCACAATTCAACATCTGAATTATTTTTTTTAACAATAGTTTTTCTCAAACCACACTGTGAGACCTTACCTGAGAAAAGGATAAACAAAATCTTCAGGAAGTAAGAACATAGTAGACTTTGAGCTACTTCCTTGAGGTTACTTACTCTTCCACAACACTCAGCAGATTTGTGATTTCTGACTCTCACAGTTTCCATTCCTCTGTTTTTTTCCAATCCCTTGCATTTTACAAGCAATTTAAATAGTTGGAAAAAACGATGACTTTAAGCTGTCTTCTCATTCTCCTTGTACAGATACAGAATTGCATGACAGTTTGGGCTGGAAGTGACATTAAAGATGACTCAGTTGACCTTAAAGACCGCTCACCATGGGCAGGGACACCTCCCACTAGACTAGATTGCTCCAAGTTCCATCCAACCTTGCAATGAGAATAGGGAGAATAGGGAATAATGTCGCTTGACATCTTTCTCTGTAGAACTGAAAGGAATAGATTGTGCTCAAGACAGTCCTTCCAAACAGAGTTTAATGAATGTGACAGCAGCCATGCCATGAAGCAGTATTCATGCTGCATGGGCTGAGGGAATTCTGTCAATAGGTAAGTGGCTGGGCTGACCCCAGCCCTTGCCTTTGCACCCTGAGGTGGCAGCGAGCTTGAATGAGAAGCATTGTTGTTCTCCTTAGATTTCCTGCAGGCACATGACACTCAACATAGAAACTTGAAAAATCTCTCAGGGTAACTCACCATGACAACGGGCCTGCAAGTGCCATGTGAACCAGTGCATGAATCCGAGCAGTCTATGTGGAGGCAAAGAGTTTGTGACACACAGTGAGCTCAAAGTAGTGATGGAAAAAGAAAGAGATGCATGCTTTGCTTCTCAAGGAGTAGCAGCTGTTATTCAAATCAAGCCATTTCTGCAGCCTTGTTCCTCTGGAGCACACCAGGGAACGGAGTAGTTCCTGATTCAATGCAGAAGTTCCTGGACCTTTTGGTTCATGGTCAAAAATTCTCCACATGTGCTACAAACATACCAGTCTGTACCTTTGCCCCTGGTCTCCTACTGAGGTGACTTGGAATTAAACCCAAATGAGGACTGAACAGACCCTGAAAGTAGAGGCATGCATACTACAATGACTTACAAAGTGTACTCTTTTAGAAGGGAGAATGGTTCAGTGTGTAGGAAGAAACTTCTTTATAATCAGTTTTCTACCAGACTGAGCAAGCCATTTTGCTTTCTCAGTTCTATCAGAAGATATGGGGAAATAAGGCAACTTACTCCCTTGTGTCCTTTGTTTCTAAATTAGAATCTGAGAGTGTTAAGAGTTGCACTATTTTCTGATATATTGCTTTTACAGTACTGGAGTAAGATGTGTCTTTAGGGATCTTTAAACATCACAATATAGCAAATACCAAACAGCAATAACATTTCCTTTAACTTGGTCAGTTTTCTTTATGGCTCTGAGGAAGTCCCCCAGGATTCCCGAAGGCTGACTGACTTGGAAGGGCTTGTAAATACAATTAAAGCCCTCAGCTCTGGCTTCTGGATCCATAAGACTGAGGCATTAGCAGAGGAACACCTCTGCTGAGCACGCCTCCCTTGCCGTGAGGCACAGGGAAGCCACATGTGCTGGGGCATGTGCAATGACCACATCTCCCCCTCTGCACCCCTTGTCCCTCCAAAACCCATGACTACAACAGTCTGTTGCCTCTATCTGATGCTGGAAGGGTATGTTTTTATAACTCTTCTGTTCTGATCATAATTTAACTAGACATAGTGCATATAGGCATAAATCCACATTGATGCCAGAGTTCACCAAGTCTTTTACTATTGGTAGACTTTTCCCCCCCCTTCTATAATCCTTTGTGGCCTTTGTTTTCTGCTTAATGATGATTCATTTTACATGCTTAGGGTACTATTTACATTTCCCCTTCTCGGTTCATTTCACAGCATTCACCTCTAATGAGCCAGTCAATATAGCACACTTTGATTTTTAAAAAGCTTCCAAAACAGCTTCCTCACCAAATGCTTCTAAAGAAACTGCATGCATTCAATAAGAGAGAAAGTCCCTTGAGGCATAAGTAACTGAGGAAAGCTGGGGGGAAGCGTGGGAAAACAGTGAGAAGGAAAAGGTAATTTTTGTGAAGGCTCTTACTAAGAATATTTAGTGACATAAGTGGCCTATCTCAAGCTGTGTTACATTCTGTTTGACATAGGTGTAAGGGATTTGTGATTAATTAGAGGGTGAGAAGCTTACAAATATTTCAATGGACTAAAGTCTTCATAAAACAGCCTGATGAGGTAATTAAATGGAAGATGAAATTTGATATCAGTAAGCATAAAGCAGCATCATTACATGTGCATCAGAGATGGATAAAGCCAGAAGTGCTTCAGCATCACATCATGCCATTGATCAATAATTTTATAAAACTATTTGGGGCCAGGAGGCTGAGAGAATAAATTTTATGTTATCTATCAAAGGTATAGTTTGAAATATTTTTGTCTTAGTGGTGACCCTGTAATTGTAACTCTACTGGCATATGTGTGTCTGCCTTAATAGAAGACCGTAATCAAATTAGTTGTAACTTTATATTAAACTTTTTTCATTTTGTATCTGATGATCAGAGTAAGTGTTAAGTCTTTTATGATTTAATCAGAAAGGCTTTTTTTTTAAAAAAGTTGTTTATTTTAAAATAAAATTACTGTAAAACTTTTTGGTTTCCTGATAAATTGGAAAGATATTTAGAGGAAAGCATTGCTTAAAGAAATCATAAGTCAAGGCAGTTGCCCCACTTGGCTGGAACGTCTGGGAAATCAAGGGTTTTTTTAGCTTTTTCTGCAAAAGAAGGCTCCAGGTCCCCTTAAACAGGCAGTGACTGCCTCAGACCTGAGCTAACTTTGCAACAGGAGGAAAAAAGAAATAAAGGAATAGGTATGTTTGAAAATTCATGGCTAATTTTAGGTTTTTCTTCACTTTGTTCCTGCTATGTTTTCAGAACCCCATCCCTAATCACTAAAGGCTAGATATTTGAAAACGATGTGTACATTACACTTTAAGAACATACAACGCATCCTTGCGATTATCTTTTTCTGCTAATTACCTTCTGCACTGCACCTCAGAAGACTACATTGATGACTCAGAATTACTGTGGCAAAGTCTGATCATGCTTTTTTTGGTGGTATTAGAGCACAAAACTCCATGCTAATACACTTCCCCCTAAGAGTTGTACTTTCATAGTGGATTGCAATAAATTCCAGTTGGATAATTTTCTTTATAATTTCATTGTAACTCCCCTGACTTTAGAGATACTAGAACCTTCTTCCCCTTCACAACTTGGACATGGATACAGAACATACAGAGAAGAATGTGTTAGGCTAATGAAGACTAGGAAGAGGTTCTTTATGCAGATTTAAAACTGTATCTATTCCACTCACAGCTAGTCACTAGTTCTCAGACAGATTTCTTAGGAATGAACCAGAAGAGGGAACAAAATGGGTTCAGAAAAGTTTCAGATAACAAATAACTAGTGCAGACGAACTGTTCATGTATTTGAAATTGAGGAGTTAATCTTACTGTATTACAATTTTAAAAGAGAAGAATGGTGTGAAAGAAGAGGAGAAACACCCGCCCTGTCCTTCAGAAAATGGCTGAAAGTGAATTATTTGAGGTCGCTCTTATCTACAACATCTAATAAGACCTTTCAAAATTACATCAATAAAAATTTATGGAGGGAATATATTCTAAGGAGGATAGCCTGAAATTTTAAATTTGAAATGAAACCAAGGCATTATAGTATTGTTCGAAAATAAACCAGATTTCAAGTTTTGCAATCAGTATTTTCTTAAGCACCTTTCCGGGTTCATAGAGTTCTAAGGATGAAGCTTTGATATATTTTTAAGAATAGCTTTTAATGAATTGCCCTTATAATTTATTTTTAAATAACATACAGTACAGAATTTTTAATGCTGCCATGGCAAAACCAGCCATCAACCCTAATGGAAAATCTGTGTATATATTGACTTTTGCTGCAGATAAGATTTCTAATAGAAATTGCTAAGTGAGGGATGGAGAGGACAGGAAAAATAACTGGAAGATTTATAGATACTGGAGGTCATCCAAGTCTGTATAGGTCTTACATCTTTGCCAATCAGATCCTCTTGATTTTCTACAATCCCCCAGGGAGCTATACCGATGGTGCAGATCTTTCCTCGAGATTTTGAGGCATGATCTTTCAGGGCATCTCCAACATGCCGAATGACCCCTGGCAAAGAAGGAGCATAAAACAGAAATTCATAATTATGTATTTTTCATTCATTATCATATGGATTTTGTATAGACCTGGTTTTTTTAAGGAATACCTGTGCCTATCCTTACAATTAGGTAAAACTATGAATACAGTCCTATTTCTTATTATTAATTTCCTTGAATCCATTTTATTGAATCCAAAAATTACCAAATGAAGTAATAGGAAAAAAACCACAGCTTTAGAAAGAAGAATGGAAATGCTGACTGTTAACTGCCACTTGTGTGTCTGCACTTGTGCTCACATGGGCATGCAAGCATTTGTGCATTTCCAAGCACAGAAAGAAGCATAGGAATTAATTGTGCTCCCCGCCCCCCACCCCCCAACTCCCTCAGAAGTGCAGCTCATACACAAATGCTCCCAATCAAGGATGGAAATGTGAAAACATCATTATGCTACTCTGTGATGAAGCTATTTTGCCACTCTTTCAAAACAAACTCAGTCACCTGAGATAGCTTCCAGCAGAGTATTAGTACCCGCCCTGGGAATCAGTGAAAAAACAGAAATTAGTACAGAGGGAATGGCTGCTTCCCAGCATTCTTCCAAGGGCTTCTTGCTTACACTAGACCAGCTTTGGCAGTGTTCCAGTGGTATCTCTGTGCAAAGGACAAGTGTCATTTCTCCTTTTTTAAAAAATTAAATAATATTTTAAATCATTAATTTAAATGTTTTTAATTATTAATTTAATCTATCTATTAACAACTATTTTTAGAATGTGGCTGCACTGAGGCAGACCTGTGGGTTTGCTGCAGATGTTATCTGATTCTCAGCTGCTGAGTTTCCATGTTATTTAAATTTCACAATTTCAAGATGACTGGATAGAAATTACAGTCACACAATTGTTAGGATTTTGATTTTAGTTTTCTGAACTGTAAATGACTGTAAAGGTAAGAAAACTCCCCACAACATAACAAATCCTCTGTGTCCTTGAGTCTAGTATTCTTCCTGTGGTGGAAGGTTAAAAAATCCCAACCCTGTACCTGCCATCAGCTATGAACTAAGCTGTTATCCAACAGCCTAAAGGATTTAAAGCAGAAAATCTTCCCAGACTGCAAAAATTTCTCTTGTTTAGAATAATCAATTTTCAGCATGACATGAATATTCAGAACAACAGTCATGTTTATAGCCAGGTATGCTCTGTCTCTCCCACGTCACTGATTCTCAGTCCAACAGCAGTATTTCAGCACATTTCAGTTATAATTTTCATTAAGAGAAACTCAATTTTAATATTCATCGTCAACAAAAGAGACTGTACCAAGAAATTCTTAGTTTTTATGATTTCACAAATAATTTTCAGCTGTGCAGTTTGAATACCTAGTCATTGAGCAATCAACTGCTTTCCTCCAGAAATTAAAGACAACAATGAGAGATTATTGACATTGAAAATTTTCTTTTTAAATTTTCTTTTTAAACAGTAGAGAGACAATTGAACTACATTGTTTTGTCTAGGAAAAACTGTCCTTTCCAACAGCATTTATGATGACTTTCCTGATTCATTTGTATTGTTTTGGCATTAGTAAATATGAGGATTTGAAAAATGGTAGGAAGTAGTTGTGCATTTGCCAAGTACAAGTGTTATCATCTCTCCTTTTTAAAAAAACTGTATTTTGATTTCTACAGATGCTCTGGTAATCAACTGCTAAATGTACAACACGTACATTCTTCTGATGTTATTTTAACATAAAGCTTACATCTGCCTTTGCCATCATCGTGATAAGAGTATCTGACAACTAATATAATTACCACCAGATTGCATAGATAAAAATTAACCTGATTTTATTCTTTATTTTAAAGAGATGTGGGGCACATTACATTTGTGTCTATTTATCTAACACTCCAAAAGCTATGCTTCTTTGCTTTCTTTAGGCACCAAGCCTGCCAGAATTCAAAAATTCTTGGGACAATATTCACAGACACATGGTGTGATTCCTGGGGCTGTCCTGTCCAGGGCCAGGACCTGGACTCTTTGGTCCTTGTGGGTTGCTTCCAACTCAACATATTCTATGATTCTGTGCTACTTGTAGTGCTGCTGTGATACAACTGAGAACTGCTTTAAATTTGATTTGCTCTGAAAACCAAGTCCAAGACTCCTATTTAGCATTTATATTCAAACATGTAGAGTTGATCCACCCTGCACGAAAATTAATGATAGAATGATTACATTGTTTTCAAAAACAGTAAGAAGATACATGCTTACTAAAGTAAAAATTATAGCTTTGTTACTGCAGCAAATGAGAATGACATAAGAATTTACAAGTTCATGTCCTAGTTCAAAACTTTTGCAATTCTCTGAAGTAGAACAATTTTTCTTTTTCCCTGAATCTCTCCCCCTTTCTGCCTCCTCCAGGGAGGGTAACTGAGATGTCGACGCCACAATTTTCTGTCTAGGGATCTATGTTTTGCAGCTTATTCCCAAAGTGTACATGCTGTCTGCTAGCAGTGCTGTCTTGTGTTCCTAGGACATGTGTTTGGTGTATCACAGATGCTCTTTGACTAGAAAGGGGAGATATTGCTCTTGATAAACATGTAATAGCAAAAAATTAGGTTGAACTCTCTACAAGTCAGGAAGAAGTTTCCCACTGCATCCAAAACTCAGAACTTTTTTCCTTTAATACTTTGGGTCACCTGACTAAATAAAATAATGTCCTTTCTGGATGGAAGTGTTTTTGGTTTTGTGTAAATAAGAGTTGGACTTTGACTAGTAGTCCTTCCTTGCAGCTTACAGCTGATCTTTTAAAGTCTTCCTTGGTGATATACTAATACAATTGCCTTACAGGAGGTATTATTTTCAGCTCCAGAGGGTGCTTTTCATACTTATTGAATCTTTTATTCTGTTTTATACCTACCAGCTGCCAGGTTGGTATGAACTTTGCATTTTCTTGTTTTCACATAGTACAGAAATGACTAATAAAATGAAGCACAGAATGGGTTTCTAATGTCATAATTCCTACTTTTCCTCCCCTTTTTTGTGATGAAATCTCTTAGATGCCACTGTGCATTTTTTTCAATGTTGATCTTACCTGTGTTTACTCCTCCAGTGAATATCCATGCTCCAGTTGTCATTGCAGCCTTAATAAGTCCTTTTCCAAAGACTTGTTTGAGTTTTGGCTGAAGTTCGAAATTCTGAAGGCCCCCGTGTACGGAGATGAGAAGTTTGGGGAGCTCAAGTTGCCACTCTTTGGTCATCAGATGCAGAAGAAGGTCAGGCTTTGTGTCAAAAGACACACGTACATACTGCAGGAACAAGGGCAACAGTAGAGAGTCGAGAAAAGAAGATTGGTTATACCCACTGGTTTCTAATGTATATTATCTGTGCCCAAGAGATCACCTTTTTGATGACAAAACCAGTAACTATTTGCTAACCTGTTGATTAGTTACCTAGTTGAGAAACAAGGACTAGTGGAACACTTGCACTTCACAGGCTGGACAATTTTCTTTGTTTGGGAAATGAAGAAATTAATTGTTTTAAAATCCTTAGCAATGTTTGAAAGATTAATGTTTACAATTTATAAATGCAAAAAATGGACCAAAAATATAAGAGGTCTGCCAAAGGTGACCTAGGTAGTCAGGGTCACAACTGTGTATTAACTTATACCTCATTTTCGAATTACTGAAGTCAAACACTCAAAAGGTAAGAAATAATGGATAAAATCCCATTTCTTCAAGCACACATAGGTTTAAAGTGAGCAAAACTACCAAACTGATACTTTCCAGATGAAAGAATGCTAGCTATGTACAATTTCATGATCTTGCTTTAGAAAACTCTAGATCCTAAAAGGGCTGTGAGACAAATTTGTGCATTTCCAGTTGCTGGCCGTTCTGCGCTACAAGAGCAGCAGTTTGTGCCAGGGGAGATCATACCCATCTGTGTGTGCTCAAAGACAACAACTGCATTCAAAATTCCTACAGCACTAGTGTGTCACACAAATACAAGTCTCTCTCTTTTACAAGCCTTTCTCCTGCTCTTTCTGTAGCTGTTTCACAAAACCCATGACAGGGCATGTGATATTTTTTGATTTCTAGTTACATAGCAAAACCAGGAAAAATCTTTCTATATCTGCTAAGATCTGGAAGGACCCTCTTAATAAAATAAAATAGGTTGCAGAAAGCACTCACTTGTCTGTCAAACTTCTGATTGAATCAATATCTATAGAGCAGCTTCAGCAGTCTTTCCCTTGATGGGTTGTCAGCACAGGCATCAGCTGCATGTCTTGCCTTCAGCCTGTGGAATAACTTGTCCTAATTTGTTTATTGTAACATGCCAGGTAGTATAATATCCATTACATATTATGTAATAATTTTGTCCCTTTTTGACACATCTAATCAGGATTTCTTGCCAAAAGTTCATTATCTTTTAGCAATAAAAATAAAAATAATAATAAAAAACATATGATAGTAAAGTCGTTTCCTTTCTAGTTGATTAAGAAATAAGGATCTGACATTTTCCAGAGGAAACTGCTAATAAACAGGATTTTTTGCAAGAATGGGTTGTTGCACAATTCTGGTAACATTTCTGGAAGCAGAAGCCTGTTTGCACAATTAGTTGTGGGGGGGTGCAGCCAAACCGAAAGCTGATTAAGAACTTGGGAATGCACATTCACCCCAGTGCACCAGTAATGTTCTCTGCAGCAGCCAGGGAAACTCACAACAACTCAACAGCTACTGGACATAAAAACACAGTGTTCATGTCTGTCAAGCTCATTAATATAGATGAACTGCCTCCTCAGTAGCCCCTTGGTCAATTTCCAGTGTGAGATAAAATCTTGTATGGTACCTGATCCCACTGACTAGAATGAGACATTAAAAGTTTTTAAATTGGGATTTGAGGGTTGTCAAAGTTTTAATACACTAGAGAGTGTGAAATAAGATGATCCTTTTTGTTTTTTTCATGTCTTAAGGGAGATCTGAGGCTGCAAAGTCACCTGGAGGCATTCACAGACAGCATCCTTCATGGGGCCAACATGAAAACTCTGTTGGCCAAACTATGGAGCCTCTGGTTTAGAGTCACTGGTACCTTACTCTGCTTTGTGTTGAAGACAGACTGCAAGTCTTCAGAAGATAATTAAGGTGAATTCATACTGGCAATGACCATATGTTGAAAATATCTTGAAAACACGCCATTGCATCATCTGGGATGATGCTAAGATGAAGGCACAAATGGCATCAGATGTGTATTATCTAATCTGGACACTGACTACTTTTTTCTTCATTTCTTTATTCTTTAGATTTTTTAAAAAATACCTCAGAATGTGTGATTTCACTGTCCCGACCTGCTTAAGTCTATGTGCTACTCTTCTTATACATGAAGACCTCTGAATTCCAATAAATATAAATCTATAAAGTGATTAAGAAAGAAGTATTTCCTTACATTTATTTGAAATGTAGACAACTTGTATTAGAAGCAACTGCTTGCTTTTTATACTACAGGAAGACCCCCTTTACACTTAGTATAATTTTACTTTACAAAGTGGAAATTGAAGGAAAAATAAATCTCTAAGGTTCTTTTATGTAAATTAAAATGTAAATCAAGCAAGATAAGATTTAGTCGTTTAGGAATTTTTGGCAAGGATGTCAAACATGATTTTTCTTTTGTGCATAGCATTCAATTTTTATGGCTATTTGAAAAATTTTTCTTTTCTTAGAGAAGGAATTTTTAGTTTGGCATACTTGAATTTACTCTTTTACCACTACTTAATATGTTAGCTAGTAAGTAAAAGAGAATTCTTCTGTCCTATTTTTAAAAGTTTACATTAAGTTATAAATCACACCTTTAAGGCCACTTTAGCCTGTAACAAAAATTCTTGTCTTCCAATCTTGTAATAGAATACTTATCCTTATCAGATTTTGCTTAGAATGTTAATCAGTATTTCTTTTGTTTCTGAATTCTCTTTCTATAGCCTCTGGAGGTTACAATTCGATATAAAGATACAAAATTTGAATCTAAGCCAAACCAGTATGCTGTTGTGCTATGAAATTCCATGCCTGGGGTATCTGTCAGCTGTAGAAATTACCAGTTCTAATGGGGAATGATTTAGCCCTTTCTTTATGGGAGAAGCATATGGACAGGATGCAAGAATTCAGGTTTTTTTTAATGTGTTGGCAAATCAGAGCAAGTTAGGAAGCAAAAGTACAGTTCTGAATCACAAAACCTACAGACTGGCCTGACTGGCATCCACACAGAACGTGAAAGGACAAAGCATAAAGCTGGAGCTGCAATGCCCACGTCATCCAGACCAGCACGGTGGTGTCAGCAAGGGTGCATTTGTTGTTTCACTTTTTTTGTCAAGTGTTCTCTAAATCAAACCTATGCCCACCCCCAGTCAAATGGCCAGACACTTCCAAGTTCTACTCCAGAGCTCTAGGGCAAAAGTCAAAGTTCCTGAGAAAGAAAATTACTACTCTGTTACTTAAGCACAGCTGTCTCATTAAAGTACTTGGTGAATGATTGCAGATGAGAGTGTCAGTGAATAAATTAAAGAGACTCAGAATTTTCTTGTATTTCTGAAAGTAAATCTATTCAGACATTTTGTGATCTGAATTCTAACATTGCTCCTGTGTTTCTTTTTGGTAACTTATTTAAGTTTCTATCACTACAGATATACCTTCAAATTAAATACTGGCTGCCCACCGGTTGCCCCAAAAGCGTGATCCTCACCAAAAAAATAAAAATTTAGATGTAATTCTCACTGAATTAAACAAAAACCCTGCTACTTAGACTGAAACCAAATTGGTTCTGTATAAGTTATTAAGTTATTCCTCTTACACCTTAAGGCCTAATGGTAGTTCCACTAAACAATCAGTGAAAGGACCCTCATCGATTTAAATTGACTTTGGATAAAGGTTTTTCTGTGTTATTTCCCCTTTTTCTCCATGTAGAACACCATCTTTTAAATTCTGTAAATATTTTTTAAGAAGTAATTTGCTATAACAGAAACAATGTTTGCTGTCTTTTCATGGTTTATGCAAGTTATATGATTACCTTTTTTTTCCTCTCAACAGCCCTGATGACTTTTGGCATTCTTTTTATACAGTTTTTATAAAACTCTATGAATTTTAAACCAAGAAAAATATCTTTTTTGTGGCTGACTTCCAAATAATAAAGTTTTAAAGATTGGAATATTATCAACTTTGGTTAAATAACTGTTCATGTTCGTTGGAATCCTATTGATGTTCTTTCATGTTTCCTTACACCATAAGAGAAGTTAAGCAGATAACACTGAAGTAAACTTCCTTTCTTTCGCAGCTGCAAACTTATTTTAGGATTTTACTCTGCATATGAAATGTATAATTGAAATGCATTCAATGAGGAGGAATCTATTTAACTCACCAAAGGCTTTTCAAACAGCCATCTTCCATTTAACCCTGAAAAACCATGATAAAATTTTAGTTCTGCAAAAAGCAATCCTTTAAAGAAGTTTATAGACGATCCAGACCCAGCAGTTAATGAGAGAACATTAAGGGTGTGTGTGTGTGTGCATGTCTAAAGGCAGATAGTGTATTAAAAAAAATGGGTTTGGTTTGCTCAAAAGCACAGTGCACAATGCATCTCAGCAATATTGTCTTAATTGGTACACTGATGAACAGAATACATTTTCAAAATTTTCAGAATATTGCCCTTAACTGGAATGGAATCACTCACATGAATTTGATAATTGCTTTCTGATGTAATAAAATACTAGTATAGAGTTAGATAAGTGTGTTGCTTAAGTTGCAAAGAGCTGGCTTTTTATACTACAGGAAGACCCCCTTTACACTTAGTATAATTTTACTTTACAAAGTGGAAATTTAAGGAAAAATAAATATCTAAGGTTCTTTTCTTTGATCTAAGCAGATCATATTTTATTAGCTTTCCTGTATTTTTCTCAATTTTATTTGCAAAACCTATTAATAAAATTTATGTACATCCACATGCCTCTCACATCTTTTTACAGTTGTTAAATTTGAAAATCTGCTATAAAACTAAAATAATTGCAGACAAGCAAAATTGTTAATTGCGTTTCTTACATATTAATGGGATGAGTCACTTGTAAAGAAAATATGAGATTGACAGAGATCTAAATACCACAGTCTTGTTGCAGGATCATCTGTGGTTGCATGAAATGGAAGGAAAGGCTCTTTTAGTAACTGATCTTGTTAACCAGCATTACCTAATCTCAGCTATGTGTTTCTATACAATATCCTGCACAAATCACTAAGCTATTTGTGTGATTGATTTAAGGAGGATAATGCAGCTACACTAAAGATACTTTAACAACTCCATGTCATTAGCAAAAGTCATTCTGTTTGGGAATTTTTGTCCCATGTGGCTGTGGAAATGAAATTAATGGCTCAGTCAGTTCTATTTACAATATGTAAACCTATATCTTTGCTGTTTTGCTCCAAATCCATGTGTTCTGTTAGAATTTCAATATAATTTTCATTTCCACAGCTAAAGATCTTTTGTTGCTGTCTGGTGGCAACTGATATAATATTTTATCATGGAAAGTATTATTACACTTATTATATATTTTGTATTAAAATCTAATTTGTTTATTTCAAATTGAGAAAATAATTATCTGTCAATTTTACATTGAACTAGTCTGTTCCATTAATTGACTCCTGGTTTCCAAATTATAAATCTAAGGTTATGGTTACTATTAACAAACCCCACCCAATTCTCTGAAGTCCAATTCAGAACAATTTAGCAATTTTGCTGTTAGCAGAGACCAAGAAAATACTGCTCAGTTTAGTGTTTCCCTAGCTTAGTGATTTTCATGTGTGGGCATCCATTTCAGGAAATAAAAAATAGGGAATATGTGGAAAATTTAATGTCAATTTTTTCCCTTGAGGATTTCCTTGATTTTATCAGCTTGCCAAATCTTGCTGCTTTGTAAAGTTATTTTATTAGCCAATAGGTAAAATACTAACTTACCATGATTGCCAGCAAAAACCAGCTTGCATGCTATAGCGTTACTTGATAGCCAGTATAAAACAACATTTTTATAAATATTTATCAAGTTTTCTCCCCTTTATCTTTCTTCCCTTATCTACACTCAGATCAGATTCTCTGCATTTGGTTTGAGAATGTACAGCTGAACAAGAATACTTCTGGGAACTTTTTCCCTTCTCTGCTGAAAAAGTTGGTGGGTTCCTTTGGTTGAGCAAATTCTTGGCTTCCACAGAAACCTTTGGATTTGTTAAATTTTATTATTTGTTAGATTTTATTATTTTACTATGGGACAATCCTAGTACCCAGTAAATACAAAGGTAAGAGTTTAACTTTCTATTAATAAAACAGCAAAAGTAGTTAGGTAACTTTTTGACCATAGTCTACCCTAAAAATATTTTTGGTCGTGGAAATATGAACACAAGGACATCTTCATGCTGCTTCTGTGGCAAACATATTTAATAACAAAATTATTTTATCCATTTCTGTTTAAATTGTTACGCAAGCCTCTTTATTTGTGTTTTCGTCTTATGTAAGGCATTTTCCTCACTGCTGGAAAGCAATCACAAAACTCATTTGAGAGATATTTACTGGATTGTTTCATTTGAAGCACTTTTCCCACCAGTGGAATAATCAAATTTCAGGAGATTTTATAGGCTTTTTTTAATGAATGGAGAATGTGTTTTATTCCCATGTTTTAGCCAGGGTTTAATGATTACAAATAGATGGCATGTGCAGCTTCTTGATTCTATTTATTCTGACAAAATAAATCTGGAGAATTTATTCTAACACAATAAATCTGGAGAATTTCCAGCAATAAATGCATTGTCTTTATCCCTAAGTTTTAACTTTTTATTTAGTTTTCTGAGAGTTTAAGTCTCTTTTTCCATTCTCTTTTTTTTCTTTTTTCTAAATTGTTCATGGTTTCACTCCTGACTGCATTCTGTTCAATGATTTTCTTTTCCTTTTGCTGACTTCCAGTTTTATCTCCGCAGTTGCACTTCAACTGTACTTTGAGCACACAGCATGAAACTTAGAGCGTGTCCTGTCTCTTCTGGCACTATGACAGGACATCAGAATCCCAGCAAATATGAGAATCCTCTAAAAGAATTGGTGTCAACAGCTTCCATAAAACTTTCATGTTTCTTAGCTCTCCAAGACTACTTTTGTCTGGGTAGGGCTGTTTATTGCTTTATAGCAATCTTCAAGAACATCACTGAAAAAGCTCTTATCCCTTCTCATAAAACTGATCCAATGCAAAGAATCCATATAAGGTTAATAACATTCATTACTGTATCTTTAGACCTCTGGCCTTGCAGATTTCTAGGTGATTGGTTATCAATTGAACATATGATGACTGTGATACTCTCAGAGAAATTACCTAATTTTCTGTTTCTTGGTGCAGCAGTGCTTTCTAGCTTCTATCAAATAGGCAATCCATCTGCACAAACAGAACCATCTACTTGAAACGTCACTTCAACTCCAGCACTTCTGTACACATCTGAGGAAAATACTTTGCCCTCGCTAGCATAATACCTGAGATTTTCACTGTCTCTACGCTTTGTTTTTTATGACAGATCTGAGGGATCTGTCATAAAATCCACCTATTGGGAAGAATTCATGCACAGAAAACAGTACTGGATTGCTGGGCAAGTTTTTCTGCAAAGTGCCCAGGAGCTCAGCTTCTGCCCTCAATGTCAAAGCAGTGTATTGGCCATGAAATCCTAGGCACGTACTCCTCTGTCATTCCCAAAGATCCAGGTTCTGCAGTTTAGATAGAGTCAGAGAGATTGTCCCTTTCATGTAATATTACATTAAAAAAAATATACTCATGGGTTAGTGTGTGTGCTGGAAACGCATCTCCAAGTTAGTGGAGCAAAGCCTTCAGATCAATGCACTTTGGTAGCACTCCACAGGGATGGAGAAACTTCTTGATCAAGATATTTTGTAGTTCCTAGATTAGACACTCCCTGGAGCCTCTTATTTCACTGAAATATGAACCTATACTTCATACACTTCAATCTATACATGTCTGGAGGAAAATTAATGGGAATTAGGTATTTTTAAAATCTGTCAGCTTTACAGACACAGCCAGGAATGGGAAATCATAGATGAATTCTAAAATTCTTCAGAAAAAGAGCGATTAATAGCCATTGGAATAAAATTAAGACATCAGCACATTAAGGCTTTTGGCCTTCATAAAGTAGCTCCTCTTACACTGCCCTCCAGCCCTCACAGTTAATTTTGTTCACCCACTCTTTGACACATGATAGATAAAAACATACATTCCAGTCGTACAAGCAATAACACTTTAGCATGAAGTTAAGAAAGAGCATTGTCCATTCTTTGTGAAGGCTTACTTTTAGCTAGCTGCATTATCTATCTAAGAGAAAAACATGGTTACCATGGCTTTATTGGAGTGGCCTCCTCCCTGGAACTCAATGGTTCCAAAGGCGTCCGTAGGGCTGAGCTGCGTGTGCTTGCTGATGGACCACTTCTCCGACTGGATGTCATTGCGAGCCAGCCTGGTTTCACTTTTCTCATTCTGAGTAACGGAGGCGCTTGGAGGCTGTCCAATGTGTTGGCCTGTTAGACGCCCACAGCAACACCTATGGCATTAAACAAACAGAAAACCGAGTCGTGTGCGTGTATAGACTGGACAGGAACACAAACTACAAAAAGAACCCAATCCCTTTTCAGCTCTGCTGATTCCTTTCCTGAAGCCTTCATGTATGGAAGCAACAAAGTATATATATTATCTTTTTTTTCCCTGTGTCTCGTTTACTTTGGACTCTCCTGTATTTTTAAAAAATCATGCTTTGTTCTAAATATGTACAAAATAATATCAAAGTCTCTTTTCTTCAAGTAACATCAGGACAAGTAATCAGCTTTTGCATGGATTTGCACAAATTTTAAATTGCTAGTTTAGTGCATCTATTTGCTTCTGACAGTGTTGTGTGTCATGTATCCAATTTAGGTAAATATTCAGTGCACTGAATATTGAGCTAAGAAGATTAAGAAAATTAAACACCCATGATTTATCTTTTTTTCTTATGAAATAACTTTTGAAATGTAAACAAATTGTTCCCATAGGAATACATCATTGCAGATGTAATTCAAACACCTTCTGAATATATTTACAAAATATTTATATCCGTATCCATACTATGCATACATATATAGAGTCACTTCTTTTTTAACCAACTTTCATTTTCCATACAAGTAACATGCAATTACCTATGGGGGTCTTTGGTGCTGGGTATGATATGGACACATTCTCGCTTGTAAAATGCTCTTTCTATCCATGATTTCTGTGCCTAAAAAAGAGAAAGGAAATGCCTTGAGCTCTGTTTTTGTATTAAATACAAATTCAGTACAACTGTAGAAAAATTTTAAACAGAAGAGGAAATTTCACTGACTCTTCAGATAAGCACTGCATATTTTGTAGAGAGCAAACACTCCATTAGAACTGTGTTTCCCTTCTAGAGCTAAGCAACCAACACAAGGTTTTAATATTCTTTTCTTATTCACTAGCCAGATGACCTCTTTGCTATTACCATATTTTCCTAACAGAGGAAGAAATCTCTGGAGAAGAATTAACTCAAACTCTAAACCTTTCTGCATGGCAAAAAAACCCCTACACTTATTCACTAAAAACACCTCTGTTTCCATATCAGTGATACAACTAAGCCAGCTCTAATTAAAAAAACCTACAACCAGACCAACAAAATTACCTGAAACATTTTTACACTAGCACTGAGAGTACTATTTAACACAGAGGCAGAAACTACAGTTTCTATGTGGACATTTAAAAAAAAAATCTGTTTTTGAAACAAGACACAAAAAATTTTAACATATTTAGTCAGATGATTGGCAGCTAGCCTCTAAAATAGTAGCTATGGTTGTTCGTAAGACTCAAGCTCTTCCATCACACATTCAGAAAAAGCAGGAAATTTCCTGCAACATAGTCTTAATTGTCATATACAAAAGAAGTCTTTTCAAACAGAGAGATGGGTAGGAAAGAAAAAGGGAAAAGAGAAGAATAAACACAAAACAAGAAAGGAGATCATTTCAGAGCTCTGAAATATTTTTAATTATCTAGGAAATCCTCACTCCACATAATATGAGTTCTGGCAAGCTCTCTAAAACATTCACATACATAGAAATTAATAAGATAATTTGAAGCTTTCCTTTGAAAATTCATTTAAAACAGATTAACTTAATGCATTTAAATAATAAAATTACCCACTTAACTGCACAGCATAAACAGAACTATAAACTAGTGACTAGGTAAAAATTATCTGAGAATTAAGTAATGTGAAATGAACGCTAAACAACTTAAAGGAAATATGAGCATTTTTCCTCTATGAAAAGACAATTTTGAAATTGCCTCTGCAACTAACTGATGTTAGTTTTTACCATACAAGGATATAAAGGTAATACCTACATATTACTTTAACTAACTAATGTTACATCACTGTCTAATGTTATCTTCTTGTCCACTCAATCTGTTTCCTGCTTTCCATGTTTAAAACCAGACCCGTCTGCTTCTGAAAAATGTGAAAATTACTGTGAAGTAAAGAAATTTCTTGGAGTTGGTGAATGTCACTAGCACAAACTATAAAATAACATCAAAAGAATTTCTAGCTATGTCTACCACTTACCAGTCACAGTATATAGAATTTATTCTGCTTTTACAGAGAAAATAACTCCTTGCTGGATCTAGTGGTTACAGGTGCTATTTAGCAATATTTATCTTCAGTCTCCATACATTTTTATTTGAAAAATCTTCTGGACTTAATATCTTGTAGGAATAGCAGATACCTAGGCTTACTTTCACAGTCAGGAAAAAAACCCCAAACTTAAATAAAACTGTATTTTACTGGTTTTTCTCATGGTAGCAAACAGAAGGTTAATGTATTATAGAAGGTTGGGCAAGATATATTTTGTTTGAACACAGTATAGTTAAATAGAAATTCTGAAAGCTAAAAGAGTTATACTTCACCTAAGAGAGACTGCCTTGAGATTTAATTTATTATAACTTCTAAATGTCCTTTATTAAATATATTACTGTTTTCATTCTTTTCTGCAAACAATTTGCCATGGTGAATTTCCTGGCTACATAGAAGTAATGTGTCTTTTCTAAAGGTGGCCATTAGCTAAATTTATCTCAAGTTCCAGTATGAAAAAGTGCCATAACAGTTTCTTTCCTGAAATTCTTTCACTAGATATAAAAGTAAGATTTCAAAATGCAAGAAACTGACATTTATAATTTATTTTCCTGCTCTTTCTCTCTTTTTTTTTTTTTTTTTTTGCAAGTGGAAAAGAAACAAAGCTACATTTAAAAAAGTTTATAACAAAAATAATAATTTGTGTTGGAATTTTCACCACACTTCTTCAAAGGTAATATTGTAAAAATAATAGTCAGGTTTGCAATCTTTATTCACATCAGAACAAGATACTTTCCAGCTTTTGGATCTCAGACAATGTACTCTCCTATCTGGCAGAGTTGTGATGACAAAATATGTGATTTACTAATCTCATAATTTCTTGTCCTTCCAAATTTAAAAGAAAGCATCTGGTTGCACTGCCCCATGCCAGTTATCTTTCTGCAACAGATAGAATTTACAATGAACTATAAAGCTCAGAGATATAATAAATTATACTACTTGCTGTAGAGTCTTCATAACAAAATAACTTCAGGAAATCAACATATTAATAACTAAACTGTCTGCACTAAATTCTCACTTATAATGCAAATTAGTAAAGTAATAAAAAGTTTCGAAGACTATAGCAAAGTATTTTCAAGACTAGTAGAGCAAGAAGCTTATCTTCTCTTTCTCTTCAAAGACTCCTTCAGTAATGGTTAATGACACAATTTAAAGTCCATA
Organism: Setophaga petechia; assembly: GCA_024362935.1. Taxonomy (NCBI): domain Eukaryota; kingdom Metazoa; phylum Chordata; class Aves; order Passeriformes; family Parulidae; genus Setophaga; species Setophaga petechia. The sequence continues at coordinate 38,405,330 of JANCRA010000004.1, forward strand.
GTGAATTCATAAAGTACACGCCATTCTTGAATTCGGTTTATTCACAGTTTAACTCTCCAGGTGAGTCCCTCTTTTTATTAACCTCGCTGCAAAATCTCACCAAGAACATTTTCTTTCTCTCTTTCCTTTACCTGGGCATCATTTCCTTGGCACTTGAGGCTGTCCCGGAGCAAGCCCTGCCGCCCCCGTTCCGCCGCGCCCGGTCCCTGCTGATAACGCGTTTGCGCCTGGCCCCGCGCACGGCGCTCGCCCTGCCCACGGCGCAGCGGGCAGAGGCAGAGCCAGCAGAGCCCTCGCACCCATTAGCTGCTTGGAATGTGCTGCCGTGGGATTAGCCTTGTTAAGGGTTCACTGGGCACTCACCCATGGCCCCACAACACCGCTTGGTTTGAACATCTAATCTGACGCCAAAAGAAAAATAAATCCCTTGAGAGCTTGGATTTAACTGGCACAAGCCTTGATGGGCTTTTTGTCTCCTCTCTTCTTTGCCCCTAAGAAAGCGAGCTGGTCAAAGTGTGATAAGATGCTCTGAGTTCTTAAGTTTGACTCAGGAAAACCAATCCATCAAAAGAAACACTGTACTAAGCTGGAAAGAGCTTGAGAACACAGGAGAAACTGTTAAGCTCCAAAGAATGAAAGCAGTGTGTTTATTGGGCAACTGTGAGAAATCTATACACAATTGAAATATATTGCAAATAATCAACAATAGCATTTTCCTAAAGAAATTGGGGTTTTGTCTCTGTTTCCCACCAAAACTGCTGTACTGTAGTGCATATAACATTTCAAAAACACAAATCTTTGTCCCACAGAAAAAAGCAGCTGCATTGTTTTCATCATAATTAAAAGCTGGTAACTTTAACCAAAAGTTGAATATTAACAAATCTAGGGACTACTTCTTTGCTGTGCCCTCTTGATATTAATACAGATGAACAACCTTTTCATATGAACATCTTAATTTTTATTTTAGTACCTAGCAATAACGTAGGTTTAGTTACTTACTTAAAAGTTTTTGACACATAAAGTATTTTGACTCTTAACCCCCACCACCATATTTATATTAGCTCCTACATATGCCTACATCCCTTCCTTCCCTTATCGTTAAGGTGCATGAAAAATATTCTGTCCATCCTTGGTAATGATGAATACACAAGCTCAAAACTGTTCTGCATGTGCATTAGCTCTGATGGGCCCAGAATGGGCAAAGCTGAGAATGCGCATCAACTTTTAAACCTCTTACACTATCACACATGTGGAGAGCTTCTGCTAGGCTGGCTAATCCATGAGATTGCTTTTGTCTCTTGGTTTCCTAAGTTTTTGGGTACAATACATACATGTGTTTTGTAAATATTAATATATATTTTAAGAATGTACACACACACACACACATGTACACACACGTACACACACACACACACACACACACACACACATACACACAAAAAAAATACCACACATTCTTTTCCAGGAAACCTGTGAGGTTTCTGATCCAGAGATTGTGTGCTTATCTCATCAGATCTCTTAAACACAGGATTGGACCAAAGATGGTCTGTGGAGATTGATAAAGGTGAAGTTGGAGCCAGAAAAGCTTCTAGTAAGCAGTTCAGTGAGGTAAAAATATGATGGGGAGTCAGCAGGTAAAGACAGCTTGCTTTGTAACACTAGGGAATTTGGTTTGGTTGAGAGAATGGAGAAGGAGTGAGGCAAAAAAGGGAAAGATCTAATGACTGAGATAACTGGTTAAGAATCTCCATTGGCTCTGAAGTGAAATTTCAGTATTTGAACCTGACAAAATTATGGAGATTGATCCTAGATTCAGGTTTCAGCTTGCAGAATAACATGGGGCAAAAGCCACATCTTTTGTCTTAAGAACAATGGTTATATTAATTCCTATAGTGGCACTAGGACATTTTATAGGTAGGGACTTCAGAGTTTGCATACACAAATCATGCTAAGGTAATTACAACTGTCTTTGCTTATTTAAAGATGCATTAACTTAAGACTGTGTGGCAATGAAACCACCAGCACCATACGTTTTTCTATTTTCTGAGGGGTAATAAAGAAAGAGCCAGTACACAGAGAGAGGTATTTGTTACAATATTGTACAACTGCAAAATAGTGCTTTCAGAGTGGATGCTGCCCATTTAACGATAAAATCTTCCACCCACCTCACTGTTTATGAAAAAAAAAAATTAAAATAGCAATTAGCAATGAACTCAGTAGTGGCTGCTCATGGGAGGTGAGGGCAAATACTTAAAGAAGTTTCATTGGGGAAAGAGAAATGTTTGAAGTCTTTCTCTACTTTGCAGGGGGAAAGAGAAGCTGGACGGGCAATGGAGTATTACTGAGGCACATTTCAGAGAGGATTAGAGGAGGATATGGTGATGGAGCAGCATCAATGCTATTGCAAACTGATGTGATTAGTATTCCTTAACCAAATGGGAAAATTTCACTGTCTCTGAATAACAACCCTATACCTGTAAATTTTTATAGCTATATTAGGACAAAGGAGGGCAATGCTTCAGCTTAACCTTATTACAAGGTGTGCTTGGGACAAATTTCTAAGCCTCATTTCAACACTGTGCAATTATAAGAACTATAAGCACTTTTATGTCATTCTTGAAGCATTAGGAATTTACCTGCCTGAACATTAATGCAGGAATCATGGGGCTGTCCCAAAAGATTTAATTTTCTAACAGAAATTTATTGCTAGTAACCCCTTAGAGGCTGGCAATCTGACCTTTACTCACTAGACCTGTACTTGTGTATGCTTTGTTCTTTTTCCAACAGGCATCTCAAGCACTTTATCACCAGACTTGTTACAAAAACAATGCTGAATTGTCTTGAAAACCAAGTTGTATGCAGTACAGAATAGGAGGGCATAGAATACAGTCATTTGCTGTTACAGTATGTTACAGAAATTATCTCCTAGCATTGTTTACCACATGTAATTTTTATATGGTACTTAAAAGAAATAAAGTAATTTAAAAACAATTAGGAGCTTTTCATTCAATGGTTAATGATTTTAGTAATTATATCTGGCATTTTTCTTCCTGCAAGGACACAGAAATGAAAATGTTATGTCTTTGCTAATGCTACAGTGGAAATGTGCATTTATGCTTTATATAGACATTATATGGAACAAGCATATGTCATTATTATCCATGCTATGACAATTTGACTGAAAGCTTAACAGATATTTTAAAAAGGACTAGGAGAATGATTAGATCCAAAATTGGTGTAGAGATTCAGGCTCCTACAGGCTTCCTTAAGATCTGTAGAAGTGTAGGGAAAAATTTTAAAGAAAATGTCATTAAAATGGAGGATATAATGTAAAGAGCACTTTCAAAAAGTGCTTTTCTTTTTTGGGTTTTAGCATATGAAAGGAAGAATGAAGCCTATCAACTTAATTCATGAGGTTTCTTCAGATACATATTTATGATTTCACCAAAGTTGCTGTGAGTTTAAAATTCTTTAAATAAGTAAATAAACCCTTTCTAACAAGAGAGATTTACTGGATCCCTAAACCTAGACAGGTTTATCTAGACCTCTGTTTGATCCTTACCAGTGTCATAAATAGGGGCTATAAGACAGGGAAAACACATCAAATGTGTATAATGCTTTCCCCTAGGACTTCCTCAGCTAACAATTATCCTCTGCTCATGGACTTTCTGCATATTTGTGATTTCTACATGCTCTGTAACTCTTAATGGGATTTCTCCTACCAACCTGCCTGCTGATTTCTTCTAAGCTTTCAGCTTCTTCACCTCTTTCTCCTTGCTGCAGAGGGAAATACCTCCTTCTGTTTGTTTTGCATGTGACTCCTCATACTTTCCCATTGCAGAGAGAAGCATTGAACACTCAGTTCCCACCCATCCTCTTCATACCAGTCACACTTTTCAAGATACCTTCTGAAGTAATTTTTTTCCCCAGATTAATAATTTATCAAGTATCCCCTTTACAGGGAAACCATTTATTATCTTTTATCATCCTTGCTGCCCTTCTCCAAACCTTTTTCAGTTTGATTCTTCTTCTGGGAGGAATCAGAGCTGTGCACCAATGGTGACCTGACTCCAGATTGCTATTGTGGCAAGTGGATATTCAGTAGTTTGGTATCTATTTCTTGCCTGGTAACTCTCATAAAAGATTGATTTTGTTTTCTTGACTATCACAACTGAGCACTGTGGTATACTTTCACAGAAGTATGTGGATAAACCCTAATACTTCCCTTAAGTGTAGTAAAGAATTTACCATATTAATGGTGAAGAAGAGCTATAAAAATCAAGCTGTTTTAATCAAATCTTTATTACAGAGCAGTAATAAACCTATATGAAGTTCTAATTTATGTCAAATGTAGCTTAAAAATCATAATAAAAATGATATAATGCAAGTCTGTAGCTACAAATACATGACTAGAAAGCAAATCACACAGGAAATATTGTTCTGCCAGTCATTGCTGATAGATTATTTATATATTTAAACTACTAATCTTGTTTCTGGATTCTAAACGAATACAACATTATTCCTAACTCTTCAAACTAAGGAAAGAAAATACCTTTCACATTAAGCAAAGTCTAAGGCTGTTTAATAAAAATTGTGAGGTTAAAATGCACATGTAGGAGTTATGCACTGAATCTAATTCTGGACTGAACTAGTCATTCTACCTCATAAATGTGTGACAGCTATAACATTGTCTACTTTTTCATTAGATTGAGGTGGTTTTGTTAGCCACTGTGTGGGTGATGAGCTGATGAAGGAATTAAAATTAAATGGTACATAGCTGCATGAAAGGGCCAGAACAAATGAGGATTCCAGATGTTCCCACACCTGTAACATTCAACTAAACCAATTTTGTGTCCCTGTTCACATTTCATCTTATCTAACATGCTGTGTTTACTCCCACGTCCCTTTTGAGCCCCCTGAACAATGCAGTCCCACAGGCACCCTCTGTGGTGAGGCCGTGGTTTCACCACCTCCAGCCTTCCTGGGCACATCACGTCAGCTGTCCTCTGACTGTGGTAAAACTTCAACCACATCTCTCAGCTATTCTTGTAACTAACCTGGTGTCACACACATCAGCATGTGCCAACTGTGTTGGAAGCCTCCTGGACCATTCTTGCCATCTTTATAATGCAAAACAAGAGTACTAAATTGCACAAATCCTGCACAGATGCAGCTATTTCATTTTCTGTCCTACAACCTGTGTTCCTTATTTTTCTTTTCCCAAAGCTTTAGGCACCAGATTTTACTGAATTCTAGGGAACCCTAGGGAACATCAAGTAAGAGAGAGATATGTTTCAGGCATGTGCCAAGCCCCATGTCTTGTTTAGATTTCAACAGCCAAATGGTGGCATTGACAAGAGTATTTTTGATGCTAGCTTGTTTATATATGTTCTCTTCAAGAGACAGTGGACATATTCTGAATTAAGTTATAATATTTCTCCCTCATTTGACATTCAAATTTCATTATAAACAACATGTGACTTCAAAATTTCAGATGTAGTTTTTGTTATATGATCCATTGTGACCTTTGATTTCAGCGACATTTGAACTGAAAAGAAATGCACTACTTTAGCTAACTCCTAAATATTACAGGGAAATATTTAACAAAAGATGCCAGCGATTTATCACTTGAAACAAAACTAAGTAAAAAGTCTTAGCAAGTGTTGATCAGATCTAAGGAAAACATTTCTAGCACATTATCAAAATGAATACTTTAACTTTGACTGAAACAGCTATCATTCACCAAAAAAGATATTGAATGGAGGAAGTACAGACAAGTTTTTAGGTTTGAGAGTTTACCTTCAAATCTGACATTAGCACAAAGTGTGAATAGAAAAGCATGCAGAAATATGATACTTAACAAGAAGTAAATGCTTTATTTTCAATTTGTTGTCCGTACCTGCTCACATATGGTCAGAACAAAAAGAGCAAATGCACCTCAGGAAGAAGCCAAAAGCATCACTGTACAGGGGAAGAGGGAAAAGCCCTCCAGCATCTTCAATAGCTCCTGCAGCCAGGAATACAGCAGCTGTTTCCCCAAACCTCTTTCTGGATCCTTATATGGATCCTTCCACACAACTGCTTGAACAGCTGCTCCTCTCCTTCCACTGCAGGCCTTCCTTCTCTGCCTTGTCTGACACAATGTGAAGGAAAATACCAGAGAATGTCCAGAGCTGCCTGATTAAACTGCTGCTGTGCAACCCTTAGTGATCTTTAATTTTGGGCAGGGGTAAGGCAGAAACCAAAAGAAAAAAATTATTCATTAAAAATATCTTTTTGCCAGTTGCATTAGCAAACACAAAGCAAATCTCATAAATCTGTTTTTGAGAAAGAACACTTGTTCACTGCAGTATATTAAATTTATTTTAGAAAAACTCCCATGAAGTTTGGCATTATACTATTTTATTTCCTAGTGATTTTGGCATTATAGTATTTCAGAATTAATATAATCTAGGCTTAGCTGTATGGTTAGCATTTTTTCCCCTGTTAAGCCCCAGAGACTTTTAATATTTGATTTTCCTGAAAAATATCATCGAAGTTTCAATGCAATGTCTACCTAATGCAATCTTTTAGTTGAGGAATAAACAAACAAGCAAACAAACAAACAAATAAATGAATAAGAAAAACACAACTAAAGTATTATCTGATTATTGCATTCCTGAATTAATCAGGAATATTGTAATAACGTATAGATACCTTTTTCTTACAAAAAGATTATTTCATTGTATTATCTACAGCAAATTTACACAGCTGTGAACTATGAAGTTCAAAATACCTAGAGAATATGAGTGTTTCTGAAGCAATGGGAATGAATTATCAGTTTGAAATACTGTCAGATAAACCTGGTTCAGCTGTTGTGAACAGTAAGAGAAACTGTTTCTATGGATTTTGCTTCTGCTTTAAACCTACAATGCTGTTGTGAGGCAAGAGTGTGCAATTGTGTGATGATGCAGGCAGCATATTTAAAATATCATAATTCAGCAAAACTGAACACTTAGACCATTGTAGAACTAGAAAGATACTATATCTCTGAGCAAATGTTTATAGCATTATGTAAGTCAGTAGTTTTTCAAAGAAAGGTCTTAAATTCTATACTGTTTTGTAACCTACATTGCTGTGCCCATGTAAAAATGACTCATGTGAAAACTAGTGACACATTTATGGTTTTTTTTATCATATTCTGCCTAAAAGAATTCTATGTCAAGCACATAGCTGTCAGGTTCAAGAGATAAAGAATTACTTTTTTATGTCAAGGAGTTTTCCTTGTTTTTCTAGTATTTCTCAGTTAGAATCAAAAATATGCGAGAAAACTTGCAGGCCCTTGTGTACTACACTACAATACTTTTCATCCAGGTTAGGTTGATGCTCTAGTGCTTATCATTGCTCCTTTACTCACTGTGGCAATGCAACTTTTCTTTTGCCTTCTCTTCATCATCAGTGTGATTCAAATTCAAATGAGAAACAAAGACTGAGTGACTACTGCTGTCAGCTCTTCTCCCTCTCAGACAGAAGCAGTCAGACTACCTGATCCAAGAGCCCTATAACACCCTGAAAACAGGAAAATTACTGAGAGATAGAATTAAAAAGTACATAAATCTATAATATTTTGAACCCAATTTTACAGAAGCACAAAAGGCAAGTATTTTTTTTGCCGTATAACTCTCTATAGGGCAAAAATATTGTACATATAGTGTACAAGAATTATTTGTGGTTTTCCCTGCGGACTGTGCAATTTCATAGGTTGTTCCTCAGCATGCGCTTCCTAAACTGGAAAAGGAAGTAAAACCTTGTAAGTTACATTCAATGCAAGATATTCCAGTGTTCTGTGACTCAAGTATGACTGTAAAAGCACACCCATTTTTCTAAGATGCATTAGTCTTATCATATTTTTTTCTTTCTGCACACATAAATCCATTATCTGTTTTCTTCTGATATTTATTCCTAACCACATAGTTTAAGCAAAAGTAATATTATAGTATTTTTTAATAATAAATTGGCAATCACCAAATAAGAGCTTATAAAGGTACATTACTTTTCTCTAGGGTCAGATTATAAGAAAAAGGATAGCCTTGAGACATAAATTCTTATTAAATCTCAGACAAAGAAAAGAATAAAGTCACTAGAAATATAAATTTATATATGTACATTTCATATTTCTTGTTTGATCTGAACAGAGTGTCTTACCTTAAAAGGAATGTTGCAAAAAGGATCAGCTAGTATTTCTGTTTCAGTAAGTTTTAAACTTGGTTAAATCTGCAGAATTCCGTAAGGAAAAGACATGATATAAAATCTCAAGCAGGATTTTAATTTTAAATTCTTGTGTAAGAAATTACTTTGAAGGTGATCTATATCAAAGTTTAATCATATTAACCATGCTGTGTATCAACACATAATTACAACCTACATTATAGATAATAGAAAATACTTCAGTGGATTTTCCATTCTGTTTTAATTTACAGAATGAGCTTTGTTTGATGTTTGAAAGGTCTATTGAAAGGCCTTCTTTCAGCCTGTTCTGGTTCTGATTTAACAAACCTATTAAGATAGTCCTACAGTTTCATTTTTAATCCTTGAATTAATATTAGGATTAGAATTTTATAGTGAACCTGGGTGGGCTTCATTAAATCTCAAATCCTGAAAATTCTTGCTTTTGGGCAACCTACAGTTTCATGACTTTGGAAAAATTTGAAGGACTGAAGCCTAACAATGAGGAAAGCAAGCCCCATGCTATCATACTGCTGCCATAGTTTCTTGTTCTTTTAGCCACAACAGGTAATTTTTTGTCCTAGTTTTCTTAACTAGCTGCAAGAAATGATATGAACAAAAAACCCCTTCTTCTTTGCCATGTAACATTCCTCACATGCAGTAACTCCTGCAACTGTGTCTACATATGCATAAGCACTAAACACAATTGGAGTGGAGGATCCCCACTACACCAATGTAGAAGTAAACAGCAAGCATGAATGATCTTGTTGAAGCCTTGGAAAAGGACTCAGACTCAAAGGCAAAAAACCCCTTTCATCATTCAAAATCCCCACTCTATGGGACTGAGCACCATTTTCTCTTTCTCCATAAAATTTTGAAATTAACAGTCACGGTAAAGGCTACTGATTGATGATACAACCTGCAGAGGTTTAAGATTATATTTGTACCTTCACAGGAAATATCTTGGAAAGCCACTGTGAAGGCATTCGAACATGAAGACAGGAAGAAGACAATGGTCTCTACTTCTTGGAAGATCTTCTGGTTTTTTCCTCCAAAACCCAGTAAAATATTTTCATGTGAATAGATGGATTTTGTGGAACAACCTTTTATGAAGAATTGAAATGTTTTCTGCAGGCTAGTCAGTCCCTCCCAGAAAAGACAAATTACTTCCTTAAAGCATTCTTGACCTCACTGCAAGCTGTGGGCCTAAGAAAATAGGCATTGGTGTGGCTTCTGAGTCAACTGGTCAGTCTAGGTGGTCACAGCTGGCTCTTCCTACTTGGAAAAGTATACAAGAGAAAGAGAGTTTAGGTGATCTAGGATGTCTTAGATCATGTAGTGTACAATGCTAACACCACTGGCATGGCAGTGCAACTTCCACCCTGTCACCCCATGAAAGTTGGTAAGGACTGCTGAAGGGTTAGACAAGACTGCCAAAAATTGCCTTATGCTCATCCACTGGTAACAGAGTTGCATTTTTAATTCCTAGACACAAAATTACTTATATGAAATCTTATACTAGACAATTCATTTGGGGGATTTTTGGGAGTTATTTCACTGAGGTGTTTTTTTCGTTTTGTTCTGTTTGGATTTTTTGGTTTTTTTAATCCTTGGTTTTTTTGGGGTGTTGGTTTGGTTTTGTTTTTCTTGTTTGTTTTGTGGGATTTTTTTTTTTTTTGGTTATTTTTTACTTTTCCATTCTGTGAGACTTTGAGAGTTGCAGTGACAGAAATCAGAATACAAGCACGTCTGAAGAATCTTATTCCTTGAGATGGAAACACTTTGGAAAGCAAGGTGGGATGGACCTTTCTTTAAATCAATACCAATCAAATATTGTCTGTTAAAGACAATGAGGTGCTTATAATAATTGACTTGAACTCTACAAGGTTATTCAATACTATGCACCCAAATACATGTAACTGAGGACAAAATCCCTGCTGCTCTCCAGTGCTCTATGTTGAATGCAGCTTGCAATGTTCTAGAGGATTCTAGAAGGAATGAAACATGTAATTTGTGATTAACTAGAGTTTCTGATTTTAATGAATTCTCATAGTACAGATAATGTGAAAAGAACAGTTAAGAAGCAGGTCTTACTATTTGCTAAGTTTTATGATGGGGGTCATTCACAAGGAGGGCATATAAGTAGTTCTCAATTACTTTCTTGTTTTGACTTGTCTTTGAAATGAAGGCTTTAATGTAATACTTTTTTTTCTTTTACTGTGCTGAATATTAAAATCAAGTGACCAGGAAGAAAACAATACAAACCCTTTTTACTTTAAAAAGGCTTAAGAAATTTCTCCTTTTTTCTTGTATTTTGTAGTTTAAATCTTCTGGAATTTGATTACACAGCACATTCCAGCTATCTGCCCCAGCAGGCCCCTGTATCAGGACTTTCTGATTACTGCTTATGCATTGTTTCAAGGAGAACCCTTGAAGGATTTAATTTAATAGAGATTAGTACTTTTATTAAACAGTGGTTAATTGAAGCCTCCAAGTTCTGCTAAATGTTGTTCAGTGAAGTGAATTAGTTGATTTAATTTTTTCTCTCTCACACAAGAAAATAACATTAAGTGAAATAAATATATTTTCCATGGGTCTGCTAAGGGTGACATTATTGTAGGGCTTTTACCTTATGTATTTTAAGCTGGAAGTTTTCTAATTTACAGAGGTACCTCTGGTTCAGCAAACTTACAAACTATGTTGATCCTAAAAGCCCTCTCTTGGATTGGTTTAATTTTTAAAAAGAATAAATTACGACCACTGTCAAGAACACCTTACTAAATGTATTACCAAAACCTGTCACTGCTTCCTCTTTCTGATACAAAAAGGAAAAAAAAATCAGAAAAAAATGTTAGGGAACATTCAAAATTTTTATTTTAGGTTTGATTGTTTCCCTAGGTTTTCCTCTGAATACTTTTTAAAGTGACAATTATTTTCAGTTGACCACTCATACTAAGAGGGATTGTAAAAACTTGTAGAATGTCAGTAGCTCATTAAAGAATATTGGTGGCTCACTCAAGACCAATTTATTAAAAGCTTATTTAGAAAATTTTAGATTCTAAATGAAGATGACTGCTTCATTAATTTTATCTGTTGACTTCTCAACGAATGATAACTTAAAATTTAATTAAATGTAATAGGTCATACTAATTTTACTGCACTGTCTGTTCACTGGAAATCCCTGCTTAAAGAAAAAAACTAATTCTTAGTAAGATTTGAAAAGACAACTAAATAAAAGAAAATAACTCATCAAAAGCAACTGTATCAAAAACACCAGGAAAAACACTTCTGTTTTTATGAGAGTTGTGATAATAAAACAGCTCCTATTTTTGTCAAGCAGAATAATTCCTGCTGAGCTCCAAGGGCCAGCAAGGAAAGGCTCAGTTCAGAGTTGCCCCGGGATTCCTCTGGTTGCTGCCTAGCACAGAGCCCTGACCAGGTGTGCAGGGAGGTAAGAGGCTGCTGTGGTGGCTGTGTTACACAGGTACAGCCTGCAACACCACCCTGGCTGCAGCATCCTGAGGAGCTGCTAAGTGTGAAAGATGCTCACTACCAGCTTAAAAAAAAAAAAAAAAAAAAAAAAGAAAAAAAAAAAAAAAGGTTAAATAGCTACAATTGCTGTTATCAACCTCTGCTATGTTTACCATCTTCAAAGTAACTCCAAATAAGTAAACTTGTTGTGGCAAGATAAGTTTCCAAGTTTAGAAGTTAATACTCTAAGAACAGTTTCTAATTTCGTAAATGAGACACTTCACACCAAAAGGAATCCTGGAAGTAGTAATGAAAAGGTTGCAGCGGATATTATTGATATTTTACACAATCTTTAGATTGGGGAGAGGAAAGGAATACTGTAGTAGAGATGGCTTCAGTGGATTTCACAGGGAAATGCGGGAAGACCCAAATTAGTTTCATCTTTTGAAAAGCATTATATGAGGATTGCATTTGGCCAAACTTTACTACTGCTTCTGACAATCAAAGCCATGGCATTTAGTGATATAGCTTCACTGAAATGCAGAGACAAATTTGGCCCTGAACTTCTCTGGTTTTATGTCAATGCTGGAAATATATAATATTTCCATATTATATATTTATATAATATATAATATAATATATATTATTTAATATAATAATAATATATATTATGTAATATATATAATATATTATCAGACTTCATTTATTGCATTTAGTGCTTTCTAGTGTCACTCCCTCAGGACTTGCCAGGCAATGCTCATGGATTAAAGTGTCATTAACAGCACTAATCTGTCTGCTACTTCATCTCCAGAAGAGGGTCTGCAGCAGGACATATGACAACTAAAAACTAGTTCATCTTATCCAGCCTGCAGAATTTACAGATTCACAGCAGGACTGAGGCTCAGATCAGCCACATCTCCTTGAAAAGTCTGCAGACAGAAGTGACAGGTCAAGCCAGAGTGGCTACTGATGTGGAGGGAAGCCTGATTTTTTAGCAATCCAAATGACTGCACTGCAACACAACCAGGAATATAATTCTATTTTCTCTTTTATATTTCTGCAGCAATTTTGCACCTTTTCAGAAGAAAAATAATAATACAAACCCTTCATCCCTGAGAATTTAAAATGCACTTGTCAGTTCATAATTATGCACAGAGAAAACACAAGAACTCATTGATGGTTTGGGAAGCTTTGCAGCTCCAAGGGCACAGATCTCTGCATGAGAACAGGCACACCAGGTCAGCAACCCCAAATCAACAGTGGCAGTCAAGGAAGGAGATCTGAGGAAGGAGCATAACTGGGCTGGGTTTTCTCTGCTCCTCCAGCTCTTGGAGACATTGGGAGATGGTTGTGGGGAGGATGCTGATGAAGGTGGCTGATTTCCATTTCCATGCATTGGAAACTTATTACTACCACAAATCTGACAGAGATCTGATACAGATTTTCTATTCTCTTTGTTCACACTTGAATGTTACTAGAGGGAAAATCACTCATCTGCAGTAAGCATCTGCACTATGAAACATCTTGCAAGCCTCCCATTCTTTAATTACTTTTCTGCATGTTATAATTTTCAAAGACTTCATTGCAAAGGAAACGTGTCAGATTAAACTCAGTAATTCACCATCAGTGAATCAGTAATTCAGCACCATGCCTCTAGGTGTAGTATATTTTGAAGCAGACATTTAAAGTCAACCTGAGAAAGCTGGATCCTTCACCAAATGGAAGAAATCTAAATGGTTCCCCATGAAAGCTCCCCATGGATTCTCGCATGTGTCACAATTTTGTTGTTGCCCATGCCTGCAAAATGCTCAACTTAAGGAAGAATCAGAAGCCTGCATTTATGAAAATCACACTGCAAGTCTCAGAAGCACAAGGTCAGCTTGTGAAAAATGCTCATCTCTGTGTTATTTTCTCATGAAATCACATAATTAACACAGGACTTTAAAGAGTGTGTTTGCAATAAAATGAAGTTTTTAAGAGCCTGAATGCTGATGGACAATTTGCTTGTCCAAATAAACTGTGTTTAAAATTCCAATTGTGATACTGAAAAGTCCTTCACAGTGTTCTTTGGTTTGGGCTTCCTTTTCAGCACAGATAGCTGTATTCTATAACATAAGTTGTACTTCTTTTGTCTATATCAACAAAATAAAAAGTTAAGATACCTCTAAAAACTCAATGGCCAAAGGCTAAGTCTAAAAGCTGGAAGCTACAACCTCAGAACTGAGCTTCCCTTTGCTATAAATGTCTATTTTTCACAACTTAATGAAGAATAAGACCTTATTCTATAAGGTAATGCTAACAGGATCTAGGTCACATGGCTTGTAATATTACATTCATATGCAGCTAGCTAGCTAAAGCAAGTGAAAAAAAAATTTAATAGGGAAAAAAACTCACAAGAGGTAACAACACAGAATAAAAAAGGAAAGGATGTCACAGGAGTTGAAAACTAACACAATATATCTTAAGTTCCTGAATATTTTATTCAGGCTGTTATTATTTAATTTTCCCTAGAGCTTCCTCATAAATGTATTAGGCCTCAAATATTGTGGGAAAGTATAGAGAAACAAAGACAAGTGGATATTTTACAAAGATAGATGCCCAACAGACTTGCTATTTTGTAATGTACATTTGCAATGAGAACAATTTGCTCTCAGTTTAGCTTTTTGATGGTATCTTGACATTTTTACCACAAAGCACATATTGTCATATTAACATTTTAGCTAACAGAGCTGTAGACACGAAACCAAGCATTTTTGGAGAGCACTATCAAGCAGACTTTCCCTCTAACGACAACAGAGGGATCTTCCAGGGTAAAAATTGTTTGGCTCAAAGCACAAAAACAGAGCATTGCCTGGAACACTTTTCTGTTACGATGGAATGGATCCCATTGATGGAAAGCAAAGCAAAATAATCCTGTACTTTCTTTCAAAATGACCCAAATCCTAGGTTACCACTTTCCATGCACTCCACAGCTGCTTTTTCTGAGGTCTAATTCTGTTCTGCAGAACACAGTGAGCATCACAATGACAAAACCTACTTCTACCCTCTCCATCAACAACTGAATTTAGAATTGGTTCTGTTTCCTAAATACCTTTCCTAAAGTCTCTTAGCTGCAACCAGAAGGCTGCCAACACAGGCAATCTCTTGCCACTGTAACAAGCTTCACAAACTGAATCAGAGTGATTTTTGAGTGACAATTTGGAAATTTCATTTATGCTTTTTCTTCATCATTTTTCCTCTGTAAGTATTATAGAAAAATAAGACTGTCTATTAATCTTTTAAAAACAAATTCTAGCCTGTGGCATACTTTCAAGCAAGTTGATGCAGATTTTTCTCTTACTGCCAGCCTTTTATTGCAACAATGGAGCATAAACAATTCCCCCAGCACTGTGATGGATTTTTTGTTTAATTGGAACTTTTTCATAGGGAAGAAATGATTAAATGTCTCTCATGTCTTCCTTTCATAATTATAAGTACACTCTGCTATGACTCTATCATTAATTTAATATTTATCACTTCTATCTGTAGTTACACTTAAATCCAATAACTTAGAGATTTTTAAACAGTTAATGTAACTTAACACTTCTCTGTGCAGATATAAATCTACCAATATTCATTGTAAGCCTCAGATGCCTGAGTCTTAAAATTAAGCACAGACCACTTGATTATCCTTTGTTAAATGAATGCAAAAAAAAAACCATGAAAAAATGCAAACATGACAGAATTGAAAAAGAATGTCCCTACTTATACATATTTAGCTTTGTTAAAACTGAGTATGATTTTATTAGTGCTTGGACACCTATAGGTTTATTCTGTTAGGAAAAAACTCATTAAATGCTATTAAAAGGTAACGAGACCACACCCCTCCACTCCCTATAATCCCCCCACTAAACATTGTCCAAAATGAAGAACCTTGAATCTGACATAAGTTTAAAAATTTTTATTAGCAGGACTTGACAACACAAAGTACATTGTTTCACGCTAAATATTTTGTCAGCATTCAGAAGGCCCATTTTCAATGCCTCTGTAAAGGCTGATGCTGTTTAGTGTAATTGTTTGTGTCATCAGGAAGACCATTTTTTATGGACTTCACCAGGCTGAGAATCTGTGATTAAATTTCATTTGGGGTGTTCGTGGAACAAAGAGAAGGAAGACCAGGGCTGTGATTACGATCTGCAGGTGCTACACACACAACCCTATGCTACAGAGTTGGGTTGCTGTCAGAAATTAAAGGTAGTTATCAATTCCATATTGTTCTCAGGCATTTGCAGCCAATCATGTAGATTTTTATTATTTTATTTGAAGGAACTACTGTTAGCAATTAGTCAACATATAAAAAAAAAATTAGAGTTTTTTTTTTTTAAAGACTTAAACCAACATGACCTTCACAAAAGTCTCCAATGACTATAACCCAGTTTGAAAAATTCTATTTCAAGTAAATATCTATGGTCCTAACATTTTGAAGGACTGTAAAATGCAAGAGTACCGGTGCAAGTGGCATGGAATGTGGTGAGGTGACTATATTTAGTATAAATTCCTCAATACATGTAGCATCTCCAAACACAGAAAAATCTTTCACTGACTCATCCCCACCTACATATGTTTACTTAAAAGCATGAGAAGGACTTTCCTAGTAGCAAATCATTGCCAGAGTATCACCAAATGGCAACACACAGAGTGCAAATGAACATCCTGGAATTTGAGGCGTTTTACATATTTATGTATGCATTCATATTCAACCATAGATGATCCAACCACGTATTCCAAAAACATTAATTGTCATAGATTTCAATGCACAATGCAGGCAAGATTATACCATTTCTTGACATCTGACATAATTCAGTTTTTTTAAAACATTAAGTTCATTTTTGGCAATTAATCAGGACAGCTTCAGACTATAGTTTTAGCCATATTCTACAGTTATTTGTTCTGTGATGCTAGTTATCCATTTCACTGCATGTTAAAATGCTCTATATAATGATTTGAATCTAAGCACAACATGAAAAGTTTAAAAACCTTAGATAATTCACTAATAAGTAGAAAACACATAGAAATTGGTTACTACTCTAGTTTTCAAAACAAACACACCTTTGCAATTAATATCCATCAAAAGACTGAAAAGTTATCCTAAGCCTTCAATCACAGATTTTCTTTTGTGATTAAATGTATAAGTGATTGGCATCTGGATCTAAACACAGTGAATCAAATTCAGTTTCAATCTCTCTTGACTGAAGTGAGATTTGTGTGCTTACATGAAAGGTGAATTTGATCCATAATACACAATACACAATTATTTACCCAGACAGGCTTAATATCTTGCAAAATTAATTTTCTTTGCAGCCAAATATACAATGTTCTTCCTGCTGTATTAAATCTTCCAGGCCTGAGCTACAATATGAATGATTTACACAGCCTTTGTGCAGAGCCTTTCAGGTAATCTGCTTGGGAAAAAAAATAAATAAAACAGGCTATATGCATTTATTCTAACTGCAGCCAGAAATTAATTATCCTTTTGTATTTGTGTCAAGGGCGAAAACTGAAGGTTATTTTTAAACCTTCAGTTCTTATTTAATGATGAGGTAAATGTCTTTTTCCCCATGGACTCTACATGTGTCAGGGCTGTCTCTGTGCTCCATAATTTCTGGGGTCTCACTTCCAGGATGTGCAGTAAAAACATTATCACACTTTCAACATACTGCCAGAAAGATTCAAAGGGAAAAGTGGAGAAACCTGCAAGAGGACAACTTGAATTCCATGTTTCTGTAACTATTTTTGGAACAGAAATCAACTCTTTTGGCTTAGAATTATGAAAAATAAACACAAATCCTTTTTTTAACCTAGTTCAATATTTCAAGCAGCAACACATTGGGGATGCTTTAGCTCAGAAGTTTTAGTTCAGCTTATTGTTAACACCTATGTTACTACTACAATCAAAATATTCCAAATCAGCTCTCAAGAAGTTTTCCAGAAATCACAGAAATATTCTTAAAATTAGGTTTATTTCCCTTAACATCTTAAAAGCAGCATATAATAAGCAGCCAACACCAACACAAACAAACAAACAAACAAACAAGTGAAAAAACTTGTCCACAGCTATCTTTCTATGGTAGTCCTTTAGAAAGCCACAGAATTTACAAAGATTATTTGTGGAAAAGCTGTGGTAGGTATTTTACAGCTATTATGGCTAACTCACAACATTGCCAGAGAAGATTTTTTCCAGTCACATGGGATGATTTCTACCCTGCCTCTTTCTACTCAATTTCATGTTGTGCACAGCTGCACAACGGACCCTTGTGCCCTTGCAGCTGCTGAGCACAGCAGCCAAGCTGAAGGAGGCTGCCTCACATGCTGACAAAGAAGGTATCTGATGCTTTTCTGAAAAGGAAGTAACATAATCAGACCTCATACAGTCTACCTCTACGTAGCAAATTTGGTGAAATCACAATGCTTAGCCCCTATCTGATACTCTGCCCAGCTATGCATATTTAGATAAATGGGTTCAATTGTCTTACACTGTGCATTAAGATTAATTCAACAGCACGTTAGACTTTAATGGATACCAAGTCCTTCCCAGTTCCCTTTATTTCCCTCCACAGAGTCCTCCAACCTACAACCATGTGACAAGCTAGAGGACACATCCATCTGTTTTGCTGCAAATGAACTGTACTTCATTTAACTCTCTGAAAAAACTGACCCTAATGCAGTAACAGGGACATGATCTGCTGCTTTAAGGCCTGAAATCATAATAAAGGCATTTCTTTCATAACAAAGGCATTATGTTTTAGTGGTGCCTTTAAAGAGTTATGTATAGAAAAATTTCAGCAATTTATTGCAATTTACTAATCTCCAGTTTATTATAAATGCCTCATGGTCTCACTGCCACTCATATACACAGTCCTGCTATTTTTTTTAACAATCTCACACATTGAAAAAAGTCATGTCCCTCTCTTCACACTACTCTGCTGATAGCTCAAATTTTCACTACCAAATGTAGTATATTATAGGTGGGAGTGCTGCCTTGAGAAAAGAAGCTAAGAAATAATATTAGCAATTTTGCTTCCAATGCAGAGTCAGCAGGATATGTATCTGAACCACGCACTACCAGCTTCAGGCTTGTAAAATAAATTGGCACAAGTAAAAACTCATGTTTGCTGCTTTTCTGGCTTCAGTGGAGATTTGAGCTACAGCTTACCACTGACAAAATAACTAATGTGATTGCCCAGACTGTGAATAGGAACCTCCACCCTGAATTACATAAGTTAGTAAAAAATAGTGAGGATATGCTGTAAGCACTTCTATCTTTCACATTCATCCTTGTCTTCCTATGTCACAAGACTATTTTAAATAAACTTCACTATAAAGGAAGTATGTTATCATGAGACATGGGCATTATGTTAGAATTGAAGAAAAATTAAGAGGAAATGGGAAGAAAAGTAATCCAGCAACTGAAGAAAACCTAAATGAAGATATTAGGTTTTTAAAACCCAATTAGTCTTTAAAAGCTTCAAAATACAGTAATTAATGGAGACTATTGAGTGTACTTCTAGAAAATTTAAGTCCATTGTGAAAAATTGGTATTGATCAAACACATGTATAACAAGCCTTGCATACTGCACATGTATATTTAGGGCATTTACATTTAGGGATTTTTTAAAAAATCTAAACAGTGACAACTAAAAAGGAACATGCAAAATCTGAGCATGGGTCTATTATAAATGCTTAAGCATCATAGTGAATCAGCAAGCTCTTTCTTATTTTTTTTTATAAATTAAAAAATACTTTCAAAACTACAGCTATTCAAAGGATCAGGTCTTAAGCAGCAAAATATAAATTAACAATCATTGAAGAAGATCAATTTTTGACATTTAAGTAAAAGCCATTAAGTCAAATTCAGATCATGACCACTGGAAGTCAGTGATTTTATTTTTACTGCTGATTTCTTTTTCAGCAACTTAAATTTTCTCTTCAATTTGGTTACATAACGCACTATGTGAAAATTGCTTCTTTTTGTATGTCTTAAATACATAGCTTATCCTTCTCATTCATATATTCAGAGGTAGTTTCCAGAGGAAACACTGATATTAATGCCTCCACATAATATTATATGGCTTTCTGCAAAGCAAGTATAAGTGGAGAACTGGTGCCAACAATTGTGCAATCAGGGGTTGCAAAATATGAATATCTCAATTGGTCTACTGGGCCAGAAAGATGAACCAACTTTTAGTAGTGTCACTTCTAATACAGTATAGTAGTAAGGAAAAGCTGAGCAGCTTATTTCCCACAGATATTTCCAAGGCCTCAGAAACTTCTGTTTGAACCATTCTTTAATTATTTCTGGCACAGACTTCAGAAAGCTCTGTGCAGTCAAAAGTGAGACTATTAAATGAATTTTGCTCTGGTTCAATAACAGTAATTATGATTCTCATACAATGTAAGAGTCAATTTTGTGCAGTATGTACTGTTGATGTGAACATTAAATAATACTGGAGATTAGTTGGAAGGTCGCTGCTTTTGTTATCCTAGAATTTCTGGTCTGGAAAATCCTGGATGATCTCAATACCCATTGAAATTTAAGGGTGTTGCAGCCACTCCATGCCCTATGGAACTGGTATTTCAGATCTGACTTCTCCCACTGAACAGCTTAGCCATCACAAAAACATTGGGTTGGAATCTCCCTATTGAGATAAGTTTCCACCTCCAGTGAAAATTCAGAGGACATGTGAGGGGTGGCTGCTGCTCTACACATCAGACGTACATTTTAATTTCTCATCACATCTTTGGCAAAACACATGGGCTTGCAGCTTTTCCTTAAGAGCAGAAAAAACCCAATCTGTTGAGCCAAAAACAATTCTCAAAGACAGTTTATTGGGGTTTTGATTTGACAGTGCTTGATGCATACTCAAATTCAATAGAGCTGTCTTCATAAATCTAAGCCTCAAAAACCCATTATTTTCTCTAAATACTTTTCCAAATAGAAATACTTTCCTGAAGTCCTCAGTCTGCTAGATTAAACAATACTACAAATAAAATCTTGGATTTCACAAATTCTTTCCATTTTTAAAATATACTAATAACCTTCATCTGGGGACAAATGCATCATTTGAAAGGAGGGAAACAAGTACTTTCTCTAGACAGCATGATAATTTATTGCCATGGGCAATTATTTACGTTAATCCATTAAACTGTAATGAAACATATAAGACACACAGGGAAAAAAATAAGAACCCCTATTTGGAGCACATCAAGCTTTTTCAGAACAAACCTGCCAAAAATTTGCTACAAAGTCTTAATCTGAACCAAAACCAGCTTGCCTTACAAGTACAAAAATACTTGTTTGAATATAAGTAGCTTTAGTTTCATGATTTTCCATTGACTACATTTCTGCAGCATAAAGTAAGTGGAATGGGATACTACATACATTTAAAAAAATTATATAACATATATATTATATATATAACAAAGCAACATATATATAAAGCAATATATATATATTATATATAACAAAGCAACCTGATGAAGTTAGACTTCTTTTTAATGCACTTCCGGCTGGCATTTTCCCCTCATCCTGGTTTTCCTTCATTCCCTTCCCTATAACGGATTCATCTTTCCCTCAAACATTTTCAGCATCTCTCTTGCTTTCTCCTTACTGGCTTTGCTACTTAAATGATCTACCTCCTCTGTTCAGTTATCTCACACTGTATTTGTTCTGCTCTTTTCTAACTTGTTCTGTCAGCCTCTGAGCTGACAACGTGGGCAGCCCACAGCTGGCTGAACACCACCTCTACTCAGTGGTGCCTGGTCACACCTTGCACCATTTCCTGATGGCTTACCAGCCTCCACTGAATACCTTATGGCCCACAAAGCAAAACTTTTGCTAATGAGTGCCAAAGAGGATGGCAGAATACAATTTGAGCAGAAAGCCAACACTGTATTCTCCCTAACATGAATGGGGTTTTATTTGGTCTCTGAGCTTCTTCTCAGGATTGTCAACTTTCATTGAAAGCTCTTTCACATTTCCTATTGAAACCATTAGGCCAGAGTATGTAAATTTGCAGCAATTCCATCATGTGTGAAAGGCTATAAAGAATAAATGTTGTCTGCCAGAGATGCTGCCTCAGCAATCAGCAGCTTCCAACATTCTCCATGGAAAACAAGCACACATGCACAGGAGCATCTGTGCAGGCCTGGGTTGGTAGCCCAGTGAACAACAAACCAATGCTGGCAATATGAAGTGACCAGCAAAGAGAGCAGTGTTTGTGCATGACAGTGATGGAGTTTTACTCTGGAAAACTGGGTATCTACCTACAAACATAACTTCATCCCTGTGTATATTTGTGTTGAGGAGAATGTAACTCCCCTGAAGCAGACAGGTATTATGGTGTGATGTAATAACTTCTAGTTTTGAACAGTAGTTATTTCCTATGGAAATAAATCTAGACCTTGCTAACTGTAACTTTCAGTCCTGACAGAGGCAAGACTATCACTGTGAGTCTGTGTAGTTAAATATGAACCAAGGTTTGATGACTGGGCAGGAAACAGAATCAACTACTCAGAGCATATTGCAGGAATTGCAATGTTATTTCTACAAAACATCAAAGAAAATTTTTAAGAATTCTTTAAGGAACAGGCTCCCAAATGTCTTTCCTGGCCTCCCTAGATTATATTGCAGGTTAAACTTTTCAATCATGAAAATAAATAGCAAACCAATGGTCTGTTTTGCCCTGCAAAAAGCTAATGGACTGAATGCAGTTTGTGCTTTGGTTGTTCCTCTTTTACATTCTATTGGTAAGAAAGTTGTATGTCAAATAAATTTAAAATCCGTGGCTCGAATAGCTTGGCACATAAGAGTTTGTGCTTAGCACATCAGTCAGAAGCAAAGATTTATAAACAATCTTTAAATACTCTTATTAGGTCAATATAATTCTCCCACATGAAAGAAAAGTCTCTAGGTTAGAGCATTTCTAAATCAGGTAAATAATTTTCTGAAGCTCTTTGTGACTAAAATTTCAGTTACTTTAAAAACTATTTTCTAGTTTATTTTTAAGTAGAGAAAGGACATATTTAAAAGTATCCTTAAAGAAAATTTATGTTTAGTGCTATTTAGTTGATTTTTTTCCTCAAGTCTTACATAAAATTTGTGCTGTCTTTTTTCCTCTTTCCGTTCTATAAATCATAAATCATATAAGGTGCTGTCTTTTCCCTTAAGGTATAATACAAATGTTCAGAATTGCAAATTAGCTTTGTGCATTGGATATTTGCATTCAATCTTTTATATTTCTGATAATTTGTCTGCTTTATAATAAACCTAGATGCTCTGATTATATTCCCTGAAACACTGTTTCAGTCCTCCTGTCTATTTGGTAACAGGAGGAGCTAAAAACAATTTTGTTAGTCAGATTTATTTGATGAAATTATGTAATATTCCTTATGTATCCCATTTTGCCTTTAATTTCTAACTAGTTTATAGTCACACAAACCATAGGTTTGCTCTGCTTTTGCTGGCAAGGTAACCCTTTCAGTCTGCTGTATTGGACTGTTCCACTGTGCAAACAGAAATTGAACAGTGCATTTCCATGGGAAAATTACAGTGATGCAGTTTTTTCACCAGTTTTCACCAGGGGTGGTATTTCAGGTAGAGTCAGAGGGGTTCAGGTAAATTAATCCCCTCTAGAAAAACAATCTAGTGTTCAACCCAAACATCTGATTAGAATGCAAAATAAAAATCTCCAAACAAATCTGGGATTTTAAGCATTGTTATGGTTAGGTTCACATAAAAAGATGAAGGTGAGTGCAAGGGAGGGATTAAGAAAAAATTAAATGAATTTTATATGAACAACAATCACAATAGATTTCATATCTCTGTTGCTCTACTTTGCAGATTGTGATATTTCTCCCTCTAAGTGAACACTGCAGGCACAGTTTTGGCAATACACAGTTGATGCTTTTTTGGAAGCAAAAATAATGCTTTTTGCTGTGTAGACAATAGAGGATAATTCACTTCTGATGATTTTTTTCTCCAACCTCTCTGTGCTGATGCAGATGCATCTTTATGTCTGCCAAATACAGCTGGGCAGACAGACACTCATTTAGGCACAGGGCAGCAGGATATGAGTAAGGGCTTCTATTACGCTACAGGAGAGGAATACTATGTTAACACAGATGACCAACTGCAAAGAAGAGTTTTCAAATTCCAGAGGTAACTGTCACTTGTGTTTTAAGCAGGATTTCCATGGACAAATAGTCCTTGGTCTCTTAAGAGGTGTGCACAAAGAGAGCTGTTCTGTTTCACGCAACACAGCAGACACACACCATCATGAAGTATATATGTACAGAGTAAAAAGGAGAGAGATTGTAAAGTCATTTTATTTTTGAGAGTATCTTGTAGAACACATTACCCAAAGAAATAAGATTACAATAAGATAGTGAAGCTTTAAAGCTCTCTATATTTCCTTTTTTTTTTAATTCTTCATTAACTAGAAGACATCTTAGTAAACAAAAACTGTGGCA
This sequence comes from Setophaga petechia, assembly GCA_024362935.1. NCBI lineage: Eukaryota > Metazoa > Chordata > Aves > Passeriformes > Parulidae > Setophaga > Setophaga petechia. Next base: position 38,429,513 of record JANCRA010000004.1, read on the forward strand.
TCACCATCTTTATATTGCTATATTGAATCACTAGAATACTCGATTAGACTGCATCTATCATTCAAAATTTAGAATAGATTCCTTAGCAGCAGTCTTGAAATACAGTCTTGAAATAATTAGGCTGCTATCCTGCTGCGCTTGAGGCAAGTTAGTTCCATTTGGCAAAAGCAGGTGATTAAACAGCCCTCAGGTAGCTCCTGTCCCACTGCTGCTGTATCCTAACTGGGAAATTAAATTATCTTGGCTTAGCAGCAATGCCTCATCCTAACTCAGACTAGCACCTCAAAGCAGCTGGTCTCTATGGCAGTTTATTGCTTCCTCCAGATAAGGACCATCTTGTCTTCAGCTGCAGACCTGGTCAGTACTGGTCTGCCAGAACTGCATCCAGAAGTTTCACCAGTACTTTCATCTACAGTCAGGAATCTCAGCAGTAAAGCCTTTGGCCATTCTTTACACTGACTAAAGGACGTTTCTTACATTCTTCTTTGCGGTGAGTTTCTGATCCAAAGAATGAAAGATATGAAAGATTCTGCATGCTCCTTTAACTGCAAAATTAGTTTCTTACTTACAGGGACCCTCTTAAGAGACTTTTGCTCATCCTTAGTGAGGACAAAAATCTGCATTTCCAGCAGTCTGAGCTACTGAAACAGCCAGAGGTTTGAGTCTCCTGGGAGTTGAACGGCTTACTGCCACATGCTCTAAAATTCCTCACATGAAACATGGGATTTAATGGCTACAACAACAGAGACACATTCTGAACGGGGTGGTTCTTTCTCAAGTCCCGTTCCACACACATTTCTGTGGTTAACTGAGGTTTAGAGTTCTTCTCTTTACCATGACCTATTTTTCACCCTGAGATAAATACACACAACAGTGTCATCTTTTACAAATAGTAATTATCAATTAAAGCAAACTCTTTTCTCCAACCTCAGTTAATTCGCAGAAGCTATCAAAATATACCTGGAAGATGCATTTGATATGATGGTAGTGGTTGGGAGGACTGCTTTCAAACACAAGCTTTGCCTTAGGATTTCTTTTGGCAAAGTTATACGGTACTTAGAACTTAAGATATTGAAACAACACCTAAGATTTCTTTTAAAAAAAAAGAAATTCCAGTAACTTCCTCCAATAATTTTCAGGTTACAATTTCTGCATCCACTTCCAGATCTTTCTATTCACAGGAAGCTCTCCAAGAGCAGAGTATCACTGAGACTTTTTACCAACACTGGCAGGTCTGCAAACGTTTTCACCCTTACCTGTAACCTCCCTTATTTTGTCACCAGCTGAGTGCCCTTGGGTCCTCTTCTATCTGCCACAAGTACACTAAAATAGAGAAGGATGTGGAAACCACAGGAAGATTTCCCCTACCCAGTCTTTCAGTTTTCTGTACAGTTTTGATATAGAGACCAGAACCTCAGTCAAGACTAATAATTTTCTGAAAAATACCACATAAGAGTAATTACATAAAATGCAGACAGAGAAATCAAGTTTTAAGCTGTAGTTGTCTTTGTGAGATTTTCACTATCTGAAGTCAGATGTGTAATGCAAACACATTGCATATAATTTTCTATGTCTACTTTGTGGTATTAATTCCTTTGTCATGGAAAAATAAGTAAATTGTTCACTTTAAATATCTATTATTTCTTGAATTTTCTAATGGAAAAAGTTTATCATTAGTTGCTATTGAAACAATGGAACTCCTATGCCAAGCAAATACAAAATTTCCTACTTTTTTTAGCTGAAAATTATAAGTAAATCAGGTCTCACTAATTAACAGCATTCTGAAGATGACAGCCAAAGCATAGGAGAAAAGTAACATCTTGTCTTTCTCATTGCATATAAAATAGTACTGCTTTTGTTGCCTAATCAATATAATACTTTATCAAAATAAACTCAAAAAGGCACTGAAAATTGTATATGAAAATATAGGTACTCTTATGCCTTCTTCCCCGTCAATGTGCTTGTTGAGCTGATAATGATTTGCCTTTCTTTCTTTGCATTTTCCATTTGCAGGTTTCATTTATATACCCATCAAATGATGACACATACATATACATGCATTATAGAGAATAATTTCAGAAATCATCAAGCAAACCAAGCAGCTTGAAATTATTCAGGGTCTTCTTTATTTGTTCTCTCCAATGATAAGCACCAAATAGATATAAAAGTTTACAAATAGAATTCAGAATTTGGGGTGATATGGTCTTTAATATTAACATCTTATACCATCTACAGTAATTTCCCTTTCCTCCTGAAATTTGCATCCAAATATGAGAGTTTCTGAAAGAAAGAAACCCGTGACAGTTTTATTTTCCTGTACCTTATAATATCAATTTTATCAGGTGACCTAAAGCCTCCTACAAGCATTTTCTTATTTAATAATACCTAAGAATACATAATGCTGTAGTCATTGTAATAATTTTTAACACAGTAGTAAAAGTGGAATATGGTTCAGAGATATTTAGTTCAACAAATCCTATTTCCATTACTTGAAGAGTGGAAAGGAGAAACTTACTAATTGTTTTTAGACTGTATCAAAATTAAAGAAGTTTTGTCTAGGAAGAAACATACAAGAAGCAGAATCTTCTGAAAAGCACATCTGTTCCTCTTGCCAGTCACAAAAGAGTGCTGGGAGCCAGTTTCTCTGGTTGATTTCTCATGCTACACTGAGCAAACCAGCTTGTCTCACATTTGTTCCTCAGTGTGCTGAGGATACTATTTCTTGAAAGCCTTATAGACAGGAAGCATCGTGTCTGAAGTGTATGAATTTAGTTATGCAATATTAATTGCATTATTAATAATTTAGACTGCACTAACTCATAAGACCATTGTCTGAAAACGTAATCTAGTTGTTCCAGGTGCTTTACACACAAATACAGGGACTCAGAACTCAGCCTAGTCTAGGCAGTGAATAGAAAGACAAACAGATGTGGAGAGTAGGAATACAAGACTGCACTGACAGCACCAAAACGAAGAACTGAACTTCATTTTCATCAATTTCCACTAATGTCATATCATAAAATTTTATCTTGCAATCTGATATCTTTGTTAACAGCCACAGCCAGTTTTGAGCCACAAATCCATCTCCCCAAACCTCTCCTGGATATATATTATATATGTATAAATATATATCTATTTCAGTCAATTACTTTTGGCTGCACCTTGCTTTCTTCTTGCCACTCCCTGTATACATGACAGTTGTTTGTTGTTATAGACCTTTTCTGCCTTTGCAAGGCACATCCATGCACACAGTTTATTACTAATTGTACCACATTTATCCTGTTCTTTGACTTTGAATTTCTGTGAGTTCAGTTCTTTCATGCTATAGAAGTATTCCTATTATCTCAGCTCTCTTAAGCTGTAAAAGATCGTAAGTTAGACAAAGGCCTGGGGTTACATCCAGTTTTCAGGGACTGCTAGTTTGATACTTGTGTATTTTTAAAGTTTATGCCCTGGGCATGCATAAACAATTATAACAATATCTTTTTTATTTTAACAAGTCACAACAAAGCAAGAGCTCAGTCAGCAATAGGAATTCCAGGGGAGGCAGGAAATGTTTCACAGGGATACATCTGTGACACTGCTGGGCCCTATGGGAGACACATCATGAAACACGCCCACATGAAATACCATAAATATACACTGATACATATGTCTTTTGAAATAAGTTTCTTCAACACTAGGCAACTTGGTCAGGCGGGAATCTGTTCACCTGCCACTCTAGGAGTGGATATGTCATAAGAAAGAGGTGTACGTAATATATGATGTATTATGCATATATATATATAGGATACATGTACTCCAAGAAAGGAATAGTAAAACTCATAAAAATCTAGACACATCATTGGTTGCACTTGAATAAAGAGATTAAAATGTGCAATGAGTTGAATTGTTCCAGAGGAAAGTAACCTAATGACCTACCCAAATTCTGAGTTTATTGGTTGTATTATCCTGAAAAGAACATGGAATCCAAATCATGACACTGGATCTCATATACCTTGCACACATTAGCTCAGGGCAATTTCTGTGACAGTAGATAGCTTGATATACAAGCGTTATATGGATCCCATATGCCATTGTAGCAACAAATACAGCCTAGCATGAGTCCGAAAAAGAGGCACTGTACATGGTTTACTGACTATTTAAGCATCTAGTTATTTTTTTGGGCTTCTAGCTAACAAAAGCTCCCCTTTTCACCCATTATTTGTGTTTCCTGATAAGTAGAATTGTGACTGAATGGTGGAGTCTGAAAAAGTTCTGTTTTCTGGATACTTCAATCTAATGTTTTCTTCAGCCTTCCTTCTTACCAGGACAGCTGCAGAGCATGTTTTCTCAATGGTCAGAAATTCATCTCCATTCATATACCATTATCATGTAATACTTAATGAAGACACAAAATCAGAATATGTTTACAAACATCATATAGCAGAGAGCCATCAGATACTCTGCAGTGTTTGTTTTAGGCTAACATGGATGTTTTATATTGCCCTCAGACACCTTCTTTCCCCATTTAGTATATAAGGTACAAAGATTCTTTGCTTAAGGAAGCCAAATTGTATCTCACATTTGTAATGCAAAGTAAAACTCATCACTCTTCATCAATGAAGTGGAAGTGTTGCCAGCAGCTGGAGGTAGGTAATCCTGTTCCTGTCCTCTGCACAGCTGATGCCACACTTGAAGTGCAGAGTTCAGCTCTGGTCTCTCCAGTTTCAGAAAGACATGAACATATTGGAGAGAGTATATTCAAGGGCCAAAAAAAACCAAAAATCATTACAGGACTGAAGCAATCTCTCTTACAAGAAAAGTCTGAGAGACCCTTGACTATTTGCTTCTAGAAGAGAAGACCCAGAGCGTCATATCAATGTATATAAATATTCAAAGGGAGAGTGACAAGAAGATGGAACCAGGCTCTTTTCAGTGGTGCCCATAGACAGAGACAGAGAAATGAACCCTCACTGACATATATATGCCACTTAAACATAGCAAAAAACATTGCAGCATTTGAACAATGGAACAGCTTGTTCAGAGAGACTATATAATATCCATCCTTGGATATTATTAGATTAGACCCAGAACTAAGAAACTTGCTTGCTCACCATGCTTAAGCAGGAGAAATCGACTGGATGATCTCCAAAGGTCCTTTTGAATATCTCTTGTAATTCAATAAAAAATATTGTCTCTTCCCTTAACTTCTTTTCACTGGATTTTACTTTGAAAAGTATCACCCTTTCATCATCCTGGCTCAGTTGCACAGGGTGTGTGGAGACTTTGGAGGGACTGTCACTGATCTGCATAGATGAAAGTCATGATGTGATAAGGGCGTGATATAATTTGCAGGGTGATAGCAGCTCACCTTGTTATCACTGCAAGTGGTTTGTTTGCTAAACAGAGATTCTCATCTGTTGATATGAGGAAAACTGCGTAGCACAGTAAGAACAGCTATAATTTAGAGAAGACTTCAGGCCATGTAATTTTTTTTTTTCTTTGATTTTACAAATACTTTTGGGGATGTGCTGAGCATGCACATGTCCCACTGTATCCTTTTCCAGAGGTCACTGGGTGTATGCTATCATTTCTTTGGATTAAGCAAGAAACCATCCTGACATTACACAGAAAGCTTCGCAAGATGAAGCATCTCAGAATAAAGAGTAGCCTGAGGCTGTGGCAGAAATTTATCCATGGACTGTCTTCACAAGGCAGAAATGTTCACTGGAGGGTTGTGGTGGAAGGAGCATTATAGGGCCAAGGCTGTGAATGACAAACAGGCAGTGGCTGTCAGGAGTGTAATGTTACTCTACCATGAATCCATGCAGGGGCATGTTGTTAGCACAGCCAAAAGCCTGACAGCGGGCCGAAGTACAAAGTGTGGTTTAGCTTGCAAGCTCAGGTATTGACAGATGTGTAATCACTGAAATCAAAGTAAAGTATGGGTTGTAATACTGATCTTGACCAAACACTCAAGCAGTGAGCCATGCCAATCTTTGGGCTGGCTTAGCCTTAGCTAGCAGAATGCTCACTCAAATGCAGCAGCATGAGCCGAATCAGCCTTTTTATCAGAGCATACAAATATGTAGAGTCAAGACATCTGAATTACAGGTCAGCAATTTTCATAATCTTTCTCTTCCAATGCTTACCAGGAATAAAAGCCAGTTGTAAGTCTGGGGTTTGGAAACATATAAATGCATATCATTACCTGAGGAACTTCAAAATGGCCTATTTATGGGCTTTAATACCTTCTCTCAGTGTTTCCTTTACAGAGTTGCTTCTTATTAAACTATTCCTTACAGAGAATTAAAAAAAAAAAAGTTTTTGCTGGAGATTCCTTTAGGAAGCAAAATCTAAGCATCAAGCTACATGCAAAAAGCTTCATGTTATTACTCTGTTGCATTCTCTATATTGGAACTCCTGGCATTTCAAGTCCCTCTGTTAGCACTCCAGCTCTTGTTTCTAGGTCACTGACCCTGGACAATGTGGACGACTTGCATATAGTCTGCAGTGTAGCAGAGCTCTGCACTTGAAACAATTATCAGAGTTTTCCTTGTTGATAAAATGAGATCCTACTCTTCACCAGATTTTTAAAAACCTGAGCAGATTACTATAGTGGAGGATGACTGACAAGTTTGGTTGTGGGTATTACAGTTGTTATATGTAGGCAACAAATCAGGACCACTCATAAGAAAGAAAAAAGGAGAGGCCAGAGAAGGATATCCCAGATCATAAATGTGAACTCGGTTCTGATGACTACTCTGCTCACTGATAGTCTCTATAGGATCTCATTTTATTCTTGGTTATTGAAAATCATAGATCCTGAAATTTCACAGCAGGGCCTTGAGCCAAATTATTTCTATTCACTTTTCCAAAGTAAAATTAAAATTTAGAGACTACATCAGGCAAAAAAGAACTCCATCAAATGTTCTGCAAAAAACATGAAGGTGTTCATGTAGCCTTTGTTTTGCTAATAGGTGTAACTTTTATCTCACTGCCAAAAAGACATACTAGGAATTAGTAAAATTCAGTTTTGAAGAAATCTAGGTCATTAATAATTATATACATGTAAGCAAAAAGGCAAAAATTGTGATAAACCCTAATTTCAATTATGAATTTCTGATTATTATTTCACAGCCCCTTCCACACCACTGAATGGCTGCATTACTATTTTTATAAAAAATATTTGTGATTGGGCAGTGGAGATGCACTGTGCTAAGTACCCCACGTTTTTGCATAAGTTTACACTGAAGCATTTAAGCATGGGTCAGTTCCAAGTCATACCAACCCTGTTGTTCCTTTGTCTGTGTACTAAAAAAGCTGTATCTCCCAGGGCAGACAAGAGAAGTGCAATTTTTCCTTCACAATAGCTCTCTTCTACCTCCTTGTTGAGATTGCAAAACAGTCTCCTTCTGGAGATGAAAAGCAAACTACAAACATTAAATAACATGCCTTCAGTACATTGCTGATGGATGGATGAATAACAATATTGGATCTTTGAGTGCTTAAGCAAGAAAATAACTTTACTGCCATGCTGTTAGCAATTTCAACAGAAACAGCCTTTGGGGCCTCATGATGCCAATTGAACAGTACCCTCTCCAATTCATTTGAAATCCTACCAGTGTCACATTTTATTTTAGCTTTCACTGAGAAACAACAAGCTTCCATCCTCTTCTAGTGTGGAGAATAACTTTAATATCCATCTGATTGTTATACTTAAAAACACATAGTTGATTTTTTTCTGGAAATTTGCATTATACAAGGTTAGCTTTACAAACAAAACCTCAAGAAAACATTGTTTTCTCAAAAGGCACTAACCAAACTAAAAGATAGAAAACATTTCCATATTTTGCCACTTATATGTAACAACATTAGCACTTAGATCTGTGGTGAATGCCCACACTACTTCCCTTACTAATCTGGGATTTGAAGCAGTTTCAGTGGGTGTGAATCATATTCCTATTGGAAAACAGTGGAAATGGAAAGACCTGCTCACTGTGGTTTCCATATACGTGCAAGGCCCCAGTGGGGACACAAGGCTGGTGAATGGACTGTGTAAGTGCAAAGAAGTTCTCTGGGACACAAAGCACACTGCATGTGCTAGCACACATCCTCAAACCATCCACTTCCACAGGAAACACATGACAGTGCTTAGCATATGTAAAACAAGCCAAACTGCACTGGTTATTTAATGTTCTTACACACTCATCTATAGTGTCCCATGGCCCTCATAAGGCCCAAATCTCTTTAATACACAAATATGGCAATTCTTCTGCTTTATGTACCCACTCTGCCTTCTCTTCCCACCATCAATTGAAAAGCCATTGTTTTTGTTGTTCTTTCTTTTCTTAATATTTTTCTGATGGCAAAGTCTATCACATTGGACTCCTAAATGATACAGTCTGTGGCCCCAGGCAAACAGAAAATTCATAAAATGTTGTGAAGGGCAGATCAAAGTCTTCTCTGATACAGGGTAATTTCATACTTGAGAACACTATGAAAAAAAAGTTGATAAAGGATCAGTTAACCTGAACAATAAGAAGAGAAAAGATCTAACAAAATTCAGGAAAAGGTAAATCACATAACTTGCAATCTGGGCCAACAGACACACTGGAGGATGTGCCCCTGCTGTGGCTGTGTTGGACAGGCGTCTTGGCAGAAGCACACCACAGATCCTGTTGATGACAGGTACCTGCCTGCGTACCCACAACTGCAGATTCAGGCTTATTACACTGGAGACTCTAGAGGAGATCTCATCATCTGAAGTTTGCATTCCTTGACCATGTATTGTCTCTCTATGGTGTGCTCCTAGCCACTGCTAATGCTAACAGCCTCCTGTGCCAGTGATCACAATTCCAGAGCAAGTTTTACACATTTTAAAAATGAGACAATTGGTAGGAGGACTTGGGGCTCTCTGGTAGCCCTTCAGCACCTGGAACACACCATGGGAATTCACTCATAAACCCAGGACACAGGGTACCATGTAACATTGCCACAACATGGATGGGTACGTTCTCCAGATGATCCTGGTGAGAGGAGGTCTCAGCATTCCCCTTTAAAGCCAGCACGATGAACATCACAGGGACTACGGGTCCTCCCAGGACAGGCAGTACAGCTGTGCCCAAATTTTGCCTGGTGCTCTCGCAAGTTCTGCATAACAACAGACCTGCAGGCCAGCCTGAAGTTTTGTATATTTGATTCGTATATTCCAACGATTCGTATATTCCAACAGTGCCAAGGCTTCCCTGCTAGGATGACAGGGGTGTTCTTGGACACAGATATAGGCAAACTCCCAAAATACCACCAAGGGGAGTGAGTCAAGGCATTGGCTCTTGGCAGAAGTTTTCAACTGTGTTGCCCTACATCTGAACGCTTTGGTTTAACCATTGATTATTCAGTGCCCTTGAGTAAGAGTAGTACCTACACATTAATATTTCCTGCCCCTTGCTCCATTTTTTCTTTGCCACTTTACTTCAGCCTCCTCAGAGTCAGGAAGAGATTAAAACCACAGGCAACTCACAGGGACAAATAGAAATAATGTGAGAAGCTAAGCAGGAACAAGAATAAATGACATGTTACCATGGCTGCAGTAACATGTACCACATCTGCAGGAGACGGAAGAAAGGACAGTGTGGCGCTTCTTGGACCACTGAGAATTGCTCACAGTCAAGTCAGCAATTCTTCTTTTTGCAGTTTCAAACCCATCCATGACAAATATATTGTACATAGGGGACTGATCAGAAGTTTGACTGAAGTAAAATGTCCAAAGTGCACATCACATTAATGTAGGTTCTCAGCACCAAGTGCAGTAGTGCACCACATTTCTTCTGAATCTAGACCTAGTTCTAGTAGAGATACATCTCAGGAAGATCTATCTGCTCAGCAGGCCTATGATGACATAACATCTTCATTAGTTATTTTAAACTGCCTATTTAAGCAGACAGACAAACAGAAGCTAATTCAAAATAATTTAAAAACTTTTGCCTTTTTCTACTCAGTGACCCAGATTTAATTATATGTACAATATTTCAATCAAAATGTGTAGAAGAGGACATATGCACATTTGTTTACATAAGTTTTCTTGATCATCTTAAAACTTTAAGTAAATTCTAGTCCTCTGACACTTTTGAGTTAAATTATTCACTGAAAAGCTGAGGAATAGTAACATTCAATAAACAAATAAAATTTGATAATTAACAATATATTTACTCTCAGCTATATTTTTAACTATTGTTTATACATAATTATGTATATTCTAGTGTATATATATATATATACATATGTATATATATACATTACTCTCAGGCTATCTTTATTTTGCTTGGATAGGTAGATATCTCTTGAGACCACATTTCAGATTTGAGATGCACATCACGTACATTTTAACTTCTAGTTATTTTTGTGGATCAAACAACTTCATTTCACACCAGACATAACACCTCGAGGTGGATAGTGCTTTAAAGGAGCACAGACCAAAAGAAACTCCCAAAACATAAGCATACCATCTCGGACAAGAAATCCACAGTGGTGGTAACAAGCAACAAAACCGGGGATGATGAAAACAGAAACCATGTCTTGATTTACACTGCCTGTTTTCTTCTAAATCTGTGTTTGGTATCTTAGAACACAATGAAGTTACAGAAAAAGCTTTTCTGGCAGATTTATAGGAAATATTTTCAGTTTGTGTCCTGTCTTTACTGAGTTTTCCACTTAAATACCATTGAACACTGGAGCACAAATGGTTTTATGACTGAGATCCCTGATGAGATTCAGTATAACAAGAAAAGAAACATGGTAAGTCAGTAAGAGAGGGGTAACTGTTGACAAGCAGAGAAGCATGAGAAGTGAGTATTTGCCATCCAAAAAAGAAAGGACTATTTGGAAATTTCTACTTAGGTACCAGTGGGTCTCCACTACTTTTCAGCAGATGGCACTACAGTCCCAGTGTTGGACTTATATGTGCAAGTCACTTGGACTCCCAGAATAGGACTGCCTCCCTGTTTATGCATACAGCTTCAAAAGGGGACTTCACACTTTGTAATTGTTTGAGAAACAATTGCCAAGCAGAGTGAATTCCTCCTATGAACGCAAATTGTTGTTAAATTGTAGAAGACAGCAAATGTTTACAGCCATAAACAAATTACCAATTATTTTGCAAATGTAATCTGACTATGTTCTATTTTAGAACCACATAGTGAAAATATCAGTGTCAGATAACACTAGTTATTTACTAGAACATTGTTTGTGAGCTGTCAAAAAAGCTCTGGAGAAAGAATAAAATCTATTTTGACATATAGACCTATTAAGGCCAAAAAGCAAATGCAAATTGCATAGATTCTGTTAGGGCCTTACAAGTTAAAGACACTTTTAAAAGAAAATAACATAGTCTACTGAGCAAAGAGCAAATGCAAATAATCATTTTTCCTGCTGAGAACAATAGACATTACAATGGGGAAAAAATCACCCTCATCTAGGGCAAGGACGTGGTATATCTTTCAATAGTGATGACAAGAAATTTCAAGCAATTCCTTTTAATTACATGAGGCAGGCTCTCCATGCATATTATAAACATGTTTTCATTTTTTTAAAAGCTTGCTTCTTGAGGTGGATGCTACTATTCAAAGGAAACTAGTTCAGCTGAATAAAAATCCAATTTCAAAACCCCAAAACCTCTAGGGGGTTCAGCACTGATTAAAATAATAGTTTGGAATGCCACCTAACCAAGACCATGCTCTGATTCATTTTAGAGCATTCTTCTCACTCCCAATTGAGTTCTTCAGCTGCTTGGGATTACACTGGATGCCTAAACTCCAATATGTGCTCTAGGTGCACTGACATGACTTCTAGAAAACACAAAATGCTTATTTGAGTCGCCTCCAAGAAAATAAGAATGTGACAGTCAAAACCCCCACAACTGGTTCAGTTTCTTTTGATTTCACATGAATCTTAAATAAAACTTTTCACATTCGTTTTCTCCTGAGACTTTCATGGTTTTCATGTTTCTAGAGAAACCAGACTCTCTAAAATGTTGAAGCAGTAAAGTTTTTATAAAATGCAAATTCCAAATTTTCCCCCAGCTCCAGCATGATTTCAAGCAGAAAAATTTATCCAAGATGAGAAAAAGAAAATTTCTAGTAAAAAGTGGGGGTTTTTTTAATAAAGGGGAAAAAATGGTACACTAGGGCAGTTTCCAAAATGCCATAGATGATCAAAGAAAATATATTAGGACACGAACGTCAGAATCAGTTGAAAGTCCTAATAATAGCAGCAGAGAATATGCCCTACATTTATACTCTGATAAAAGAAGCCTTAGTATTTTAACATTACTGAAACACAGCAGATGCACTTCAGAAAGGTCTGCTAATCAAGGTAGACTTAGAGCAGAGATGCTCCTGCTTACACAGAAAGAAAGACAGGCAAATTTTTCTCCAGAATTCATTTAAATTTTAATCTGTTTTTCAGATTTTACCAAGCAGTTTCTGTGAGCCATGGCTGAACCACATGAAATACTTAGCACACATCATGTTAAGATACCTCCTTATATTCCAAAGCTGTTCTTTACTGCATTTCATGGTCCAGCACCCTCTGATGTGTTATTTGTTACTAAAACTCTCTTCACAGCAGGATTTCTTTGATTAGCTTTCTACTAGGAGACTGCTCAGAACCCAGGCTAAGTGCTGTTGATTTTCTGTTTATACCAGATCATAATCTGCAGAGAGACCTCAGCAAACTAGAGGGCTGGACAATCACCAACCATACGAAATTACACAGAGGAAAGTGCCAGGTTCTGCAGCTGGGCTGGGTCAGTCCTGAATGAATGGACACACTGGGGAATGAGAGGCCGGAGAGCAGTACCATGGAAAGGGTCTGGGGGTCCTGGTTGACAGCAAAGTGAAAATGAGCCAGCAGTGCCCTGGCAGCCAGGAGGGTCAAGTGTGTCCTGGGGAGCATCAGGCCCAGCATTGCCAACCAGGCAAGGGAGGGGATTGTCCTGCTCTGCTCTGCACTGGGGCAGCCTCAGCTTGAGTGCTGGGGCCAGTTTTGGATGCCTCAATGCAAGAAGGCTATAAAGCTATTGGAGAGTGTCCAAAGGAGGGCCATGAGGAGGAACCTTACAAGGAGTGGCTGAGGGCACTTTGTTTGTTCAGCCTGGAGAAGAGGAGACCTCACTGCAGTTACAACTTTCTCATGAGGGCAAGTAAATGAGCAGACACTTTTCTCTGTGATCTCTTCTCTGTGGTGACCAGTGACAGGGCCCATGGGAATGGCCTGAAGTTGTGTTAGGGGAGGTTTAGGCTGGATGTTAGAAAAAGGTTCTTGACCCAGAGGGTGGTTGGGCACTGGGATAGGCACCCCAGGGAAGTGGTCACAGCACCAAGCCTGTCTGAGTTCAAGAAACATTTGGAAAATACTCTCAGGAGCATGGTGTGACTGTTGGGTATGGTGCTGTGCAGGGCCAGGAGCTGGACTTGATGATCCTTGTGGGTCCCCTTCAACCCAGCTTATTTTGTGATTCTGTGATCTGCACAGTAAAAGCAGGAACTAAAGCAATGCAATACAATGGGATTATTTTTCAAATATCAACAGACTTCAACTAAAGAATGAGGAGTGAAAGCATTTCTTTTCCTTTGCTCAGATTAATGCCTCAGACCACACCAAATTTATATAGCGGTGAGTATTTTTTAAGATTCAGCTTGGGCATTGTTTCTGCTTACTAAGGAAGCACAGTAGAAGATAAAACCAGATAGGAAAAATTCTCTTCTTTCATAAAGGGCCACCTTACCTTGGATTAGCTTAAGGCTGTATTTTAGTTCCAGATAATCCAGTTTCTTTCTGCATTCCATCACCCAGCTAGATAAATACAACTTTTCTTAGCTCAAAACTAGCTAAAAGTAAAGCTTTTTTGCTTTGTATCATCACTATTTGATGCTATGATTTGCCTAGTGAGTTCTCCTTCTGAAATCTGAAATTCACATTACCTACTATATTTCCTTCATATCCATTCTCATACTGCAATTACTTTCCATTTTGCTTTTTGTTTTTTAGTAATTTTTTGCCTATTACTCTGGAAATAACAGCATTTATTGATTTATGTCTGTTTATATCACAGTTCAGCCAAATATTTTATAACATGTTGCCTGAGAAAACTTTGTTAGCTTTTTACTAGCTGATTCACTACATAGATTAGAGGGCAAGCAATAAAAGGATCTGGCAAGGCGTTTACTGCATTGAGCTCTCACTTCAGTCACATATGTGGAGCTGGACCAGTACCAAGCCCAGAAGATGTAACTTTTTGACATTCTGCCACACACCCAAAAATGTGCCAGTACATATTGACGACATTTAGTAGATTTTCTGTGGGCACCTTTGATAAACATATTCCAGTTTTAGGCTGCATTTGACCTGAAAGGAAATTTACCTTTTACAGAGCCCAGCTATTCCAAAAAACACATTCCAAAACACTATTTTTTCATGGCAAGAAAATTATATATATATAATTATATATATTAATATATACCAACTTGTAAACCACTATTTCCCTTTTTATACTGTTTCATGGCTAGACCACTTCCTATTTTTAGGAAATAGGAAGTGGTCTAGCCATGAAACAGCATAAAAAGAGAAATAGTGGTTTACAAGTTGGTATATATTAAATTATTTTGTGATTTCTTGCCAACAGAGGGAAGTCTTTGAGTTACATAAGCTTGGCTGTGTCCGCGTTCAGAGGTACCTGAAGAATTATATAAGTTCTTTTTTATGAGCTGAATATCTTCAGCATCTGCTTTACTCCCAGTACATTTTCCTAAATAAACAAAAGACTGTTTACAGTTTTGGCAGCACAGATTTCAGCACAAATATTAATCTTTCCAAAACCTGAATACCTTGTTGAAGGGTGAGTGATCACTGATTAAAGTATTAATAATCTAGTACTTACCACTAAAATATCTGTAGACCAGGTGGTCCATGTACTCATGGTTATAATTTTCCTAAAAGAAACCTTGCTTGTTTTTTAAGTTAGAAATATTTTTATGCAGAATAATAAGAAAGATAATTTATATATCAACTATTTGGCAGAACAAGACATAGAAAGCCATTGAAACTGCATGACACATTCAAGAGCTTCTTCATATATTTATAAGGTATGTACACATGTATATAAATATTTATGCCTTTATGGTTGTTATCTGGTAATTAAAGCAGTTAGTATGCCGAAAAAGTTTGGAATTTTAAACAGTGAAGTAAAGCAATCATAGGCCATAGGATCATCAAGTTTAGAAGAGATGTTTGAGATCATCAAGTCCAACCACCAACCCATCACTGCCCCAAATCCCGAAACCACATCACCAAACACCAGATCCAGATGCCTCTGGACCACCTCCAGGGATGGTGACTCCACCACCCCCCTGGTGCATCCTATTCCAAAGCATGACTGCCCCAACAGTAAAAAAGCTTTTTCTAGTATCTAATCTGGCTCTCCCTTGTCTCAGCCTGAGGCCATTTCCTCTTGTCCTCTCACTGCAGGCGCTGTAGCAGATTCAGGCCCTGACTCACCTCAGCCCCTTGCAGGGAGCTGCAAAAAGCAATGAGGGCCCCTCTGAACCTCCTCTTCTTGAGACTAAACAACCCCAGCTCCCTCAGCTGCCCCTCATGAGAGATGTTCTCCAGTCCTTTCAGGAGCCTCATTGCCCTTCTCGGGACAGGCTCCAGCCCCGCAGTGTCCCTTTTAAAGTGAGGGGCCCAGAACTGAGCACAGACTTGAGGTGAGGCCTCCCCAGTGCCCGGTCCCAGGGCTCGATCCCTGCCCTGGTCCTGCCGGCCACGCTGTTCCAGACACAGGCCAGGGTGCCACCGGCCTTCTTGGCCACTGGGCACACTCTGGCTCATATTGAGCCAGGAAATTAAAAAAAAAAAAAAAAAAAAAACAACCAAAAACCAAAAAGTAAAAAAAAAGTTAAAAAAGAAAAAGTAAAAAAAAAGTAAAACAAGAAATAAAGCTATACGCTTGACAGGTAGAAATGAGTTTGTTCCACACCCATGGTTACTTTTGGACAAAACCCTTGATTTTGGCCAAGCTACACAGGGTATGGTAAAACTGCTTACTTTAATTTAAGTATAATTTGTAACAATAAATATTTCTACATGCTCAGAACAAGAAGATTTTAATTTTTTACCTAAACACAGTCTGCTGTTTTCAAAAACTTTGAGAAGAAACAACCATCATTTTGCAAGTCATACTCTTTAAAAATAATATTCCACCCTGTCACGTATGAGAGATATCTAAGAGCAGCTGCCCAGGGCTTATTTCTTTGTGGTCTCTCCTTTGATGCTTCATTGCAGAAAGCAAACTGGATTTTTCTCAGAAAGCATCAAAACTGCTATGTGAGTATGACAGCATGATGGACAAAATTTTATAGCATTGTGGGGTATTGCATGAACCTGCTTATGACAGCTGGAGTAGAGTCTTGCTTCCTGAACTTGCAGGAATAGAATAAGCTTATTTCTAGGACCGCTCTTTGGTACAAGTTAGTATATGATACATCTGATACATCTCTCTCAGGCTATGTCCATTGTTGTCTCAGATTTAACATCTTATGTAGCTGGCCTTTTACTGTGGTAGACTCAGCACTTCAGGAGTATGACAGAAGATTTTTCTGGAAAGAAAAAAATTCTGTGTCTACCTCATACCAACTGATACAATTCTTCCTTTCATTCAGTGTTCTCTCCTTGAAGTGCAACCAACAGAAGGTTGAGACCATCAGTGACACTGGTGTGATCATGTATTTAAGAAGGAAAAACATGGCTGCACTAGAGCAGCCATAGACGTGAGGCTATGTGACAGAAAGAACTCTGCAGACACCAAGGTCAGTGGAAAAGGAGGGGCAGGAAGGGCTACAAGCCGAGGAAGAGAATCCCATGGTGAGGCAGCTGTGTCCCTGCAGCTCCAGGGGGCACAGAGATCCATCTGGAGGCTGTACAGGACCCCATGCCAAATGGGTGGATGCTCAAAGCAGACTGTGATCCCATGGGAAGCCTGAAGTAGAGCAGGGTCCTGGCAGGACCTGTGGAGACCAGAGCTGACATAGGAGCAGGTTTGCTGATGGTACTTGTGACCCCACACGCTCCCCACACTGGAGCAGCCTGTTCCTGAAAGACTGACCCCATGGGAGGGACCCACAATGGGGTAGCTTGTGAAGAACTGCAGCCAGTGGGAAGGACCCATTTGGTGAAGTTTGTTGAGAACTGTTTCCCATGGGAAGAACCCCACACTGCGGCAGGGGAACAGGCTGAGGAGTCTTCCTTGGGTAGGAAGGAGTGGCAGAGATAAGGTGTGATGAATTGACTTCAGACCCTATTCCCCAAGCACCTGTGCTGCTCAGGGGTAGGAGACAGAGAATTTAGAAATTACTCTGAGTTCAGGAGTAAGGGAGGGGTTAATGGAACCTAGTCTCCTTTGATTGGCAAGAAATTAAATAATGTTCATAAGCTGAGCCTCTTTTGCCTGTAACAGTAATTACTGAGTGATCTCTCCTAGTCCTTATCTCAACTATAATGAGCCATTGGTTAATTTTTTCTCCACTATTCAGCTGAGGCAGGGAGTCACAGAACAGCTTACGAGGGCTTCTGACATCCAGCCAGGGTCAAACCAGCACAACTGCACATGTGTAATACTAATGCAAATATCTGTGTGTGTGTATGTGTATACATACACATATATACACACACACATATATAGAGTACATTTTTATTTATATATATTAAATAGGAAAAGTTATTTCAGAATTTACTTGGATTCTTATGGAATTATGATGATATATGAAAATGCTAGTTCAGGAAAAAAAATCTTTGAAAAGAGGAAAAAAAATTTCCTCTATGAAAGCAAAAACTCTTCTTTTCCAGAACGCGCTCACAGTGGCTGAGAGATAAAGGCCCACAGTACTTCATGCAACCAACCTGTCAAGAATGAAAGACGTAAGGGTTTGACTTTCAAGAAGCTCAAGTCTAGTTTAAGAAAGGGAACTACCAGTTTTTCCAGAAGAATCACAAAATATGCCAAGGTGGATGAGACTCACAAGGATCATCAAGTCCATCTTCTGGCCCTGTATAGGATTATCCCCAAGAGTCTCACCAGATGGAAGATGATTCCATTTAAAGAGTAACTAAAGCACTTGCTCCTTTGCACACTCCATGTTACTGCTTCCCCTGAACACGACACAGAGCTACACAGAAAAGGCCAAATGCATATGAAATTTCTTAGTGAGAAATTAATGTATGTGTGAAAGTTGTACTACGGAACCTTTTCCACCTGAAGGAATAGTACAGGAGAAGTAAGGAGATCAGTTTTTCTGAAAAAAGCACATCTTGTTGTATCAGTAATTTGTCAGAGAGTGTGTGGAGTCTGTGAAAACCTTGAATAAATTGAAAGGAAATATTTGTGGGGTTTTATTTTTAGACAAAAAGGTTACAGAATTAAATTATCTAAAAGATGCACTTTATTAACTATATTTTTCAAACAATTTCACAAGACTAACTTCTTCAACAAAACTTCTACTAGACAAAGTGGAAATTCTCCTAACAAGACAGAATTAGCCTATAAAGAAACATTTTGTGAAAAAAAGAATTGCTAGTGAGTTAACATTACCATCTGCTCTTGCACTCTGTAGATATATGCAACTTACTGTATCATTGTGATTGTGGCTGGATGGCAGAAATACAGACCTTGGAATCCAAAACCCTGCCAACAACCCTCAGGCAAGACTGCAAAATCAATTGCAGTAGACAGGTTTATATATTTCTTTATAATATAGTACAAAATATTTCTATTTGAAATACAGGATCTGAAGAAGAATAAATTCAGTTTTGAGTTTTGCTTCTTTGAATTTTTACTTAAGGGAAGACCAATCAAGCAATATATTTTGGTGTAAGACATTTAAATCTCCTTACTCTTTTGGTGTGAGGGGAAAACTCACATAGCATTACTCTCTGTGGATCACTAGTTATCTGTGATTTTCAGTGTAAATTAATGATTAAGTAATGATTTAGCTAATTCCCTGCCTAAATTAGGGCTACAATATTTTTGAATTAGCATATTATAAACTACTTCAGTAATTAAGAAAATTTGAATTCACTGTATATAAGTCCCTGTGGTGATTTTTGTATATTTCAAGAAAATATATACTAGCATAGATTTAAAAACCCTGATAAAATACAAATGGTCCTTAAAATAAGTAATGATTGTCACATTCTTAATGGAACAAAGGGATACAATGCTTTAAAAAAGCCTTCCAAAGCCCACAAAAATGTAAGAAGTGGTGATAGATACAGGGAAAAAAAAGATATTGAGGAATTACTAGTACTCTTCTACAGCAAAAGTATTTTCTTCCAAAACTTTTGAGACTGAGTGGAAATATAGTTTGCAGGTAGGTATGGTGATTTTCATTTTTTACCTGCTATTTCCTTGAGACCACTTTTACTGGCAGTCCAGTAGTCTTCCTCTTATCCTCAGTATCTTTTCTTTGTTAACTATTGATGTAAAGTGGGCCTTAAATTCTGGAAAATAGTTCCTTCACCTCCCGCCCTTGAATTAGTTATGTTGGGGAACATGTATTTCTCTGGAAAAACCTGTGACTTGATGAGACTGATAATAACAACAACAGCAGCAACCACCACCATCATCATCATAATCGTCATCAAAATTGACTTACTGATACTCCGGACAGTTTTCAAGGGAGATGGTAATGGGACACCAGTATTGCACTTCTGACTCTAGGAAGCACTAAATAATTTAGATTAACTAAGCCAATGTTGACTTCTCTTTCCAATATCCTGAAAAAATAATCTAACCAGCAGACAGGTAAGAAGGGTGTACCAGCCTTTACTTTGATTTGCCTTTCTATTGCCAGCAATAGCTAGTCTAACACAATAATAGGGAAGCCATTTTTAAAAATTCTGCTCTGAAAGATATCTAAAAAAAGAGATATTTTTCACAATATTTTTCATTAAATTGACAATGCTTTCATTTGACCTAATTAAACCTTATCAACCTAACGCAATGCAGTATGTACAATGCCATATGCTTTTAAATATTAGCTCTTTAATACTTGCTTATTCTGTGCAATATCTCACACTATAAAGTATTTGTCATAAAAAAAACCCCACCATGACATTATTGAAGAAGTGTTAGACAAGTATTTCTAAATTTTGGAGAAAACAGTAATTTTGCAGGGAAATTACTGGAAGAGGACCTCATCAGGGTCTATAATTATCTGCAGAAAGGCTGTTAAGGAGCCAGGCTCTTCTTGGTCAAGTAATAAGGCAAGAGGCGATGGGCAGAAACTCGTGTACAATATGTTTCGAATTCCTGCAAATGAAGAAGAACCTCTTTACCCTGCAGGTGACTGTGCACTGGAACAGACTGCCCTGAGAGGCTGTGGAGTCTCCCTCACTGGAGATATTCAAGAACTGTCCGGACAAAATCCTGTGCCAGGTGCTCTGGGATGATGCTGCTTGAGCAGAGGGTCAGAATAGAGGACTCATTGTGGCCCCATCCCGACCTATTCTGTGATTCTGTGAAACTTCTGTTCCTGCTAAAGATCTCCATTGTACTGATCTTTTCCCTTTGCTTTTATATATCTACATAATTTTTTGTGTTCATACCTTTCCTATTCTCCTTCTATAGAAAGCAATCTGTTTTAATGAAATATGCCATTCCCCCAGTTTTTCTTAGAAGTTGGTTAATCATCAGAAAAGACAAATCTTAAATGTTCCTTTTTTATTAATATTGTGCGTACTACATTCTTGCCACATTGTATGGGGATGTGACAAATTGTCTTTAATTTCCACACACAAAAGACTTCATTTACAGTTTTTTTTCTTTAAATATACTTCATTACCAGCTGTCACAAATGATCTAAATAAAAGATCTTTGGATTAAGATTAGAATTCTGAAGTAAAAGCAGTGAGAATTCCTTATATTCAGTGTGATATGGCCTATTCCATTTGTTTCTGAGTACATTCCACTTACAGATGTGCTAACTCAATAAATGCCTGTAATAGCAGCTCTCTTTAAACTCTGATGCATGGATTTTTCCTGGGTATGCCTTTCATAGGTATTGTTAAATATGTTCATGAATAATAAAGAAATTCTAAATGACTGTAAGTACTTTTTCATATTGACTAATTTGCCAGTTGTCTGGAGGTTTGATAATCTTTAAAAATTTATAGTTCACACAGCCTTAGAAAATAATAATTTGAACTATTTTGTATACCACAGTTTTCCAAAGTGTTCTTTTCCTGTAAGTACCCTAGAAAATTAATCTAAAAATCCATACTTAGATCCACATCCATCCCTTTAGAGTATTTGTGGTAGTTATTTCCCATAAAAAAATCAAAACTCCTCACTTTAGATATTAGCATTGGTTAAAACATAACACTTAATTTTTTCTGCTGATGTGTCAGTACCTATAACAACAGGTAATTTATTGAAAATTATGAAAAATAATTTAAAAAATGTAGCTATGCTATTTTCAAGCAAACGTAACTAGAAAGACAAATGGGTCTATGTTGCATAATATGCTAACCTGAGCAGGTAGGGGGGAAGGACAAAAACTTATATCCATCCCAAGCACAAGAACATGCTGGATAGGAAATGGATTGAGAGCAGCCCCACAGAAAAGGAATTGGAGGTGTTGATGCATCAGAAGGCAGACATGACCCAGCACCAGCAGCCCAGAAAGCCATCCATGACCTGGGCTGCCCCAAAAACAGCGTGGGCAGCAGGGCAAGGGGAGGGGTTCTCCTCATCTCCTCTGCTCTGGTGAGCCCCCACCTGCAGTGCTGCATCCAGCTCTGGGGCCCCCAACACAAGAAGGACATGGAGTGTTGGAACTAGCGCAAAGGCAGGCAACAGGGATGATCAGATTGTTGAAACACCAAGTCCTAGTCAGGC
This sequence comes from Setophaga petechia, assembly GCA_024362935.1. Taxonomy (NCBI): domain Eukaryota; kingdom Metazoa; phylum Chordata; class Aves; order Passeriformes; family Parulidae; genus Setophaga; species Setophaga petechia. The sequence goes on from JANCRA010000004.1 coordinate 38,451,444, forward strand.
TAAGGGACATGGGGTTCTATTGAGCCTGGCAAAGAGAAGGCTCCAGGGAAGTCAAGGAGCACCTTCTGCTCTATAAAGGGGCCCCGCAAGTGAGGCGGAGAGGGACTTTTATAAAGGCATGGAGTGATAGGAAAAGGGGGAGTGGCTTTAAACTGAAAGACAGCATGTATAGATTAGATATTAGTTAGAAATTCCTTACTCTGAGGATGGTGAGGCACTGGAACAGGGTTAGCCCAGAGAGGCTGTGGATGCCCCATCCCTGGAAATGTTTTAGGATGAGTTGGATACGTCTGTGAGCAGCCTGGTCTCATGGAAAGTGTCCCTAAACGTGGCAGGCAGGCTGGAACTAGGAGATCTCTAAGGCCCCTAGCAATCCAAACTATTCTATAGTTCTGTGATCTCTTACTAGACCACAAAAAGAAGACGTCCACTCACTCAAAGTAATGGTGATCTCAATACACCAGGAGCAATTCAATCTCTGCTGAAGGACCAGAACAGTATCTCCTGTTTGCCTCTTTTCTCACATAGCTTTTGGGTTCGGCTTTGTGAACTTTTTCTATCTCCCTCTCTGAAACACCTTTAGGTTTCATGCTTTCACTTCTATGTACACAAGCATCTCAGAGAGATTAAGTTGGATGAATACTACTGATTTAGTCCAAACAGGGATTTCTATTCTTTCACATTCTTTTACAATTTGTCAGACTGCTTGCCCTCTTATTTCACACCTCATGCTCTCTCTCAGTTGACACAGTAAGAAAAAGCCACAAAACCTTTGTTTCTTTATGTTGGGTTGGACCCACTAATTAGAACCCAAAGACCCAAACAGCTAAATTTGACATCTCATCAAAATATCATGGAAAGATTCATTACCCTGATGCATATTAGAGCTGCCACGTTCATCTGGAATTCAAAATGAATAAAGAATACAGGAGAAATGCAAAAAATCAATTTTCAACATATTATTTAATAGGAATAGTGAAATGCTATCAAGTACTTAAGAACAGAAACCAAGTGATACATGATGTCTATATTGATAATCAAAAATCCTGGAAACAAAAAAACCCCAAACTACAAGCAGGATTCTCTAAGTAAATGGTGTGCAAAGTTGGTAAAATATTCCCCACAATTTTGGTATTTTTATTTAAAGGCTTTATACTGCTTAAGGCTGACAAGAACAACACCATTTGTAAAATATAGAAATTTGATGATTCTTGACAGAAATACTTCTGGGAGTAGTTTACAGCTGTATGCTTTGTCTTGCACATAATCATTCCTCATCTTAAACAAGACGTGCTGGCCTGATTTTTAGGAAGAGCATTCAAAGCCGCTGCCAGGAGAGGAAGCAGGGGACCACTCTGTACCCTCTGATACACACATGCTCTCTAGAACCTCTGCATTCAGCTCTAACACGATCCAGAGATGGTCTGGCAACACCTCCTTTCCCCTGTTACACAGGACCAACCAGGAGAAAGCAGAAGCAGCTGCAGTTGGTTCCCAGGTAGGGATGTGCCTCAGAGCAGCTGCCTGCAGGCACAGCAGCTCCCGGGCTCACAGCCCCTGGGCAGGCTCTGCTACCTCCTGCAGCCCTCCCGTGGGGGCATGGAGATGTCAGCTTTCAAAACATCCCCTCAAACTTTGCTGTCTCCTCAAAAGCCTCCTGCAAAATGCACGGATAGGTCTCCAGCTATGTCTGTACTTCCAGCAAGTTGGTGCTTAGTTAGGGCTCCTGCTTCAGCAAGGCCAAAGTGACATTCAAGCATCGTGAGCTCCCTGACAGCACTGCACCTCCTCCTGGCACGAAGCTACAGAGAATATGCAGTGGCTGGGGTGGGAAAGAAAGGTCTTCTAATAGATAACAGAGGAATTTAAAAGAAGTGAATAAATTTTCTTTCTTTCCTAATATTTGTCAACTCTATGCGTTGCTTTTTTCATAGACTAACAGAACAGAACAGACATGCTGACACAAGAAAGTCCAGTTAAAAATACAATCATTTGAACAAGGAACAATTTATCACATAAGTCCCTAAAGACCTTGGTCAAAGTTTCCAAAGCAACGAACTCCTCAAATTACATTTAATTACAAAGTTATTAGCTCAGTAATAGCACAATTGAAAAAGAAACTACATAAACCCCTTAATTTCTTGCCTGTCAGATTTTCAATTCTTTCGAAATAATGGTCAATATTGCCATAGAAATACAGTGTAGAAACAGAGGATGAAACAGATTTTTAATGGGTATGGCCTTTTATGAAAAGTCATTGAAATTAAGATTTTGGATACTAGCTTCAACACAGTGGAAGTCTTGCCTTCAAAAAATCTAAAATAAAAACTTTCCTCCTACCTCTGATGCAAGAATATAAGGTGACAATGGATCATTTCATTAAATAAGACCAGAAAGTAGCCAATTGTCAAATATTTAAATAAGTCCTCCCTGCAGTGGCATGTCTTATAGTGCATGTAAATATTTTAGTTGCTTTTAATGCATATCAATCTACTCTCAGAGGAAAAACAAGGACAACCTGTGGGACCAACAGCTAAAGTAAAGATTTTTGAATATTGGATCCCAAATTCAGGCTGCAAAAAATGAAGTGCAAAGCTTAAGTGTGCATTAGAAAGGGGATCACCTGAAGCCACTTCTCAGGAAATATGTCAAAGTGCCTAATATGGAATTTTATGAGGATAGATAGATAGATAGATAGATAGATAGATAGATAGATAGATTGATTTCATATGAAATGTTACGTTTCTGTTAGGAGGAACAAGGGTATATTATACAAGGTCAATCAAAGATGAAATTTGTATACTGGGTGCTTGCATATAAATTATTTAGATAAAAGCCTTGGAAAGATGAGTGGGGAAGTTTGACAGAATTTTCACTGACTACTTTTAATCTTTTACTTAAGGACAGTAGAGTTATAGGAATGGAGAGATCTGAAGGTGAATAGAAGGCAACTCATAGATGCAAGTTCAGATTAAGTCTGAAAACTGGAACCTGTTGGGTTGGTCTTCAAAATGTGACGTTTTCCTTAAGAAAAGAAATAAAAGAAATCACATAATCAAGAGTAAGAGAGAGGAACAAGATTATCTGTAGATCATAACTAGCAACACAAAAAAAATTTTAGATATTCCATAAATAGCCAAAAATTATGTGGTTTAACCCCAGCTGACAAAAAATGGAATCACTCACTAACTACCCTTGCTCTGCCCTGTCAGCAGTGAGATTGTGGGGAGAGCAGGAAAAAGATAAAACACTTGGGTTGAGATAAGAATAGTTTAATAATTGAAGTAAAGAAAAATATCATAAATAAACAAATACAATTATCAAAGTAATATTTACATAATGAAAAAGAGAGAGAGGAATATACCTCCAAACCCCACAGGTGATGCACACTACACCTGGTTGCCATTTGCTGATTGATGCCTGGCCTGGCCCCCAGCTGTGACCTGCAGCTCCCAGCCAAATCCCCCAGTTTATAAGCTGGGCATGACCATCTATGGCATGGAATACCTCTTTGGTCTGTGCAGATCAGCTGTGCTGGACCTGCTTTCTCCCTGGTTTTTGTGTGCCTACACACTGGTAGAGCACGGAAAACTGAAACTCCTTGATTTGGGGTAAGCACGGCTTAGCAGCAACCAGAACATGAGTGTATTGTCAACATTATTCTCACAGTAAATCCAAAACACAGCACTAAACCAGCTACTAGGAAGAAAATTATAACTCTATCCCAGCCAAAATCAAAACAGTGAGGTAGGACACATCCTTTAAAATATCCTGGCTAGACCTCATTAGATTCAAGCACAGTTTCTTGCCACTCTGTTTTGATCAATTTAGATTAAATTTTAGGCTCCATATAACTGATAGCTTCTTTGAATTTATTCAAAGAATGACCTTTACTGTATGATTATGAATTTCTGTAAATGAGCCATTTAAAGATGCACATTTATTCATGCAAAGCCTTAGACAATTACTTTAGGGATAATAGGATAATTTTCTCTTTGTTAAATGGGTAAATTGAAATAACCGAAGAATTTACTGTGAGAAAAAAGAAGTCTAAACTGTTCTTTCTAAAATTATTTTTCATATTTACTCCTGCAAATTTTTATCATGGTTAGATGTTGGTACTATGTGAAGTTTGCATAGCATCAGCAAAACACAAGAAGTCTTATGAATAAGGAAGATATATAAACTGTACTTTGAGAATACAAATAGCTCATACATACACACAAGAATTAGAAGACGACAGGAATGAAAAATAACAACAGGAGCAGGATCGTATAATATCCTAGTAATGTCACAGATTATTTAGATCCCTGACTAGTCTGATGACATTTGCTACATGAAGAATGGTATGGTAAGAAATGCCACAGAAATGGCAAGAAAAGCCTCAAAAAACGTGCACCTTCAAGCAAAATATGTTAAAAAAATAATAAAAAAAACCAAACATGAGTACTCTTTGCTGGTTTGTGAAAGACCTAAAGTATCTCTTATTACAGTATAAATGGAAAACCTGGATCACAAAGAACCAATGAAAAGGGTAGTTCTTAAATATCTTAAATATCTTAAAAGCAAAGACCATTTTTCCAACCAGAGCATGGATTGTCAGATGGGATGCTCTTTGTGTTCAGGTTCTTAAAAAAAAAACAAAACAACACATGACACATGACTACAATACAAGATTTTTACAGATACGTATGGAAAACTTGTTTACTAGACTTACTGGTTTCAGTCCAAATTTATGCAGTTTGCAATGACAAATACTTACTCCTTAAGAGAGGGAGAAAAAAAATGAAATGAACCATAACTGAGAACATTAAAATTTGTAGCCAACAGCTGGAACCAAACCAAGATCCAAACCTTCAAGCCATAAAAAGTACTTAGCAGGCTTCTATTTGCCCTGTCATCAGACCCTATAGCAGGAGACATTCTGTTGATGGGATAAGTACAACCTTCATGGCTGAGGATGTTTTGGTTCTAAGACTGAAAGTTGATTAAACAGTCGGCCTTAGTTTGTACAGTTAAAATGGTGACCTACCATTAAAACAAGCAAATGAACTGAAGAAAATGAACTATGAAAGAAATGGATTTTGCAAGAGCAAATGGATTTGCAAAAGCAATTCCAAGCAGAAGCTTGCGTTAAAAAAAACCACAACCAAAACCAACAGAAATAGGAGGAGGCAAACATGTGGTGGGATGGAAGAAAAAGAATTAAGTTCAAATGAACCTAAAAGCATGTAATTGAGTAATAAGGACTCTTGACTACAGCATGAAAGAAGCTGTAGACATTTGGCGTTGCCTTCAATTGAAATAAACAAATGGTTCCCAAGGGATTGCAGAGCACTGATCTAAAGTCACACAGACAAAACTATTTAGAAATTCTGAATTCCTGCTATTTCTATATGAACTCATTGCTCACAAAGTAGGAATAAATAAAACCTGTCTCCTCCCAACTCCCATAAAAAGGTCTAACAACAGCTACTCCAAGAACTAACCTTTCCTGACCACCTTGGGAAATAGTGATTTAGAAAACTAATGGCTGACTCCGCAGACCAGCTGCTGATTGAAGAATTCACAGTGTAATTAGTGAATTCTTTTCAAATGTACACATCTGGTTAGCTCTGATTTTCTCTAGGACTAATGCTGACATGACAGGAACAGGGCTTGGTGAGGGCAGCCATCAATCACATTGTTCTTAGGCCCTGTGTACCTATCATAGACATTGTATCCCATAATCTCCTGACTGAATAATGGGATGTATCTCTAGAGAAGCACAGTCTTCTCATCTACATCTCTCATTGTAATGCTATTTCATAATATTACTGTTGACAAAGAAATGGTACTTTTCCCATGCTCCTAAAATACATAATAGTCTGCCTTTAATAATGCTCTGCTTTTTTACCATCTGTTTCTCCATCAGTTGCCATAAATATATTTTAAAAATATCCTTTAGACTCTCACAGATCATCAAACTTCCTTTTCCTAAACGCCTTCCAAGTTTGGCAATGCAACCTGCTATATTGCTTTGTAAAATAAAATAAACAAAAACCCCTAAAACAGCCCCCCCCCCCAATAAAAAAAAACAGAAAACAAAGCAAACACCAAAAAATCCACCACAAACTATCCTAACTGTCCTTTTCCTAAAAGTTGCACTCAGTGAGCACAGGCTGGAGTTTTGTCCCTACCACCCTAGCCATATCTCCCTTAGAATACTGCATCCTTTATAAAGAATAATTGTGTATTGATTGAAAAATTTTTCAGATATTTAAGAAGGAAAAATGGAAGTTTACCTGGAACAGTTGAGTAAAAATTGCTCATACTTACCTCAGGGATTTTGTACTCTGGGACATTCTAATCTCTCACTTAATTGCTTCTGACTCATAAAAAAAAAGAAAGCAACAGAATCCATGAACTTCTTTTAGATATTAGTCACTTTGTTCCAACTTTTCTTTGTTGATTAAGAAGGATCTTATAAAGATTTGCAAGCCAGTAGGTCCATATTTTTGCCCATGTGACACATGAATTGGGGGTGTTGGAGAGTAAGGGCCGCTGGGAACTTAAAATAGAGCAGCAGCAAAACAGGAAGACAGAGAAGGATTGTAGATGCTGCATGACATGCACTGTTTCAGTTCTAGAGCTAGTTCTACTGTCTCATCCAATGCTGCAGAAACAAGATACTCCACCACTAGGAGTAAGTTCACCACATACAATGTTTTCTTTCCTTGGCTAGTGCTTCCTGGGACTTGAAATATGCAGTATGCTAATATGCAGCACAGCATCAGTCTAGCAGGTCATACACATGCTGAGCATTACAGAAAAGGAAGCTTTTTCCCACATACTTCCTCTAAAAGCACTCCTATAATTTGGTATAGTTACAGATAATTACACAAGCAGGACAGGAAAATGCTCCATGTAACCAAAGGCTAATGATTTTTCAACAATTTGTAAGGAAAAAAACCAAACAGACCTCAAAACTAGTTGCTGGTTTAGATCAAGCATTCAGCTAGGGGGGAAAATTCAGAATGCTCTGAGACTGATGATCTCAACTGCAACAGTGCCAAGAGAGCTATCTCCAGTGACCTGAGTGAAAGTTATAAAAGAAAAGCATGTCTCCAGTCTTTCTGAGGAGACAAATTACCATAGCTGAGGTTTCAGAAAGCTAATTCAGTCCTTTGATCTAGAACTTGGCAGTAGGATAATGCTGGATTGTCTCTCATCTTTCCCAAAAGAGCAGGGGGAGATACCACCACAGATGAAACAGTACCTCAGCGAGAGTTATGCTTGCTACAGGACAACTAAAGAAGCAGGAAGAAGCATGCTCCAGCATTGAAAGTAGCCATGCAGACATCTGAGAGCTTGAAATTACCAATTTACTGCCAGTTATATTAACTTAATATTTTCTGTTAAAAGTCAATAATCAACTTATTGTTTATAAATAGTTTTTTCTGGTCAGACCTACAGACATATGGACACACTTCATTTCAGAGCATCATAGCTCTTCAGTAGCAGGTAGAGGTGTCCACATATGTCCTTGATACATTTTTCTGGCAGAGCCTGAAATCTGTAGCCTGAACTACTGACAATGACAAGATGATTTTCATTTTCAATGTATGCTTTTCTTTTTCCAGATACCAGACTGTCACACATGATTATTTAACATCAGCATTTCTTGTTCAGACCCAACAATATCCATATTCATATTACTGCTGCCTCCATGAAGATGACACTGACTTAACTCAGGCAGGACAGTGGCAAAGAGAAAGCAGCAGCAGGCTGAGCACTAGAATTGCACTGCCACATGAAAGTTTCAAACTTATTGTACCATACCTATCTTTACCTTTTTGATTCTTTAATGAAAATTGAATTAGAAAATTATAAATAAAATATAATCCTAATGAAGGCAACCAGAACAAGAGACAATAGGTTCAGCGGTGGAACATGAAACCTAAGGTCTTATTTAAGGTCTGGCTACAAGATCAGAAAAGTCCCAGTTATCCTCTTAGACATTGATGGAAATCATTCCCACTCCCAAGCCTCTCAAAATACACATCTCTAATAACATTTGCTTTCTGCAGCTTTCATCCTAGTGAAGCCTTCCGTTCTGCTTTGAAAAGACCACCCAATCAAGAATCAGTCGAGAAGAACAATGCCTGTTGCAGGCCACCAGTATTTCTTAATAAGGACATGGGGAGAGTCACTAGAGAGGCTGCCTGAAATTTTTCAGTAATTGGGGTCACCCTTCAGGATGATGAAATCACACCTCATCTAAACACCATGTGGTCCTCTGCTACAACTACAATTGAACATAATAGGAACTCCTGCAAAGCAGTAAATGGCTCTCCAGAACTGTGTCAAGAGAGTGAGTGATATAAATGCATTTTAGTTTCAGTAGAACCTGGTGGTTAATAGTCTAGAATTACTTCTGGCTTTCTGCAAAAGATTTCCTATGTTATTATGACTGGATGTCCGAACTGAGGCACATGCTCCAAGCACGTTTCTTTAAACTAGAGGTAAATACCTCCTGCTGTGCGACCTGTTTGGTTATTAAATTGAGCACAACCACTGTGGCAGTCATGAACTTCCTTGCAAAAATTGCTACAATATACATTAGAGCATAATTTGTCATTGAAAGGACATTTCAGGGCTACCACTTAACCACTTCCAGTTAAAGCCTTCTGTTATCACATTTTCCCATCATAACTCACCTGAATAAAAGCAATTCCTAAAATGGTTCCAGAACCTTCTGCACGTTTTGGGCTAGAGTATCAAATAATAAAGCAGTCTACAGCGCTGTCAGTAACATGGAGAACTAAAGCAGTTAGACTGTATGAAAATTAGAAGGTCAGACACAAGCAAACTATCCGCAATTGCAGAGCAAACACATGCCCTGACAGGTGCCTCATTAGCAGACTGTCACCTAAAATAAGTAGATGAAGACATACAAAAATACTAATGCAGCGCAGCGTATACTCCCCCTCAAGAAAGCAACACCAGTTATTTCTGAGACAGAAACAGGAATGGCAGAACTGGGCAGTTCACCTGTTTGTCCTGATTGCACAAAACTCTGTGAATATCTTTCACCTGTGTGAAACCTCAAATACCTACCAAAATCATAGTCTGCTTCCTTGGATAGCAATACAAAATGCCCAGAATAAGGAAATTAAAAGTTAACTACTTTTTCAATATGTACACCTCAAAATACATTTTTGAGGATTACTGTATTCTGCAAGAATATGTAAATATATTGAACTATGTATTGCCTGTAACAGAAAATCTACAACACAAAGAAGGGAATGTTCCACTCACTACTGAGTCAGTATTCATGGCACAGAGGGACAAAGGCTTTGTCACATTTGTATTGCTCTTGAATAGGCATTAAAGTGAATGGAGAGAGTCTGGGAGGAATGCAGAGACATCATATGAGCATCTGGAGATGAAGTTGGGAAAGCCAAAGCCCACACCTAACTGAATGCAAGATGGGATGCCAGAGGCAATAAGTTAATCTTCTCTACGTAGATAGGTGAGTAGGAAAGCTAGGGAGGCTGATGCCACTGTTGAGCTTAGAAAATACTTTTCAGAGGGAATCACTATTTAGTATTTTTTTATGAAGTGATTTGTACACTTTTACAAAGTTTTTAGGGACACGCCTAGTGATACCTATTTGTTACCTCAAATAGGTGTCACTAGGGTTTTGGTTTGGTTGGTTGGGTTTTGTTCTTTTTTTTGTTCAAATTTGGATAAGCAAGAGTTCAAGACACTAGTGGCTTTTGTATGTTCCATGACAAGCAAATTACTGTGGATAGGAAAAAATTCAATCTTACATATAGTGAGCTCACGTCATGTCAGTAATTATCAAAATTTACTGTACCTTTCCTACAAAGAATTATTTGATGTTTGCCAATTTAAAAAAAAAAATTAAAAAAATTACATTTTTACAGCATCATAGATTAAAAAAAAAATCACTGCTTTGTCTTACACTGCAGCATTTATGAAAAGCAGAAGTCTTGAATTCAACATTTTCTCATTTCCTTTGTATGTGTGTATGTAATATAAGTCTGGCAAGTCTTCATTCTCCCATCTAATCCACTAGATAAATCTCTTATAGCAAAACTGAAATCAAATCTCCAAAGGGAAGCATAGCAAGTCAGTTTTCAGAATGAATACTAAACACCTGATGCCCTTTTAGTTGATTGGTTACAGAAAACTTTGGAGTCTGCTTCCATCCTCCCTGGTTTTCTGTTTTTTCAAGATTCCCTTCCTGAAGAGCATTAGAAAGATGTAAGCATGTAAACAGATCTTGCTCTCATTCCTACCCACAGCATCCTTAAATAAAGAGAACCTCTTGTCCTGCTGGCAAGGCAGGGCAGTTCTGGAAAAACGTGGCATAGAAATGTGACAGCACATCACACTCTGTTCCCTTCACTGTAAGAAACCACAGTTTTTCTTGCTAGTTTGTAAAAAATACACTGCTAGTAATACAGTTGCTTCCCACACAGGAAGAGGAGCAAAGGACTTTTCCTTCAGTGTTAAGGAACAAATGCCACAATGTTCCTGACACTTGCCAAACTTGGAAAAGTCATCCCACTGAGCTTTCTTTTCCCTATAGCCCACTGCAAAAGGCTTTGCCAAAATAAAAGAAATGCACTAAAGATGAGAAAGATTAATTACTTTTTTCCCAGATTCTGCATTTAAGTAGAACATGGACATGCCTTTAGGGAGGGATCCTTGTTGAAAATAAACAACTTCCTCTTCTCCCCCCTCTGCCCTGCCAGACCAGCAATATATTCTTTCCAAAACTAAGAGGGAATTAATCATTTGTCTTACTTTTCATGTAGTTACTTTGCAAGTGGAAAGCTTGAAAAACATGCTGGTGATCTGATTTAGTTAAGTTTTTCTTGCCACTTTTGTACCCAAAAGAAGAGACCTGGGTACAAGACAATAGCAAGTAAAACTCCATGACTATTGCCTCACAGCACTGTTACAAAAGACACAAACAGAAAAGTCAGAAATGCTATCCAAATCATACATTTCTCCTGATGACCCTCCTACACAGACTCTTCATCACAGTGATTCCTTCCTATCGCAAATATGTAGCTAAATAGTATGCAATTATTTTATATTTGTAGTTAATATTTGTGAAGTTTTATAGATTTATCTTCAGAATACCTAAAACATCAGGTGCAATCCCTGCTTATGTTTTAAAACTAATTTTTTATTGCCATTTGTCTGTATTCCCCAAATACTTTAAACTTACTTCTTATAAATAATCATTATTCAGAGTCTTCTTTTACGTGTTTCTGTGAAATTCAATGTATTTCAATCAAGTAATTTTTAATTTAAACTCTTGTCAGGGAAAGGAAACTGAGACTCATGAGCACAGCCAAAGCTATGAATTTAATATAACATTTACTTAAAACATTTTTTTCTTTTGAAATGCTTTTTGCCTGGAGCTAAATTAATTACTTTCTTGTAGTGATGTTGTTCTTTCAATTTTAATTGAACAATGCTTTCGTATTGTTCATTTTCTAAAATTAAAAGTATAAGCACAGAATGCCAACTTTTCAAATTAGGACTGTACATAAGTCTATCTCTTCAGATGTTTCAACCAAATAGCAAACATCCATAACACTTCCACTATCAGACACAAGGGTCTTGTACAGCAAAGTGAAGGTCTGTTGATATTTCCCTGAATTTTGAACACTGGTCCTTTATCTTAGACACAACATGGATTATCCTAGTTTAGTTTCATAAAGAATATCCTTAGCAGTAGAACTGATTTGGTCCATCTACAACACAAGCATATTTTTCATAAAAGAATTAAAAGCCTCTGGGGAAAAAAAAAAAAAAAAAAAAAATCCCGCCACAGCCACGCCTTTATAACACAAACGAAATGCACTGAAAGGAAAGAAATTCTGCTATTGCCTCAGTACCCACCTAGAGATAAATTCTCTAGAAATTAATTTTAAATGGGTTCACAGAAGATTATTTGAAAGAGGTTTTGTGATCATAGTGTCATCTGTGGGGCTTGAAATACTGTAATTATCAGCTGCACTACAGGCAGAACAAACTTGGTTTCAATTTTACCAGTAATATCTTACACCATCAATTTTATCATAAGCATTATTTCAGGAAACTAACACCATGTATTACAGAAGTTTCGAGGAAATTATAGTAATTTAACAAATATATCAAGTCAACCAAGTACAATGTAGCCCTTCACGAGGTGTTGTTCCATGAAATATTCCACTAAATAATGTACACCAAATCAATAGTAAAAGACTGCAAAGGGGAAGTGAGAATTTTTCTCTTAGAAAACCTAAAATGTTGTGCATTTAAGGACTGTAAGTAAAATGTTAATCTAATCAAGTAACAATTAAAGCCTCTTTTCATATGTGTGTAAGTAGAACTGACAGATTCAATTTCATTCCTTCTGCAAGATATTATGGTGCTGAAAATGTCTGAAGATTGCTCCCAGTGCAATTTCTAGAGCAGTACATACAGTTTCTACTCTCATTAAACTTGATTCAGCACAATGAACATCCAGCTGCTGCTCTGCATGCAATGACTCTTGGGAGCATCCATGGAGCTAGCAAGGAAATGTCTAAATTCTACTCCCTTGCTTTGTTTTATCAAAGTCTAAACTGAGTCTTTTATTCAAATTGTAGAGGAGGAGGTGATAGATTTAAAAGTAAGCAGTTGAATCATCTGGTGATAATGAATCATGGGATAAGATGATTTTTTTTAATATCCTCTAAAAATGATAAGGAAAAATCTGGACCCATGCTGTCTTAAAAAATAAAACTAAATAAATAAACAAAAAGCCATTTGAAAAAATTTTCTTTTCCCCCTTGTCTTTTCCTTTCATTTTTTAATGATCATTTGTATGTGACCACACAACTCTTTTCTTGAGTTATTCCAACTTAAGAAAAGTAGTGAATAGGTGAGAGAGTCATTATGACGACCATTGCCTTGTCACTTCATTGTTTCTCTTTTCGCTTATATGTTACTCAACTTTTCAATTAAAAAAAAAAGGTGGGAAATCTTTCTGCAGGTTTTCTTTTTTATGTGTCTTATTAATACCTCTCCATAGAATTCCCTTTCATAACATTGGTTTTTCCACCTATCTATTTCTTTTACTATTTCCTTTGCTCAATTGTCTCATTTCTTTCCTGTTCCAACCTCATGCTTCACATTTGCCTTTCAGGACTTAGAATACTTGTAGGTACATGTAGATGCAGACTTAGGATACTTGTAGATACTTGTAGATACATGTAGATACGTGTAGCAGCTAATATGAAGCAGCCGAATTTTACATGCCTTTGACTATATCTGCACAAATATTCAGAATCTCTCTGTGGAGTTCAGCAGAAACTTCCTTCAATACTTTGATAATGGTACAAAAATATCTGAAAACAGGAAGAAGCTCAATGCTTGAGTAAAAAACCATCCTCATTCAGAGATTTTTATTTGCAAATCAAAAATACATATGTCCTTTTAAGCAGGACAGCTCCCCCCCACCTCCCCCCAAGTTGTTCAAAAGAGTGCAAAGGTAATTTTGTTAAATTCAATCAGATGGAAAAAAAATGTTCACAAAGAACTATGGTGGTACAGCCACTTCCCTTCTAAATGAATAATTCAACTTCAATACCCTTCTCAGCCTCAAGGAATCTAAATTGATTGGTTCGAAGATGCTACAGGATTAGGTACTCTAAGTTCTTCTTAATTTTGTATTCTCAGACAGACAGGTGCTCACTGCAGTCTGACACTCGTCTCCAGTGGATGCACTGCAAGCTCTGAGCTTGGTCTCTTATACTCACTTTTGGGTCAAACACATACAAGAACAAGTACAAACAGGACAATTGCAGGCACAGTTAATGAAGGAAGAAAAGAACACCCCTGAATGCACTACTGTTACCTGAACAAACCTTTCAGGCCCAAGATGGTAGGAAACACCATTTGCATGCATTGCCAAAGAACAAATGTGAGTTGGTGTCTGCCATTCTTCCACTCTGCAAACTCCAATATCTCTGTTTCAGGAGGCTCACAAGTGCCTCAGTCAAGCACTTTATTTTAAGAGTTACTATTTCAGTTGCTAGGGTGTTTTCTGGACATGAACCATTCACCCCAAATATCAGTACTACTGATTTCCCTTTTCCATGGGCTTAGAAACTGCCTTACTTACCAATTTTTTTTTAATATTCCTTAAAGACAATAAACCTGTGTAAGTACTTGTTTGAGACAACAATTTCAGTTGACTGTGTGACTGTGTGTTGACTATTGATCTAACTAAATTTCACAGGAACTCCTCATCCAAGAATCTGTCATCAGAGTGACTTTTAGTCATATTTATCTATTTCTTGTCAAATCCTCAGATTCTGTTGACTCTGAAACCAGTTTTTAAGCTCAGCAAGAGGTATAGGACTCACTATCATAAGCTAAGTAAAATGCAGGTTCACAAAATGTGACGTCAATAAATGTAAATTTTACAATGCTCTCCAGTGTGGCTATGGACCTAAATAAATTTTGTCTAAACCAATTCAGATGTAAGTTATTTTGCACTCCTGTGGGAAATTCACAACTTCTCTGTGTCCTTCTTGTGTCCAAGACCACAAATACAAAAAAATTATAAAGTTCTTAAAGGAAATGTAGCAGAAAGTGTCTCAATAGATCCAGAGCTGGTATGTGACATTGCTGGATATGCTAGAAAACTCTTGAACTCTCCTATTATAAAATTTCCATTCATTTCAGAACCAGGCCTTCCAGAGACTGGAAAGTAAGACAAGTCAGGCAAGTGTTCCTATTTTTAGCTTGGCTCCTCAGGCCTATGTGTTCACATTTTGTGTTCCTTATACCCAAGACTCCTGACCCAAGTAACTGCATTCACACACAGTGGTCAATTTTAAAGAAGTCACAGAGAAGTGAGGTCCTAAAATATCTTGAAGAGGAGAAGGAAGTGACCCCCTAGGTGTTGGCAATGGTAGGAAGACTGCAGAAGCATATGCACTGCTTGGCACAGTGAGTCCATGGAGAAGAAAAAAAAAGGACAGGGAAATATCCTCAAAAGTGAAAAAGTTTGAATTAAATTTTTGTTTATCTTTAAGACTAAAGTCAGGCACCATAGAAAGGTAAATCTGGGAAACTCATTTAAAGGCCTACAGAAACACTTGTTTAAATGACACTGTTAGAAAAATGGAACAAATGCTCACAAGAAGGAAAAAAAATATACAAACAAAATGGGTTACCACAAAATGTAGATATCCCTATCACAAAGCAATTCAAAGTTATCTCACATCAGCAAAGCATATAAAAAACACTCCTTGGAGGCTTAAGAAGAAAGCGTAGAATATTTTGAAGGCACTATAATTTGGTGCCAAAATACTTTGTATCTTCATTACATATATAATGTGAGTTCCCCCTCTATCAAACCGACAGCTCTTTTAACAGTAGTCCATTTCCCGCCCTCAAGAAATGCACTGTGGTGGGAAGTGTTACAGAGGGGATCCCAAAAGGCTTCCAAGTATTAAAGATTTTAAAATCAATGACTGAGTGGCAAAATAATCCATATACTTTTTATCATGAGGAGTTATTTTCTCATTGCTGTTTTCTTTTAAATCAGATGTCTCAAAGGACAAAGTTAAATGGGTAATACTAAAAATAGACTGACACCATGTACTGCAACAAAGAGCAGAAAAAGGGAGCCAGATCTTGAGTAAGTTTTTGTTTTCCATGGAAGGAAAGAGCATGACAACTTGTAAGAGTGATCTCTAACCCCAGCTGCCAAAAATGAAATACAGGCAACAGAAGCATAAGCATCTATACTGCACTGCTGGAGACAGGAAGATGATTTATTAAAGCTCTTGTCAAGACAGCTCTTGATTTCTTCCAGAAAAGGTACAATATAAGATGGCTGGGCAGGGTTGTTGCTCTGGATATACACTTTAAGCTTTTACACTTTACATGGAGGGTGATTACAGAGCATGTCATATTTCATCATAAAATAAATAAGGACATTAAATTCTGTAATCATTAGAATATCAAAAAGTTTTATGCTTGCTGGGTCAGAACCTTCAGGTTTTAATGATTTTCAATTGTAGACAGATGGGCACCATGAATTGTTGTGACAGAGCTGAAAATGTCCCATTCTTCTTTGTAATCTCAATGCATCCAGAAATCTGTATTACTCTTCTGCATGAAAAGCTGAAAATCTCTATCCTGGAGGAATTTACAGAGACCTAGGAATGAGCAAAATCAGAAGGAAGAAGAGGAGGAATCAACTTTTCTTTCAACAGCATTTGTAAACAGTGTATATTTTAAGTATAAGTTTTTATTATTTCCAGTGATGCTATGTTTCTATTAGAAAAGGCACAAAAAGCAGCATGGGCAGCAGGGTGAGGGAGGAGATTCTGCTTCTCTGCTCTGCTCTCATGAGAACCCACCTGGGGATACCATGTCCAGCTCTGAGTCACCAGCAGAAGAAGGTGTAAGTACTTAAAGGCTGCCTGTCTCAAACACTGTTAAGGCCACAGAATTACTTTGCCATAAGCACAGAATGGAATGACACAATGGCACTAACTCCAGGCCTGGTGGAGGCAAGATCTGATTAGTGGCTAATGCACTAAGAAATTGCCACTCTGACAAATGAAAAAAATAAGCTGCTTGTTTAAATATCACTGCTCAAGCAAAGACCCCTCCCAAAGTTATGGGACAGACCCCTGAATGTGCCCATCCCCAAATATGCTTCCAAGGATACCTGCAACTTGGACTGCAAGTTAAGTCACCATTGCAGGAACTTGAGATAAGATAAAGGTGGTACTGTTGTTTGGGTCTTATGTCAGACCTAGGGGAAGATTAACAAAGCTGGGGGAGAAGAATGTATCACTGGTAATGGACACAAATAACGCAGAATGTATGGGTCAGAAGAAAAGTAAACTCACCAACCGTGCTGAACCAGCTCTGACCGAGTAACAGGTTGTGTATTAGGTTAGATACAAGGAAAAAGCTTTTTACAAGGAAGCTGATTATACACTGGAACAGGCTGTCCAGAGTGGTGGTAGATGTCCATTCCTGGAAACATTCAAGTTCAAATTGAATGGGGCTCAAAGCACCTGATATAAAGATGTTCCTGCTCATTGCAGGGGGGTTGAAGTAGGAGGAGTAGGAGTCCTTTCAAGGACTTTTCCAACACAAACTATTCTAATATTCTATGCTTCTATGATCTGGTGGTTCCCTCAAAAAGATTCAAGTCTATTTCTGGAGAGGCATCATTAGGGGTCACAAAGGAAATTCAGAAATTTTTTACTTCCTCTTTGCTTTTCCTGAGACATATGAAAGGGGGAAAAAAAAGTTAGCTAAAGCTTTTAGGAACATTTTCCAGATGTCACCCTCAGAAAGAATCAATGACAAACATAAAGTGGAGAACATTTCCCTTCAATCTTGGAGCCACCAGCTAGCAAGTCACCTCTAAGTTATGCCTCTTTTTGATAAAAAACCTCTTTACTTGGTTAGTAACACCCACATGATCTCCCAGAATAAAAACATTCTGTGGAGATGGTCCCACAGAAACCATCTCCAACTTTTTTCTTAGTCAGAGAACAAGAAAATTAAAGTTATTTGAAAAACTCCAAAAGGTTGACCTGGTTCACTTCAAATCACACCTCTACCTCAGAAAGGTGTTTTTTAAATAGGAGAATGGCCATACCCAACCCACACTAACCTTCTGTCAGCTTGAATGTTCAGATAAATCCTGCATGTAACTTCTGTATTGAAATCTTTGAAGCATTTTTCAGCATACGTACAAATTGAAAAAAAAAATCATTACTAAAGTTACATAACTGTTTTGATTTGTTTTATGAATGACATTTTATGAGAAGACAGTTCTGGTATGTTACATTTCCCCTACTCTCCTCTCATTCCTACATTGTTTTCAGAGTATTTTTGCATTTATAACTTGATATTCTTTATTTTATGAGCATAAAAACATTAAATTCTCTGTCTTTGTTTACCCAATGTGGCAGTCATATTGTTTCCAGTCTATCCAAATAAAGATAATCAATCCTGTCTAGAAAGCAAACTAGCAAGTAAAGTACAGTCTAAAATATTTCATTGTTGTTAAAGCATGGTTTGACTAAAGCATTTAAAGCATGGTTTGATTTTTTTCTTCACAAAAGTCAAACCATTCCTACTTTCTTAATGAAAAAGTATTTTGATATGACTGGTACCTGAAAACGTCAAGCAAGTGATAGTCTGACATCATCACAGCTTGGAGGGAGTCAGAGGACACCACACAGACATGCCAACATGGCAGGGAAAGCTCAAAGCAAAGGGCTGTCCTCTACACTGGTCAAAATAAGGGCAAACCTAGCAAAAAAACCCAAGATTGTCAGAGAACACCCTAAAAACCGTGCAGGGAAACATACAAGAATGCTCACTACAGACATTTAGCTCCACACTTGGATAAACCCTGCCCTGGGTATGATCCTGTATGGAGGAGAGCTTGGCACATGAGTGGCTGGAAAGGAAATCTGTGGATCTAACTTCATAAAGTATCACAGAATCTGCATGAATTTTAATTCTATTCATAATAATGAATATTTTATAAGGCAATCTCTCTTCATAACAGTTTTATAATTATAATTTTTTTACTTGGCATAATCAGAATTTACAGATATTATTACAGATATCTTAGTATGGGCAGAGAAAAGGAGTTATTCCTCATATTTTTCATCTATCTGTCCACAGAAAGGGAGTTGGACTAGATGATCTTTGAAAGTTCTGTCCAATCCAAGCCATTCAGTGCTTCTCTGGACACTACAGAAGTAACATACATCCACTTTACAACTTCTATTAGCTCAATATGAACACCTTGCAGGCAGTCTTTCTGGAAAAAAAAGAGTGAGTTCTAGAAGATAACACTTCCGTTTGCAAGACAACCAATCTATCTAAAAATTTGATCTGCAAAGTCATGACTGCTGGTAGGCAGGAAAGTTATAAATAATGTAAAGAAGTCTGACTTCTCAATTTTTCAGTCCTACTCTGTTCAGATAGATCACCACCAAAATCTGTCTCCTGAACTACAGGTCTTACAAGGCCAGCAAGCTCTACCTACAATGTGTGAAATTTGTTTGGAGGTGTATGTTCAGTTGTCAGACATGACAGTTTCACAGTGGAAATAAGTGAGACTGATGCTGGAATTTGCTCCAAGTGAAGGAAAAAAAATATGAAACTCGCAAGCGAAGAGAAAGGGCAAACCTTTAGCTAAAAGGGTATGAGTACATCCAAGGCAGAACTAAAGAGCTGCGGTGCTCTTCCAGGACAATTCTTAACTGTGTAAAATTTAGACACAAAGAGTGAAATTCTGCTCTACCCTCTTATCCTTAAAAATGAATGCAACAGGTAGATTAAAACTGGAAGACAGAATTTCTGGCCATTTTAAGTATCCACAATAGCTACTCACTCCCTGAGCCTGTCTGTATAAATAACATGAATCTCATCATCTCAGTATCTGTCTCTATCTGACAGAGCCTTTTATTTTTTGATTGATACTTGACATTTATCATACTGTTTGGACAGATCCTAGTGACAATTTGGAAAGATATTTGCTGGGCTTTCTGTCAGTATTTCATGTTCACACAGCAGACCCCATTAACACAGAATCAGAAAAAACATCTCTTGAATGCAAAAGAGAAACAAAATGAGTTCCTTTCAATTAAGTCTGTCAATTTTTCAGAGATTTTTAACTCAATTCATGGGACATGAAAATCTAAAGCAATGGTTTATATGTTATTTAATGCTTCAGGAGAAACTTGAACAAATCACACTATTTTATTCAGCAGCAGAAATATATTTCTAAGAGCTCTGATCTATTTCAGGTTCCTTTGATTTTCAACTTCATTTGGACAGCAAGGAAATCACATAAGTAAATTACAGTTAGCATCGGATAAATATTGTGTAAATGGCCTACCATAAGAAAAGTCAGCAAATTTAGTGAGATTGGAAGGTAGAATAGAGAGCAAGATCTAAAAAACAATGTTCCAGGCTTTCTTCCACAGTATATTTTTGATGAAAAATACTGTGTTCACATGACTTTATACAATATCTGAACATGGCTTGTATCATCCAGATAATTTAAACTTCCAGTACACCTTAAAACAGAACTCCAGATCTGAATTAGTTGTAAAGGCAATTCCTGTCTGACTTCACATTGCAGTTATTTCAGTTCTAGGTAACAAGAAGAGAGAAACATAAGTATATTCAGTGGATTCAAACAGAGACATGGAGAAACTAAGAAAATACCACATTTTACAAAATTTTAGATTTAAACTGTTTTAAGTAGGTAAGTTATTTTCTGGAAGCTGTCAATTTTCATTATTGAGGAGAAGATCTGCTGTGATTAAGTATGGAAGTTTTCTAGGTGAATGCAGGAGAGATGATCATTTTACTTAGAAAGTGGTCAGAACTGCTAGTTTAAAACTTCCATCATATCAATATTCTTTGTTTCCAATATAGAAGCATGTGTACATAAGTGCTGATATTTATGTAATTCTCATTTAGTTAAGTGAGTATGCATCCACTTGAATGATTATATCATTAAGCCTCATATTTTTGTAGAACTTCAGTCACTATACTACCACACTCAAAACATATACATTACTGTTCCATTGTGCCTAATTCCACTTTGTGAGAACACTCACAAGAAGATTCACCTTTTTCTGACAGATGGGTTGTCACAATACTTGCTCATGCTCACACCACCAGATTTTATAAAACTTCTGGCACAGGTGAATGTTGCAGTACTATATTTTGATCTATATAGCTTTTAGTCATCAGAAAATGTAAGGAAAAGAGGTTCTGGTGTACCCAGAAAGTATATAATCAATGCTGTGCACTATGTTTATGATTTCTAAAGCATATTCATCCTGCACTTAGGTTTGTGCAAATTCTTTTAAAAAACCCCAGTTGATGTTCTCCATTCTTTCCCCCCAGAGAAGTAATCCAAGTGCTTTAAAGGCATGCAAGAACAAATAAAGAAAAATAGCATTTACTGTCTTACAATTATACAAGGAGAACCTATCAGGGTTTTGGCTGTAATTCCTGGTTTTCTTTAAATCCTCCATGGCTTTTAAACTTATTAGTTTTCAGAACACTTCATTGTTTTATTTCCTGATATCTTCTGGTTTTACTTATACATATCACATGAATTTCAAAAAAATTATTCTAGAGTATTCTTTTCTGACAAGGTCATGGAAGTGAGTAAAACAAAGAAAAGCCAGATGAAATTTTCTGAAGTAGGTAATACACAGTTTGTAAAGTTTTAAGTATTGTAAACTAGGACAGTGAGTCCACATATTATATCAAAGGTCAAAATACATTTAATTTATTTACAGTTCAAAACACTGTATTTGGAAGCACAGTAATGGGAACAGGCTAGCTGTCTGCCATAGCATGGATGTCTGGGAATATCTATTTTCTTTGGGTTTACACCTTTCACATCATTGGTTGATAGCAGTTTCACTGTCTCTGACATTAAAATGCATCTTTTCTGCTCATTTTTCTTCAGACTGTTATCAGTAAGATCAGTTTGTTCTCAGTATTTTTGTAAACAAACAAATTAAAAATAAAAGAGGACTATTAATGATGGGAAAATGTCCATATGCGAATTGCATTGAGTGATTGTCTGTCACAGCTGGAGGTCAAACAATAAAAACTCATGAACTTTCATGGTAAAGCAAATGTAAGACCTCTATCAACAGAAAATAAAAGGTAAAATAACACTTACACAAGGTGTTAATATATGCCAAACGGTAAAGACAAAAAGAAGGAGATATGGTTATGCTAGATTCTGTACCAAACATGAATTTCTTCATTCTAGGTATGGAGAAAATTTGAACAAAATAATAATTGCAAAAACAATTTAGAGCCAAGTAAAAATTTAGAAGTTTAGCAGACAAGGCAGGTTCCAAAAAAACTAATGTTTGGCACAGCTCTGCACTTCAATAAACTTTTTTAAAAACAAAGGTATAGTGTAGCTGGTTTTTGTTTTTATTTTGTTGGGGTTTTTTTGGTACCAACACAGATGATACCCCTGATTATTTCAATCCTTATTCACACACATATATTAAAAGGTGCATAAAACAATTAGAACTCTATCTCTACATGTGTAATATTAGTCAAGACATGAGCCTTGACATGATCACTTGAAAAAAAAGTTAGAAAAATTTAGTTTTGCCTTTGAAGTATCTGCCTAAATAGATGGAGTTACTGAAGTTGCTAAATTCATCATAAATCTTTTAATACATATGATGTGAATTTATTTGGACAGAAATCTGAAATTCAGGTGTATTCTTTAAAAGAGCTCATTGTTCATATAAGTGAGAGAATAGTCAATGATTTCTGAAATGAAAAGCAATACAAGTGGGTGCCATACAAGTATATGGAAGGTTGCCAGTTCACATGTATTGCAATTTCTGGTACCTATCTCCATATTTTCTTCCAGGAAATGTTGTTAGAACTCAGATTTATTTACTTCTCTCTGCTGATTTTGTGACTTAAGTGGGTGTTGAAAGGGCACAGTCATTCTTCATTACATCCTCAGTCCTTAGAAGAAGCAAGCAAATGATTTAAATAACTATAACCTGCAGTGAGGACCTGCCTTGAATCACCTCTTCAGATACCTTAAAATACTATCAAATGCTCAAACCTTGCAACTAACTTAAAATAATGGAAATACTCCCTAAATGAATTTTGTTCAACAGTCTGGATTAGAAACTAATCTTAGATGAAATATGTAAACACTAAAACCTTGTGTAATATATGCTGTGCTTCTATTAAAAACTGATACCCCTAAAGGTAAGGGAAAAATCCAGAAAAATATCATTGGTCAACCAAATTACTTTTGCTCGGATGGATTATATGGACTGTAGGATTGAACATGTGACTTCTGCAGTGGATTTTGATGTATCATCGTGAAATGCCTAAATGAATTTCCTGTATATAATGAGTCATTTGCACACTTCAAGGGAAAGTCATGCCTCTCAATAGGCTGGAAGATCTGAGGACTCCTCAGCAGAGCTGCAGGTGTACAGGTTGATCAGAGGAAAAAGATCAAATTACTCCACTGCTCTAAAGGCCTGCCCCACACACCTCAAGAGGAAGACTCAAATGAAAGAGATGTATTTGCATTTCGGGTCAGGGTCAAGGAGACAGATTACTTTGTTTGCAAAGGAAAGAGAGAGAGTGAAAGGTGAATTTATACACTCAATGAACAGAGATATAGTGAGTAAAATGTATCAGGATGAAGATGCAGTGGTAATAGGGGTGGGAGAAGGGAAGGAAAAAAAAGGGAAATAGAACACAAAATTTTTGTGTGTGTGTTTTGCAATTCTGAGAGGTTAGTGCTTATGTTCAGGCATTAATACTGAAATAATATGTTGTTGTCTGAGAACCAAAGTTTAAAACTTAAAAAATAGTTTTTGAAAAACATCTTCTTAAAAGAGTTAGTCAGCATGTGGTACATGCATTGTCTCAGAAAATCAGATATGGCACTCCGGATCGTAATTTTAAAGAAATCCTGAAAATTGTTCTGCTGTGTCCCCCCCTGTTGCTCTCCCCTAAAAGAGGACAAAAAAACCTCAAGAAACCACCATCACCTCCAGTAAAAAACACCCAAACAACAAAACAAATAAACATACAAAAAAAATCAACTAAAAACATGCCAGGAAAAAAACCCCAAGAACCAAAAACCAAATCCAAAACCAAACCAGAAAGCGCCACCAAACCTTAAAACGGCTGCATTCTAGACATAGTCCCCATCTCCCTGTTCTGTCTGATCTAACACAGTTTAGATTCTTCACCTTGACCATGCCCAAACCGATCACACTTCTGGCCAGAGCACAAAATCCCTTTTCCCCATCTGTGGAGTGTTTTCCTGTAGATGACTTGGCCTGATCTTGTGGAGAATGCTGAGTTAGCCTTGTAAGGGCTTGAACTAAGAAGAGGATAAAATTATATCAATTAATCATCAGACTCAACTGAGCTACCTCAAATAACTCTTGCATCAGTAAGGGAGAACAGATAACTTTTGCTCAACTGCTTTCACCATTTTTGTACCTGAAGTGCCCTGGAAGCACTGTAAGTTCAGAGAGCTCAGAAGCACCAATCTTCTCTTCTTTTTTGTAAAATAGAAGTGGAAATTGCTCAGTCTCTATACTGACTGAAAATGCACTGGTGCCCCATGCAGAGAGAGGGGTTTTTTTAGGACTCAGGGTTTGAAAACAGTCAGGGCTTTCTACATTTAAGTATTATCATGAAAGCATTTAGAAGCCAGCACAGAAACAGAAACACCACGAAAACCCAGTGGCTGCATAAGCTGTAAAAATGCTACATACATTTAATTTTGTATTCATGGATAAACAGAGTTCATGTAAACTATACCACAGTAGGTGGTTCTTGAGAGGAAGAGTGCAAAGAAACAATGGAGTACTATATCTTAAATGGGCAGAGATGTAAGAGCAAGGTTGCTTAAAGATCATTACAAAAATGTAAGACAAGATACTCCAAAAGAAATTTGAAATTAGAAAGTTTAGCAAGTATCTGTTACAACAAAGTTAACAAGATAAATAATTGGCTTCTATATTTATAGTTATTGTGGATCTTTGTAAAACTCTATTTTGTATGTAGAAATTTATGCTATTTATGCAAGATGTCATAACAGGAGTTACATCCAAAGATCAGGACAACCACTTAACAGTACTCTCCTGTGACATGTAAATTCCTTCTCTGCAAGTCCTCCTACTATTTAAAGAAAAAGATTCTCTAGAATTAACTGCTAACATCACAGAGGCAATTCAAATTCCCACGTTAACTAACCAAATTAAGGGGCCACAGTGTAATTCACAATTATTGACTTCAGCACGTTGAAAGTTCATAGTTTTTTCTGAGAAAAACCTGGGTCCTAAAACTAAGAAGCCTACAGCCTTTTGAGTATTCTTGAGGGTCTTGTGACTACAGCCATAAGAAATAAAATTTTCAATTTTTACCTAAAATCCGAGATGCTGCCTTGCAATTTCAGAACCTGGCTTTATTCCTGCTAAAATTAGCTGTAGCAGATGCAGTCACTCACTTCGTATATTAGCTATGAGTACATGCTGAATATACAAATGCAGAAAAAAATCCATGAAAAAAAATATTAATCAGAGTTTTGAAGAACTGTACTGGACAACTTTCCTAACTGCAATTAAAGTCTGCAGTACCTACAACTGAAAAAATGGTTGTGCATTTACAGTAAGCATTTGGCATGCTGTAGGTGTTATCAAACACCTAGAGTTGTGAAGTTATTTAAGGAAGATTAATTGAATCTCTGCAAAGCCTTTGAACTTTGTTATGGCAATATTTAAAGACAATCCCACGTAACATGCATACTGCTGCTCCCTTCATCAAAAAGTTGCATCCCAGATTTCTGGAAATGCTCTTATCTTTATGTTATCTCCTGTCTGTTCATAAGCCAAAGGTTCTGATGCACAACACTGCCAATACTAAATAAACACAGAAAATTCTAATTTGCATTTATTATTTTTATTTTTTTATATCAAACATCGAAGTGTAATATTGAGAGAGCGGGATAGACTGTGAGTTGTTGGCTACTGTGGCTTTTGACACTACAACAATGCATGAAACAACACTGAAAACTAAGCTAAAGGAAATAATCACCAAATACTACTCTAGTAAAACAAACATCTCGCATATATCATAACTGATTGTATTTCCTATGTATTATGTACAGGTACCCTCAGCCTCTCTGACAGAGTGATCAGAGAGGAAAATCCCAGCCCAGTGCTAACAACACAAGATTACAAATTACATGAAAAGTCAAGACCGCTGTGTTTGTGATCTCTACCAAGGCAACTAGTGTAAAGTACAATGATGAAACAGAGAAAGTAAAAGGATGAAGACAGGAGACTCATCAATACAGCTCTCCAGATAAAAATAACTCAAAAATATGGTAGAGTTCTGTGATAGATCCAATGAGCATGTGGGTGAGCAGATAGTGTCTAGGAATACTGTGGGAAGTCTGCTGTGAAGTCATCATGTAAAGGAAAGAAGGGAGTCTCCACATCCTGTGTCAAGGTATTAAGCAGATTCCACAATGTAGGAAAGGTTACAGGCACTGCAAAACCCACTGTGAAATGACCTGGAAATGGGATGCTACACCACACAGAATTACTTTGGACACACAGTTCCTAAAGGCATCCAGGGAGTACAGACTTCCTGCAACACTGAATTAATTGGTAGTAAGATGGAAAGCACAAATACTGCCTCTGACTCAGGATTTCCAGAAGACAAGTACCATCAGCAAGTCAATAAGAATCTTATAAGTCGTTGGGAAAGAATCTGAGTGCAAAACATAAAAGTTATATAGCTCTATTTAGTAAATTTTTAGAAATATATATTATATAATAATAAAACCAAAGATGATAATGATAAATGACAACAAAGATAACTACAGGTATTAAATACTTGTATAGTACTACCCAGTAGAGGAGATAAGACAGTTTCCCCAAGTAAAGGGAGAAGAGGGAAAAAAAGATAAACCACCAAACATTACTGTGAACATTGTTGGGAAGGTCCTGAGATGGTAATTCCCTATTTCGCATAAAAGCAATTAAGAATTAATAATTTCACTGCAAGTGTAAAAAAAAAAGCCTCCTCCAGCTAGTATTATTTAAACTCTAAACCACTTTGATACAATACGTTAAATGAAATAATTAAAGATGAATGAGTTAAAAGAATAATAAAATTATAATTTAATGAAAGAGACCATGAATGTCTCTAAGCAAAGTTATCCAAACCACACTGCTCTGGAAGATGCTCCTGACTGACCTATAACACTACTATCTATCACAAGCTTTAGGGATCCATAAAGAAAAATAATTTTATAGTTGTCCTACATTTAATATAATTTCATTTTGCAACTGCTGCTGCTTATCATTCGCACACAGTAGAAGAAGAATATTCTTCTTGTAGACATTCAAAAGTTTTATACCTCAGCCAATTAGCACAGTGCTGTAGAAATCAAGAGATCTTGATGCTGGTTCTGACTCTGCCCAAGGGGTCTCTGTACAAAGATTTCAATTTCTCCTTCAACTTACTGTGATTGCTGATCTGTGATATTTTTAGCTCTAGCTCAGTTTTTCATATAAGCTTATTGCTTAGAGCTCTTTGCCTATTTCACATGAGCAGTTGTTACAACACCCTGTTGTTACAACTGTGGGACTGACCACAGTAACCAGTCCCTTAACTGGGATCTATTCATACTAAAATACTTAATGGAAATGTAAGAGAGGCTTGGAATTGTGTTAGTCCTAAAAGCCTTCCCATGAGGCAATAATTAATTCTGAGCTCTAAAATATCTAAGAACAAGCTAAGAAACAGTAAAGGACTTTTTCAAAGGAGGATCACTTGTAACAGTGTCCCTTGTGATGAAGAAAGAAGAGTTCAGAGGCAAACCACAGAGACTGAATTGCTGGTCAGATGGGTGAATAGCCTCATTCCCATTTTTATTTGTTTCTTCAAGTGTAGTCTTCCTGTCTAGCACTGTACCTTTTTGAGAATACCTTTATGTGCCAATACAGTGTGTGCTAAAAAAAGTGTACTGTTAGAAAGAAGATACCTGAAGGTACCTCCTTAATGCATCACATCTGTTTTCAAAAGGATTGTTTCCTTCAGACCTCATGAAGTAATGAAAGTCGTAACACATGGATTTGTAAAGAGCCATCAGCACACATGTGCATTCAAGGAAGGAAGGAAGGAAGGTGAAGGGAAAGAGGGAGAGAAAGGAGGGAGGCAGGGAAAAAAATTGGAAGAAAATAAAATGAAGGAAATATGAAATAATTTCCCCATTAAAATATGATCACTATCTAAAAGCTTAAGAAAAATATTTTTTAAATAAAACATGCAAAATCCCAACTTACTTTACTCAAAATTGCTATACAGGTATCTTAATAACTATTTGAAAATAAAGACAAATCTGGCTTTGATATGCAATGTGTACTTCTCCATGACTGAACTGATCAATTTAACTTCATTGTGCATCCTCTACTTTTGTTTTCAGTGCTGCATTTTTGCTCCTGCTCGAACAAACAGCTCAGTACTCATTTGCATCTAGCTTCAGTAGTTGCACATTTGTGCACTGATGGGTAACAAATATGGAAGAGATACATCAAAGAGGTCTTGTGCTTGCGTGAAGAGATGAGGTGAGCCTGACCACAAAGGGGCAAAGCAGCAGCCAGCAGCCAGCAGTGGTGTGATCACTGCAGGGTGGGTTCTTGCTTTAACACAGTCGCATCACAGAGTTCACCAGGTTACCAGGCCCTCTGGAGACTGCCCACGCATGGTCATAAAGAAGGTTAACACTGATGCTGAAAAGACTAAAGCACGATTAGATCTACTTCAAAGAACTCACACCTGTATCAACTGATTAGATATCTATGTCCAGAGAAAGCATTTTCTATGCTAATGTCCATTACTTCCTCCAGAGCTGAAATAAAACTGGTAAATAACAGCAGCTGTGATGAGATCAGTGTAATAACACCAAAACAAATAACATGCTGTGATCTGAGATGGATCTAAAATGATTAAACCAGAAGGAAATGGGGTAATTTATTTATCTGTATATGCGATGCAACGCTTCAAACATGTGCAATATGACCACTCTAATCTTCTTTTCAGTGCAAATAATTTATCTTCATTTTCATTTTTACTAAGCACTGCATACCCTCTTGATGTTACTCAGACATTTCTGGTAAAAATACTATTGATGAAAAGAAATAACTTTACAGCAGAAGTGCTGGAAGTTTTTTGACAATTGTGGTAACACTGTCCTTGAAATTTGATCATTTTTAAAAGGTGGCTGCACACTCCCCACTTTGAATAACTCAGATGTAAGATATATGTAAGATGTAAGTTATAGGTTATAACTTAGATGTAAGAAACTATTGTAGTGATTTCTTTTTTAATTTTTAGTAACTGATTACATGAAAGTAATGAGTAGAACAAATGCTATGCACTATCCATTCTCCAGGTCACAAGAACTACAGCCTTTGATTATGCCTCTTCTCTGCCTTCACTGTTAATCTGATATAAAATTACTAGAAAAAAAATGTGAGGTTTCTTGTCACTAGCATATGAATATTTGCAAGATAGGGTAATTAAGAGGACTACAGACCACATTTCTGATTTTTTGAAAGCTAATATTAACCCTGATTAACTATTTCAGTTGATGGAACTATCTCTATTTAACAACTAATTCAACTCTTAATATTTCATTTTCCTGTATTTGTATGAAGGAACTAGTTAGCAAATGCAGTGATTTGCCTTCTTTTCTACAGCTGTCTAATATAAGCTCAGAATAAACAACTTCTCTTTGGGAGAAGAGTAGGCATCTATCCAGTGCCTTCACCAATATTATACAAAGAATGTGTCAGAAACAGATGCTCTGTTTTCTTTTTTGCTAATATGATGGTTTGGCCCTGGCTGGAAGCCAAGGGGCCAAAAGCCACCAAAGCCACTCCATTACTCCCCTCCTCAGCTGGGCAGGAAAGGTAAAATGTAACAAAAGTCTCAGGGGGTAAGACAAGGACCAGGAGAGATCAGTCACCAATTACTGTTGGGGCAAAACAGACTCAGCTTGGGGAAATTACTCTATATTTTCTCAAACCAGGATAATGAGAATTAAAAAATAAAACTTCAAAGACCTTCCCCTCACCCCTTCATCCCAGGCTACATTTCACTCCCAGTTTTCTCCACATCCTGCCCCCAGTGGCACAAAGAGACAGAGAGAGCTGTGGTCACCTCACCACATTGTGTCTGCTGCTCCTTCCTCCTCAGGGGGAGGACTCCTCCCCTGCTCCAGCATGCGACACCTCCCACAGGAGACAGTCCTCCATGAATGTCTCAAATGGAGTCCTTCATGTGGGCTGCAGTTTTTCCCAAACCGCCCCATCGTGGGTTGCTTCCCATGGGGTCAGTCCTTCAGGCCACCCCAGCATGGTCCCCCACAGCACCACAAGTCCTCCAACATCGGCTCCTCTGCAGGAGCACAGGTCCTGACAGGAGTCTGCACCAGCATGGGCCTCCCACAGCCTTTGTGAGGCACCCTGCTGCTCCATTGTGAGGTTCTCCGTGGCTGCAGTTGGATATGGACTTCACCATGGACCTCCATGGCTGCAGAGGGACAGCTGCCTCACCAGGGTCTGCACCAGGGCAATGCAGGGAAATCTCTGCCTGTCCTTTTCCACTGACCTGGGTATCTGCAGATTTCTTTCCCTCCCATGTTCTCCTTCCTTGCCTCTGGCTGCTGTTGCACTGCCGTGTTTTTTTCTTGTTAAATACATTATCCCAGAGGTGGTACCGCTGTTGCTGATGGGCTCTGCCTCGGCCAGCAGTGGGTCTGTCTTGGAGCCAGTTGGGCACTCACTCTAGGGCACATGGGGAAAGCTTCTAGCATCCTCTCACAGCAGCCACTCCACTGGCTGCCCTGCTGCAAAAATCTTGCCATGCAAACCTAATATATCTAGATGATAAGAGTATTTCATTTTGTTCCTGATAAATGAGTGAATATTTTATCTCTCCATCTTAAATCCATACAGCACCATACAATGCATGCAAATATGAATGTATAGAGCAGACTCCCAGCTACCACAGAGTCCATTGAAGGATCCCCTCCTGACAGTTCCTATATATTATGCAGGACACTACTGGCTGTACAATTTAAGCTTACTCAAGACCAATTGTCCCTTTACTCTCCCCCTTTTATATAAGCTCCTGACTTAAATGATTTGAGCCTTATGAAACCAGCAGATCCACACTTTACACTCACACAAACACAACCCAAACCACTTCAGATGAATAACGAAGACAAGGAAACAGTATCACAGCTATCTCTGCGAAGGAGTGTGGTTATGGAAGCTGAAGCGAGATTAGAAAGTCGCTGGAGAAATAATACCAACTACAGAGTTAACCGTACCAGAAATGTACTGGAAGAGAGTCTTACATGAGGACTTCAGGCAGGCAAAGGCTGACCTAGAGAGGGAGTGAATAAGCTAAAAGAGAGGGGGTTGATTTATTCCTTTGAGGTTTAAAGGAAAAACAGGCATGTTGAATCTGAGGAGTTTCAGCTCCACAAAGAGAAACTTTGCATGTCCATGCAGTTACACTGCGCCTTCTGTAACTGACTTTGTATATACCAAGTGAAGTAAGGGAGATCTTTAAATTCAAGCTTTGCCTGGATTGCTATTTTTGGCATTGGAAACAATAACAGCTTCCTCACCAAGGAGTGCAATTATTTACCTGTGTTTCAGTTGGAATTTTTAAGCCTCTTTAATTGATAGTGAAGGACATCCTTGAAAGGAAGGCTTTGAATATATCCAACTGATTTGCAATGCATAATATTCAGCCCAAAGAATGCTGAGTTCACATTGCGCATAACTAACATCTTCACTTACATTAATAATGGAATTATTAGTCTCACCATCAAATCCTATGTCTACTCATACCAAACATTAAAAATGTCTATTCTATTTTTATTTTTTATTCACATTTTGTTTACTTAGTACTCCTAAGTCAAACATCATTTCCTGGGCTATGCAACATGCCATACAATGTAATTTTGTCTTAGCACCCTCAGTGCTAAGACCCTATGTGTTTTGCACAGCTGTAGTGAGTTGACTTTTGATTTGGGCTAGTAATGATGGATGATGGGTGTTTTCCCCTTCCAGTGATAAATATAGCCTTAGTACATACTTTGGAAAACACACTGACATTTTTCACAATAAAAGATTCTCTACAAACACAGAATATTGCATGCGACACTACATTTCTGTCATGGCAATTATTAGGCTTACATTATTACTGCCTTAAATGAAACATGACTATTTTGCCACAACATGCAATAAGAAAAAATTTTAGTCTGGAAGATTAGATTGGGCTTGCAGTCAGAAATAATAGTCAGTGCTTACCATGTGATGTTTTTCAGTTTTCTATATGACAAAAACAGAAGACTAAAATTGGTTTTTGTACTTACCTGAGGGCATTACCTCCCTCCCAAAATAAGGGTACTGATTTTTCTAGGCATATATGTAAGACAAAATAATTGGTAAAGCATGGCCAGAAATATGGATCTGTTATTTTAGAGAACCATGCACAAGGCAATAATTTTTGTTATAACCATTGTGGACCATTTTACCAATCCAAAGATAATAAACCAACAGACGTGCAAATTTAATATTCAAAATTAATGTGCAATTGCCATTTCTTGCATTGCCAAAAAGGCAGCTTACCCAAAACAGGAAAAGAAAATTGGCACTCCAACTGTTCTGAAGAAAACCAAAATTAAATTCCTTTAAATTGAGTTAGAAAAAAAATGTGTTCTTCTAGTTCTCCATAGAGCTATAAGAAACAAAAATAAATTAAATACCTTAACTGCACACTCTGAATTTGAATTTAGATACATTAGTAACATGGGTGTCCAAGCTTAGAATTCTGTCTATATGAAGTTTGATTTCACAACAGTAAAAATTGAATTCTTTATATTTATCTGCTAGTCTTGCCTAGAAGGATGCTTTTCTATATACCTAATTAAAACAGTACTGTTTTTTAGGAAAGTAATATCTCAAACAGATATATCCCTTGTCTTTTCAATTCATATGTCACCTCTCTAAAATGTAATTTCATTTCAGACCAGTTGCTAAAATAAGATAGCTTATTTAAATAATTTGATTCCGTTATCTTTTAGTTCAGACCTAGTTAATTGAATGACCCCATGTTAATTGACTAGATATAAAATGAATTATAAAATTGACAAATAGTTTCTTTAACAGGAATACATATCAGGTGACTTTGTAAGGTCAGCCTGATGACAGGCAGCAATTTACACATTAATTAGCAGCTGTGGGACAAAGAATAAAAAGGCATGAAATGTAACTGTCATATTTAGAATACACAGCTTGGTGATGTTTCTTTGAGAAAGATAATATCAGCTTTTCTCTTGTTCTAAACACACCAGAGTTCCTGCTTTTCATTTCTATAACGGTTTCCTCTCTTACCATGTACATTTTCAGTCATCAGTTTACTCCCAAGAGATACAAGATTATTATCCATGTGTAACACAGCATTTATTATAAGTCTTGTCCCCCTGTATTCCCCTATTGTCATCACTTTGCCTGATTTTAACATTAATTGATAAGCAGGTTTTGCTATGTATGGGATCCGTGGAGATTGGCATCTTTTGATAAGAGTAAAACCATGTTGTGATGTTAGGAGATACACATGGCAACAACTAGATCTGATTAGAAGAAAGTAGTATTTAATGACATTTAAAGGAATAAACAGCCTGTTTGACAGAACTGTGTTTCTACTCTATGAATGGTCATTCCATGAGATGCTTCTCAAAGAGTTTAGATATCATGCTCACAGGAGTGGATTTATTGTGGACAGATGTGGTTACATGTTTCCATATCCCTTAAGGGAATTTCTCTCCTAAAGTGTGTAATAAAATAGAAAGAGTAAAGCATCCAAGACCACTACTAGAATATGCACATAAAGATGTGCACAGACACACAGTTACATATCTCATTCTGAAAGCTTTCTGCAGGTCTGAGTCAGCCAGTGAAAGGATCTTAGCCCTGTGAGCCTTTGATCATCAATCCAAAAATACAATCTATAAATTATAATCAGCAGAGGCATAAAGCAATAATTGCAACCAAGGAATTTCAAAGCAGCCCTGATGCCGAAATGGTTTCATAGACACTGAAGAGTTTTTTGAGCAATGCACATTTTTCAATATCTGTTTTTCCACAGAAGATGCTGAGGAAAAAAAAAAGGCTAAATTGGTCTAGTCTATATTTGGATTACTGCTGCTTGCCCAGAGGATAGAAAAGTCAGAAATAAAATGGGTCTGACCACTGGATGTCGCTCTCGACTTAAACCTTGTTACATTATCTGTGTTTCTGGCAAAAGGAAATTCTGGATTTTTCCATCATTGTGTCTTCATTACAGCGTGGCTGAACCTTTAGAGGGATGACTGAAGGCTGAAAATGCTGCTTTGTCAACAAATTCCTGAATAATCTTAGCACTTTGCCTCAGTTTTCCAATCTGCAAATCGTTAGCAAAATGAAATCACACTTTTTTATCTCTAGGAGATAAAGGATTAAGAACTAATAAAACAGAAGAACTGTGGCTGAGAAGCACTGTGAAAATACTGTTACCAATACATACATAATCTAGGAAATGTAATTTTTGCAATGCTGTGGTAGCATATTGCTTTTTAGTATGGAATTACAGAAGGGTTTGGGTTGTAAGTAACCTTGGAGATCCTCTAGCTCCAACCTCCCTGTCAAGTGCAGGCACACCATCCTCTAAGACCAGGGTTCTCAAAGCCCCATCCAACCTGGCCTTGAACACTTCTCCACGGATATAGCATTCACAGTTTCCCTGGGCAACCTGCGCCAATGCCTCCACATCCACACAATAATGCCCTGCTTATGTCTAACCTAGAACTACCCTACTCTACTACTGCAGAAGTACTTTTCAGGACTCTTTGAGTACTCTTGTCAGCACTATGACTACTACTGTACTTTCCTGTAAGTAACATGCATTTTTGGACAGCAGACAGTCCCACTTTCTGTCAGGGTAAATATATAAAACTAGAAATAAATTTTAATGAACCAATGCTCATAGAATTTCTTTTTAGATCTGATGGCTATCAAATGAAATATTCATTTGACAACTGAAAATCAAAATCTTCGTCATATTCAATTCAGTAATTTCACTAAATTGTCTTGGAAACATAATGGTCACAATGCCAGTGTAAAATTTTTGTGAGATTTACCAACACTGGACCTTACTGGAGAGCTTCTCTGAGGAAATTTCTGAGTGATTTCCCATTAGATTGGGGCTCTCTTGGAGGGCCCTCAAGGAGAGTTTTGGATGGCAAATCAGCTGCAGGTGGTCCCTAAGCAGGAGTCAGAGCTTGCAGTATCAAAACCCACACCCCACTCTGTCTCAAGCCCTAGTTCTCACATATTTTTAGAGCTCCTCACATGCTAGTTGTCCATTATTTACCTGGGTTTTCAATGAAATG
This sequence comes from Setophaga petechia, assembly GCA_024362935.1. Classification (NCBI taxonomy): domain Eukaryota; kingdom Metazoa; phylum Chordata; class Aves; order Passeriformes; family Parulidae; genus Setophaga; species Setophaga petechia. Next base: position 38,486,569 of record JANCRA010000004.1, read on the forward strand.
TATTGTTTCTAAAGAATCCAGGTTTTGCTTCTGTAACTGTTCTCCACAAACAAAAAAGACAAGGGAAAATCAGATGGGGATCCATGGTGACCTCCGCTGATTGGGCTCATTAAGTGGGAGCAGGAGAGCAGGCTGCCCCACCAGGAGTCCTGAGATCCATTGTCACTGCAGCCTCACACTGGGAGGCTCTGAGGCTGTGGACAACACAGCCATGGAACTTCATGTTGGGAAGAATGTTTTGGGCTTGTAAAAGATTTATTATGGAACCCCATTTCTAACTCTTCCCTCGGGGACCCTATTCTGCATATGTCGGGGCATGGCAAATCTACATGCCAAGCAGCTGACACGGAAACCACTGATCGTGGGGCCTGATCTGTCTTTGGAAAATGTACATGAAGACATCATTTTCCTCTTGCTTTCCTCCAGTATTGCAAAATGGAAAAGGCTTTTGAGAGTACTGCAGCCAGCACAGGAAAACTGACTTAACAGCGTTAGTCTGTTAGAATCACAGGTACTCCCACTTACTGCTTCCTGCATGCAAGAAGGAAATTATTATCAATAAGCAAAACAAAGGGATGTGAAGCCACAACTCCATAATAGTTTTCTTTGTGTCAAAAGCTCACAGTTCTTTTAGGACCATTAAGAGATGTACCACATATAAAGATGTACCACTGTAACGATGGTCCCAAGTAGCCAGCGCTGTCCTTCAGCATTTGGTGTTTTCTCCTAGCTCCTGATTGCAGCCAACGCATTCAATAGTATGTTTGCTTTAAGCAATTAATGTGGCTTAAAACATGACTGAGCCTTTCCTGGCAAGGACCCTGCAGGTATTATTCAGTGGTAGTGATGATGACAGGGTTAAACACCCCAGTTAATGAGAAATACTGTGCAGGGTAAGTGACCAAACTCATTGGAACTAGAACCAGGAAAAATGGGCAGGAAGTCAGAGGTTAAGGAAAACAGGTAGAACTAACTACTCCTTTTGTTACAGACCTAACATAGAGAAATACCAAACACATAACTCTGTTTCCTTGTAGTTCTCATTTCCAAAGAAAATTCTATTTAAATTTCATTCTAAAATACTACCAGCCCTACTTTTTCTGATGACAGCTTCTCAAAGCTGGCTCTGAAATAAAAATATTAATATATCCTATCCACACTAGTCTTCTGCAAATGAAAGACTCTTCAGTTTAAACTTCTCCATTTCCTGTTCACTTTTTCTTCTCTCAAAGTACAGAAATCCTATTATGCGTCTAAAATGATAATTTTCTATGCAACATTAATTAGCAGTCTATGTCTGATATTATCTGCCCTGATACAGTCATTGCATTTGATACATGCAAATAATTACCTTACCTATAAGACCATATATATCTGCAAAAGTCCAAATTGGTTGAATGGTCTGTTAATCACTAATAGTTTGACCAGCTTGTTTTTCCTAAAATCAGGCAAAATGTTATTCTTTCTCATGGAACAACAGAGATTTCTTAAAATGGCAAGTTTCCATGGAGAATATATGCAAATTTTGTCAGTTTGAATTTTCAAACTCCTGGGCAATGAGATTTTCTTGCTAATTCAACATTGCGAGCTACGATAACAGCAACAAAAAACTCCAAACCCAAACTAAAACAAACAGACAAAAAAAAAAAAAAAACCCAACAAAAAAACCCAACAAAACAAAACAAAAACCACCAACCAAAAAAAAGCAAACCAAAGAAAAATTAGGATAAATTCCCAATCCTTTATAAAGAAGAAACAGTTGAAGCTGCATGGTACTGCCATAGATAGTGTGGTTACTGCCTTCTTCTGTGTCTCCTAGCTTCTGCAGGATCCCCACAAGTGAACAACGTGACAAGCCACTACCACCAGTCAAAATCGAGGATTCCAAGGCACACATACCATTTCTGTGTCCTTACAGATCTAAGTATGAAATACCTTGACTCAGATATATCTATAGAAAACATTAGAATTATTTCAACCTGGCTGTAAAACTTGTTTGTTTATGCACATGTTGTGGTGTCAAGCAGATTACTCACACAAGAATGGTGCACTGAAGTATCAGCCCCAAACTTTACATTCACTCTGTGCTGGCTTACAACTTTTAGGTTAAACTTGTGTCAACTTGAAGACATCTCATCTTCTCCACATAAAAATACTACTTCATTGAAATAAAGGGAATCTGAGTGCTAAATAACCCTTGTGTGCCCCTAAATGAAACCTAATTTTGTGTTTGATAACTGTCTATAATTAAAAAAAAAAATACCTGCATATGTGCTATCTTCTATTTGCTAGCAGTCTTACCTCCCATCCACTGGCTGAACACAAGATGGGATTTGCCATGTGTTTCAATTTGAGAATTTAAAGGTTGTGGCTAGTACCATGAAGTTTAATTTAATATTATTATTATACACCTACCAACTGAGGAAAGGAGAAAGTCATAAGCAGATCATCAGAAAGCCCCTCAGTGTGCTAAAATATAAGCAAGAAACTGAGCTGTGACATGAACTAAACTGCTACATTGAATTCAGAAATGAATGCATAGGTTATGGAAAGAGATATAAATATATTTTCTGTTTCCACACATTTACTGTATTTAGTGAGTTCTGTTTCACTGCCAGCCTCTAAATGGGCTATATTGATTTAGGGCTTTTTTATTTGATACTAGTAGGAGGCAGGAAAACAGAACTGGAAAAGAAGCAGGATCAGACTGTGTATAAAGGTTGTGATTCACAAGCACTGGCTTAACATTATGCTTAAATAAAATTTAATTAAATTACTGTTGCTTACAGCTGATTTTTAATCCTATCAAGAATGTAATAAAGAATGGCTTTACATAAAACAAAGTACTTTTAACTCCTTTTGAATTAACTACATAATGTTTAAGCACAAGATAGTTCCCATTCCAAAATTAGGTTTTAGAAGACATTTTGTTATTTCTGAAGGCTAGTATCTTATATTTTCAGGAAGGCAAAAATATTGTGTATTGTTTTCTATAGCTCTCTACTTCTCTTGATAAAAAATACCACATAAAGATCTGCGAAAAGTAGTATTATGCTCAAAGGAAAAACTGATTATTGCCATCACCTTCATCATATAAATCCACAAAAAGAAAAAAAAAACAAAACAGGACAGGTACTCCTTTTCTAATTTTGTTCTAACAACAAAATTAGAAAAGGAGTGCCTGTCTTTAGCATATTCAGCACTTTGCCCTTTCTTACACTGAGAAGGCAAGTATTCTGCCATGGCCTAAGGAAGCTGCATTTCCACTACTTAAACTAAAGAATTTACTTGTCCTGTAGGTGAGCTTCTGTATTACATTATAAAATCCACTGGCCAATACCAGACCCATCAAGTCCTGTGCATTCAGAACAAGCCTTATGCATGTGCTTATCATCCCCCTCCATGCCAGTCACTCCTGATGTTGTGCTGCCACGGTGCTGCTGCTTTCATGCTGGATGAAACTTAAAGCTTTCTCACTAATGCAGCAGTTGCACTGTGGCATGAATCCTGAGAGCAAGATGAGAATCCAGGAGTTCACTCACATATATATGAAAAAAATTTCATAGTCTTGGTGGGGAGGATACAACTCAATCCAACTTCCTGGTGCTACTGGGTTTTTTTTTTGTTTTTTTTTAAATTTTGTTCTGTTGTTTTGTTTTGGGGTTGTTTATTTGGTGTGTCTTTTGGGTTGAGGTTTTTTTTTGATATTTTTAAAAAAATTTTTTTTTTTAATCTGAAGTAGTGATCCAGGTCCCAACTCCACCATCCTGTGCTCTCAGCTCAGGCATGGGAAAGCTACATTGGCAGTATCTGTCTAATGCATGGAAGAGAGTCTGCTCCATCCCTGCCAGCCATCACTTGCTGCTGGTTTTCAGTATCCATTTGACTCCTAATCCTTAGAGTTCTAAATTTTTTTAGCAAAGTCAGAAGACAAGTCTACACCTGCAACCAAGGATAGTTCTTCATACATGAGTGGGAAAATGCAATGAATAACTTTTCATCATGAAACTGTAATGGAATTTTTAAAATAACTATTGGCAAGTTCCAGTTACATGAAAATTCAGCCTTTTAGCACACAGCTATTTCTCAGTTATATGCACAAGAACTGTTTATGGAAATAAGTAGATATCCATTTTCTTCTCTCTTGCATAAGACTATAAATGAGGAGCAGTATATGCTAATGATGCTTTGCAACTATCTTTGCTGGTGTCTGAGAACTTCACAGATAATCAATTTTCACAAGACTTGTGAAATCAGCAGTTGCATGATCTGTCTGCCAGAGACACATTCATGCCAACATACATTTTATTTTGGGCATCCAAAAGAGCAAACACTATGGGGTTTGTTTTATACTTTGTTTTTAGAATACTTGACATCACAGAGAGAGCTTTGCTATTTAAAACACACCTTTCCCTTGACTGCAGCTGCAACTGTTTTACATCTCTGCCTCACAGAGCCTAGATTTTCAAGGCAGTTAGACAGATTCTGTTTTGGATTAGCATCCCAAACATCAGGAAGCCAACAGGTAGTCTTCTCTACTTCAAATAGTATTCTTAGTCCTATACAGTGCAGATATGAAAGAAAAAATCATAGCAAGAAGGGACTGTTGAAATTTAGAACATATAATAACATTCCCTCTTCGTGTACAAAGAATTATCTAGTATCTTCAGTAAAGCAAGTAATTTCAAAGGAGTAGTCCAGTCATTCATTGATCTGATGATGCCAGATCAAATCCTACTAAACACTTCTCATATTAAGTATATTTTAATACAATGTGGTAAATAGACTCTTGTCTCAGTGAGTATTTAGTGAAGACCTTTTCAACTCAGCTCAGAAACAGTGAATAAATTATATTAATTAGAAATTTCATGAAAAATACCAATTATCTACTGCTGGGGACTCTGACATGTTTTGCCTACTCAACATCTGTGTTGTTAGATTAAAGTGTTCTTTGAGGCACAGACTGCTTTATGCCTTATGCAACATTCTTCATGCTTAGCAAATAAACAATATATGTTTTGCAGACCCACTACTGGAAAGAAGTTGTCGTCTATTAAAGGATTTTTTTTCTCTCTGGTTTTAAATGGCATTATAGAAGGAAACAAGATTTAGCTGTAATGTTTATTAGAAGAACAACTTTCAGTTCTTTACTGTGCTATATTCATATTTAAGCTCTTGCTTAGAACATTTTCAGTTGCATTAGATCTGTTGAGCTAGACCAATTCAACTTAAAATCTCAAAACTCAACAACTTAGGCACAGTTCACCATTCTGCTCCACCTTTTTTTTCATAAAAACACCGTCTTTAAGAATTAAAAAATCAGATTAATTTCATGAGGCCTGTCAATGTGAATTTTTTTTTTCTCCCATGTTTTGCAAACACAAGAAGGAATAAGTTTGCTGTTAGGCACAGACATGGAAATTAATTTCTGCTGTCATAAATTTGGAAAGGCAATTAAGTTGTCCTTGAGAATTGAATCTAGTGGAAGAAGTCTCCAAAATCCAAAAGCATGGGATTTTTCCTTATGGGTAGAATAACAAATTCAGCAGTTCCTGCTGGGACTGTGATTATGACCAAAGTGATCTGCGTATGCACAAACATGAGAGAGCTACTGACTTTGGCTTGGGGATGAAAGCATTTTATTCAATGCTGTTTAAGGACAAATTAGACAAACAGCCAAACCATGGTGTCTTGTGTTGGTACACATTGTCATAAGTGATTTCTCCAGCTCGGTTGGTCACGGGAGGCAAGGGAAAGATAAGGAAAGCAAGAATCTTCTGTTTAGTACGTTGCTGTGCTCTACTCCCGGGAACTAATTTAGGTTGGCTTGTTACAATGTTGTGTGTATATATATATATACATATGTATATAATACATACATAAACAGAAATATCACATTTTCTGTATCACAGAACTTACATACACCCATGCTACATTTAAATACTATTAACTTTTTAAAAAAAACTGATTTAGAAGTACTATAAAAGAGGAAACCAAATAGGAAGTAGCTGACAAGAACCTGTATATTGATTATAGTTCTGTAATGCTCTAAACTGAATTTGAGACAAACCACTGCTGTTGGGATTTCTATTTTTGCTCTTCTCACTGCTAAAAATTACAATCTAATGATAAAATGTTTTATTGGTGGCTATCTTATAAGAGTGTCTGTTACCTGGGAAAATTATGGAATCCACAGAGGAAAGAACATTTTTCCTACCGTATATTCTACAAAGTGATGTAAATTTAAAATTCAGGATGGTACTTTTGGCCTGATTTCCACTGCACAAATTCAAATTCAATTCAATAAAGTTGCATATAAGATCTTGTAGAATTCTGTATGGTACAGTCAGGATCTGCTCTAATTACAGTTAACACACTTCCCTGAGAGACTGTATGTATAATTCAAAGGTGAACCAGGTTATTGTCTGAGGCAGATTGGCCACTGGCTCATTATGAAAACCACAAGGAATACTGTGACCTGACCAATAAACTGATACAGAATGCTCTGTCAATACCCAAACTTCTGTGCTCAAAAAGAAGTAGGCCGTAGGGGATGCTGGTCCTCAAAATGTACTCAAGCCTTTTGTCTAGTTTAGCCACTCAGCCTGACTGGGGGGAATCTAGGTGACACAGTTATCACAGGCAGAACAACACTGAATGGTGTGGTCAGAGACTTGATGGAGCTGGGTGATCAGACATGGCAGTTACCTCTATGTATAATGCAGAGGAAACAAGCTGAAAAACATAAGGAAAATTAAGAAAACATAAGGGCTGGGTTTTTTTTTTAATTTTAGAACCTGAACTGTAATTACTAAATGTTTCATAAATGCTATTTCTTTGCGACAATTTGGTTTTGTTAGCTAAATCAGTAGTAAAAAGGGATCCAGAAATGCAATAGTCACATTAATCTGCTCTGCAGAAGTCACCTTCAGTATTAAGAGGAACATGAAAAGCTTAGTACAAGAGCATATGACATATGAGGAGCAGATAAGGGGATTGGTTAATGCAGACTAAAGAAGGTTAAAGGTGGGAGGTAACTGGTGTACTGATGTACTCCACAAAAAAATGAAACTTGTAGAAAAGATTGTAAGAGTTTGCTCAGAGGCACAGTGAAGGACAAGAGGCACATGGTTGCAAGTAGCAATAAGCACAATTCTTAATGTACAGAGGTAAAATAACCTGTTGGGGTCATCAACATGAGGAGAGACTGCCCAAGCAGTACCTCCTTGAAGATTCTCACAGCTCAGCTGAGCAATGTGACATTATTTTGAAATTTGTTTCACTTACCAGGGGGCTGGACCAGATAAGCCCCAGATGTCTACAACAGTGAAGAGCTTATTTCTCATTTCATTCAAGACACTAAGTTCTTCACACACATGCATCCAGACAGAGGAAAAGAAAAAAGTCTATGGCACTGGAAGAAGGCAGCAATTCAATTATCAGTTTACTTCTCCGAATACCACTGGTAACTGCTAAAGGAAAAGACATTCTACATGTCTGACATTCAGGATTTTTATCACTAGACAGTTTGAAATCCATGCAAGGCACAAGCCAGCATCGATACAGCAACACCAAAAGGGCTGGGGGTAGTGCACAGTTAGTGTTCTATGAGTCTGGCTCAGCCTACCAGATTGTTTCAGACTAACACTAACCATAAAAAATATGAGTTTTTACTTCCTGGGGGGAAAAACAAAAATCCTAAAAAGCAAAAATCTATGGAGAAAATGAATGCAATTCACTAGATCAGCACACAAAAGCAATGAGACCTTTGTGCAAAAAATACATTGGACTCTGAGGTGTTCAGTATTTTGCTTTGTCTTTAAGGGGAAAGACTTGAAAGTTATCTGCAATGAGATTATTCACATTTTAGAATAAGCATAATCTATAATTGAAAAATCAGTTTGTTTCATTGTGCAAGGTAGGTTGCTAATAAGAATTTGGTTTGAATAGTTAAATGTATTTCCCAATTGCACTTGCATTTTTAAAGTTGTAGCTGTATTTATCAGAGTATGTGGGTTTTTTTTACATACTTCTAAGGACTAACAAGTACATTCTTTGTCTTGGTAACAACACTAAGTATTGTAAAGAAGCAAGAAGCAGCCAAGAACATTATATTGTAGACTGTTTAGAGGGAGAACATCATGCTTTGAAGCAATCACAGGGGAAGTGCAAGCTGAATCCAACATAATTTCCACGTTTGCCACGACAGCAATAGCCCCCTATATATAAGCATAAGCAAATTCATTGTAGTAAAAAACCCAAAAAACCTAACCAAACAACAAAACAAAACACCAAAAAAATCCCAAAAAAGCAAAGAGACCAAATCAAACAATAACAAAAACCCCCAAACCCAGAAGTGTCAGTGGGTGGACAAAGAGTGAATTTTCTTCTCCTCTTTGTCCTTAGTCTGTGGTAGGATTAGAGAGCAATAGTCAAAGAACACCCACTTTTCCAGTCCCTGGTGTACTATTTAAGAGAGAAATATTTCAGATAGATTACAGGAGCTGCTGCTTAGTTAGTAAAGACAGAGAATCTGAATAATCTCTTAGGGGAATCATCAGCTTTGATTTTCTTTCTACTTCTAGAGGTCATTGCTTCCTACCTCCTGCAATGAAGCACAGCAGTTTTGTAAGGGGCCATTACAGCAAATTATAAAAGAAATCCGGATCCTCCAAATTCATTATCTCCATTTCTACTGTCACAAAAACTAGTAATCCGAGGAGGCACAGATCCGCTCTCTGCCCTGGTACAGATGTGAAACAAGATGTTAAATATGTGCTCTATCTCCACATAAAAACAGATTACCAGACTTAGCAAACAAAACATGTATCTAAATTATGGTTAAGACACTATTCCTTTATTCATGTAGAAAATAGAATTGAACTAAGCCAAAGTATTCAAATATAATTGAGAACTACTTAAGTTTTGTAAGCTTTTCCATTGCATGTGGCACTTCTTTCAGACACAAGACCTCTTTAATTTACTTCTGGTGAAAGAAGAAAATTAGTTCTTGCTTTCCCCCTAATGCTATCTGTTACTAATTGCAATCATTCCTTCCAGTGCAATAACATTAAAAAGATGCAGGAAGCCCAATTCCTAAAGCATTTTAATGCAACTTCCATTCTAGGCAGTATAATGACATTAGAACTCTCTGATGTACTGTGCAAATGGGTAGAGATGTACTATGCCTACTCTGGCTTCTCAGGGAGAGTGAAAGCAATAAAATATTGATGAGGTGGGATCTGGCAATGAAGAAAATTCCCTTTTTCTGAAGCAGCCAACAGTTACAAACTAATCCGCAGAGCTAGCTCTCTTTTGACAAGTCCCTTCAGTGCAGCTTCCACTGACACAGAAAGTGACAGGCTTAGGAGCTGTGTCTCCAGCACCGTCTCTGCTAATGTCCTCATGGGCTACCCTGGCAGAATATAAACAAAACAGAAACACTGATGTTATCTGAACATCGAGCCCAAACAACATCTGCAGTGTTGCACACGCACTGTTGGATTTTTAAATTTTTTTAAAGCAGGGGGAGAGAGAATATTATGAAAAAGCTGATTAACAGTGTAGGCAAGACACTCACTGGGGAGTCCCAGAAGAAGGGGGTCCTCTGGGAACAGACAGCAGCTGTGCTGGCAGCTTCTGGCTGCCTGTTGCTCTGGCAGCCAGCAGTGGGGCTCCCAGGGCCAGCTGGGGACAGGACAGGGACACGGGCACATCTCTTCTGAGCAGCCTCTGCTGCCAGGGCTGCACTCCCTGAGGAGCAGAAGGCTGTTGACTGCAATCTGAAATTGGAGTACGAGCTGCTGGTAGGGAACTCAGGGAAATCAGGCAGATGCTGCTGCCCTGGCAGGCAGAGGAGACAGGCAAACACTTGCCTCCTGTGTTACCAAGACAGAAAATCCCTCACCACTACTTCTGATTATGACCCACAGTAGGGGAGAGAGAAGAAAAGCACCCATTTTACAATTAAATATGAATAAATAATTTATATGTAACAAATTTCAATCATGTAAGTCTAAGTGCAAGAAGAAACAATGCTATATCATAACATTTTCCATTCAAACACAGCCGACTACTTTTATAAGAAATCCTAGTTACTCAGATAAACATGCATGAGAAGATTAGTCAAATCTATAAAGAAAATAAGTCATGCTGGATGGATAGTGAAGGTTGAGTTAAATGAGGCAGATTAAACACAGGTGGCTCACTCAGTTTCATTTAGAGTTTTTACTGCATGCCGAAACCCCTAGCTGTGATACAGCCAAAGGAAGTATGGAAAAGACATCTTGTGTGTGAGAGTGAACACCTGAACTGAGTGGCTGAGAAGAAGATGTTACTCCTTTGCATGTGCATTTGATGTGAAGGAAAGAATATTACTGCAAAGTCCTCCAAGGACACCAGTCAGCAATAAGGTATCAAGCCATCTCGGACACATTTACATCCAAAATCTGCAGCCTTCCAGACATGGTCTGGCCTGTAAGTTAATCAGTGCTTAGTATTCTATTTATTAAATAGAAATTGGTTTCCAAAAATATTTCAAATGCCTAAGACCTTGTGAGAACATCTCTCACTGAAAGTCTCTGTAAAAAAGACCTTTGGAGAGAGAGAAAAGGAAGACATTTTAATAAATATGCACAGTATCTTTGTTTGTGTTATTCAGAATGCTATGAAAGAATGAAACATGTAAATATTTATGTAGCACAACCTGTCTTGCCAAAAACCCCCAAAAACCTCAAAACTGAACAAAACACAGAAAGCCCCAAGATATGAGTGAGATCAGTGGAAACCAGGTGGGCTGACAGGGATGTGTTCCAGTATTGCTGGCTGGTATGTTTTACATGCTATGAGAGATCATAAAAGAAGCATTCACTTTTATCTCACATGAAGGTCACTGTAGCAGTTCACTTCTATTTTTATCTGTTTTGCATTTAATTTTCACTGATGAAGCAAACAGTTAAAATAGCTTTCCTGTTTCTATGTGTCTTCGAAATATCTGTTTGGGTTCCTTTTCATTAGGAACAAAATCATCAAGAATTCTGTGCTAGTAATTTTTTTAAAGTGCCATAATCTTCTCTAAAACCATTTATGGATTTAGATGCAAGAATTTCTGTGGGAACTTAAATCATTACTGGGTTTTGGGTAAAAGGGACCGTGGAGGAAGAAAGAATTTCCAAAATAAAGGACTAATGAATCTTAGCAAGAAGACTTAAAAGCACCTAATAGGCTTTTTTTCCTTGAAACTTTTAGAGATGGAAGAGAGCTAATGCTCAGTAGGGCCTACTCACACTACTGACTTGCACATCTAATTTTTCTTCTTGGTACCCATGATAGAGACAAAAAGGCTACTCAAACCTTTCATTTGTATTCCAAAGATTTGTCTATTCCAAATCTTCCCTCAACTTCTATCTGAAATGATTATGCACTTTTCCCTGCCTACCAACTGCATGTTGCCTTATATTTAGATGACTACAGATTTCATAGGTAATTCATTTTTCTATATACCTAAGGATCATTCAGAAGAACAAAGATACTTCGAATCTAAGTCATAAAGAGAGGTCAGGTATTGTATTTTAAAATCCTGACTGAAACACTTTTCCTGCTACTCTAACATAGCACAGCAAATGAATAACTGTACAATGTGGAACAGTTCCAGTGAGGACTTTGATTATTTATGGTCCTGACAGCAGTAGTCTTTCTGGTTCCACAAAAGCCCAAGATATCCTGGATTCAGTACAGCCATTCACAGTACTCCACACTGTTTCTGGTTTTCCTTGCAAAATCCTATCCCTCTTCCCACTTTCCCCATGGAAGATGTGAACATATATTGAGTAGAGCAGAAATGGAAAGACTGGATATTTCACAAATGAGGTTCTCAGCCTGAATAACACTGATAGAATGTTTTACAATTATTTAATGTCATAAAAATATCATTATTCTGTGTGGTTGACATTAGTTAGGATAATAGTAGTTATAAGTTAGTATAAATTAACTAAATTGTGACGATTATTAATAGGTACTGCTATATTAAATTCCACTGCAATTCTGCCTGTGTTCAATAAACAGAGAGATGTGTAATACAGGACACAAGTGAATAAAATACAATTTCTTCAGACAGATGGAAAGAGAAAGATTTGTGTGTATGGAAGGAATAACTCATGGCATATAATGAGTGGATGTTTCCTTTTTTTGCCATTCAAACAACTTCAGCAATCAGCATTCTTCCCTACTATAGTGGCAGTGGTTTATACATGGGTAAGAAACACATGGGCTAGGGAAAATGACCGACAGGGAAGCAGGAATTTACAGCTGACACCAAATTGTCATTGTCACAGTATGAGAGATTGTACATGGCTTTTATGGATGGTGTCTGCCTTTCTCTCTGCTATCAGCTCTGCTCCTGACATATCCACAGATGGCTATGGCAGTAATTCACATTTACAAATAAGAGGTCTAAATCCTGGTTCAATAATGATTTATTCTACGCAATGTGGAACCTTTGAATAATCTGTTCAAGCATTTGCTCTGAACAGAAACACCTTCCTGTTAGCTCAATACCATGTAAAGTTTTTGTTCAGCTATGTGATATATTACAAATCACTTTTTTTTCTCTCTCCTTTCTGATACACTAATAAAAAAAAATAATCTGAAGGCTTGTGACTTAGCTTAAAAACATATTCCTCTTGCTGTAGAAAATGATAAACAATTCCTTGTATTCTGAAGTCTAGTTGTGTGCCGTCATTTTTTTTTTTTAATTATTTTTTCATTTCCACAAAAATAGATAATCTGGTGTCAGCATGCAAGTTCATACACTTAAATTGAAATTTCTCTTTTAAACTAAATGCTTCATTTCTAAAGTAATTCAAAACATAGCCATTTACATCAGTTCCCTGTAAACAAATTATCAGCTTCATCATCTCTTCAAATAAAGAAATAATGCAATGTGGGTAATAGAACCTCTGTTCTCAGGAAGCCCTTTTACTGTCAGGAAGGTATTTTGCTTTGCCTTCAAGACAAAGTATCACCAAAAAGACTGTTTAAAAAGACTGTTTACTTGAATAAAACCCAAATTCAATATTGCTGAAAACTCTGTGCTGCTCAAAATGAAAGGGCATATATTAAAAGGGCTCTTCTTCATGTATATGTACATGTATATGAACAGTGAAATATTTAGCTGAGTCCTAGAATAAAAATCATACAATCATAGAATCTACTCTTGTGTTTGCAGAAAATTTGCCTCAAATTCTTGACATTTCACTATTGTTGTCGAAGATTTAATAAGCTTTCATAGGTAAGCAGAAGGTGTCAAAAATATGTCATAATATACTAGCTTTTAAGAAAAGCAGTGTATTTTTATCCATTTCATCACTTTGCAAATTGAATGTAGTTTTGAGAAACCGTCGTTTTGTACCATGAAACTAGACAGCAAGGACTTCCTTCATGATGACATCTCCCTAGAGGAAGTCACAGTTCATTTCTAAGAAGGCTGTGTTAAAAAGGAGGCTGCTTCACAAATCCTGCAAACAGAGCTCCTGGCATGTGCAGCAGTGATAAAATCTCCACAAATATAGGTATGATGTGGAAGGGCAGTAAACAGTCGTAGTAGCAGAAATGTGTCTTGATGACCCAGACTTTCCCACTCTGAGAATGCAGTACTGTGTTTTATTATTTAACTAGAGAAATGTCAATGGAGAAAAAACCCTCAGAAGGATGAAAGTGATTTCAGTTTGTTTTTTCTTGCTTTCTATATCTGGTGAAGTCAGCGGCATTCCAGTGTAGGAAAGCAAAAACTACGATTCTAACAACTCTGAAGAATCTCTACAGTCTGTTGCAGATATTCCCAGTGATTTTAATTCACTGATATTTTCTGGGGACAATGCTGATATTCTGAGGGCTTTGCTGCTTGTTGTATTTGAGGCTATGCTTGGAGCATATCTACTTGCTGTGTTTGAATTTGATATGGGTATGTGATAAATAGGTATGATTCGTGCTGATAAAATTGAAACAATAATCAATATTGGTACAGTAATTATATTAATTATTATATTAATTGGGAATAATAAAAATAGTTAAAAGTGGTAATGCCAAAGAAGAGAGGGAGAGGAGGGGCTCCACCCCCCCTCCCGGCAGATGTTCACAAGGACAGGAGGAAAGAAGCCGAAGATACAGTTGCTAAAAATGAGCAGAAAGGAAGCAAAACCTGGTTGGGTCCCAGAAAATGCTAATTATAAGGGATTTATTGCCTTGATATGTAGATATAGTGATATGTTAGTCTTGGCTTACATTGTACTGGCTTGGTGCACATGTGAAACCCAAAGGTGAGTTAAAGGACACAGAGGAAGACTACGAAATCTTCATCAGATGACCCCCAAAAAAACTTGTGCGACCACCAAACCGAGTGGTGGCGCATGCGTGGTAAAGGTGGTGATGAGGGGGGAGGTAGAAATATGACGAACTGAAAATAGGAGGAGATGGTATTAATCCATGGCATATAAGGAGGTAATTTTCACTTGGCAAGCTTGTAGGTGAGGTGGCCAGGGTCCCAGAACCCTGCACTCCGTACCCCACGGTTATCTTTTGCTTATGTGCTATTATTTGAACCAAATTATCCCTTATTTATGTATTTTCTAAACTATTTAATTAAAATTGCTGCTATCTCAAATATTGTTTGGGTTTTTTTATGAAGGGATAATTGGGCAAATATAACAGGTACATTATGACACTTTCATGCTCCTTTGTTTCTGCATAGTAAACACACATGAAGGACAACTATTTCCTGTCTGGTTTATTATAAACATAAATGAGATCTAAGCAACTCAGTAGATGTAAAGAAGTACTGGCAAATATTGTGGGGAGGCAACAGATGATTTTTGGTTAAGGACTACTGTAAATTCAGAAAGTCACAGATGACCTTTTAAGGAGATATTGGTTCAATGAAGGCAGATGTTTCACAGAGTTTTCCGTAGCTGAGAGCTAGGAATGCTGTTCTAGCCTATGTTTGATCTCAAAGAAATGATTACTAGATCTCGTTCATCTATTACATTTGTACAATCCCCATCACAGCATTCTGCTGAGTTGTAGTTTTCATGCATTTTTACAATATCAATGTTTGTAAAAATCACCTAGAAATGAAGCCATTAACTACCTATTGAATGAAAAAAATTAATCGTAATTTTAGTACATTTCTTTAAGTATCCCTCATTTAAACTGTATCTTAAATCCTGCTCTACACATTCTGCACACACAAAACATGTACTCTTCAAATCTTAATTTCTAGTTATTTGATAAGATGATATTAAAATATTATGTGTGTATATATATATGAATGTTCTCATGAGGTAGCACAGTGAAACTCAAGGATAACACCTCTCCACTCTATCACTGCAGTTACTTTTCAAAGTCATTGCTACAAATTCATAAAGACTTCAAGATATTACAAAATAAATATTTTTTTTCTTCCTCAGAAAAGACACACAATAATATTCTGTCTTCCAGTAGGTGAAAAACATCACTATTTTACTTCCAGATTATATCCTTCCTGAGGCATGTCTTTCTACTAGCATCCAGCAATTCTGTAACTTCCTCATGCACTCACAAGAGTAGCTACTCTTGAAATATGACAATAGAAAAGACCTTACACTTTCTTATCAAAAAGAGTATTCACATGATGTCTAACTCCCATAAACACCAACATTGACTGAAGTTTGACAGGATTTAAAGACAGAAGCTTTCACCAGGCAAGACTGGAGGGGCAGAGACCAAACAAGTTAAAATAGCAGATTGTTCTGAAAACATTTGTGTTTTTTTCTACAGTCCATAGACACAACATAGTTACAACAAAGATTAGCTCAATATTAAAAATCTATTTTCTGAAAAGAAGTCAGTTAAATCATGTGGCAAAGATCCTTACATTATTATTATCTTGTGGATGAGGACAAATTCACTTCCAGACCACCAAGATTAAGAGCTTCTTTATAAGTTCATACTCAGAGTATTTGAAATACAGAAAGATAGCATCACTGGACAGATGAGATAATAAACAAAATGTTTTGATTCATATTTTAATAAATATTTTAACAAAATTTAGCAGCATAATAACAGCTAGAACTGTTAAAGTTGGACCAGTAATAATACAGTGAGCACTAAATATAGTTTAAGTATTGCATTATATTAAAATGAATGCATAATGCCATTATTTTGAGATAACCCTGGCAATAGTACTTTCAAGTGAATCATTTTTGTAGACAGTACCAAGTTTCACAGTAACCACATACAGTTTAAAGCTCCCCTGGAGAACCAGAAATCACCAGCTCTTTGAACAAGTAAGGAAAGCAGCAGGGTTTAATCTACTCTGCTCTGTGTGTTACAGCTTGGAGTATGGGTTATACAAACACCCAATTTCTGCATCTGTTTCTTTCTTGGCACTTTCACTGCAATAATTTAGGACTCATTCATATATTATGTTTTTACAATGCCCATCACAACATCCTGCTGAGTTGTAGTTTTCATGCATTTTTACAATATCAATGTTTGTAAAAATCACCCAGCATGCCAAACTACATTTGGATGACTGCCTGCAAACCTCAGCCTTCAAAACTTACAGAAATCCCAAACTATTCAGGTTTCTGGCACTCCTGGGTATGCACTACAATAGTGCTCCTAGTCACTCCCTCTCTTGCCCTGCACTTACTGGGTTTTTAGACAGATGTCTCCCCTCACTCTTCAAGGACAGAAATGGAGTAAGGAAGGCTCTAAATGCTCCTTTCTAGGGATGGTGGGGGGAGATGGGAGATAAATAAAAGAAAGAAGCAGCATTTACCAGTGGCCAGCATCTTCCCTACCAGGTAATCAAGATTTACAGAAATCTTGTTTTTCTAACATTAGACAGAAAACTGTGTCTGCATTCTCATACTTCCTTCCTAGTTATGTAGTTCACTCATGGAGACAGAAGAGAAACTGATCTCCTTGCCTGTATTTTCTAGCACTGGGCTATGGTGCAATTTCTCCACCCAGTCAGGATAAAAACCCCACGCTGATCATCTTCAGGTTTCTTTAGGGGGTCTAAGGCCCTAAGGCTACATTTTTTCGAAAGGGGCCCAGGAAGATAAAAAGCCTCAGCAACATAGTGAAGAAACATTGATCTGTATTTGTAAATGGCTCGTGCAAATTCACATGGATTTAGTGAACAGGGTTTTTTAAGTTTTTTTACACCAAAACATTTACTGAGATTAGAAGAGAAAGAAGGGAATAGTTTCAAAGGCAAAAACTCCTATCCAAAAGAAAATAGTAATCACTGCAAGCTGTATGGAAATAAAGGCATTGTTGTAGATACACCTGTCATTCTACTACTCTCCCTTTGAAACAATTGTTTGTGTCCATGAGGTTTTGAGCCACTGGTGTCTTAACATCTTAGCATCTGCCGTATGCTTACTTGTCTATATAAGCACCGCTGTTGATCCTCCTGCCGGCCACAATTTAAGATGATTTAAAGACAGAAAGAAGCATCTGGACCTGATTGCTTATCCAGTCTTTGTAGGACATACTCGCTACTGATAAACATGTAAAAGATGAATTGCATTTAAGTATTGAACTTACATACATGTAAACTGCACAACTTATTTGTATACAGAGGTGTATGTCCACCTTTTGTACTCAAAACAGATGAAGGAAGAAAAGTTCTCTGGTTTTAAGTTGATTAAATATATTTATTATGAAGCTGCAGTGTATACAAACAGCAGCATCAAGTGGTTTTGACTTGCTAACTGTGTAAAACTGATGTGAGACAGTGAACAGCATGGCCCACCAGGGTTTATGTTTTCAGAAGCACTTAAAAGTCAGTTCAAAACTTAAGCAAGGACTGATGAGTTGTACTGACACAATGAAAAAATAAAGGTAATGATAGAAATGTGTTTACTGACCCCTTCAACATAATTTTTGACTACTTCTGCTCAAGGAGAAAGATAAGGAATGCAAAAGCCTGAGATCAAAACACATCACTAAAATACAGACATTTTTCAGGCAAGGATCACAAATTATTTTCTTAGTCAATTATGTACACAGCCATTGGAATATATTTCATTTAAATAATCAGAGATGTAAAGAATGTATTTGGTTGAATATTATTGCTGTTGGTGGCAATCTAATGGATGTTGTGCACAACCAGAAGAATTTCAAGGCTCAAGAAATGCAGTAATTCCTAGAGTATTTCAGTGCTGAGTACTGGATAAGGAGGGAGGTTCAAAGCCAAGTTCAAAGCACTGGGTTTTGAACTAAATCCTGCCACTTTACAAAATCTATTCCTGTTATTTTCCCTTTTATTCTTGCAGAAAACATCCTGTTGATCTGTTGCAGAGACATGTAGATAAAATGCTTTGTCCTTGTTTCACAGAGGTGTGTCCGACTTCTCAGGGGTTCAACAGACTGTCAAGTTACACAAAAAGCTGTGCATCTATTCCCTGCATTTCCTCCCATTCTAAACCAAGACAAAAGACCATAAAATATAAACGGAACATACACTTCATGTGTAAAAGAAGCAAACAAATATTTTCTACTTAAATATGGTGGCTCATCATATGATGTGTGTCCATAAGACAACCTAATGCTAGCTTCATAATCAAATGTGAATACATGGAAATCAAATCAAAAAACTAAAGTTTCACAGAAAAAAATATTATCTGAAGAAATAACTTCCTACATTTCTATTGTAAATCGAAATGTCATGGCAGAGACAAAAATCAGCTTTATAAATCTCATGTTGCAGAGTAGACAAGCAGGAATGCCTAATTTACAGGGCCTACAGGAAAAAAAATGCGAACTAGGAATGTGCAACAAAGTGCATGTAACCTGAAAAGACAAATCACTCAGCTGGAAAAGATGCTCTATAAGAGTAAACCATTCCACACGAAAGCAAATGTTCTGTATAAAGGAAATTTTTGGATTTGCAGAGATTTACATTCTTATAATGATGGCAGAAGTCAACTGTCAATGGATGCTCTAAAGCCTCACATTGTAAGGTTTTAGGTAAGATAATCAAACAAAAATGGGTTTCTTCAAGCAATGTCTCATGATACTCCATAAGGTGATAACAAAGAAGTCAATTGTATCTTCATATGCTGTATGCATCCCAATGAAGTGGAATCATTGTCAGCCTCCAGAACAGCAATCAGCTGATTTGAGCAGAAGCACAGATCCCCACACATAAAGTGCAAGAGTAACCAAAGCCTACAAACCTTGCCAGTTAAGATCAGTAGCACTATATTTGGACTAGATGTATTCAAATATTCTCCAGTTTGGTGTTCCCCAGGGCTCAGTATTGGGGCTAGCTTTGTTTAATACCCTTTTTGACAAGAGGACCTGGACAAGGGCACTGAGTGCACCCTGGTGAGGCAAGTTTGCAGATGGCAGGAAATTGAGTCCTAGCATTCATCTGCTAGAGGGTAGAAAGGCTCTGCAGATCTGGACAGGCTGGATCAATGGGCTGAGGCCAATTGTATGAGTTTCAATAAGGTGAAGTGCTGGGTCCTGTCCTAGGGTCACAACAACCCCATGCAGTGCCACAGAACTGGGGCAGAGTGGCTGGAAAGCTGCCCAGTGGGAAAGGACCTGGGGGTGCTGGTTGGCAGCAGTTGAACATGAGCCAGCTGTGCCCAGGTGACCAGAAAGGCAGTGGCATCCTGGTCTGTATCAGCAGTAGTGTGACCAAAAGGAGCAGGGCAGGGATTGTCCCCCTGTTCTCAGTGCTGGTGAGGCCACATCTCGAGTGTTGTGCTCACTTTTGGGCCCTTCATGGCAAGAAAGACCCTGAGGTGCAGGACCAAGGGCAAGAGAGCAGATGAAGGGGTCCAGAGCACAAGTCCTGTGAGGAACGGCTGAGGGAAATGGGGATATCTGGACAAAAGAGGAGGGATGGAGGCAAAAGATTTATCATTCCCTACAACTACCTGAAAGGACTTTGCTGTGAGTTTAGGTCTCTTCTCCCAGGTTACAAATGACAGGGCAAGAAGAAATGGCCTCACCTTCTACCAGGAGAGGTTTAGATTATATATCTGGGGGGGGGGGGGGGGGGGAATCACATAAAGGAGTATAAAACATTGGAACGGACTGCCAGGAAAGTGGTGGAATCATCATCCTGGAAGTGTTCAAAAACTTTGGAGATATGGCACTTGAGGACATGATCTACTGTTGAACATTGTGATAGTGCTGGGTCACTAGTTGGACTTGATGAGTTTAAAGGGTTTTTTCAACCTTAACA
This sequence comes from Setophaga petechia, assembly GCA_024362935.1. Lineage (NCBI taxonomy): Eukaryota > Metazoa > Chordata > Aves > Passeriformes > Parulidae > Setophaga > Setophaga petechia. The sequence goes on from JANCRA010000004.1 coordinate 38,506,817, forward strand.
ATTCTATGATTCTATGAAAAGGGAAGTGAAAGATTGCATTACTCTCAAAACCAGATTTTTTTGTCATAAAAAGAAATGGAAGCTGCCTTGTCCTCACTAGTTTCATGCAAGCAACAATCACAACTGAAGCAAACCCAATGTTAAATATACTTTAAAGCAAGAAAAGGATAAGAGTGTTTGTAAGTGCACTAAAATATCACATTTCTGCCACATGTTTGCTGTAAAATAACACATAGCAGACCTCTGAGAGAGAAGATTTTCACTAGTGGTTCAAAGTATTTTTTTTCAGTTGGTCATAAATTATTTGCCAATAAGTACACAAAAATAGACCAAATAAATTCTACAAAATTAGACTACATCTAATGAATCCCTGTCTCATCCAGACATAGAGACTGAAATATTAGCTGTATTTGAGTGTGACCTCAGTATAGTCTGTATAAGCACCTCCTCTGATCATCTCTGTAGGATCTGGAGCAGAATTCCATAGAATCTGAAATATTGCCAGATACATCCACATCTGTATGCTAATCTGATGCATCTGAAGATACCACACAAATGCATCAGATTAGCTATACCATCCTGAAAAAAGACAGCTTTATCTCCATAACAATATATTAAGAACAAGTAAAAGGAAAAAACCACATCTGCATGACTTAACCTGATGAAAATACAGACAACTGAGTATGTTACAACTTGTGTTATCTACAAGACCCAGAGAAAAGCAATTAATAGATCAGGTATATAGAATACATTATCTATTAGAGAAAAAAAACCAAAAAGCCACAAACCAAAAACCCCACCTTATTATGGTGTTAGCCCTGAAACTGCCCAGGGACTTTATTTTTAAAGAACGATTCATTTTTCTACAACCTAATTTATTTTACGTGTTCGTATCCGAGTACAACAGCAAAAAGTTTGTGCCATAGGTAGAGGTAATCAAAATACTATGAAAGGACAGAGGCAGAATTATGGGCCTAATTTCTCCTAATTTCTGTTTTGCCATTATATGGTTCCAGTCAGCACTAAGGCTATAAATTACAATAAGATGACATCATACCACGAAAGTCAAAATCAGCCAAGATTGCAACTGCAAACAATTCATGTTTTCTAATAAACTAGGTTTCTATGCTGGCTGTACATGCACTTCAGTAAAATCAGGAGCTCAGGATTTGGAGGATGGTTGAAGGAGCAAATATTCAATAACAGGTAATTATCACAATTTCTTGAGGTGATATAACCATTTCCAAACAAAGAGTCATTCAGAAGAGCATGATAACATTTTTTCTTAATTCTTTTTCCTTTGTCAGGCATCTGATTGCATCAATTACACGATTAAAACAAAATTAGTGTTTCACTTAAGCTCATTTGTTTATATCTTTTGTTTGCTTCTGCACAGATACTGAGCATGATAAACATGTTATATTGTTTTATTAATCTCAAATATATGTATTTTTGTGTGATTGCTGCAAGGATTAAAAACAGGCAGACTATTATTTGTAGCCATATAGCTCTTGCATTCTGATAAAAATTTTAGTTTAATCAAGACTTCATAATTATGTAGCTAATTTTCACATTTAAAAAAAATTAAAGTAGCTGCATCTGAAAATTAATTTTTTAGCTAGAGGCATCTTATTAGTATTAATATACTAATACTTATATATACTTATATGATACTTATATAGTATTTTATTTGTATCTTTATTCTGCATGGCCTTGGAAAGAGTAACTTATGTTTATCACCTTTCCCTATTAACATTCAAAAAAATTAATAATAATCTGAAAAAATAAAAATTATTTGTATTTGTGTGAACCATGCATTCTGTCACAACAAGTCATTAGGTCTGGGCTGAAATATGCCGGTGATTAGGTAAGCTTTCTTATCAATGAAATACAGATACTTCAAAGCTGAGAAATATTTACTCCAAATTAGATAGGTAATGTGCCACAAAGTGTATTTGCCTGAGACACAGCTGTGGGTTTTTAGTGATTAGATGAATGAGCTGAATCTTATATTTCTATGTTTCATCAGGAAAACCTGCACAGTGCATCTAACTCTATATTGAAGTACTGGTTCGGCTCACTGGCTCACAACTTGTAGAATTACATTTGAATCATTAATGCTGCCTACCTTCCTGCCCTGAATTGTGTCTCAGTCAATTAATCAATCTCAAATTAGTTGGCTCATACAATGTGAAAGCATCACAAACTGAGAAGCTACTCTCCTAGGTTCCCACTATTTTCCTGAGTATAAACCCAAACATGGTTTTATAAAATATTGAGAGGAATACGATATCTCTTAAACAACAATTGGAAAAGGGAATAATAACAGAGTACATCATATTAAGTCATGATAAATGATCCAAATATTAAGTTAATTAAGAATCCAATTATTTTGCTTTAAATTTGAATTGTATCACAACTGATATACTTTATCACACAACACACCACATATTTACTAAGAAAAATATAATTTCTCTCTCTTTTCATCCAAATACAGAGTAAACCTAATTCAATGCAATGAGCTTTTGTTTTCAGCTCCTGTTGAGAAAATATATTTAGAAGAAAAATGAGATCTGTTCCTATTATATTTAAATAATTCAAAGACATTCCAAAATCATACAATCTGACCTTCAGTAGATTGTAGATATCCACATTTTTCTCAATTATTTTTAATTAAAACATTTCCAATCTTGTCTTGGTTTGACACTGGCTAAAAGCCAGGCACCCACAATAAACCATTTACACATTCTCCTCTGCTACAGTTGAGCAGAGAAAGGAGAAAGAAAAATCAAACAGCTCATGAGTTGAGATGACAATTGGGAAGAAACACTTTAAGGGCAAAATAGGCTCAAATTTAAATGGTATAAAGAAAATTTATTAACAGAATTAAAAGATTATAATGCGAACTGAAATATACCTTTTAAACACATTTTATTTCCCTCCCTTCCCACCAATGGCCGAGAGAGACAGGGTGTGTGAGTTTTGGTCAGTTTTTCATCTGAAATCATTCTTCAGTTTGCTTTGGGAGAGGAGTCTCTTCTACTATGCCATGGGGTCCTTCCCACGGAAGACAGTTTTCTGTGAACTTTTCCAGCATGGTGCTAATTTTCATGAGCAGCAGTCCTGCCAACCTGCTCTAATGTGAGTCCCTCCCCCAGGTAAAAGAGTCTCCCCAAACTACATGGCATGGGTCATGTTAATTTATGGGGTGTAGTCTTTTAAGTATAAGCTGCTCTAGTTTGGAAGCAAGGGTCCTCTTTTTCTATCTCTGAAATAAAGGATCTGCTTTCTCTGTTTGGGTTTCCTACTAGACTACAGCTTTTTAGCATGCACCTGCTCCAGTGTGAGCACTTGTTCTCATGGGCTGCAAGTAAGATCTCTGCATCCACCTATGCACTTCATGAATTACAGGAAAACTGTTGTATTAAAGTCCTCACCGCGGCTTGGAGAAAAATTTCAGCTCCGATGTTTGAAGCACCTCCTCTCCCTCCCTCTGTTCACTGCAACCTTAGTGTTGCCATGCCGTTCTCCTCATGTGTCCTCACCTTTTCCTTTTCTCTGGCTTGGAAGAAAATTGTTGTCTGTATGTTTGTTTGATCTCAAGTTCTGTCAATTGAAAAGTTCTCATAGGGTTTTGCAGTGCTGAAAGGCTGATCTCGCCTGGGCTCTGTATCAGGGAATTGCTCATTATGCCCCTTGCTGTCAGACATGTGTGCCCCACTGGCAGCACATGGGGTACCAGCCACCGCATTGCTGGCACCATTCCACGCCTCTCTTCATGTGGGGTGCCAAAAAGGAGGAGGTGCTGCAGCCGCCTCTGCCCTTCTGCCTGCAGCATGGCTGGCTAAAAGAGGTTGAGCAGGCAGAGTTCACTGTGAGCCATGCTGAGATGGCCATACAGCCCTGGCCACTCCTGGTGCCGACTCCATGGCTGGTCCTGGGGCCAGAGCAGCCCCAGCCCCCGCACCTCCACACTCCTTGGAAAAAGGGCATGCATGCAGCTTTTATTCTTCTGAAATATGTCATTACAGAGGTGTTACCAACTTCTCTAATTGGGCCAATTAGCAGTATGTCCTATGCCAGAGACTTCAGGGATTGGCTCTGCTGGACACAGTAGAAGATTCGAGGAGCTTCTCTCAGAAACCACCTCTGTGGCTTCCCTCACCACCACTAGAATCAGGCTGTATTAAGCTAACACAAATCTTCCCAAAACCCTTTGCCACGTCCTAAAGGGAAGAAAAAGCAGAGCTCAAAGCATCATCAAGGCCCAAGGCCTGGTGAGTAACTGGTGAACTCATATCTCATTTAGATGGATAGAGCTTCATAATCTTAACAGGGGATTAAACTTCCATGCTTCAAAAATGGTATTATCTAAGTAGATCTTCTAGCTTTGAGAAAAATGCAGGTGTCACTACTTCAGTACTTCAGAAAGGATCCTCCAAGATCCTTCAGAGGAAGACACTGCGAGTTGATACTTTGCTTTCACTTAGGCACTAGTGCATCTTTCAAGGAGAGAAGAAAGACAAAGCAGTCTTTGACCAATTGGTGGGAAAACGGAAGGAAGATAATTCTTCCAGAGCATTTGAAACCATCTTGGGTCAGGAGGTCTGAGTTGCAGTATCTCAGTACAGAGCTATTAGCAAGTTGGAGACTTCTGAAGATTTTTTGTTCCCTGCACTGAACAAACAGACCTTTGGTGGAAACATGTTTTATTTCACATATCCTTACAAGACAGGATTGACAACCATAGCTGTGATCTCCTACTGTATGCCCTCCTTCAGATTGTACCCACAATCACTCGAAAGCGTCATGAGGCACAATCTACAAGGATATGTATGATGAGCATACATTCAACTCAGTTGGGGCTCTGAGTGACTCTTCCATAGCACTGGTTTACTAATGCATAGTAGGCTTAAAAGAAACCTAGTTCAGATGATGAATGTGTAACACCTGTAAATAAAAAAAAAACCTGCACTACAAAAAGCAATTGATGGGTAAGATTACCAGTCTCAATACTGAAGAAATAATTCCTCAGATTTTCAGAGAGGTATCATTCATGTTTTCCTTTGAAAAAGCAACTGTAAGGTTGAAAGTGAAGAAAAATATTGAATTCCTAATTTCACACCTAATTTCACTAGAAATACTTTTGCTTCTATTTTCCATATTAATGCTTCAAACACCATGCAGCTTTTTAAGAAGGAAGTAGTGGCTTAGTAGTTTGCTGCTTAGTACTTTACCTTGAAAATTTGGTCATATCAGTGCACTCTGCAAGGGGGAATATTTAGCCATAAAATATTTCTCCTGTATATTTTTCTTCATTGAGGACTAAGGAAAATAGAGCTCAGGTTTTAAAACAGTTTTATTCCGTGAAGTATGCTTTAACCAAGTGTAAATGTACATTATGTACAAATATGTAGAAATAAAGGTGTTTAAATTGTCCATCTAAACAAGATGGGAAAGATAGCAGGGAACTAATGTACCATTCAGATTCCTCAACTTCTTACAGTTCTTTTACCACTCAGAATGATTCAAGTGAGACTAGGAAGTCTTCCACAGCTCCCCTTGGTGCTCTGTTCCTCCCACCTCCAAATAAACAATAAATAAGTCTGATCACTTTTGCATCCCCATGCAAGGATTCATCCAAGGCCTTGAGCTCTGATCGCCCCAATCACTATCCAGATCCTGAAGCTGACTGCGTACGCTAATGTGGGGTAGCGAGCCCGTCACAATTTAGGGCTGGAATGAGGCCACTGATACTGAGATGACTGGGGACAATCTGACCCAGAGCCTGAGGCCTCTGCCAGAGCTGCCTCTCAGAGCTTTGGGGCCTTTCAGTTTCCACCCAGTTGTGTTCCACATCAACCAACATCAGCCAACATCAACCACTGTCTCTGTGGTAGGCAGCAGAAACATCCAAAGGAGATCTAAAACACCAGTGAGACCCCAGAGCCTTTGCTCTTCGTCATCCAGCACACCATTTTTCTATCATCCTTGCTGCCATGATTGCAGCAGCAAAACCTTGTGGTTAACTGACAATAAGGATCCTCCTCCTGCTTCCCTCTGGGAAGGAGATAGATGGAGCCTAAAGATAAAACCCTGCCTCAGGATCCTTAGCGATGTTTCTTCTACAATAGCTGTGAGTGGTGCCTTAGACTCACTCATAAAGAATCTAAAGAAGTCCTGCCAAAGAAATGATGGATAGCCTCACTGTGCATTGCTGTTCAAAACAAGTAAATATTCAAATTTAAATTAAGTAGGTCACAGAAAACAAACAGCTTGACAGCATGAGGCTGATAAAAATTGCTAGCTCAACTGCTAGCATGTGTAAGAGCCAGAGACACAGCAGCTGTCTGAACTTTGTGAAAGCTGTTGGTTGCTGCAAATCACTTTCTTCAGTCATGATACAATCAGTCATCCCAACAAATTTGTGAGACACTCAGTTGCAAAGACATTACTGCAAATCCAACTCTAGAACATAACTGCAATGTAATGTGTACCTAGAAACCACCCTGCTTCACATCTACAGAATACATACTAAGTTTTTCACCTTTCCCCCTTGAAGTATCTGCTGCCACCAAGCACTCAGGGTAACTTCAGAAGATTCTTCTGACAAATCCTGAATTCAAGAAGCTTCTGTGATAACAGCCTCACAATTGCAGTACTGTTCTGCACCACTTTAGTGTTTAAAAATATATCTTTGTCCACATTTTAAAACAGAACAGACACCCAGATATTTTCTTGGAGATTAACAGCCTTTACTCCATTTTGAAAACTCAAAAAAAAGTTTGAGTGAAAAATCAAGTCAGGAAGGCACAAATCGCAAGATTTCTCAATTTAGATCAGGCTGCTCAGGTCCACAAAACCTGTTTCAGTTCTTACCCATGCTTGTGATAGCAGCTTGTTTCCATCACTCTTGTCCTGATCCTCAGCATCCTGGAAACAACTCTGGCTTTATCTCCTCTGGACCCTCTTTCTAGGTATATAAAGGCAGAAATAATAATTTCCCCTCTACCTTCCTTTCCTATAGTTGAACAAACCAAGTGCTTTTTTGCATATCTTGTGTGAAACTCCCTGACAAGTTTACTGATCTCCGTCAGACTCAATTTCAGAAAGTCTATATGCCTCCTGTTCTGGGCACCCCAAAACTGGATGCAGCACTCAGGTATGTTCTCACAAATAGAGAGATGGCTTTATTTCATAGTATCCTAGAGTAATAGAATCTTTTAGATTTCACCACTTCCCTTGATCCCTGCTCTCCACAGCCGTAACAGAGTGCAAGATGCAACTTTGCTGAAACAGCATGCTGCTGCCTCCTCTTCAATGTTGCTGTTCACCATCAACTCGTCTCCACCACAAGTACTTTCAATACTTGCATTGAAAAAGTGCTGGATTCTGCACATAAGAAATTATTATCTTGATTGTACATACAAATTGAGGATGTTGAGCACTCCCACAGCAAGAGATCTGGCAAGATCCCTCAAGACAAGACTGAGGAAGAGCAGGTAAGGTTACTTGGTTTGTTCAGTTTGAAGAAGAAGGGCTGAGGGGTGACCCCGTTACAGCCCACAGCTACCTCGAAGAGGGCAGCAGAGGAAGAATGGCTGATCTGTTCTCTCTAGCAAACAGTGACAGAACACGAGGAAAGGGACTGAAGCTTCCTCAGAGGAAGCACAGATGGGACATTAGGAATAGGTTCTTCACCCAGAGGGTGGTTGGTCACTGCTCCATAGGGAAGAAGTCAGGGCACCGAGTCTGTCAAAGTTCAACTGGTTAAGTCATACTATTTAGTTTTAAAAGTTCTGCGAGGACCAAGAGTTTTGGAGTGAATGGTCTGATGATATTTATAGATCACTTCCAATTCCAGATATTCCGTAATTTTATGATTCCAAGTACACATGGATGAGCTAACTAATTTTAGCACAAATCAGGAATTATTAATCTGCTCTCTCCAGAATGAGATCAGGAAGCAGACAGCAAACAGCAGCTAGTGAAAGGATTAACTTGATTAGATAAACTTTCTGCAACAAACTGAGATTAGTAATATAACATTCTAAAATGTATTTGTATTTTATTTTGTACGTGAAATCCAAAGAAATTTCTTTAATTTTAACTTTTCTATTTTCATCTGCTTTATTTTGTTTATAAAGTCTTGTTAATATTTCAGTTGTCAACCTACTTCATTTTTTTTTATTTTTAAATAACCCATTTCTATGAATGGAATTAAAAAAACCTAAGTAGTAAGACCAGAGATCTGCGAATATGTATGTTATCCAAAGAGGTGGGGTATATTAATAATCACAGCTTTAAGCATAACGCGTTTTAGCATTTATGTCTTCACAGAGTATTCAGATCACATATCAGCTGCACAAATGAGTTATCAGTATATCATCCCTTATTGAAACTTACTTGGGGCTTTTTTTGTGGGTGTTGTTTTTTTTGGGTTTTCTTTGGTTCTTTTTTTATTAACAATGAAACAAGTGTGTTATGTTTTGTTGCCTGTGGCTTCCCTGTGAAAAGCTGAAAGTCCTCAGAGCAGGAAAAAAGTGTTTTAATGACAGTTGATTTGAGTTTCTGAGAAATGTATCAAAGGACAAATTCAGAAGCATAACGTATTGCCTTGTGGAAGCACACAACAGGAAACCCACAAAGAGCTGAAATTTCAGTGGAATGGTTTTAATGCAGACCCATTGTACAGACCCATGGAGCTCCTCATTTCATCAATTTCAATTTCTTCAGCTTTAGGAAACAAGATAACAGGCTGTTATTGCTAATTGGAACTGTTACTTCCAGAGTATGCGGGCTCAGCAGATTCTGAAAATCAGTCTACATTCAAGGAATATCAATTCCAAGAACACAAAAATAAGGCACTATACAGCAACTTTGAGGATATTAATGGTAGCTTTACTCATGATGATACATAATACATGCTTCCAAGCTGGGATTTTTCATTGGCAGACAGAGTCTCTAGAGTATTCACACACATCCATTGCTTTCAACACCCTAATGGTAGAAATGCTATGGGAGAAGAGACTCATGCCATCTGAGTTCAGCCTGTGTTGCAGTATTAACCTTGTTTTGTCCAAGGCCAAGGAAATAAGTGTGAATTAGGGTTAACAGCCACATCAGCCAAGCTTAAACCACCACTGGAGAGAAATCCTTCCTGACATGAAATGACATCTGAGTTTCAAAAGAGCATTTACTACCATGTGCTAACAGTAGAATTGGGCTTAGGATGACTGTCACAAAGAATCTAGTTATCAATGCTTGAAGCAGCATCACATAAAGTGATCCCATTGCTACTGAATAAATTTCATTCCACCAAACAAACTAAAGGAGTTTGTTTGGTGGAATGCAATTTCACCATGCATTTCCAAAGCACCAGGAGCCAACATTCCCCCGTTTATGCAGTTTTAATGTGATAAAATCTCATTTTCTGATGACATCAATGCAACCAAGGGCTGGAATTGCCATGGATAGTGAACATATACTTTTTTTCTCAAAGAAAATTTAAAAGCAATTTTTTTCTATGCTATGTTTCTAATCAATTTAGTTAATAAATATTCCACTGTAGTAAGTATTACACTTCTTGGCAGATACTTATATTTAGTTAATAATATTAAGTAGTTTGGTTCAGCTGTTTGCCCTCCTTATTTATTTTTAGAGAAGTATGCATGAGATTTGATATGGAAAAAAATTGCAGCATTGGTTGTCCACACGAGCATTTGCAGCAGAGAAAAACTGCCACAAAGTCAGTCATAAACCAAAATAACATAATGTGCTTTATACGTATCCTGGACTATTGAACTGTTGCCCCTTCAAATTTCAAGCTCTGCTATCTGGCAAATAAGGGTCACATCACCAAAAAATGGGTGTGTCTCCATTGAAACAACTGGATTTCAGATGAGTTGGAAATAAATAAATGGAGATGCTTAGATGCTAAATTTTCCAGGTAATTTTGTGCAAACTATTTGCTCATTTCAATACTTGCTTAAAGACTTCCTATTGTATTCACATCTGTGGCAGACTAAATACTGAGTGAAAAGTAGTTCCAATCATTTGCTCTAACTCCACAGACATCCATTTCATCATGGTATTTCTTAGTAAGGAATTTTTGAATGTTGAATAAGACATTAAAAAATTTGCACTTCTTAGGAAATAAGAGTAACAAAAAGAAAATAACCTCATCCTTAGATTTTATATGATAGTAGTAGCAGTTATCAGATTCTAAGAGGAAAAAGCCCCTCTGCGCAATTTACTAGTCCCATTCTGAATAAGCTAAAACTCCCACAGTTACCATTAATAGGGAGCTGCACAGGATATTTTTGTCTTGATATATCAGATTTTTATCTTTAAATTATTCTTAAGTAACAGCATGTACTTTAATAAGCTGATCACATTTAATTTCCCACTAGGATATCTCTGAAAACATTTTTATTTCTGCCCCCACTCCCCCCCAATTGTGTTAGAAGGCTCAAAATCACCTTTTTATTCCAGAGAAATGCACATAAACATTGAATTTCCTCATTTGTATATAATAAAGGTAGCATACGTGCTTGAAATTCAGTGTCTTAATAAGTACTGTCCTTCTAGTTGTCCCCCACATAGAGGTTTAAAATTTCTTTGCTAATGTGGGCATTAGAAAGCATTGCTTTTATTGCTACACAAAGAAATATAAGTATTTCTGCTATGCAAATAGAAAGGGACTGAGCTGTCCCAAAACTCTCCCTGAAGTCATCGATGCTAGTCAACTCACATTCTTGTAAAGTCAGTTAGATTAGAAAAATGTTGTAGGCAATTCAAGAGAAGTGTTATTGAGTCTCCTCAGGACATTGAAATGAAGGAGGGTTGTGATACTCTCTGTTTCCTCATTAACCCTTCCCTGGTTTATAGAGCTAGGATTAGAATGGAGGACTGAGCAGGAGTCTCACATAGCCATGCTGGTCTTTTCAGTCAGATACCTGACATCCAGAGGAAGAGAGAAGAGGATGATCAGCAAGGGACTCTCAGTCTTACTTTTGTGGAGGATGTAGTGGAATAAATAATCTAATAATCTTTATTGGAAGATAACAAAGAACCATATATCATGTATCTATCAAACTAGCCAATTTCCAAACACTGCACAAGAATTTTTCAGCAGGAGAAGCTGACACATCTGTCCCCTCTGCTCATAGTGGACAAAACAAGAAATCATAGATTTCAAGTGCAGAAAGAAAGATCCAGGCAGATGCCTCAGAAACATGGATAGGGTCACTGAAAAGATCGCCTGTGTGGGTTATGGGTTTAGGAACTAAGAAAAACATCTATAAGAAATCATGCATGATGAAGCAATTCTGATGGCAGAGTAGAATAATCATGTCTCTTTTCACACATATCTCAATTTATCCTGGTCTCGTAGAAGAAGGTAAGTGTAGGACCTCTAAAAAATTGGCACCATATTCTTATTTAAGACAATTTTGGATTTGAACTGAATAATTTAAAAAAGTACATGGCTTCCAAGAAGTATCACTTTGCAGCCAGCAGTATCAAGGACAGCACAAAATTAAAGCAGTCACATCCAAACCCAAAGGGATACCTTTAACCACTGCTCTGCTTGTCTAACAAGCATTTTGGGCCATCTTGATACCTGATTTACCCATCCTTCAGCCAGAGAGAGCTGACCTCTTCCTTGGCTTGCTAAGTCAAGCTGGATTGCAAGTAGCAATTTTGTTGTCACCATTACTGGCATCATAACCTGGCACCACTAGTGCTTCTGTGAGCACAGGCCAAGATAAACATCTGAAAACTTCTTTGAGTAGTGCAGTTCAGGGAAAGGGCTAGCAGAGAGGTGGGCAGAAATGCAGGGAGAAAAAACTGAGAAGAGATGTAGCATCTGGGTTGGGCAGATATTCACAGTTTTAGTGTAAGAGTGCACAACTTGCAGAAAAACCACTGTTCATTAAACCTGTTCATCTCCTGAATAAGACACCTAAAAATCTGAAGTACTGAACACAAAAGTTGAATAGGAATGTATCAGTAAAATCCCTTGTGCTATTCAGAACACTAAGAAAACGCTACATACAATCACAGGAAAGTCAATCTGAAAGGTCCTCAGGTTACCCCGCAATTCATCTCTTCGTTTGTTTTGGTCTCTCTTTTAAGCTACATGCAAAGATGAACATCCAGCCATTGCTCTGCAAAATAGCTGTGATATTTCATTACAACAGACCCAGTGGCAACATGCCACACCAATTTAATACTCCAGTAAGGTAAAAATAGGGCATCCTCCTGAAACAAAACAATGAATCCTCCCTAAATTCTTAATTATGATGGATTACTAATTTTATATCTCTCCTGTCTGCATTTACAAGCAACAGGTGAAGAAAAAGGTAAATGAAAAAAAGTGTTTCACTTAATCACCTTCTCACTAATGAAAAGTCAGCCTGGTGATTGTTCTAATTACATAATAGAGTCCTGATATTTTCTTTAGCAACATCATTGACACTGTTAAAAGCACTTTGTCAAACCGTTTCATGTTATTATATTATTTGGAGGAATCAAAGATATTTTTGATGAAGTGATTTTGTTTTATGCTTTATTACCAGCTTTGACATAAATTTCCAGAGAGACCCAAGGGCATTCCTTTTTACACTGTAGCATAGTCTTGTTAGCAATTCAGGTGGAATAAAACCACTCAGCCTCACTTTATGGTCTTGTGCCCTGAATTTTTCACATGGCACCCTCCCAAACATAAGGACCAGTATAGCAGAACATTAAAATCTTATGCTCTTAGGACAGGATTCTTCTAACACATTGTACCTGTAATCCCTTGATTGTATGATTTCTACACTTAGTAGCATTTTAAAATTATTTTAAAACACTAGTGTGCTCAGAACAAGTGCTCTTTTTTCTTATCTTTTATTAATATACATCAAAAATACTTCTTTTAATTTTTTTATTTCTCTGGAAATTACTTTAAATCAACTCTTACACAATCACAAATTAGGAATCTTGCATCTGCTTGCTCATAAGCAAGTTAACTGCAATGTTTCACATATTATCAAATAATGGCCAGTGGAAAATGGTGCCATTTTCCACCTTTTGCAAGTACCCAAGTCTGGAAAGTCTGGACCTCATGAGAAGCAGAGATCAAGCCAAAACCACCTCTCTGCAGAAAAAAAGTGTAAAATCCTGGAGTACCTCTCTGATACCCCATCTTTGTCATTGTAACCCACTGGCCATGTGCACAGAGGAAGCCAAAACCTCACAGCAATATTTAAGATTAAGATAGAGACACTAATGAAAGCTAGGTTAAGGAAAAACACAGAATAATATTGAGGTGCAGGATGATAAAAACCTATACCAGTTGCAGAATCCTCATTTTAAACAGCTAAGTATGTTTCTACTGTAGCTGCTGCAACAAGACTAAAAATTTAACATTATCTTTTGTATCACTTCTTTTAAAAAGAAAAAGAAAAAAAAAGCACTCACATGGTAGTGACATACTTAGAAGTAAAAATCTTGTGGTTTTTCCCCTAAAATTTTCTGGTTTAAAACAAGAAACTGCATTTTCAGAGCCATTTCCAACTTGAAAATCAAAACTATTTTTTCTCTTTACATGACATTAGTAAACTCCAGCCTCTGCCATCAAAATGACACTGATATGTCTACCTCTTACATGTAGGTTTTCCCATGGAAATATGACTTCCACCACTTCACTCTTTGTCTTTATCCCTCACTCTACTTTTTCTTAATTGGGAATACATCCCTTGTTGTGGAAACTAATTTAATGCTACACCTCTTCCAAGTCAGTGGCCGTCAGCCCAAGTCATGCTCAAGGAAAAGATTCAGTCAATAAGGGAAACAGCAAACAAGCTCTGACTTGCCCTGCATCACATAAAAAATGTACACTGCACCAAAGAATTAACCACAGAGTACTTTATATAAAATGGGAAAAAAAACTATCAACTTCCACATTTCATTTCCTTCCAGAAGAAATGAACTGGCATAATCTGTCAGAAAATCCTTACACATGAACATGCCCAGCTACCACATTAAAGGGATCAGCTCAACTTATTGCTGATGAGAAGCATGACTTCAGGAAAGAAAGAAGCAGTTTTTGAGAATGTGCAACCTCCAAAAGGTATTTCATCAGTTCTTCAACCTGGGCTGTGAAATGTCCCCACCACTCTGCCATTACTGGGTTACAGAATGTGAAGGACTCGAGGGACAGCTGACCGCTGAGCAGGGTAATGCAACCACACCTGTGCAAAGGCGTTCTGAAGCTACATTGCAACAACCATTGCTCCTCTGATTTGGTGTGTAAAATTAATTTTTTACATTAAAATGGGAAACTGCAAAGACACAGTAATGCCTTAGCCCCAGGTCTCTTTCCTGCCAGCCTTTAATGGTGGAACTGATAGCATAAGGAGCACAGTACAGAATGGAACGCTGAAGCTTTCTCTTTGCTGGCTTTTTGTGCTTCTAAGGACAAGTAATACACCCCAGAAAACCTGTGAATGAGAATCAGAAATATGCAACATATATTACAAAGGTGATCAATACAACTATGTTCTTTCTGACAGGAAAACAGAATTTTATCAAATAATTTCTTCCTAAATAAAACTTACATGCATGCATAAAACTCATCTGTATTTCACACCATACACAGCATCCCACTATACACAGAGGTGTGACTAGTTTTTCTATTAGTGAATTTATAAAAAGTTTGTCACACTGACAGGTACTTTCTCCATGCCTGTGTGTCAGTCTGATTTTAAGGGCTTCCCCAAATGCATCAAATCCTTCTGAGGGATGCACAGTGTTGGCTCATTCATTATCACAATTTAACTCAGTAAGCTGAGTGCAGACACAGGTAAACTAGTACACTAATTTTACTGTTGCTATTGCACATACTACTTTCAAAAACATTTGGTATATCACCTCAGTAATTATAACTGTATGCATTAGGATCTGTTTCAATAATCTCAATTTTTCTATTAAGACTTAATAAACCTGTCCTATCCTTTTTTTTTTTTTTGCAATTTGAAGGGTAGATATTGTCAATTAAATAAGATAATAATCAGAATTCTTATTTATTAAGCATAATCTTAAGAAGACCTTAGTGCAAATGCAACATCAAAAGGGTAGCAAAGAGCAAAAAAATCTTAGCATTTTGACTGCCTTTGTGTTTAAATTTTTGCTCATTTTCTCATTGATAGTTAGTGAAGTAACATAAAAAACCTTATGTTTATCTTTTTGATGCCCCTGTCGTGATTATTGCATGCAAATCCACCTTTTAAGAATTTTTTAAAATGCTTTATGAAAAATATCTCTGGTAATACAGGACTCTTCTATCAGTCCAATAACTTTTTTTTTTCATTTCCCAAATCTATTTGAGAAATAAAATTGCCTCCAAAAGATGCAACTTTTTTCTCTCTTACAATCACTTTTTCTCACAGTAGGGGTTTCAGAAATATAATTTACTGTTTATTAAAGAATGCATTTATTTATACATTATTAAATACATTTACTGTTTATTAAAGAACACACTTCATTCCTCCACCATTCTGGAGAAGCAATATTCTTCACCCAATGTGCCAAATCAGATTTTTTTAAATAGCAGTGAAATTTTAATTGATGTCAGCCATTGAACAGTGTGGTATTTCACCATGTACCCTAATAAAGCCTGCCTGGTGTTTCCCAGTCTTTATTCCTATAGACGTCTTCTTTATGGACATAAACAAATTAGCTGTAGCAGGAGAAATATTGTTCACCCTTTTTATTCATATATATCTGCTTAGTCAAAATTTCTTATCTAGGTACTGTCACATTCAAAAGACACTATGCCTCATTTCAATGAGGTATTTTTCATGTTTTTAATTTTCTCTTGGGTTACCTTGTGCATTCTTGGTAGAACAATTAAATAAAAATAATTAATAAAAAGAAGACCTATTTTTTAATTTGGTAAGAATTTTAGTGTCTGATCTCTTTAATCTTAGTTCAGGAGCTAGCATAGACTACTACCCAGGTCAGGTAAATCTTACTTATTTGGTAGAGCTAAGGTGGCAATTTTGCCAAGGTGTATGTTGGGGAAGAATAGCAAAACCATTTTCCCCAGTGTTTCTTTTGATTGACTCTGTTTCCTTTCCTCTGGTCCTTCCAAATTTCCTTCCTTACAAGCCCAGTTATTGACAAGCAAGCCAGATTAAAAAAAAAAAAATTACTGTTCTTTTTAAGAAAAAAAAAAAGTGGGTAATCAGTTATTTTTCAAATATTTTTTACAGTATTTCTACACTTGCACATCTATAAATCTGTGGTGTTAAAGCTTATTGCACATTGTTGACCTTTTTTTATTCAGTTCTCTTCTACTCTCAGCTTTTTTATTTATTTATTTATTTATTTATTTTTCTTGAGCATATTGCCCATTTCTTGATTGCATGGCAGGTGTTATATTCATTTCAAGCAGAAGTACAACATCTGCAGCCTCTCCTAGGGCACAGTGCCCTCTGAGTGAGGTCTTTACATTATGACATTCATTCATTCATTCATTCATTCATTCATTCATTCATTCATTCATTCATTCATTTTTAAGAACCCAGAACATTGTTCTAAAATGTTGGGTTTTTTAAAACTAACCTGATTATCTCAGGAGAATGACAGTTCTGCACAAAGCCACCCTCTCTGCATATGTGCTCAATGCACTTCTTAGTCCTTACTTCAGACAGGAAGACATTAGGCAGTGTGTTAGCATGTTTTAAGCATATTGAAACAACTACAAAAAATACCAGCATGGAATGTGCTACAGGAAGTAACTCATTGGAGGAAAAAACGGGAGCAGTGAAGGATGAGCCAATGACACAAGTGGTAAAAAACCTCTCCAATAAATTGTTTCAATCTGTACTTCCAACACAGCTCCTGTGCTGTATCAGAGGTACAGATCCTGGAACTCACGCACCTGTCACAAAAAGGAAAACTGAGAAAACAGGATTACACAACTACACCTAAACATGAGGGTATTAGTGAAGTGGGTTAGAACAGAATATGTGCCTGGAAAAAAAGCAAAGGGAGCAAAACTGGACACATCTACAGATCTAGCTTATCTAAATTAAATGAGACCACTGTGGCCAGAGCTCTATCCAACATCATTCAATGCAACTGAGCACTGCTTGTTCATTTCAACAGGGTGGAACAAGAGATTACCCTACCTGCTGAATAACTCCTTTCAGTAGCTATTTACAAAATAGTAATTGCAAGACAACACAAAAAGCCTTGTCTCCATGAAGTTCTAGATTTCAGTGTTTATTTAGATCCATCACTATGAAAGCACTGGTGCTACATTTAAAATTTTATCCATAGGATAAGGACTTTAAACTTTTCATTGAAAAAACATGGAAATAATTCAAAAGTTCATTCCCTTTATTAGGACGGTCTAGGTAATGTCACAGTGAATTTTTGTGTGTGTAAAAGAGGAAATCTCTGCTATCTCTCAGTCTTACAAGTTTAGGAAAAAGCATATTTTGGAGGTTAATGGTTATTTAATTTTGTTCTGATAGACTAAAATAAGTAAAGAAATTAAAAAGATAAAATACTGGTTTACATTTTCTTACTTTAACTAAATTTACAGTGTACAATGATGGACAAGGCATATCATAATAAAAATATACCATAAGACATGAGGCTTTGCAAAGTTTATTTTATTATTGAGAGCATTGTCTGCAGAGAAAAGCTGTATAGAGAAGGGTCTAGTGAATGCCTACTTAGAAATAATATTGCATTATCCCTTAAAACCACTTAATCCAATCGGAAACTGAGCAATTAAAAACAATGAGCTTAGATTATTGCACTTGCCTTTCCAATGTTTTTGGATTTAGAGGAATACCTTTCATTTAGAAAAAGAAAGTTTCTTCTTTATTTTGGTAAGAAAAACATGAAATAGGAAAGAATATTTTGTATGTAGTAAAATATTCATAACACTCGTCTGGTAATTTAATGCTGCTGTTATTACACTCTTTCCTCGATGGCAGGAAAATTTCCTCAGGTTGGCTGATGGAATTCAGACAATGGGCCCCTGTTCTCATGTCAGTCATTTGCTTTAGACACATTAAATAATAAAGAGAAGGAGCAAAAATTAAAGCTCTTTTTGGGGAGCCTTGAAGATGCTGAAGTAAGCAATTCCCTCTCCAGCCAACAAGCACTGCTCATGAGCTGAGAGAGGAGCCAGAGTTCCACCTTCTTTGCTGTGGTCTTTCCCACACCTCACACACCCTCTGTGCAGAGCTTGCTTATCTCTGGTTATTTTCCCTGCTCCTTTTAACTCCACAGGGTCCAGTCACTATCTTTCCCTAACGGGTTACAGCTGTAGCTTCAGAAAATCCCATTTAGTCAGCTCTTTTAATAATGAATCACAACGTTCATCCTTAATAAGCAATGAAGAGAAACCATACACATGGGGCAACATTCGTCTGCCAAAGAAGAAATACTGCAGACTACGCCTCCTCAGCCCCTGATCCACTAGTATTAAGACTGACAGTAAAACTCCTCACATCTGAATCCTCCCACCTCGCCAAAATTATGTTGTTCTAAAAACACAGGACTTGTGGAATTTGCATATTCTCATGAGTGCTTCTGGGGCTGGGGGGGAAAGCCTTTACAAAACAATCAACACCACTTTCTGATTCGTTCTATATTAGTTATGTTTTGATTTTTCAGAAATCTAAGTTTTACCTTTCTTTTGTTCTTTGGAGATGCTCACAATTTACCCCCCAGTAGCCATACATCTGTTTTGAAAATAGAAATATTTTTCAACTGTAGCCCCTTCCCCTGAGGATGTGAAAAGTACCTGCTAGGATACACAGCATGGTCACTTGTGAATCATATATACAACAAATATACATAAAACATATGTCTGCTAAGTGCAATGTCATACGCTACACTACTGCTCAAGCATGTTGCAGTAGTAAGAACTGACCTAATTTCCAAGCTACTCACACAAAATCAAACGGTTATATCAAGCATTACCATCTAATGCTCTGTCAGACTAGCCATGCTTTACCTGGCTGCATGTTAATTTCAAAGCCAAACTATCAAACACAATGATGAAATGAGATAAATATTATAATGAATAAAACATTTTATAAAACAAAGCCTATAGGGAAGTGAGTTTATTGTTTAAAATTTCATTGTACAATACAGTTAAGATGTTCCAAGAACCAAGTAGATTTTCAGGTTAATGTAGCCACTTTTTTTCAGTTTGATGTAACCTATTTTTCACCAAAAAGTTGATTCAAGAGATTTTGTTTTCCAGATACAAATACCTCTAAAACGGCTTCAGTGGGGCACATGGTAGTAATGGCACTTTGCGTGCTGAGAATAAGAGCCCTCCACATTATATAACCCCAAATAATTTTTTCAAACAGAAAATAATTATTTCCTAGGAAAAGTGCATTTTGAAACACTTTAAAAAGCACCTTCAAAGATTTGACACTTAGTTTAAACAAATTAAGAAAAAAAAAACCCAGAAAGTTTCACTGATGCTGTTTGCACTGCCAGTCTTTAACTGATCCTATTCTCATGTACAGCTTTTAGCAAACCAAGATAATTTTTTTTCACCCACATATTGCTCCACTTACAAGTTGATCAGAGTGGTACTGGATCTTCAGGTACTGCCTTAGGGGCTAGGTAACCCAAAGAACAGATAGCAGAGGGCTGCTCACAAAGGAACACGCCTTAGACACCTTCTTCATCCCTGGAAGTTCACAGCTTGATAAGACAAAGCAAATTGATGCACAGATGATATCCACCATCCCTTATTTCCTTTTTTACCCCTTTCACAGACCTTTATGGGCAAACACACACACTGAATAGAATACAGACGCACAATATTGGTACCTTCAGGTACTCACAAGGGGTTTTAAAGGCAGCAGGCAAGGTAATTAATAGTAAAGTTGGGAGTATTTCTAAATTAACTTTCCAGCAACAGCGACTGCAGCCCTCCAGGCAGGCGCTCAGCGGCAGACACCGGTTCTCGAACGCAACGCGGGCTCTCACCGTACCTTAAGGAGTCTGACAGAGGGGAGGAAGGCGGCATGGCACAGCTTCCGGATGGTCCAGTTGAGTGGCCGGGGTGCCTCGGTCTGGTTCATGACTGTCCGCAAATCCCAGCGGGCGATCAGCCGCAGACCTGACAGCGCCTACCGCGGCAGCCGCCCTCCGGGGCGCGGGCATCCCACGCTCGGCGCGTCCCGCCCGCGGTGCCGCAGGGCAGAGACTGGGCTCGGCTGGGCTGGCTTAGGATGAGCTGGGTTAGGATGGGCTGGGCTGGGCTGGGCTGGGCGCGGGGGGGGCAGCGGCAGCCGCCGAGCCGCCTGCATAGAGCAGCAGCCTCCTGCACGGGCTCGGCGGGCTCCGGGCATGCCCCAGGCGGCCCGAGCGATGGGGGCGGGCGGCTCCGGGCCGAGCGGGGCACCGGGGCGGCAGGAGCACCGGGATGAACCCCGGGATGCAGCGCCAGCGGCCGCTCCCGCCCGCCTCCGGGAGCAGCAGGGCTGGCCAGGCTCGCAGCTGAGCCACCTGCCTCACTCATGCGCCTGGTGGGCCAGAAGCAGGGCAGGAGGGAGCGATTTAAATAAACCAAGGGAGGGGTACCTGCACTTTCTTTCCCAGAGCATTGCGAGGAGAGGGAAACCGGCATGAGGGGAGGTGGGGCCAAGGCTCAGAAAAGAGAGCGACCGAGGCGGGGGTGAAATAAATAAATTCACTCTTGATTTACTGACACAATGGCCCTAAGAAGCGTTTAATTGATCTGGCACAGTATCGGTGTGCTAGTGGCAAGTGGCTGCGGTTAGAACCTGTACTATAAGGGCATGAGTGCTAACATACACATCCTGGCAAAAAACCCTCAGACAAAGCCAAACTAATTCAGCTCGTTTGAATATTAAATATGCTCACTAAGTAATTCTATCAAAGACATGAGAACACATGAAATAGTATTGCTTGGGCAATTCAAGTATGGCAAAATATGTTTCCATTTGTCCGTTTGGGGCTGTAAATGGCCTTCCCAGATAATGGAGATGTTCTTAATGGCAGGCAGCTCTCCAGCCAAAGAAGAAATACCTTTTTCCCCCTACTTTTTTTTTGGGCCATGGAGATTACATGAAGGAAGAGTTAGGAACTGTAAAAGAAACATTCTCTAAAGCAATGGTGATTTTTCACATTGCCAGTAGTGACCAGTTTTTACTCAGATTATGGATGAAAACACTATCTTAAACTTTACTGCTTCTCAGTAAAGTTTAAATCTCCCAGAATTGAGGTTAGGAAATATACATTCAATTTACTTAGCTAGGATTCACCGATCTGCCATTTTCACATTTCCTTTTAATCCCCTTATATTTCCTTTTAATATAAAGCACATATATTTCACCTCTATTTATAATTTATTCTTATAAATTGTGTCTACATTAATCAGAAAAGCTGAATAATTGTCCAAATGAGGTGCAAAGAGATGAAGACTACTGTTTCTTTTGAACATAGGTGCACCAATCAGCACCTCTTTACTGTAGCCTCTCAGGAACTGTATAAAGGTCCTTGTTCAATGTCAGTGTTGGATTCAAAAATGTTCGGCCCAGAATATAAAGTTCAAGAGCAAAGTGCAGGACTAACTGTGCACCAGAAGAGGTCACACTTGTTCCAGCCCGCTGTACACAGAAAAATTATGGAACCTCAAATGTACAGGGACTAGACAATGAGTTGTCTGTAGAATGGAGTCGGTAGAACACCAGGAGACATGACTTAGTGACAAAACTTGTGCAGATGAATTTCTGGTTGTGACTGAGCAGCTAGGTAAAATGATACCTATTTAAATACTGCTTGAGTTCTGAATGTATTTCTTTTATGAAAGGAGGAAAAAAACTTTGCATTGATAGTGAAATTAAACTTGAGTAAGTAAATATTATTATCGGAAACTGCTTTTCCAAGACTTTATAAAGGAGACAACATTAAACAGGTAGAAAAAAATAATCCTGAGTTAAAATAGCACAGACCATGGAAGATGTATAGCATGGTAACTTTGTTCAGCTATAAAGGTAATCATATCCAGTGATTAAGCTTTTGGGGTTCATAGTTAAAAGAAAGAAAAGAACTCAAATCAGAAACAAGAACTCAAGACCATGGCTTCCCCCTGTCCCACACCCCCTCAAGTAATGCTCTGATCATTTTTCTACCTTTGAAGATCAGGAAGGAGTTTCGTAGGAAGGTACCATACTCATCGTTAGCTTGTCCCTTTCACATCTACTTTGCATTAGGTATCTGCTGTAAAACAAAATGTTCAGCCTATGTGTTTGGCATGAAGAAGACAAAGGAGTCATAGCATGCTGCACTTCTTTTCAATGAGTAGAGTAATAACTCTCTGAAGATGCTAGGGAGCTAAACACAATGAAGAAACATAACAGATAGCTTTAATAAACTGAAAATAGTGAGCCCAATGTATCTTCTGGCTTCCACAGGGCTTCCTGTCTTTCAGCTGAGTTCTATCATTGCCTTCTTCTGCAAACAGTACCTTAGGGATGAGAGTTACATGCTGCAGTGTTTAATCCACACCAACCCTTATTCACATGTCTGTTTTCCTTGGCTTTGTACCTTGCCTAATCATTTGTACTTGCACAAAGTGAATGCAAGAATATGAACTACTGTCAGTGGGAGCGAGGAAGCTCTGATAGCAGGATATTATCAGGAACTTCACTTCCACCACAAAATCCTTGGGTGTCTCTGGGCAGACCATTTAAACTGCTTGTCCTTAAGGCCAAGCCTAATTAGTTTTATTTTTAATGTATGTTTCTTACCTATAAACAATATTGGAATGATTTTGAGGCTATTACATGTAAATATGAGAAAACTGAAGCAAGGAGAATTCTTTCCATTCCCAGCATGCCCCCACATCCTTACTCCCATTTTTGGTAAGCATAGATGGTGAAGATTTGGAAAGTACAGAGGAAAATTCTGAAAAGCTTCATTTTCCCTCTGAGATTCTGACAATAATGATTAAAACTAGTAGTGAAATATTAGGAATATTATTTGAGGGGAAGGGGAGGTTGTGTGGTTTGGGGGACTTTTTTATTACTTCAGTGAAAAAGTCAGAGTTTGAGTTTCATATTTCTGTTGGAAAAAGCAAGTGCTCTGATCAGATCAACTCCTACAATCTGGGGCCTATTGGGAGATGCAAAGATGTAGCAATCCTACTAGAATTTAAGACTTGCTTTGCTAGATTTAAGAGACAGAGCAGCCACTTCCATATTAAAACATTTTTTCCTTGAAGTGGGCTCCCTGAACCATCAGTATTCACCTCTGGTTCTTTGTCTCTTGCAAAGGAGCACCCTTGGTACCACAGGAGAGAAAAGCTAACAGAAGACAAATGCCATTGCTCCCTGCAACACAGACAGATTTCTACTCCTCTTAAAGCTATTGTTCATGGAAAGCATTTTTTGACCAGCTCTTTTTGGATTCCTGCAATCCAACGTGATGATAATTCTACTCTTAGAAAGCTCCGATACGGTAAAATTTAATACCTCTGGAAATGCTACAGAATGAAAAGCTTCTGGGAAACACATCAGCATCTAGACTACTCTGAGCACATCAGCAATGTCCAACATTTTCAACCTGAGAGCAAAATTAAACAAAAAGGTATTATAAGCAAACTCCAACACTACTCTCCTATCCTGTCCAAATAACAATTCCTTTATGAAACAAGAGATGCTGTGTAAATGAAAGATGCAAAGGGCAGGACCAATAAATGAGAGAGATGTATTGGTCACCACGGTAGAACACTCTTCTATGTGGCCACTACCTACCTGTGGAGAAACATCAGGCAGAAGAGTTTTCTCAGTATATCACACCCGTTTTCCCATGTACATCATAGACCAGGATCATAAAATAATAAAATCATGGAATAGTTTTGTTTAGAAGGGACCTTTTAAAGTAATCTAGTGCAATATCCCTGCAATAAGAGGGACACCTTGAAGTAAACCTGGTCAGAGTCCTGTCCAATCTGACTTTGAGTGTTTCCTGAGCTTAGGAATCAACCATCTCTCTGGCAGCCTCTGCCAGTATTTTACCCCTTCTCACTCTAAAAATCTTCTTCCTTATATCTTGCATAGATCAATCTCCTTCAGTTTAAAAACCACTGCCCGCTTCCCCATCACAGGAGGTTGTGATAAAATGTCTGTCCTCGTCTTTCCTATAGATACCTGCAGGTATGGGAGACTGTTGAGGGTCTCTCCGGAGCCTTCTCTTTTCAGGCTGAATAACAACAAGTCTCTCAGCCTTCAGGTGCTCACAGGAGAGGTTTGTGGCCCTCCTTTGTGGCGCTCCTCTGTCCTGGTGACCCCCAGAGCTGGATGCAAGACTCCAGATGGGATCTCAAGAGAGCAGAGCAGAGGGGCAGAATCCCCTCCCTGGCCCTTCTGGCCATGCTGCTCTGGATGCAGCCCAGGACACAACTGTTTTTCTGGGCTGTGATTGCCCAGGGCAGCCTCTCATCCACCAGCATTCCCAAGTCCTTTTCTTGCAGGGCTGCTCTTGATTTGCTCATCACCCAGCCTGCTCTGATACTGGGGCTTGCTCTAAGCCCAGTGTAAGGTCTTGTGCTTGGACTTGTTAAACCTCATGAGATTCCCAATGCCCTACTTCTCAAACTTGTCCAGGTCCCTCTGGATGACACCATGCCCTTCAAGTCTGCCAACTGCACCACTCAGCTCGGTGTCATTTGCAAATTTGCTGAGGGTGCTCTTGATCCCGCTGTCATTGATGAAGACATCAAACAATACTGGTACTACTACAGACCCTCAGAGAACAATTCTTGTACAGATGTTGGCAAAAAAATTCACCACCACCCTCCAGATGTGATCATCCAGCCAGCTCCTCATCCACCGAATAGTTCACCTATCAAATCCATATCTCTTAAATTTAGAGATAAGGATGATGTGGGGACCATGTCAAAGGCCTCAGTACAACGTATATGACAAGAAAGACATCTTCAGAGTGTAGCTAGAGAGCCACTTTGTCAAGGCTGCCTGCCCAGGAGGATAGCAAATACCAGAAAAAAATAGAGCTATCCTTGTATTTAGAAATAGAGCTACCTTCCCCTGCAGTGGCCACCATGGGTCTACTACACAAACATGCTGAGGTGGAGGTGCTAGATCTTCATAAGATATCTAGTCCATCTCCTAGGTTTGTGGAGGAAATGGCAGGATGGCAATAGAAAAAGAAATAATTCAGAAGCTCTTGTTTCAAAGTCAGTGCTAACAAATCCTTCCATTGGTAAAGAATCATAATTCACCTCAGTATCCAGTAACTTTGCAGGGCTATTAGCTAGATAGTTGAAAAGTACATCAATGAGTAGAAAGCTATGATAATAACAGCAAAAGGGTATTTTTCTATATACTTATATTTGTGTCCATTTCATATGATTTCTTGCAAAAATCAGGGGATAGAAAGATAAGTTTATTTTATAAGATTTGGATAAACTATACTTAATTTGATGCTTGCCATAACTCCTTAGGAGACACAAATTTTATTGATGCTTAACTCAACTGATAATTAAATTATAAAATTAATCCACTGCTCTCACATCTTTTCTATTCATTGCATGCCTGAGGTGGTTTTTCTGCTGTTATCTCTGCCAAGATATTTCACAGGTCTTTTGCCACATGCTCATAATTCCCTCTTCCCTAGACATAAACATACATACTAATGTAATGTCTGTCTACTTATTAAATATTAATTAAATAACTTGCTCTAGATGAAGATAATTCCATAGTTTCAAGCATACATATAAACATTATTGCATGTAGCTATAAATCATGTCTTCTGGCAACTGATTGAAAAGATTAAGTAAAGGGAATTCTTCCTTTTATCCCAAGTTTTATAAGGATGTGATGAATATTGAATATGATTATTTTATATGCCTACTACCTTGAGATTTCCTTAAACTGATCTGCATCTGGCTTTTGCCTAGAAAAGCACCTAGCTGGGCTGCCACAAGAGATCTCAGGGGTACCACAGCGCACAGGACTGCCGAGAACAGGGGAAGCAGACTGGTGAGAGAGCAGGGGAACTGGGAAGTGCAGCACACCCACTGTGCCCCTGTCAGAAGTGTTTTTCTAGAGACTCTGTTTGATTGTTCCCAGTTCCAAAATACACAAGCGGAGGAGTCTCAAAATCACACTATGGACTGAAAAGGTGTTTGTACAGATAGGTCACAAGGAGCCTTCACCACTATTTGTGGTTTCTGGTTTCTGCAGCTACTGATAATTTGCACCACTTTACCTTCAGTTGCTCTCCAAGTATTTGTAAATCTACCCACCCTTAAATATTGAAGCTGTATCTTTGAATGGTGTATTACATCAGAAATTCCTCTTTAATTACAGGCTGAAGCCTTTCAGAATTTATCTTTGAAGGAGGTTAAGACACATAGGCATGTAACAGCTATATTTTGGGACTAAAAATGTCCATGGTTGATTGTTACTTAGGTACAAATGCCACATTTTAAATTGCAGTCTATCTTAGTTTAAATAGAATTTCAAGTGTAGGCAAGCTGTCAGTTCTTTAACCTCTGCAGCATATGACAGAAGTAAGGATGCTCATACATTTAGATTTATGTTTATGTTAAACATTTCTTTCCATCTCAGCCATCATGTTCTTATCTGAACTGTTTAACTTTGTGTAAATACTTCCTCAATATTGACCTATAACATAATTTTCTTTATAATTTCCCATTCAGATATCAAATTTACTAAGTTATTTTGGTGTAGAGTTTTTCAGTCTTGATTATTTTGCTAGAGAAAATGCAGAAAAAATACAAAATTTCATGAGAGCAATTCACCCTGATTGTTATGTCTTTCAATGAAGACCCTACAGAACAAGTCTCTTGCACTTCTGTACCTCACTTGACTCAGACAGATGCAGTATGAGACAAGGGAAACTTCCTCACTTCATCTCACAGTATTCCTGAACCAGAAAACAGTTTACCCTTTGAAAGTAGCAATGAATTACAAAAAATCTCTAATGCTTTCTTCTATGGAGTTATAAAAACCCCCAAAATAACCAAATTATATTTTCCACAGGTACTACATTTCTGCAATACCTCACCCCCACAATTTCTGCCCTCCTCCCAAAGGTGAAGAACTCTAGTGCAGACACCACATCTGGTGATGAAGCCTCCTGCAGCCACTTGTTTCAGATGCTTTGAGCACATTTAGTGTTTCATTACTGACCTGGATGCTTTCCTGAGTATTTCCTTTCACTATATTTTTATTATTTTCTAATGCATCAGTGCAGACAGCTAATTCTACATTGCCTTCAGTGCTTTCCCCAGCTACTCAGTTGGCTGTGTACCACTGCTCATCCTTATTTGAGGAACCAATCTGGCCCCCAAGCCCTTGTGGTGAAGGGTCTCTCTCTGTAAATGGTTCAGTCACCAACACTGAAAAGACCACAGAGGGGCACCCTCACACTTGTGAGGAAACACACCAGTGGCTGAAAATCCAGAAGAGACACAGCAGGCAGCACAACAGAAGCAGCTGCAAGGAAAATTGCCAAATCAATGTAACACAGACAGGTGTAGTCGTAGCAAATAACAGCAAAATGCTGAAGAGCTAAAACTGTGCTTATTACACAGGTACTATGAATTAACTTTCTGTATACTTGAACTTTCACTAGGAAATCCTTCACAGAAACTTCAGCCTCAATGAAAAATGAAGCTTGACTAGAATTTTAAGTAATTTTTCCACACACATTTTGCACAGCAATGTCTTCTACTAGGCAATGGGAGGACAATGTATTGAGTTGGTGATCCTCTGCATCCCCTGAGAATTTGTGATTTTTTTTTTTTTTTTCCACAGCATAACACAAGAAATTGTGTAAGGCTGAGCTCTTAATGAAATTAAACAAACAAGGAATGGCAAAATTTGGACAAAATACTTCAACAACACTATTATTTAAAACCACACTTACCTTCTCAAATAGACACAAATTACTCCAGTGGTCTACTTTAAAATACACTTTCAAACTGATAACTTAATTGGGTCTATTTTCATCACTTTGTGGATTTAATTTTGATTTATTTCTAAGTCACATACCAAGTCTATGTGTATTCTTTTTATATTCTGGACTAACAAACACCTGCAATTTTACACCCTATTTTCCCTGGAACAATTATAGGCACATCTGGAGAGCAAGAAAATCTGGATGGTGTTTCCCATGTAATCTGTTGCAATTATTATATATTTGCATACAGTGTCATGTTGGGAAGAAACCAAAGCCTGGGGGCTTTTGGACTGGTCACTGATCAAAGCTGCAGGAAGAGTAGACAATGCCTCTGGAGACAGTAATCTGGTTTCCCAGTCAGAGGCAACAGATGGATGACACAAAAGTGCCAGATGAGAGCAACAGTAAAAAACACATCAATTGTATCAAATAAGCTGTAATCTCAGCTTGCATTTGCCTAACAACTTCCTGAGGCTGATTTTCTTTTTAAATCTCTTTTGTTGTTATAGAATTTGGACCCTTTTCCTGCTTAGATGTAAAGTATAGTGTAGTTTCTTCCTCAAAAGAAACCACAGAAATTTAAACCACCAGAAACTAGATATTCATTGTTACCTTTACATTGAATCACATTTGTTTCATGGCTATAGGCAAGTTAAATCAGTCCATTTGAAAAGCCTTCACTCATGAACCGAAAAATCTACCCAAAATATGTTAATTTCTATGTCAATTTTTAGGTTGCTTGTGAAGCCTCATACTAAGTCAATAGCAACAACAATCTCTTATGCAGTTCTAAACCTCTAAACCAGACAGCAGAGTCAAACTGGAACATAAAACTACACTGAAGAAGGATCTATAATTTTTTCTGTTGGATTTTTTTGCACAGCTCAGCTGTAGTATTACTCATGACAGACTAACTACTAGTTTATTTAATGAGACAACTTGCCCATGCTTAACTTCTCCAAAGAAAATACACATAACTATTGGGACAGACCAGCAGAGTCCATGGGAACGGGAAAACAGAGCAAAAGAAAATGGAAGACGATTTTTTTTTTAAGTGTCACTAAGTTATGCAACTGGTCTTGGCAACAGTCTTTAATTGAGCGTTGTCTAATGCCGCGTTGTGCTCATGGCTCCCCTATCACTACTGAAAAATTCTAGCCACTCATACCAACACTTAATGGACAGATTCTACTGGCAATATAAAGCTGCTGGAAGGCTTTTTTGGCTTCCCTAGCAAGAGTTTGTCAGGTCAATGTCCCCACTGTAGGCTGTTCTGCAACATCCAGCAGGCATAGCATAGTTTGTTATTTTTAAAGTTATCTGGTATCTGATATTTGAGTCCCATAATTTGTACAACTGATACAATATCTGATATTTGAGTCCCATAATCTGTACAACTTCACTAAATTCGACTGATCCTTACACATCCTTATTAATAAGATTTTCAAAACACATGCCAAGATAGCACATGCATTTTGTATTTTAGGCTCTTCAGTACTAGAATCTGAAAAATAAATTTGAGAGACAGCAATTTCCTAATGTTTTATCAAACAATGGTTATCCTGATAGCCTTAACCAATAACAGATTCTCTCCAGGATTGTGGGATTTCACTTGCTCTTTCATGTTTTTAGCACTTTCTTAATACCCTAGGTCAGGAATTTCAGCTCTGTGATTTATAGTTTAGTCTCAGAAGGCAAACAAACAGATTCTTCCTGTGCTTTTGGTACTAAACTTGATGCCTCTATTATGTTCTGTATAAAGTATCTTTATAAAGTTATATTGAGGACATAAGTCATGAATTATTTTTCAGATTTATAACAAGGACTTTCTCATTCATCTATGGCTATGATTTACATATAATTTCAATACAGTAGTTAAGCTAGTTCAGAAGAGAAGAATCTGAAAACTGTTGAAACAGGACAGACATACACAAGTTAGAAGTTCTTAGGAGAAAAAACCTCCTGGAAAATAATAATGAGCATGTATTTTTAACAACATCTTCGATAACCAATTTTTTAAATTATTTGATGTTTGATAAAATCTTCCAAGAAGTCAGCACTTGGGATTATATTTTCATATGTGGAATTTTTAAGAAATTTTTAATTAACCGCATATCAGTGAAAAGAACTGCATGAATGCTAAATACAATCTTTTTTTCTACCAAAGTTCATACAACAAGCCAGAGACATGAACATTTATGTTCTCTTGGAAAAATTGTGACATTTTAGATAGTTCATAATATTTTGTGTTTATTCTATGGAAATCCTCTATTTATCCTCTTTAATGGCTTGGGGTTTTTTGGTTTTTTTTGAGGGTTTTTTTAGGTTGTTTTTTTGTTTTTTTACTTTATATTAATACACACAAAATTTCAGACCTCTGAAATAGCATCTTCTCTATTTTCTGTTTTATCAAAATCTACAGACAAAATGCGTTAAAATAATAATTTGTTTAATACATTTTTATGACTAATAATTGCTCCCAGAAATCTATTTTTCCTTTTTAAATTATTGTTTTCTCATCTAATTTTTTTATCAGAGGCTTATAACTTTGTGTTTTACAATTACCAGTAACAGAAAATTGTGTGTGAGGGCATTGTCTCTTGCACTACTGATGCAACAGAGAAGAGGAAGCAAAATGGCAGATGTGATACCAGAAGGTATCTCCTGACTTGAAAGTTTCATGAATTATTTAGGTTATCCAGTCATATGTCATAATTACTGTATTTATTTTAAGTAATGTGAGAGAAAAATGGCAGCCAGATGTTGTTCAGTCCTGAAAGCACTGCTTAACCCTGTTCTAGATTAAAAACTCTAACTTTCTAACTGTTGGTAAGCAATATATGAATTCCACTTCAGGCATACTAACTACAAAGTAGGGGTAACACAGGTGAGAAAAAGCTCAGGACCCTTATCAGCCATTTTGACACCCAGATAAACCTCCTTGTTAAAAGACATTTTGAGATAATGAAGAGGAAGATACAGAAATGTATTCCAGTGCAATTAGAATAACCAATAATGGCCCTGGTTATACACTACATCTTTTGTTCTTTTTTGAAAATTCTACTAAAAATAAACTGTCAGACTCGTAGCATATTTATAAAGAAGGCCTTCTTATGCGTGTATCCATGACAACCTAGATTTATATTTTGAGCTCTAGAAAGTTGTTACAGCACAGCTCACATAAATTACTTTGAAGAATGTAGCAAGATAAGATGGTTTGCTACCTGAGGTGTTTTATTTGGCATAATATATAATATTTTGACTATACTGAAGCATAAAGGAAAGCAAACTATTATGTAGTAGTTAGAACCCAGTCTTCCCATAAAGTAAACCTATTTTTTAATACAAGGAAAATATATAAGCACTTTATTACAAAGAATGCTGAAAATTGAAAAAAATCACTGAAGATTTAGTAATTGAATATTAGCATATCATAATTAGGAAAGCAAAGAAACATTAACAGAAAGGTGAAGCATACATTGCCTGAAATAAACAAAACTTGTATTTACACTAGTATGCCTCCTACTGTGGTTCCATCTGGACTGCTTTGGGCACACAAAACCTATTTTTTACTCTCTCTCTTACCTTGGGAAAGCAACCTGCTTTCACTAGACTAAGCATTACTAAAATTGCATTTCTGTTACACATATTTTATTTTTGCATTTGACTTGAGAGTCATAGTATATTATTTATATAATAGATTTACACACCAGGCAATTCCCAAGTACAACATGGAAACAACAATGAACATAGTTCATGAAATTTTTCCAAAACAAATATCAGCGACTTACCTAGCATTTTGTTGTCAAATAAATGCATTACCTACTTTGGAAAGAGACTTTGAGGGAAGAGAGATTCAGTCACTTTAATAACTGTTCTGTACATTGTGAAGAATTCAAGTGGTGTTAACAACTACAGCCTCTCTGACCTTTTTTTCTGAGCAGAGCCTACTGCTTAAGATGGCAAGCAAAAATAGCAGACACATTTGTAACAGAGCCTTTCCACGGTCTATCTGCTAAGGGAAAACTTCCTGGCCTCAGAGACACAATGGCTGGGTGACATACCACCAGGCAGCCTGGCACTGTGTGAATTCCTTATTTCTAGACCCACACCAGCACCCTGGGGACCGTGGTCACAGGGGATCTCCATTGGAGAGTTATCTAGCTGAGAGCTACCCAACAAGATTAAAGTGAAATTCAACGCCTCCATAAAATGCAGCAGCACAAGTTTCTTCTAAAAGCCCATGACTGCAACCCAGCCATTATCTGCACCTTGTGAATTCTTACACGCTCAGCTGGTTAAAGCATGATGCTAAAATCACCAAAATTAATCCCTTCACAGGCCATTCTCATAAGAGTTAGACTTGATGAACCCTGTGGGTCCCTTCCAACTCAGAACATTCTGCGATTGTGTGACAGAAAAATAACAAAGTAGGCTGATATAGGGATGGCATAAGTTTTGCAGCAGATGTTCCTGAAGGAGAGCCAGCAAGTGAGAAGGATATTTACCCTGCACGTAACCCCAGCTGGTCAGTTGTGGTCTTCTCTGGCCTGTTGTCTCCTCCCTAATTTCCTGATAGATTTGAAATAATTACACTATGACTCCATTTTCTTGCCTGGAACAATGGCCTGTATGTAGAACATAATAGTCCTGAGGGTCAGAATCTTTGCTCTTTTTTCTTAATTGTAACAGTAACTTGGGGGCTAATTTTCTGCATAAGGCAAGTCTAGTTTTAGTCACTTCTATAAATATTTCTGGGCACATCATGCAATTTAGAAATACCATCAGAGCCTTAGGTAGTCAAAGATAATACTTTTATGGGGAGGATTTCATAACAAAACATCATTATAAACACATAAACCTTTCACTCAAATTCCTTTTCGTTCACATTACAGAATATTATTCTCTACAGTGTAGCATTATGTTTTACATAATGAAATGTCATTTATACCAACCAAAACATTCTAACCTAACTAATACAGTAAAAATTTGAGTATGCCTTCAGTTTCTTTCAGTTCTCCATGAAAAGCAGAAAATGTGGAGTAAAATGAAATGCCTTAATCAAGAACCACCAGCATGAACGATATCTTCTGGTATTTTGTTACAATAATGTGCAAATAAGTGAGATCTCATTATATGTAACAGAAGGTATTTGAATCATTGATTTAGCAGAAAATGACGTTATATTTTAACTAGAAATCTTGGGATTTGCAGCTACTTTATCTGTGTACAAGATGATCTCAAGTTTGATGTCCTGTGCTGCCCCACCATGACTGAAGCAGACACCTGTGCCTATAAAGAAAATTTCATCCTTTCTAAAAAGCCTGTAATAAGCATATAGAGAGGCATCAAAAAGGCCATATTTGAACACAACCATATTTGAATTTGTTATTAATCAGCTACAGTCAAGTAGTAAGTAAATTTACAGTGGTAAAAGGGTTACACATTGCTGTATGTTTCACAGTTTTAGAACATTGTAATTCAACTGCCTTTCTTCATATTCTCAATGGTAGGTTTATCATAACTGATGAAACAATCTATTCCTCTGATAGCCAGTAGTTTTCCACGGAAATTAATTTGTGGCCCATTAAATATATTACCTACCATATGCCCATGAACCAGCACAATTGATGTATAATGTTTTTATGCAGACAGCAATGACTCAAGAGCCATCATGTACAAATACCTATGAGAGTTAAAAGCAAGAACAGATGCCATGCCATGTAAGTGTGATGCTACATAAAATTCTGCGAAATTTAAATGCATTAATTGAAATTATCAAGCTAGCTTATGTGATGTGTTTCCTCTGGTGTTGATGAAAGAATATCAAACAATTATACATTAAGAATTGGAAAATCAGTGTTTTGTACCAATATCAAAATACTAAGAAGTTACAGCTATATCTCTTGCCTATAGTTATCCTCTACACTTTGCACTGTTTTAATTATAAGAAAAAACTACCTTGAAAGTTACAATTTTTCAAAGACCACTTTGAAATATTGTCCCTGTCTAATAGTTTTTATGAAGCAGCCTTGAACAATGCCACATGATAAGAGCCGGTCACAATGAAATGTAAAGTAGAATTAAGTGCTATTACTACAAATTTCAGAGCCCAATTGTTTGCTTTGGTGCTGCTTTCCCCTGTTCATCTCAGTCAGAAAAACCAACTTAAAGAAGTTACATCTGGCTCTACTTGAAATAGTTGCTTAGATATCACTAATCAACTCCAATTAAAGAAGGAAGAAGACCTTCTTCAAACAACACTGTGGCAAAATGACTGGGGGTTTGAAAATTATGGGAGAAAATAGAGTGGCTACTCCCGGGTGGGAGCATACCCGACCTCTCAGACACAATACAATCTATGGGGTCTAAATGCAGGGTGGAGACACCACGGCCAGGCTCTGTCAAAACTCTTGAGAAGAGAGAACTCAGTGTCCTCTCCAGCTGAAAACCCTCCCAGCAGCTTAAAACCAGGAGAGAGAAAGGGAGATGTCCTGCTTTGCAGTCAGCAGCTGTGGGGAAGGTCACTGGCACAGGTCCCCATCCCAAGCTTGTCTCAGGTGCTGCCCTGAGATATCTGCCCTGGGGCGCAGCCACCCTCGCTGAGCAAGGGGTTTGGCAGCCAGCACTGGGTGCACGTGTGAGATGCAGGAGGGGGAGTGACCCTGAGCCACCCCTGAGCCCCTGAACTGCCCGGGGCAGGGTCCCCACAGCGGGATGCTGGCAGACTGGTCAGCACAAGGGCTGAGGCTTTCCTGGGGCACTGGCAGGTGACCACATGCTGTGGGTTTGAGCAAATCTCCCTTTACACATGACAGTAGCACTGTATATATTAACTTTTTTTTTTTTCCATTAATGATGACTTTCAAGAAACAACATAGAATATTGCTAAAACATACAACGGCTTTTGAAGAATCAATAGGCACACATTTCAATATATGGGGAATTATATGAAACATATATAGCTAGACTCAATAAACATAAAAACTTAAATGGGATAGCTTAAATTCTTAAAGAAAAATCAATATGTCTGATCAACTGGTCATGTTTTTTGATAATTTTCCCATTACATAATAATAAAGAAAAACTTCAAAAATTTTGGCCTCTTTACAAGGGCATGTTGCGATAGGAAAAGGGCAAATGGTTTTAAAATAAATGAAGGTAGATTTAGATAAGATATTAGGAGCAAATTCTTTACTAAGAGGGTGGTGGGGCTCTAAAGCAGGTTGCACAGAGAAATTGTGAATGTCCCATCCCTGAAAATGTTCAGGGCAGGTTGGATGCGGCTTTGAGTAACCTGAACTAAATGACCATAAAAGTCCCTTATAGAATAATTTTTGATAAACATTCATTCTCCAAAATGCTTACTTCCTGTATGACTAAGCAGTAATTGAGTGCACTGAGTACACAGGCCCAGAGCAGGGCCAGTGGGTTACCCAGGGCTCCATGCAGGAAATTCTCACTACTATCAGACAACTCTCTTTGCCCTTGCATATGCATCCTATCAGTGTCCATGAACCTGTGTGTGTCCAGTATGTTTAAATGCTTCCTGAATTGATCCCCATCTGCTAAGATAGTTCTTCTGGACTTTTCTGAACTCTCAGCACTGGTCTGTGTGGCCATGGATTCCTTATAGCAAGACTTACCACTAAAAACTAAAGCAAAGAAAACTGAAAATTTTTCTCAGCTCCTCTGTCATCACATTCTCTTCCCACCTCACTAGTGGGTCCATACTTTTTCTCTTCTTCCTTTTTGCAGATATATCAATAAAAGTCTTGTTACCTTTCAGTTTTTTCACTGGATTCAACTCCAAATAGATTTCTTCTTTCCTAACTCTATCCCTGCATGCTCAGAGTGTGTCTCTGAATTTCCCCTGGACCTCCTGACCCTACTTTTGCCTCTTTTGAACTTCTTTTTTTTTTTTATCTTTGTCAGAAACAACTTGCTCATTCATGTTGTCTTTGCTTAAATCTGTGATCAAGTTGTCATCAGAGCACTCCAGAATGCTCCTGGATTACTCATGCTTTCTGTGCTGGCTCTCCAGCACATAGTAATGCGTTTTGTGTCTCTCCTGGGAACCAATGCCTACGAACATGAGTTCTCCTCTCAAGTTTGAAGGAAACTCTAAGTGATAAGGTCCAGTGTTGAAAAGAAAATCTCTTCCTATTGATGAAGCTGACAGTTTTTACAGAGGAGAACCAAGTGTTTTCACACCTTTAGAATCTGTAGAGGAATACTTGAAGGTAAACATGCAGTTCTTGGCTCACAGAAATAGTAACTGATCCCTGACCCTGGAGTAGTTTACCTCCTACCTCCTGCCTCTCGCCATTGCAGCACCATAAGATCTAAGATGAAATGGAGTCAGGTGCATTCACGCAAATGAAGGCCTGGGGGTTCTTATTTTGCAAACTAAACCCCTGTTTTGCAACAGGGAGACTTTACACAAAGTCCATTTCAATTCTTGAAGTGTTTTGCATGGGAAAATTTTTGGCTTTGGCTTGATTTGGTTTGGACTTCAGCAACTCTAGGTTTTTAAAGAGTGTGTTTAGAAAAACAAGAATGGTCAAATTTTTGACAATGGCACTTTATTGACTGTAAATTTATATTTTTACAAGCTTTTAATCCTGAAAATTAACAAAATTCAGCAATTTCAAATTTAAATTTTTTTAATGCCCTAATGATATCACATCCCTCTTCTTTAAAATGTGGACTTGTACATAGGATATGAATGACTTGTAATAGGATATGAATTACACAGTATATGAAAGGATCATTGCAGCCACACTAAGAGCTTTCATGGGTTTCAATATCAGAGGCTGCTGTGGTTTATTAAATAGCAATCAGGTAATAAAAACCAGGAGGATTATATGCACTTTGACTTTTTTGAGGAGAGGAATCAGGATAAATAAATCTAAGTGGAAACCTGTAAGCTTACCATTAAAATTAGGCACTAGTTTAATAAAAATGTGGTGAAAAAATATTGATTACTTTATTAACATGAGGGCCCTAGCTAACTTTTTATAATCGTAGATCTTCTTCAGTTTGTAATTCTCAAATAGTCACTGAGGGTACTTTGAAAAAAGTGATGGTTTGCCTTATATATTTTATATATACATATGCATTTAATGCTTTCAAAGAAGCAAAAGGTAGTCATACTGAAAGAGCTACCTAGGAACTAACCAGTTATGGAATTATCTTTGGGCTCTGCAGCTTCCTGGGAGCTACAGACTGGTTCTGGTGAATAAACTGTGCCTCTAATCAGCAAATGTCATTCCCACACCATTCCCTGTGCCTGTACAGTCTGCCCAGCACAGCTGCCAGACCATGTACTTTCAAGGACCTGTGTGAGCACTCTGTGCCTGCTCACAAGATGCTTCTCCCACTATAATCCTGTAGGCTTGATTCAAACCTCCATTTAAGCTCTGGATTGTGTTCTACAAGTAAGGACTTAACAGCTGAGAAATTAATGGATGTGAGGAAGAGTATGAGTCTTATATTAATGAGAAGTGATCACCAGTAGCAGCACACAGGTGGATAAATCAGCATCCATGGATGAGCTAACTTTGCTGTATTGCTGTGCACAACAATGGGAGCACATGGAGCAAAGTCAGACTCCAGTGTGAGCCTGCTGTTGAGAAAAAATCACAGAACCAGCAGTAACAAGTATTTAATGTTTCATGAATAAGGAACCTAGAAATGTAAGGAGAATTCTGAGTTTACTTAAATTTCATCAAATACTACCTATATAGCTTAGCTTATTTAGCTTTAGTGGATTGATGGTATCTACGTAGATTAAATGAATTGTCTCCTGAAATAAAATTTTTTTGAGATTTATAATTTATATTATTAGGAGTGAGAAAAATTATGGTTGTAACACTAATTCTTTCTTTGTGAAATTAAGCAAAGTAACTTTTTTTTTACATCTACAATCTTAGTTTTTTTCTTCCCAAGATAAGAAAGTGATTGTGACTTTTTTTAGATAGATAAGTGTGTTTAGGAGGTTAAAAAATCTGATAACAAAAGATGAGTGGGTCTGTCTACTTCCAATTAGATTCAGTCCTTATGAAAACAAAGTCTAAGGCTGAAGCAGAATGATACAGGAAACCTAAGAAACAAAAAGCCATGCTCAGTAGCACACAAGACATTATTCAAAATGTTGGGAGTGAAAAGCTTTAAAAGGGTGGCAAAAGTCTACTTTGATTCAGTTTCCTTGATGAGGAGAAAAAAAGAAAAACTCTTCATTAGAATAAAGCTGAGAAAAGTCTGCATGGCACTAAGGGAAGAAAGAGGATATAAGAAATAAGAAGGTATCTTAAAAAGCTGAATTCATGTTTGAGGAAGGCTAATAGGAAGGATTATAAACTCTGGCAGGTTAAAAACACAAGGCAGCAAAAAGACAATCTGAGAAGCACTTGCAGACAGTATAAATAAATAAACACATTTAAAGACTTTAAGGAGAAGTGGGTTTTTTAAAATTTTTCCCCCAGTTTTTTTCTGAAATAACTTCTTTTTCCCATAACTCCAATCAGCTCCCGTATACCTAAGACAAATTGTCCAATTAATATATGTCCACTGACAGAAGTTATTTAAGTTGTCAAAATAATATGTTTGTGTTGAATAATCAGCTTGACTATGCACTCTTTCCCAGCTCTGTATCTTGAGCAGGCATCTTTGAGTAATACCAGTATGAACACATACTCTACAAGCTCTACAACATCCTGAGATTACTGTGATAGAGAACACATCAAATTTAAAGGATGACAACTGAAAAGTGGGAATTTTCTATGAAATCACAGATGGGTGTTACAGACTGCTTGGGCATCATGTACAATGTGCACACAGATGTGAGGAGCATAAGAACAGAAAGGCACTCAGACCAAGGTATCCCACAAGTGCTAAAGGCAGTGCCCATGGAAGAGTGTAATAGGGCAAAATCACTTAGAATGGTGAGGGGTGATGGTGTCCTAGAACCCTGACACTTTCAGCTTCCTAGATTTGGGATGGGGCCTAAGTTCTTAGCAACCCTGAAGCTGGCATCTGTTCTGTGAACACTATCCAGCCTGCAACCAAACTCATTTAGCCTTTCTGTATCAGCAGCACCCCTCAGAACAGATTCCTGAAAATACTTAGGCAATCCCAAAGGGTCAGGGATCAGTTATGTGGAGGTACTTAAAAACCCTTACTATGATGTTTAATAAGTTTAAACAGATAACTTAGAAAAGCCTTAACTTTGTAAAAAATGGGAAGATTTGGCAAAGAAAAGCAAATTTTTATTTGCTTTTTATACTTACAGACAAATAGATCTTTACATTAAATACAGTGCAACATATGTATATTAACTTCCAGCATCACAAACATTTTAAAAGATTATTTTCAACTAAACCTGGAATAAAACACTTAAGAAATACTAATTATGAAATTCTAGGGAAAAGGAAATTATTCAGAAGAAACTTCTTTCTTTCTTTCTTTAAATACAAATAAGAAGAGTTTATAGCTGCTTACCCTTCATCCTGCTGCTGATTACATGATTTCAGAAAAACAACAAAAAGATGATAACCAAAGCCCAACACTAAAGCTCATTGAAGCTGGATGATTACTCCCTTCAATTTCAATAGGCACTGGAAAATACTTAGGAGAAGCAACACAGCTCAGAACATCTGTAATTACATATCCCTCTATAGTTACAGTTGGGATGGAAAGCAAAGTTTGGCCAGGTCCCCTTCAGCAACTTATTTTGATGAGTGAACAGGAAAATAATTAAGTTTCTAATTTTTATGCCCTATACTCCATTTCTTTTGGGAGTTATGATTTACAGATATGGTGTCCAACAACATAACACCA
This sequence comes from Setophaga petechia, assembly GCA_024362935.1. NCBI lineage: Eukaryota > Metazoa > Chordata > Aves > Passeriformes > Parulidae > Setophaga > Setophaga petechia. The sequence continues at coordinate 38,546,672 of JANCRA010000004.1, forward strand.
TTTCTATGTGTAAGGCCTTACTCTCCTTGGTCAAACACCTAGAAAATGATCACAGCACTGATTTGTTAAAAATAAACATACTGCAAAATCACTCATTATTAACAGAATGTAAATTAGAATTTGTATGGAAGAGTCTGAAAGGAGCCTGCTAATGTGGAAACATTCACATTAAATCTTAATAGTAAAATTGTGGCTTTTAAAGCCTCTTCAGATCAGAGAGTGCAATTTAGATTGTATCATGAAGAAATTTTTTAAAGTGCAGAAAATGAAATACTTCTCATATAGGAGAAGGATGCAAAAGTTTCCTGGTTCTACCTGGATGGACTTTAAGAGGGTGATGCATAAAACAGAATTGTTTTATACATCACTACTTGGGATAATGCTTCCTCCTCCATGACATATTACCATGAGGCATTCAGCTTGCAGGAAGATTTGTACTTCTCTACCACTTCATGAAGAGAGCTGCTGGAATTGTACACTACAAAGCACTCTTTGCCTTGACAACAGGAACATACTTCACAAAAACAGACTGGAACTTTTGGCTCACTGAGTCTCTTCCTGAGCTATGAGAGACTCATTTAGTTTATGGAGTATTTCGCCTTCCTGAGTATCTCTATCATTGGCCTTCCAAATGTCCTGAAGTTGCATTAATGCTCAGATGAGTAAGGCACTTGAAGATGCCTTGTAAGCCTGTATTAAAGGACTTGAAACCTTAAGTCTCCAGGCTATTTATTACCTAACCTGTGGTAAGGTAACAAGGAAACTACTTGAGCGAGATTTGGTTTTTTGTAAACCCTTCATGGTGCCCAGACTGATGTTGATGGTATTTTCTTGTGTGTGTGTGTGTATGAGCAGATTGCATGAGCTACATGACAGTAAATATGTTATACACCACTGAGTGAAAGGGATGCCATGGGACAGCCCCAAACTGCTGCACTATTCTGCAGCTTCTCTTCAGTTCCTTCCTCCTAGCTCAGCATGGACAGGGCGAAGAGAAACAGAGACACAGAAGTTACTTTTGGTGTATAACAAATATGAGTGAACCAAGAAAAATGTTCTCTTGCATAATTATGTATGGGACATTGGTGTTTTCACAGAATTACAGAACCACAGTATATCTCAAGTTGGAAGGGACTTGTAAGATTCATTAAGTAAAATTCTCCATTACTCATAGGACTACTTAAATCTAAACCATATAAGTAACATCTTCCAGGACACTCCTAATTCACTCTTTCTATTAGATTGGCAGTTATTACAGAAATACAGAAATACTGGAGTTGCACTAGCAACAAGTTTTATTCATAAAAATATAACCCTCCATAATGGAAGGAACTTATTGTGCATATGCCATACAAGTTGTACAAGAGCAAAAACTAGAAAGATTCAGAGAGAATTTACTGCCTCTGTATGTATTTTGAGATAAATGGAACATTATATATATATGCTTTATATCCATTAAAACAAAATAACAAAATACCATTAGGAAGTTTGATTTTTGAAACATCATGTGTGCCAATCACGTTTCACTAATTCATGCTAATCAGTGTTATGGACAAGTACAAGATTGCAGAAACACTTGTCAGTTTTAAACATTTCACTGTCCAAGAGTATTATTCTCAACATTCTGTACACTCGCATAAAAGACCAGATTTTCTCTGTAGCAAATGTTGCAAATAAGCATGCAAATAAAATTAATGGAAAATGTTTGAAAGTGCAGGGACACTTATGAAGAGAGCATAGTCCTTATTGTCTAGGCTGGGTTTTAAAATAGAAAAAAATGGTGTACAGATTCTATGACAGCACCTCCATAAGAAGACCGCAGAAACTGATCACATTGATGCTTGAAGGCACAGTTGGACACTGTATCTGCAAACTTGCTAAATTGGATTACCCCCATTAGAATTCTCTGCTGCCAAACACAGGAGGAGGAGAAATTGAGGAGCAGTGAGATGCAGAATTTTCTAACCCACTGGAGAGACCAGCATACACTGAATATGACTTATAAAATATTAATTAGCATTTTCATATGCAAAAGTGAGAAAAGCTTCATTGTATTCTTCTTTTCATATTCATCATTTTTCTAGAAAAATACTCTTGTTTACCAAACAATATGCAGGAAAGCAATGAACATAAATACAGTACAGGTAAGAGGAAAACTAAGCAGATTATAATAGACTGACATGTCAAAGGTTTCAGAAAATAAAAATGTGTACAAGAGAAATTGCATTTGAGAAAATCATATTACTGGGAATCTACCACTTAGGATCTACATTATGTTAAATCCATTGTGTATCATATTTCCACTCTAAAAGTGTTATTAGCAAGCCACTTTCTCTTTCTTCTGTGCATTTATAGTCTTGCTCTCAACAAGAGTTGTCAAAACAAGTGGATCAAAAGAATTTTTTGAGAAAGAAAAGCAGCAAATTGTGTGTAAGCCTCACCACTCCATCATTTCTTTTGTTCTGGTCATCTGAAACACATAACAAGAATTTTTTCTTATTCTTTGCTAAAAGCCTAGCCTACTTCTGGTACATTACACAAAAATGAAGCATAAACAAATGCTAGTAGGCTCATCCCTTTTTCTATTTTCATTTCTGCTTATTAACAAGAAATATATTTGTATTTTAATGCAACAGAATTCTGTTTGGAGTCTACTGTAGTATTTTGGTCTTAGTTTGTTTTGTTTTGTTTGGAATTTTGTTTGTTTTGTTTTTTAGTGGTTTTGTTTTGTTTTGCTATTTTTTTTTTTTTTTTTTTTTTTTTTTTTTTTTTTTTTTTTTTTTCAGTGCAGTGCTGATCGCAGCTGGGATACAATTAATTCTCTCCAGAGTAGCTAATATATGGATCTGTCTTTAGATTTGAGCTGGAAACAGTACTGATAACAGAAGGATGTTTTAGTTACATCTGAACAGCACTTGCATAGAGCCAAGGCCTTTTATGCCCTTCACCTCCACACTTGGCAGTGGGCTGGCTGTGCACAAGAAGTCTGGAGGGGACACAGCTGGAACAGCTGACCACAAAGATATTCCAGACCATATGGCATCATGCTCAGCGTATAAGGGTGGGGGAAGAAGGAAGAGATGCGAACAGAGCTGGCATTTGTCCTCCCAAGGCACTGCTATGCATGATGGAGCCCTGCTTTCCTAAAGACGGATGAACACTTGTCTGCCCACGGAAAGTGGTGAATGAATTCCTTATTTTGCTTTGCTTGCAGGCACAGCTTAATCTTTACCTTTTAAACTGCCTTTTATCTCAAGACATGAGTTTTCCCACTATCACACTTCTGATTGTCTTCCACGTCCCACTGGGGAAGACTGAGTGAGGGGCTGGCTGGTGTTGAACCATGACAGGTGCCCAAATTGAAGGGAACAAAATAATTCAGGAACACTAAAGTGGAACTGATATTTAAGAGTATTCCTCTTGTCTTTCTCTCTTAATCACTGGGGCTTAGATGGCCAACAGTATATATAGTATAACAGACAAGGGACTGTACAGAAAACAAAGAATTAGAAGAGAAAAATCACTTGATTTATATTACCTCAATTTTTAAAATAAAGGAATCCAAGAGCATTTCCGAAGGTTATTTATAATACCATTTTATTCTAAAAGGATGGTTTACTTAATTTGTCTAACAGATGCCTTTGACAGACATCTATGTAGACTTTGTCCGTACAGATTATCTGCAGCTATGCAGAAATACAACTTGTTCCAGAGAGGTGTGAAGAAAGCAACACTCTCCTCTGAATTTCCTCCCTATAAGGAAAATTTTCTTTCTATTTCTAGTCTGTTTCTAGTTCAGCTAACATTTTGTTTGAAGGCCATTTCTTATTTTGTCAGGTCTAGACAGCCTATATTTCCTTTAAATTTTTAAAGAAGAATCTAGCTGAAAGCAGTTAATAATTAATATGTTTAACTTGCTTTCCTTTGGAGATAGATTTCCATGGCTGAATTAAACAGTGTCACCCTTCTGGCTCTTGAAACACCCAAGCTACTGTGAAAAACAAAAGATATGTAAAAACTTATTGCAAATATCCATAAACTTATTGCAAATATCCATACACAAGAGCATTCAGATCTCAGGGTAAAGCCAGGTATTAGGATCTTTCAGTTGCTGAGTCCTATGGAACAATATCTGTACCCTAATTGCAAAAACTGCTCATGAGTTTTTAGAATATATGGATGATTGAAAGGATTGATAGAAGATAGTTTTTTGTCAAAAAATCTGTTATAAAAAGGGTTACTTTATTTTCTGAACAAAAAATCCTCAAGATACACATTAATCACTTTTTAATTCCTAAGTGAAAAGGAGAAGTTGACACAAAAATGAGAGTCCCACTGTAACAACTTCTGTCTTTTGCCCCCACAGAAATGTAGGACCTAATTAGTTGTATTGTTTAAAATAAAATCAGTACAAAGTAGCTTACTGATGCCTTTGTTCCCAGATAACATGTGGGAAGCTTATTCCTGAAAGGAGTAAGAACATTCATTAGACATGAGCAGGTTATATAAGAGAAATAAGCCTGAACCAGACATCATGATTTTTCCCTACAGTCTTTGAGAAGTTTAACTTTTCACTTTAATTAGTGACACATCACCAATACTGACTCAAAGTAGAACCCAAATATTAACTTGAGAAGTTAGGGAACATTGCACTGCCCACACATTCTGTGGATGATGTATACATAAAGGAAAAAGAGATCTCTTTATGCAATGAAAGATTTACAAGTTGACACCAGTGAACAAAAGGCAGTCAGTGAAAGATTTTATCAGCCACCCTGGCAAGACACTTGGTGTTTTGCCAAGACTGTGCTTGCCACCAAGGACAAGTCACTGTTTCAGATTTTAACGGTACCCTAGGCAGTCATTAGGGCTACCATACCATGTAGGTGCATGCGTCCCCCACAAGCACGGCAAAAATACCCCACTGTAATTCTCATGCTTTGGACACTGTCTGCATGAGAGTGGTGGGATAGAACTATGACCAAAGTCTGTGTACAAGTGCTTTTCCTCAGGACACCTTGTGGCATTTTGTCGACTCTCTGCCAACCTCAGCAAAGCAGCTCCAATGCATCTTGAGCACTGCATGCATTCCCTGGAGGTTAAGAAAGAGTGTGGTACAGCAAGTCAGAAAACCAAACTAATGTCTAGAAGATAATGGAGCCTGGAATAATAGTAACAGAATCCTAGAGAAATCCATGCCTCTGTTTTTAAGGACAAGTGCATTTAGCTGTTTTGTGTTTTTCCTTTATGTGTTGTGAACATAACTTCTACAACAAGCTGCTTATACTTGAACATTATACATAGATTGCCTTGTAATAATATGACAAGACTGTAATTTCTACAATTAGATTTTTAAAGATGTCTTCTTCTCTGTCTTCTCTTATAAATTGAATCTGAATTCACAAGAGGAAAAAATGAAGGATGAGTGCTGAGCCAGTAATGCAAAATTAGTTTACTTCTGCAACTATGAACATTTCTGTTTCATTCCAGCTAGAAATAACATTTTCCTGTCTGTTCTGCAAATCTTTATAATGTGGTCTCCATACTCTTTTCTGTGAAAGACATAGGTACTACTTATTACTACTGACTACTTAAAAAGCAGTAAGTAAAAGGCACATACAGCTCTCTGATGATGATCTCAAGAGTTTTTTGGAAGTTAAATTTTCTATTCCCTCAGCAAGCTCATTTTGTTTTATATGCCTTTTATAAAGTTATAGGACTTAATGCTCGAATTATTGTGGTTTGTTTTATGTGAAGTTGGCTGCAAAGATGCCCCTACTCTCTACTTTCTCCACTGAAAACAGAACTCAAAGCTCAGAATTTCATCACCACTACTAGATAAACAAAAAGTATTGGACAGTGCATTGCACAAAGGTAAGAAAAAGAGGAAATGAGGAAGTGATGCAAGTAGGCTTCACTGAATTATAGTAGAATTCCAAAATGAAAAGTTGCAGTGTACATCAACCCAAGATACAGACCTTCCTTCCACAAAACCAGCCATGTTATTTATACTGGTGATTGGCAGCAAATAGCCAATCACCAGTATAAATAAAACAGTGAGTAATAAAATTTACTTTTTTAGATAGCTGTGTAATCTTTTAGGTCTAAATGCTGATTGTACTAACTGGGATTCTAAAAAAGTATGCTTGGGCATTTTTTTTCTTTTGTGTGGGTTTTTTTTTTGGCAGGTGGTTTTTTTGGTGTGGTTTTTTTTTGGCTTTTTTTTTTTTGGCAGGTGGGTTGGGGTTTTTTTTAAGCTTCATAGAAAATTGTTTGCAATATTTCAGTTATGTGTGGAGGAGAAATTATTTGACTGGTTCATATTCCATATTTGACACTATTCTTCTCAAAAACCCCTACTTCTGTAACTATGTAGGGAAAAAAGTCCACTCATGATTTAACAAATGGTTTACATTTTGAAATTATTTGGATACAGGATGAGAATGGCACATTTTATACAATTTTAGAAGGTCTCTCACTATTCCATTAAGAAGGGGAATTAATTTTTCCCCTCTAGTTTTTTTATGAAGTCATGGAGTTTCTGTGGGGTACCATGTCCCACATTTGCTTGAAACACAGGTCTATATATTTTTCTGGCAACAGCATACACTGAAAAAATTCTAGTACAAATAACATTAAAAAATCGCTAATGCTCTGCTATAAACAAAACCTGATGCATGCATTTTTAAAGCATGAAGACTAATAATGCAGGAGGTTTTTATCTGCAGGAGAAAATAGTCTTTAAAGCTAAATAACATACTGTGTTAGAAAAAAAAATATTACTTCAAGCAGTTCAGTATCAACCTATCTGCAGTAATTTCATCTGCTGGAGCTAGAAGTAAATGTGCTTCCACATTTTTTATTTAGAGGAAAAACTATTACATTGGCCTCTGATGGCACTGAAATCTTTCCACAGCTGAAATTATTTAGCACATTCATCCATCCATAATGAATCCTTATCCATACCATCTGATTTTCTTGACTCCTCTCAGCCTCTCTCTGCTTCCCTGTTTTGCTCAGTTCCTAACTTACAGGTCTGAGGTTGTCATACTCTTCTTTCTGTGGAGATATATTGGAATTAGACATCAGGAAACATTCAATGGTATTTTCATGGTTTGCAACATGCACGATACATTGGGGATTATGCTGGATTTATGAAGGATAAACACAGGCTTCTGTTATAATTTCCTAATGAAGGCTACCAGCAATATTTTGAAAAGTTAATACAACATTGTGATATTGTTTGTATTCCTGTAAGAATACTAGTCTCTGGGAAGTTTTCTTACTTTGCTCCTCCACAGTGGTACCACAAGAAGCCCCTCCTGATCTGGAGGGAGCAAGCTGGAATCCTTGCAGACGGAAACACTGCAATTTCTGAGTCAGTAAATAAGCAGCTTTTCATACAATTTTTCAGAATAGAAACCATTTGCTATCATTTCCTGATTGTGTTAGAATTCAGTATTTATTTGAATTATTATTTTTATATCTTTTATTTATGAGCAGTAGATGATACTGGATTTGGGGATTTTAACATTATCTTCTACCTTTTTTTGGAGATTATAGTACGGTTCTGATGCTAAATATAGTTTGTCAGATGCCTTCAGTTTTCAATGCATAATTAGATGTGAATCTATTGTTATCCCTATTTACTAACAGCTCTGATGTAGTGGTATTTTCTCTCTGAACACTGAAATTAAGGAGGATTATTGTCAATACTGCAACAGTGTTATATACCATCACTGAATTCCCATGACTAATGCTGTATGAGACAATCTGACTGCCTAGCTGAGAAATGGTCCCTGAGCAGTGAAACTGAATATTCACCAGGGACACTGCTCTTCACTAAATGACAAGCATTGAATGGGTCAGATGTATCTCAAAACTAAGTCACTACCTTTTTCTTTGCAAATGCTTCTGAACAAGTTATGGCTACACCTATTAAACAGTATTTAATTACTAAATTAGAATTAAAATAATGATATTCCTAAGCCATCTACTCAGTAACATGTTGAAATTGCCCTTTCGACAGAGACTTTTAATCAGAATTACTGTAAATCAAAGAAATAAATGCTTTGCACTTTGCTTCATCCGACCAGTTCTTTGCGCTCTTGCTTGTTAAAATCAGACCTGTAAGTATGTAGGTTTCCATATTTATTTTTAGAGAAGACATTCAACATGAAATGTTGTTACACTGAGTGACAATCAGTGTAGATTGACAATCTGCATTACCCCCCTAAAACCTGCCCCTAGAATATTGTCATTTTGGCTTATGCTGAAGACAATAGTTGTTTAATTACTGATGTTTAAATGTGTGAATTCTGAATTTTCTAAATACTTATCTCTAAATGAACTGTGCGTGTTAGCTATAGATCAAAATAGATTAGCAAATGAGAAGAACATTAGAAGACTAATGAAAAACTAAGGAATGATATAGAAAAGAGGCTATCTTCACTTAAGTGCACACTGCTTTAGAAAAGTGAGATAAAAAGTCTTCATATGTAGAATCCTTTCATCTCATCAGAAAACTCTATTCCATCAAAGAAAAAAACACCCTAGTGAATGAATAAAATCCATTGGGGTTTTTTTTCCATACAGAGCTTAATTTCTCAGACCATTTAGACTACAGCATCTCTAGCACATGGAAAATTGAACTTAAATAATTTTCTTAGCATTTTTAATAGCAAGTAATTGCAATCACATCATGTTGCCCTTTCTTTATAAATATGTTCAGTTTAACCAAAAATGTATGTAAGATGAAGGGCTTTGAATGACCTGTGGTTTGAATTCTACCCAGAATTTTATTTTGGCCAGGAACTGAAGAAAGTAATGGAAAGGCATCTATTCTGGTCTGCCACTGTGTTAGGCTATTATAGGTGCTGTTAGGTCGATTACACACAAAGCTGAATTTAGTGTTGCGCATGACAAAGCAAATAGCTACAAGTACAAATAGCTGCTTCAAGAGATTTATTTCAAGAAAGTGCTAGTAAGAATGAATACCTCACTGATGTTAAATGTTCAAGAGGGCAAGACCACCTAACAACCAAACGTGTCAGAGTTCTATTATAGAAAGGCTCACCCAAGATATTTAGAGAACAAATTCTAAAATTAAATGTATTTCAAGCAGATTGAAGAAGGACGCAGAAAAAAAAATACAGTGACATTTGAAAACAGATATTTTTGTCATCCCATGACTTCATTAGGTAATTTTAACTGCTCTTTGTCTTAATATAATTTGGATTACTGACACAATACAAACAAACACCAAGGAACTTGCTATCACTTGAAAATGTTTTTTTTTCTTATCTAATAAAATCTCTTTAGTATTCTAAGGGTAAATATTCACCAAGCATCAGCATAGCTTCCACAGGGGACCTTTTCTGCCACCGTCATTCTTTGGGCTTGAAAGGAATCCCTTCTGGTCCTGCTTCTCAAATTCCTAGTGAACAGCATCTTATGACCAACCATAGCCAAAAGAGATTTACCCAATTTTCACAAGACCTTTACACATGTGCTAGCATTTCTGTCTCTTTCTTTCTTCCCCACCATCAGCTCATTCAGATATAATTGCAGATCCATGCCTTTACATGGAAGATGAGAAATGAAAGGAGGAAAGCAGATGATGCAAATGCTAAAAATGTTTATCTACGGTTTTCATTTTTTCAGGAAGGGAGTGCATGGATTTCATTAGCAGCTTTAGAAAGTGGCAGAAGCTGGAGCAGTAGACAGGAGTCATAAGAGGGCAGAGAACAGCAACACATTTTATGGGGATACTGAAATACTGGCTTAATGTAGCAAGGGACAGACTCAGGGAGGTCACAGCTGAACTTCCACTCCTGCTGTCAATGTCTATCCCTCTGTTCTGCAAGCCTCATCACACTCATGCTCTTGAAATTTCTCTTTACAGAGACTGCATCCCTGCTAGCTCCCCTCAAAATCCTGCATTTCTTTCTGTTCTTCATTGACAAAAGGAAGACAAAGTAATTGTGTGTCTGTTAACTTCCAACCACTGTGCTTTAATAGTTACCCACTCTTGCAGGGCACTTGAGAGCACACTTGCAGCACTCAAAAGCAGGATGTCCTGCATGTTGCTTCTGGCATCAGCTGCATTACACTCAAAGCATTTATCTCCACTGTGGCTCCTTGGTCCTTCTCAGGATCGAACTTCCCAGTGTGATGCCCCTCTGTACAAAACTCTCAGTTAATCAGTACTTGTACTATGAGAGCTCATGCTGCACAAACACCAATATTATTTCATGGTGAAGAGCACATTTTGAGAATGCACCTAGCAGCTTCAGGGAGGACTGTTCTACAGCTTAACTTCATTTAAAAAATACACCAAGAAATCCTAAAATATAAATCTGCATAGCAAAAGAATGCATTACTAAGCATAATAAAGCTTTTGCTATATTAGCAACATAAACTGCTTCATAACAGACAAAAAATGGCAGAAATGGAAGCCTAGACACCAATTTAATAGCTACGTATTTTGTGAAGCATGACACTTTTACATAAGACCCCAGACCCTTTATACCTTGAAAATCTTTCTCTTTTTTTGGTAGTATGCATTACAAACCACTCACAGAATTCAAATTTAAAAAATCAACCTTTGTCTCTCTTAACCTATTTTTTCCTGTATTGCATTAATTAATGCACGATTTTCTGAAAAAAAAAATTGAAAGTGGAAATATTTTTACTTGCACAGGTGTACTGTCAAACTAAAATAAAATAAGCAAAAATTAGACAATCAAAATATAAATATAAAAACACTTACTAAATTGGAAATTAAATCGTATAATGATTTCTGAAAGAATATAGGCTTTGCTACTTCTTTTTCAAAGAAAATGTATCATTTTCCTATTCTGAAGAAGAAATTACTATTTTAGCCCTGTGGTTTGGGAATTCTGTTTCTGCTACAATCAAGCCATCCTGTCACCCCATGCAGAACCTCTTTCCCTGAGAAGGATTTAGGTCTTATAAGAGGTCTTACTGGTCTGTTTCATGACTTGCTTATTTGGCAATTTCTTGAACACTGTAGGAGGATTACATTAGCTTTGCATGTCATAGGGAAAGGATATGTAGCAATGCCCATGAATATTGAACTTCAGAGAATTGTTGAATTTTTTTACATTTCAAAGATCACTTTTTGAATAACTGGGTGAATGATTTGGAAATGGACAGTGAAGACAGCATGAGAGGATCATAAAAATAGAATTATAATAATACTTAAAACAATAAAAAACATTTTTTGATCTCTTATTGTTAAAAGAAACAACAAAGAAATAAACCAACCCTCCACATTTTCTTCATGAGGGACAGTGACTTGTCTACGGCATTCATGTCTTGACAGGAGAAATTACTTTTATCTGCATATGCTTCTCTTCAGCATTAAAGGGGAATGTTAATTAAATTAATTAAATTTAAATCATGGTGCTCTGAATGCTGAAGTATGCTGAGGTGCAGATAAAAACTCCCTCTCCACACACTGCTGTGCACAGGCAGGGAAAGGCAGGTAGTAATCCCGCTGGATTGCTCACTGGGAGGATCAGCAGTGTCTGGTCACTGAACCTTGTGTCAGTATGGTTTGAATAGCAAAGGCCTGAGTCCCTGACCATGCTGGACTGACTTTCCAGACAGAGCAATTCACACAACTGTGAATTAAAACTACATCTACACAGTATCATGACATAAGGTGTTTATACAAATTAGTTTTTCTCCCATTTAATGAGATATTTTAGCATGCTGTTGAAATACTCTTGCAAGAACTATCTAACAATATGTCCAGCTGTTCTGCCAACACTGTATTTGTGTTCATTATAACTTAAAAAAAAAAAACCATTGAGGTAGCAAAATCAAGTCTGAAGTACTGCCTATTTGTTCAGAAACAACAATAAATTATGCAAATTTAAGCAGCAGTAGATCCCCTGAGCATTTTTAATTAGAACACCTCTTGCTCTATATAATACACCCACATTTTTTTCCACACACAACTCTAGAATAAACAGTGATTTTGTTTATATTTCCTTCAACTTTCCAGGCAGCTGAACTCCTATGATATTTTGAAATTCTCCGTCATCTAAGGCAACTCTTTTAAATGCAGTACCAGAGCGACCAAGACTACAGTTACAGCACTGCAACTTCCTGAGCTTAGAAGTCCATTTACCCAATTTCTTGCAAGGGCTCTTTCAAAAAGTTTTGACAGGTGGCTGAAGTAACAGCCTAACATAAGAACACTCACAGCCCTGTTCCTTCTGGAGTGGCTGCAGAAGCTTCACCAGGAGCATGTACAGAGGAGCTGTTAGTGGCTGGGGGTAGTGTGTAATATAATTTGATGTAGCAACCTTCAGAACAGAGACTGGCACTATTGCCATTCTGGCAGAAGTGTCTGCACTAAGCTCTGCAACTGTTACTCTGACTGCAGTGCTCCAGAACAGGATTAAGTGACAGTGCAGTTAAGCGTACTGTCACACGTGGCCCTTTGACGAGAGTTTATCCGTCTATCTTAAAGGAATTTCCTTTGGAAGAATTCTGAGAGGAGTTGCATGTCAAAAAGAATACAGGTGAGCTGACGGATATACAAAAATGTGTCTAAAGAACTGGTCATTTTTTCACCTTGGTCTTGCCACCCTCATTAGAGGCCGTCACCTCTTACAAAAGCTTTAGTTTTGAAAACTGCAGAGAGATAAGCTTCTGTGGTGAGATATTTTTTCCTGAACTGATGTTTCACCAAAACATGCATCCACAAGGCTGTTCTTTAACTCAGCCATTCAGTGTTTGTGTTCTATTTCCTGGAATCGTTAAGCTGACAATTTTAGAGGAGAGGAAAAGGCAAACCCTATAGCCAAGGTGAGATGCAGCTCAGTTCATGACTTAAACAGAACTTATACAAGAAGGAGAGCAACCTTCTTATGCAGACAGACAGTGATGGGATAAGGGGAATATTTTAAATTAAAAGAAGACAAATTTATATCAGCTTTTGGAAAGAAATTCTTTGCTGTGTGGGTAGTAAGGCACTGGCACAGATTGCCCAGAGAAGCTCCATCCCTGGAAGTGTTCAAGGCCAGGTTGGATGGGGCTCTGAGCAACCTGGTCCAGTGGGCTGCATTCCTGCTCATGATGCGGGGATTCAAAAGAGACGATCTTTGAGGTCCCTTCCAACTCAAACCCTTCTATGTTTCTATGATTACATAAAAATTATTCAGACTGTGTACCTAGGTAGCAAAAGACATGGAAATTATTTGAAAAAAATATCAGGAAAGGGGATAAACACCTCAATGTTTCTGGGACACTGAAGACTACTAATGGCTGTCACAGTTAAAACCAAATATACTTATCACAAAATCAAAAGACATATTTGGGAAAGCTACCAAGCTCCCTTTCTCATAAACAAATTACAATCAATATGGCTCATTTAGGAGTGGAAAGTTTATGTCCGGTTAGGAAATGTGATATGGAATGAGTAGGAGGCTCAGCTGGAATCATTAAAAGCAGTGAATCAGCCCTGGCTCTCTACAACTTACATGTTTTTCTCCCCTGCTTGACTAAGCCTAGTCTAGTTGGCCACTGGAAAATCTGTAGGATAGCATTTTCACAAAAAGAGTAATATCAGCTAAAAGTTGCAGCTGGTTAGAGCTGGTTATTCAAAAATCTCAGTTCCTCCGTCTATATGCACACAGATATCAGAGATGTCTGTGAGTTTTTGATTCTTTCTAGATTAATTTCACTTACTATACTTAAAAATTATTTCACTGCCAGTGTTTCTTTTTTGCTGTAAAAATCAGCCCAATAACAAGAAGTAAATTAATAATACAGAAGACATTTGATAATGTCCTGCCAAGTACAAAAAATAAACCAACAAATGAAGCAAACAAAAAACAAGAAAAAATGAAGTTTATCTTTTAAAGATCTTAACAAAGATGCAGAAAGATCCTTAATGCTGGTTACATACAGTGACAGAGACAAATAACATCTCAGAACATTGGAAAGTCAAATGTGAAAGTTTACAGTCATAGCAATGTTATTGTTGAATAATTACATATTTCCCTAACCCAGACAGAGAAAGAATCTGAAAAGGTTTGAAAATATATGAGGAAGTGAAGGCCATGTGGTTTAACACCATGTGGGTGCTACTATTTTGCTAGTAAGTTTTGCTAAAATGTATAAATTTTGCAAATAACAGTCATGATGGCACTGGCTAAAAACTCCAAGGGATTATACAAAGTGCTTACACTAACAGTGTTCTAAATTACAACTAGAATTTGAAGGAAAAATAATGATGTGTCAGAAAATACACCACTAACAAAGACTAATTTTAAATATTCACATTAACAAGGTTGCACCTCATAAATAATTAATGACACATTTAAGTGTTTGAAAATTCACCTATGGAAGCTATTTAAAAACTAGATGACTACAGCATTCCCAGCTTAAAAATCCCAAACAAACCAATCAAACAAAGTCTTGAAAATGCCAAATGTTAAAAATTATAAATAAAGCAAATGCAGTAGACAAGGCTACTTTTTGGTGATGGTCTATAGCAGTTCATATATTGTTCCATGTGAATATTTCTGTTAACAGCACAACTAGCAGCAACGGGAGCAGCAACAGAACAAAAGTATACTTTATTTATCCCTAATGCTGCCCTATGGAACATTTTCTTTGAAGGGATAGATAGCAAAGCAACAAAGTAGCAACTTATGTTAAATTAAGAAAGGAAGTAAGCATGGTACATTAGCAATATCATGAGCCACATCCCAGCAGATCAGCTTGGCGCTCTGCAGCCAATGAGAAGTGTGTTTTCTAGCACAGAGGAAAAATAAGCGTTTGGAGAATTACCCCACATGTGCATTAGATGCTTTCCAACTATATAACAGTAGCCTAGTTGTGTAAACTCTTGCTCTATAGAGTATTGATAACGCCTGTGAAACATTTTAAAATCTGCAACTCTCTGTATCTACCTATCACATTGTAATAAAATGTTTTCAGAAGTCAGTTCTTCAGGGTTTAAAAATTATTAGAAACAAAAACCACCTGAGACTCAAGTCTTTCAGAGACCATGATAAGATATACCATGTCTTTCTCTAATGATGCATCCTGGGGTCTTGAGGCTATTGGCTGACGTCAAGACATCCCTCAAAATAGCGATTGCTAACAACATTCAGATTTTCAGCTTGCTGTATATAAATGCTTTATGGTAATTTTATTCTAAACACTAGCCTGTCCTTAAACATTTTTTTAAAAATAATCCCTCAAAACTTCATTATCTGAGAGAGCATTTTAACAAACTTTTTTTAATCCCTTTCGACATAGTTTGCCTAATGTCTTTTTTCCCAATTTTCAAACCCCATTTCTCAGGATCACCTGCCACCATAACATTTTTCAGAGCAGCAGTCTGAGGTAATGGTTGATTTCAGCACAAGTCTCATTGCACAGTCCATCATTCTCTTTCTGGACCAGGGAGACGGAAAAAATGACGGTGATGATGATGATGATGATGTTGATGATCATGATGAAGATGCCTTTACATCATACATTTTAGGTCTCCTTCTACACTGTGCAGAGGCAAACAGCCTGTGCTTTGAAGCATGTCAAAGGACCTGCTAGGTGAAATGCTGTGATTTTTATTTTTTCTCCAAAAGGCCCCTCTCACTGCATGTTTTATCCCAGAATTTGAACCAGAATGAGTCTATCATGGGAAGCTTTGTCTTGATAAATCTTTGACTTCCCTCAAAGACATAAGTACTTTGATAGACGCTGATTCCCTTTTTTAACCTCAGTTACATTAAAAAGCTTATTGCTTATATTTTTATACCAATATGCTTTTAAGGGAAAATTCCTCAAGTATTAACAATATTGTTTCACTTATTCTTCTTACTTTGAACTGAACACCCATGTAGTGCCAATACCATCAGAATTATCGCTGCTAATTTATCTTCTGGCAGACTAAAGGATTCCATCCAGCGTCATGGCATTCTGGGGAGACTTCAAATTAGATGAAGTCCTTAAATTGCACCTTTCAGTGAACATTTTTCCCTTTCATTTTGATCTTTGCAGCTTGTATTATTCAGACCTTTGAAAATCAGACAGATGGATTTCTAAATAATAGGTAGACCAGTAAGAAGTATGAACATGGAACTATGCTAAATAGGTGATGAAGTAGCCTCAGTGCCTAGAATAACATGCCATCCATTTTTCCATTCCACAGTCCAGAGACTGTGTGGCTCTCTCATAGAATTTTTCTCTGTACTTCCCTACTCTATGCCTGTACTTCTCACCTGTACTTTCTCAGGAAGAGTAAAAGTCACTTCCCAAATTCACCTTGAAAATAAAATAATCACAAATTAGAACCTTGAAAACAGGAATTAAGGTAATAAGTAGCCCTCACACCACTATTCTTCCACTTCTCATATAACTTAGTGTTTTCTATCTTTTAAAAATAATTATGCATACTGTTTCTATGACAACCAACCCAGATTCTTAATTAGCTTCCCTTGGTACTACTACTACTACTACTACTACTACTACTACTACTACTACTACTACTACTACTACTACATCGAAGAATAATAATTTCCTGTGGGTAGTTTTTCCATGTCTGTGCTCTAATTCAAAGCCTGACCTGTCTGTCCTAGGTTATATACAGGATGCAAAGAGCCTCCAGCTTTGGAGAGTTTTTTCCTGCCAAACCCTTTCCCCCTCTCTGGTTTGGAAAGAGATTGGTAGCTGAGAGATGCTGCAGCTGCATGGAAAGTAGCTAGAAGACAGCCAGAAGCTGATGTTATTCGGGTTTGACAGGAAAATTTATTAATTCTAGTCATATGATCAAACATTTATGGATCCTAAGGGAAAATCAATATTCCTAGAAGACAAAGTTTCTGTGTGTCTGCATGATTACTACCTTCAAGGTCTTGTGTATTACCAGGACAGCTATAGTATCACTGTTTTATTTTGGTCTTGTATCTCACATAACATTCAGCAAATTTAAGAGGTTGAGCTCCAATGTGGTAACACAAATCCACTCACTGTTCCATATCAAGTCCTTCAATCTCTTCTGATAAGCTTGTTTAATCTCCCCTTATTCAATGATAACATTAACATTTCATACTTAGCTAGGAAAGACTATTTTGTGGCTTGTGGTGCTGTTTTTGTTGAGGTATTTTTCTGAAAATGGAATAAACATAAGCAAGACTTTTCACTTAGACATAAAATCAAATTAGTTAGGAGAAATTTTATGAGGTTTTCAAATGTGAAAACTCAGTAATTATCAAGTGAACTCTGCCAGACTGTGAATTACCAAAGTATGAGTGGTCTCACTAGAAAGTTTATAGGAACATGGTTAGCCTAGATGACCTAGTGCTGTATCATTTCTCCTGCTTCTAAAGTCTGCAATGGTAGGCTGAACTCTTTTCCTTTAAGATACCTATGAAACATCATAGATTTCTCATAGTCCCTCTCAAGTGTTTGATACAACACCACCACTGAAGTGGTGTTGCAAAAATGCATTCTGAGCAGTTCTCAAAAAAAACTCCAGATATTTCCCTCATGCTTTCTTGTTGACTTTTTTCCCAAATGGCATGTGGTACATCTATGAACACATCTTTTTCCTTTAGAGGCTTCATGGTCAATGGAGGTGAATTTTGATGTGTGCTTCACAGTTAGCAAGGTCCACTTTCCTAATTCAATCATCAACCTCGCATCAATTTATATTCGTTCCTAAACAATGAATTGTTTCAGAGATTATAAGATGTTAATTATGACTGACATAAAAATCAAGGCACTCAAAATTTAAATATAAAATCCTTTAAATTTATTCACTTTTTTATGCTTCAAAATGGTCATAAGCAGTGCTGCTACTTAAAACCAACCTCTGCAGTTCACACGGCTTAGACTATATTTTTCCCAGGCCCTCTAGAAACACTTTGACATATTGTTTATGCTGCACTTCATAGTGCAACTTGTATTCTGTGTTTCAGGGTGCCTGATAACCTGTGCCATTCTCCCATAACCACTACTGCCACAGTGTGTTGCCTTCACCAAGGACAAATTCTATTCCCTTGCAAAAGCCATGAGGGGGCAGAGCGTGGAGCAAGCGTGGGAGATGGAGAAGTCAGGCTGGGATGCTGCTGGCTGCAAACTGAGTCAGGCTGGGCTCAGTGACACTTTCCATGTCAATCGCCCTCTGTTTTTGAACACTTTAGTTATTAATATCAACGCTGGTATTTTTCATTTCCTTATCTCATTGGTGTTACCAGAATTGTTCCTATCTCAACCCCGTGATCTTTGCCTTTTGTGCCTGCAGCCACCCACAGGAGGTGGGGAAAGAGAAGGGAAGGGGAAGCTGGCAGTGGGCAGTGTGATTTGGAGTCTCAGAGGTGGGGGAGAGAGAGGGGAGCACTAAAATGGGGGGGGGGGGGGGTACCATTCCAAAACCAAGAGAGTCACAGGGCTTTGTGGACACAGCATGAAGAGTTAATGACAATTGTTTACATTTCTTCAAGGATATTCATATTAAAATTTGTTTGCAAATAAGAAGATGATGTTTATAAAAAAGCATAGCCAGTAACCTCAAAAAAATCTAAAAACTTTTGTCTTTGTTTGGCCACTCACAATCACTTTTTTTTTTTAAGCCTCATCCACCTTACAAATTGGTTGAGACCTTCCTTCCCCCATCACACAATTCCAGTGAGAACTCAGAAAGGGAAACCTATGAAAAATAGTGATTTTGTCATCTTTAAGAAAGCAGGACTAATCACATGACCTATCCATGTCACAGAAATCTAGAATTTTTCAGTTATGTGCAGAACACTAACTGTACTTGTAATTCCTTGATAAATCAGAAACTTGGACTGCTATTCAAATTTCATTGCAATTTACCATGAAATTAAATAATTTATTTAACAGTAAGAAGGATAATTTAAAGAGTTTTCTTCTGCTTGATTTTATGCTCTGCAAACTTGAAATTATTCTCACTACCATATAAATAAAAAAGAAATTTCCTTCTAACTGTTGGCAGTGCTTTCTCCCTGCAGAAGACCATCCAGTGCAAGTTAAATCTGCTGTGAATTATTTGTCAATGAATTTGTCTGCCTTGGGTCATACTGGATGATTTGATCTTTTCTATCACTGCTCTAAATTAAGCAAGTCTCAGTGCTCCCAACAACTTTGGTGACATTTGCATGTACTATTTCAAAAGCAGGACACCAGCTTCATTGCATTCCAAAAATACTTATAGACACCCATTAGTGCCCTCAGTTCTTCAATGACTTTTATGCAAGTATAAATTAATTATATGCAAGTATATATTAATTATAAATTAAGTAATGTAGCATCATTGTAGAGAAACCTTAACTTTAAAACTAGCTTATTTTGCAACAGTACTCTGAATAATATATTATTATTAGGTGAAGGTGGAGTTATTTATCCTATATTGTCTAAACCAAATCCAAATAGGTGTTCATGTGGGATGCTCCATGTAATTAGGATTTGATTTATCATGTTAAAAAGTAATAGTGTATCTTAATTGGAAATAATGAGTTCTTTTTGTACAACTATCTTTACATCTTAGCTGGGATCTTATAAAACGAAACATAATTCCTTCTGATGGTGGTTGTATCCAAGCATTTTGAAAACACTTGAATGTGACACATGTCAATATAGCATCAGATCAGATGTGTTTTCTGGAAAACAGGTAATTTATACTCATTTAACATGTCCACTTGAACTGTATGCATCAGCTAAGTCCCCAAGGTTAAATATGAGCTCAAAATGATACAGTTTGTAGTTACTGAAAGCTTCCATCTGACTTCACATCTACTAGAAGTGCATCCTTTTCCACAGTGGCCCGGGTCACCAATACACTCGTGATGTGCTCAGTCTGAGCTGCTAAAACCAAACATCTTTCACACATTCCTAGCACTTGGGGTTTGGTTTTGACACTTGAGAAAGCCATTTGCTGCCTTTGCACAGTAGTCTTTTCTACTTCTGCTTGAGTAAAATATTACCTTCTGTCTATGTAAAAATGGCAAAAAATAAGTACTTGAACAGGAGGCTTCAGGAAATAGTGTTAATTAAAGCAGTATGTTAAAGAATTAGTGGCACAATATCAACGCCTACTAAAAATGAAAACAAGAGTTTGTGAACACCATTTCCCCTTTTTTTCTGGAGCTCATTTACAGCCTGATTATCAGCTGTGACCTCACATGCAGCTCACAAGAACTGAGAGCTGCAGCTGTGCATTCAGCTTACTTGAAAATAAGGCTGCAAGCACCTTCCTGGTGCTCTGTATATTTACTCTCAAATCCAGGCCTGCTGCCACTACTCTTTTTACTTCTTTGAACAAATGCATTTTAAAAACAAATCTCTAGAAATTCATTAAAAATTTATTTCTTGGATGAGTTTAAGAATTGAACTTAAGAACAATTTTGGCATTAAATTCTTGGAAAGGTCTCTCAAAATCCTAACCAGTGCATGCTTAACTCCTTTTCTCCTGTTTGAGGGTCTTGTTTTAGGCTGAAATACATCAGAGGTTTTTTCGAACTGTGCAATTTTTGTGAGTTATATTATTCACAAATATTACATAGTTAAAAATTGTTTGGGGCAAAACAACAACTATTATTATATTTTTGCTATATTATCTGATTATTAGGGTTTTTTTCAAGACCAAAAATAACCAGCTAAACTTTTCATATGCAGAAAATATTTTCTAGTATTTACCTCCTCTAGGGGTGCGAGGTGGTGGCCTGAGGTGGTAATAGGTGCAGGAGCAACTAGAATTAACATTTCATGGCAGCTAAGTAACAAAGTAAAACCAAAACCTGCTCATTTTTGAAACATATGCTGACTAGTAGTTTCTCACCAGTGAAAACTACTTACAAAAACTGATGCATTTTATTTCTGTATCATTTGAAAAACAAGTTATTGAAGTGCAACATGTTAAACAAAATGGTTGTTCATATTAACACATTAATTGTTATTACACTTTGTTTAAAATCCATATCTTTGACGTAGAAGGATATTAAGGAAGTTATGTAGTGCTCGTCAAAATATTAATGCCAAATCCTGCATTTATCATTTAGCTACTTATTACTTATTATTGCTCTACTTCAAAATCAACATAAGAGTCACAAGTCAAGGGATTTACTATTCAAAATGTTATAGCTCTCTAATAGGGCCACTGCAATCTAATAAACTTGTGTATCAACACTGAGATTTACTTTAAGAAGCTGAAAGTAGCAGTAGCAATCATAACCATAGAAGTACAATTCATTCAGCATGGACACTGTGGAATATCTTAGGTCTGAAACCCACTAAGAGTACCCATTAATATTGTATTTCAATGTTTAACAAAATTAAAACCTGTACTCTAGGTTACCAGGAGCAAGAATAAAAAAAGAAATTCTCCCCAGACTGCAACACGAAGCCCATATCAAGAAAGGATCAACATTTCCTGAACCTCCTACACGGAAAACAAATATCAAACTTGGTTTAAATTTACTGAAATTTTTCAGTAGTCTGAAAGATATTTCACCAAAAAATTCTCAACCTTAACTTTATTGCTGCATAGACATCTACAGAAATAATAATGATCGTGAGTAAAGAGTTCTACAGTTTTAATTCTTGTCAAAATGAGTATCTGATTAGATGAGAAGGATTAACATGTCTTAGACTTTAAACTGCAATTTGGATTTGTAAACACAGCTGTCTGATATGTCTGCCATGAGGTAAAATGAAAATACCAGTGCTCAGATATTACCTTATTTTTTTTCAAACCTTAAAAACAGGAAATTCCACAGACTATCCCAGGAAGATTGTAAATGCGGGACAACTTTGTTGTAATGCAAATGTAATTATTACTGCTCAAGAATCAAAGAAGAAGTGAGCTACAATGGCCAGAAATACAGAAGAAGACTAAAACATAGAGTTTTCATTTGCAAAAAAAGAAAAATCTTTTCGTGCACAAAATAGCTGTCAAGACACTAAAAATATCTATGGCTTACTGCACTATCAATAACACATTAAGATGGAGAACTGTCAAATTTAAATCTCTATCAGACAGGCCTTTTACAAAGTGCCTCCCCTGTGACAGTATCACTGGTAATCACATAATCCACCATCAAGGCAATTTTCCCTTTCTGTTTCTAGGAGAAGCTGAGCATGCATGAGAAAATGAAACATTAAGAAAAGAGAAAGCTACCTAAGGAATTTCACATTTTATATTAGTGAAGGGCTGGCACCCTTGATAATTACTGTCAGACGGGTCTTGCCTGAAGGACTTCCTTCAATTGAAAAAAAAATTGAAGAACACTAGTACAAGCAAGAATAAGTGAGCTGTCAAATTTATATTTTCAACACCTTTTTTCCATGTTACTCTCTTCTTTTTTTAACCAATTTTAATTTTTTTGCCACTTCCATTTGGAATGTCTAACCAATTTGTATGTTTTTCTGTCAAATTTGTAGAGTCCTATTAGAACAGCAATGTGCAAACAATTTCAAGATGTGTCAGTATTTTTTCCTGAGTTCCTTACTGTTTCCAGCGCAGTATCCACTGAGCACTTCAATTCCCTATCACTTTTCCCCCCTCCTTTGCACCAAAAGGCTCAAGCACCTTCAGACACTACATTGGAATCCAGGTAGCAGATTTCAAAGCAGGAAACATGGAATGCAACTAAAGTCTTAGCATGGAGCAAAAGACACATGGAAAGCTTCACAGCATCATGGGGAAGCTTTAAATAACAGACAGCAATAATCAGGAAGTGTAGCATTGTGTATGATCCTTAAGAAAGGATAAAGAATTTGGAACTGGAGAGTCTCTTGCATATGATAAGACAAACTTACACAGCAAAGCAGGTAAGAGTTTCAGGCTTCTACCTCCCTCAACTTTCACACCCCTCGCTAAACA
Source organism: Setophaga petechia (assembly GCA_024362935.1). Taxonomy (NCBI): domain Eukaryota; kingdom Metazoa; phylum Chordata; class Aves; order Passeriformes; family Parulidae; genus Setophaga; species Setophaga petechia. Next base: position 38,569,566 of record JANCRA010000004.1, read on the forward strand.
GAGCCCCACTGACCCACACTACTTAGCCCAACATCCTTTCTCACCAGGAGATATGAAGACCTTAGGAAGTGTTGACATTTACAGGTTTTCCCTCAGGATGTTCCAATCCTCTTGCTGCTGTAAAGTTCAACAGCCTTCTGAGCCAGAGAAAATTTAACATGTTCTCTTCAAATGTTCAATTCCTATGAACTATGCCTTAGGGAAAGACCCCCACACCCACTTTCCATCATGCCTGAAACCCATGAGCTTGGAGTTTGGTTTCCACTATTTCATGTGATCCAGTTGCTTCCAGCTGAAGACAAATTGACTTTCTCACACCAATAAACCTTCCAGATCCTGGCAGCCCCCAATCCAGTAGTGGTCCCATATGCACAGCATAACATTGTTACGCTCATGACTGGACCAACTTTGCATATTTAGGGAGGTCAAACACTTAAATCCATGCTCAAAGCCTCAAGGCTCAAAAATCTAAATCAGGTTGTTTCCTTCACAATGATTTTTTAAGAAAAAAAGTCTGCCAATATTTTACTTTTTATTATCTTGTTTTTTGTTTGTTTGTTTTTTTTTTTTTTTAACTTTTCCTTTTTTAAAAAAACCACTAATCTGGTCTGTTTAAAGCAGTAAATTTTCCCCCATTTCTGTACTAAAAATGTCACTTAACAGCTCTTCAGAAACTGAAATTTTATTCAATAATGAGTGGAATCACTTAACAGCTCTTCAGAAACTGAAATTTTATACAATAATGAGTGGAATCAAAATAAATCAGTACTATTTATTTACTTGTTCCCAGTGCCTGGACTGAAAAGGTAGAATATGAATGGAGCACTCTGCACTCAGTAGTTTAAAGATATTTTACTTCACAGTAAAAATATAGTCTACATAATACAAATGATTGTCAGGATGTGCAGCAAAACTTATTTAGTAAAAATGGGGTTCGATGTTATGACTAAACTCTTCAGACAAAGTCTCAGTGTTGAAAAACAAGCAAAGTGGCTGAGTTTCTGAGTCTTGTAAGGTACTGGCACTTTGCATGCCTAGGGAGAAGCTAGGTTACCTCTATCCTGTTGAACACTTCTGCTTCTTGTGCGCTGGTTCACTCACAGGCATTCACTGCCTTCTGCACAACCTTAACAGAGGTTGATCTCTTGATCTGCCTCACAATGCTAGACTTCTGTCTCCACAGAATAACTCTTCTGACATTTTCCCATTCTTTGCTGCTTTGCAAATACGGATGTACCTTCTCTGTAAAAAAAATCCTGCTCCCTACTCTAAAGCTCCCTTATTGGATTCTTTAAATTAGTCCTTACAGCTCTCCTGAGCCTAACCTAACTGCATTTGTTCCATTAATACTTTGGGTTTTCCTTTTTCCTATTTTTTTAACAAAAAATTATGTTATTATCACTTAATTATTTCACTCATTTGATTCCTCTTTTCACTCACACATTATAACTTCAATACCTTTCACTTCAGCTTTGTGGGCTTTGGGCTGGGGGTGGGGATAAAAAAATCGTGTTGGCATGTATTTGAATAGCTAATACCAAGATCTGTGAATAGAGATTTTAAGCAACAATTTAATAAAAAAATGCAACAAAGTAAGAGCAGGAAAGTGGGAAGGACAGTCCTCATACAAATGAGAAAAAAAGAAATAGGACAAAAAAAGAAATAGGACAAAAGTCAAAGAAACTGGGGAAGAAATTCAGAGTATGCTAGAAAGAAACAAGACATAACATCAACCCTCCTACTCCCATATATTGTTAATTCTCCTATGAAGAAAATTAATAGAGAAACAAACTGTAATTTTTTCAGCATAAAAATCAATGAGATTTAGTATTGCTTCCTTTAAGACAAAAGGATGAGTTACAGCAGCTATAATAACAACAGCTCACAACTGCAGCTTTTAGAGATCTCTGTTTTCTTATTAATTCACACGTATATGGATGGAAAGGATTACAAAGTACACCCTAAGTTTACAATAAAGACATTTATCTATGAAATAACTCTTCCTCCTTCTCTTTAATGATATGAAGAGACAGTCTGGCCACATCAAGGCTTTTTTATCTCTGCCTGTTCTTTAGGGTATCTTGAACATATTTACTAGCTCCAAATATTAGTTTACTTCAGGAAAAAGACAGGTGAACAGTCTAACTGTACCTATCCAAATAACAGAAAGACAAGAACATTGTTTCAATTCTTGCCTAGGAAGTTCTAAGTTCCTCTGCACTAACACAGACTTTTTCAATTAAACTTGTATTTATTTCATCTTTTATTTACATTGCAAACAGAAAGCAAAAGTGAAATGTTCCTATTACCTTGATAATAGGTATACATGTGAAATAGATACAGGCACATCACATTCATGTCATGCCCCAGCTTTCCCTGAAACAATCCTGAAACAATGCATCACTTTGTTTGGAGACTACTATGTTTCTTAAGTTGGTTGTTCATCATTCAAAATTTATCTGTAGAGTGCAGCAGATATTCTGCTGGCACAAAATCTAACGCCTACCTAGAGGAAGCTCATGCTTGGCTATGAAAACAAAATTTGTTTCCAGTAAGTGGTTTAAAAAGAGGAACAAATTATTTCATAGGTTGGTTGCAAAATAGGGTACTTCAGTCATTCTGCTGAAGGTATGCTAAAGGATGTACCCACCCACTGAGACACTGACAGCATTTCTTATTCAAGAGAGAAACTGTAGAGCAAAGTTCAGAGTCTAACAGGTTTCTGTGATGACTGTAGAAGGGATTCATCTCTGCGTTGTATCACTTCCCTCCTTCCACTGAGAAATATATGCATCTCATATAACATCATTAAATTGGTAAAGTACCATTAAATCAGGACCTTAATATCCATAAATATGTTCTGTGGAGAGGGGCACTAAACACACCAGACCTATAGTGTTTTGGGAATTGAGAAAGAAACATGATTAAGCACTAGAAATCAAGCTGGGGAAACTGGACTTTATTGACATGCTCCACCTAAAGACTGGGATGAAATTATTGCTATTATACAAGAGCTCCTGTATGTTGCTTACTATATTTTCTCTATTTCTCCTAGATACATAAGAGTGCCCTACTGCTCTAGCCACAGAATAAAAGTAATTTTATAATGATCAGCAGAGCAATACATAAAGGTTAACTTACGTCATATAAAGAGAATGCTTTGGGTTTTCCTTTTCCATTTTTAACTTCACAGCATTTTTATCACTTACTCTACTTCAGTACTTCAGTGTCCAAGTGTCCAATAAGAATAAAGAACAAAATGCAATGAGGGAGATCTGGAGTACCAAAAAAGCATGAATATGACATTTGTAACAGTAATTTTTAAACCACTAATATCCTTCTCAGAATCATCCCATAATAAATGCAAGCATCCAATACGTTAATGCAATAAGACAGAGAAAAAAAGATAAATTATTATGCACAGTTACAGTTACGAAGAATCTCAAACTACTTTGAGAAACTTTCTCTTACATAGCCTCAGTAACATACATATATAATAACAACTGCCTCTTCTTTTCACATGTAAGCCACATGTTAATAAAAGTTTTCTGTTTCTTTAACAAAGTGTTTTATAGTAGTTCATGCTAATAAGAAGTGTATCAATGGCAAAGACATGAAATTCTGTATTTCATAGAATGTCATGAACCCTAAAATTTTTCATACTGTTTCTGCTTCCCTGCTTCTTACCAAGAAATGAATCCTGACATCATATTGTACTTGAAGTAACCTTGACAATAATTTGCTACTAGAAACATTCTAAACCCTAAGTCATTAAAAATTTTCAAACAGAGAACAATAAGAATGTATTAAACATACATCCTGCACTTTCAGGATTCAGCATTCACTCAGCATTCCAGCCACCAGTTGTTTGCATCAGTGATCAAGTTTAATTCTGAGATTTCACACTGTGTCAGTTTCTTGCAGTTGATTCATCTTTGTATTCTGAAAATAAAATCTCAGTGGCAACCGAAATGTAATTAAAACATTTCAGCATCTAGGGAAACATAAAATGGCTGACTAGAATGCAGATGCTAAAATAAATCCATCTCATTGCAAGGAGTTTGAGTATACATGGATTTCACCTTTTCAGAAAACTCAGGCAAATCGTCCTTAGCTCAAGTAAATAAAAGGACGGCACAGTACCATGAGGAGACAAATTTTAAAATGCAGAATACTTGAGGACAGGTGGAATATGTTTTGTTTGTTTTTTTTGTTCTTGTTTTTTCTTTTTAATATAAATAGTTTCCCGTATCTTCAGAGTGAAACATTGCAGTAAACATTCTTTAAAAAATTAAAAAGTGAAAGCCATGAGCCAAAACAGATAATGAGTTCATTAAACTAGCCATATCCCTTAAGTATTCATGAAACTTGAAGAAAAGCTTAAGTTTGTTTCTCAAAAAAAATCCTTTCCTGTAGCTTTTAATTGCTAATGGGATGATTCTGCCATCCTTGTGCATAAATTAATAATGGCAATATATTACTTTAGCCCCTGAAAAGGGCCAGGAAAATACAATTATCTCAAAATGTCGTAGTATATTTAACAAATAGTTAAGTACAACCTGGGCACATCCACTACAATTTTAGATTTCCCATAAGTTATCTATTGTAGCTTTATTCAGCCTTGATATTTTTTAAGATTCAGAAAATAGAAATTTAAATAAATTCAGAACCTTCCTAAAAATAAAATCAGGGCTAAAAGTGTCATTAATTGAACATTAAAATGTACACTTAAAACATTTCCAAAGTTGGGCCGTCTCCCAAAATTTGACACCTGAAAATTTGAAAAATTTCAGATCTACACTACAGCAAAAATTTGTTCATAAATATTTACAAACAATGTGACAGCTGTGCTCAATATATTCATTATTAAAGTAAATGCCCTGCACAATCCTAATGTTATAGATACTAACAAAAAGGGAATTTCTGAGCAGTTGAAAATATCTTGCATTGCAATAGTATCCACTCAAACTGAAATTTTTACACTAACCATATGGTTTCTTTGAAACAAATGGTGCTGACTTCCTTAAAGATTATCCTTTTCTTTAGTTTAGCATTTCCCTCCATCTCCTGTTTTAAAAATGCATTTTAGCTGCCTTTAAAAAAACATGAGTATTTTTACTGCCTCATAAAATCACATTCTCCATCCATGAACGCAACAGGTCTGTTGAATAACAGAATAATAATATCTCTGTGGAGGTAATTTTTCCATCTAAAAGTGTAAACACACTTTTAGATTGCATCTTTTAGTTTACATGTGCTTCACCTTTCCTCTACAAAGTGTTCCGCCACTCCTGTGCCCTGTGGATTGGTGCAAGGACTGATACAACTTGGACACCCGAGTACAATTTATCATCTCAGCACTGACTGTGCATGTGGTACTCCTAGCAGAGGCTTTCTCTGTGCATGGCAGGGTCTGTCCCAACAGCATCCTGTGTGTGGTGCCTTCCCCCAAAACAATTCTCCTGCTCATGAAACAATGCCTGTAAGAATATAAAAAAGTATATGAGTCCTGCCAATACATAAATATCACAACTAATAGGGCTGAATCCCAACTAGAGAATGAAATGTGGGCCATTACAGTAATTTTATGTGTAATAGTTGAAATCAACCAAAATTGCACCAGTGCTTTGCTTTTCAGATAGATTCCTGCTGCATTTAGAAATGTCAGAAAAGGATATTCAGTTCAATTTCCTGTACGTATATGAACAGCAGCTCTTTTTGAATGAATCACTGCTTCTTGGAAATGCATACATGACACAAAATGTCTATTTCTGATTTTAAAATTGTCAGCGGAGTAGCTTCTGAAAACTAATATTTTGCAATGTGCAGTGTTCTGATTATTCCAAAGGGCTTTTTATTAGATGTATGTAGCATTGGAGTCCCTGAGTGGGCAAGGATAGGTTGGATTTAAATCTACACAGGAACTTCACCTATCACATTCCATCCTGGGCTGCAGATATCTCACTGATCAGGAGCTGGGCTGTGTGGGGACCAGACCAATCAGCAGTTGAGAGAGACCCAGGCATTTTGAATTCCCTATTGAAGAAGGCTCTCAGCACTAAAACATGCTGTTTGTCACATGGACCTTTGAGGTGTGTGTGTTGTCCCTGTCTCCAACCACCAACCCCATGGCCTCTAAATGAAATGCAAACTTGCCCTCTCCCAGCCACAAATCCTGGAATACTTGCCTGTTAGAACATAACATCTTACCAAGCCTTTCCTGACACTTGTCAAATCACCTCCTAACTTTTCTCTTTGAGGAGCTGCTGGATTGAGCTCTGTGAGATATCTGCCTGACATAGTGTATTCAGGGTCTTTAATGTCACTCTACATTCTAGCATGGGGTGGAAAATCCTCTACAAGGAACAACAGCTATTTTTGACAAGGTATTTTAGTTCTTGGTAGGGTCGGTACAGTATTTGTTTGTATATCACTCTTACAACATTAGATTTTGCTCCTCTATTTTTAACTGCACCATAAATGCACAAAACCTGCACGGCAGTTAAATTATGGAACCAGAAAATTGTCTCATTTGAAACAGACACTTCCCAAACCTCATGAGAGCAGCTACTCAAAGTAGTCTATACAAAGTAAATTTTGTCACTGGTTTTGAAAGCATTTACCCACAAATCCTGCCAATACTGAAGCCAAGCTTCACCACACATCCTTGAAGCATCAAACAAACACCGCCTTTCCAGTATTGCAACAAAATGCATTTATGCAGGAAAAAAATCTATAATGTCAGGAATGCATCGAATACATGAAATTCCTAAAAAGTAAGCAGCCAATATTTGCAAAAGAACCACATAGAAACCCAAGCAGCCCTAGGCACCTGTAAGATTCACTGCAGAAATATAAGATGCCCTTAAGTCAAGCCTCATATAGAAAAAGAAAAGATCTTTGGGACAGGGTTTTTGCTCTTCTGACTCTAAGCACAGTCACACAAAGCCCTTCAATAAGTGCCAGTTATCATATAGTAACAATGCCATCTCAGGCTGCCTAACATATATTCCTGCTCCTAAAAGCATTCAGACAAAGTACACATCTAAGAAAGCCTTTTAATTTCAGAAAGGAAAAAGTGCCTTTTTGCAGAAGGCACTCTTGGTGGCCAGCAAATTTAAGTCTCCTACAGTGTTACTTATGCAGATTTTGTAAAAAGGTGTGTTCAGTGGCTTTAAAATGAAATAAGGCATTGAACAGAGAATGTAGCAGATAACAACCTAGTAAGATACTCATTTGAGGATAGTGTTTCAATGTCCTTCTCTGTAAAAGGACCGTCTGATATATGGAATAGACCCTACTTGAATAAATAAACTGCAATCAGTTTCTGATTGTGCCTTGGTTTGGTTCTTTTACTATCATGTTATCACATACTATAAAAGTCATATGAAACATGAAAGACTAAGGCAAATGATACATTTTCTTCTCTGCATATTTTATAAAATAATTTAATTCCCTAGTTTCTCAATTATTAGCTAGCAGATAAAGATCATGGGTTTCTTCCTCTGAAAGGCACCAGAAAACAGTAAGTAATAATTCTCACACAAATTACATTACAGCAATTGTTAGATCTCTTTAAATCACAAATTGTGTCAAAAATATGATAGAACTTGTTTTGTGTTTTATTTGTGTATTTGTTTAGCAAAAACATTTTTTATTCTTTTTTATATGGTGGCACTTGTCAGTTACAGCACCCACAAGGGACTTTATAAGCAACATGAAGAAACATTTCAAGGTTATAACAGCATATGTGTTTGAATATGGTAAAACCAAATTTGATGGAATATATTCAGGGCATCTTGCTATGAATTAGTGCATGAAAACAAGGCAGAACAGTAAAAGTGGCCTGAAAGCTCCTTATCTCTGCTGCTTTCCAGAATATAATTCAGTATGGCAACACACGGGGTTCATGCAGACACTGAAGGGGCCACAGTCCTGTGTGGGGTACATCAAACAGCAAGACAATGAATGAAAACAGTGACTAAGCATAAAGCAGCTGCTACAATAGAGCTATTTTTCTGACCTTTAAACACTATGCCTTACACAATGGGTTGATCCAGATTTCTTTTCTATGTCCCTTTTTTGCAGGGAGTTCTCAATTGATTCCTCTTAATGAAAACCGAGGTGTTTATTTTTATTTATAAACTTCCTATGATTCATACTTTTGCATTGTGAGATTGTATTAAAAATGTTTATTATGCTTTTTAACCCTGCACAGTGGATGGGAATTCAATATACATAAAGGTTTCCCAAAGACAGTAGAATATGGTTTAAATCCTTGAGCATTCCTTAAAAATCTTACAAAGTAGGAGAGTTCAGAAAGGCTAAGACCGCCTTATAAAAATCTCAGATTTTAAATATAGCTCTTTTACCCTCATATAATACTTTTGTGTTTCTCTTTACAGCAAAAGAGTAAAGTAGAACAACTGCAAGGAAAAAAATACGCAAAAAAGCGTGGAATAGACATGGAATAGCCTATAGAATTTCACAGAGAATTCAATTATTAAGTTCAATTCACTGATTGGCATCTTGGTCTCAACAGAAATGTGATTTTTCTACTGTATTAAACTGTTTATTAGCTAGTAAAAATAAAGCAAAACATAAAATTCTGGTCGCCTCTGAATGTATTGGGAAACTCAGCATTTCTTCTTGTAATCTTTATTCAGTTTACAGAAAAAAGAAATCCAACATCTAAAAATGGCAGTGAAAAAAACAGATGCAATTTTATTGGGCACAAAAAAAGTTTTAGAAATATGAGGAGAAGAGACTGAAGAACAGATTTCATTTACCTGTGCTGAAGAGTCAGCAGCAGTACAAAATGAACTTGTTACAGGGAGCTCACACCACACCCAAGACACCTCAGTAATATCAATGAAACATAGAGGAAGGCCTTGGCCTTCAGTCCAAAAGCTGCTGGTTTTATACAGCACCTGCCACAGAGGGAATGGTGTCCCTGAGTGCTGCAGCAGCCCAGCCAGAAGGAGCAGGAGAGCTGAAAGTTCCAGCAGTGTAATTCCTGGGGATTGCCCAGTACAACACCACCTCTGCCCTTACTGCATGGAGGGATGGAAGCCATAGCTGGGGCTGGCATGGCAGGGAGTGGGCATGGAAAAGCTAAGCACAGAAAAAGAATTTAAGGAGTCTTTCTTGTCACCAAGGAAATTGACAGATTATGGCACAAAATGTTCTGCAATGGAGAAAGCCACCAGCCTCAAATAAAGTAAATAACTTAAGATTTAATAAAAGACTGTATAAGCCCAATCTTGCTCAGTTGTTTGAAAAATGGAAATGCTGCAGATACTACACTACAATCCATATATTAATGGATTAAGTTACTCCGATCTTATGACTTAAATGATCAGTGACTGAACTGTTGATTCAGTCTGTTTGTTTAACTTTTCATTAATTAATTATTGCACTCAATTTATTGAAACTTTTTGCTTGAAAGCATTCCACTGAGGCTTCATAATATTACTCTGATTTCCTCAGGTATTCTCAATTATGTTGACTGTTCAGACATGAAGAGATGCACTTGACACGTTTCTACCTCTCCCATTAAGCACACTGATGTATTCTTGTTAATAATTAAGGGTAACTGCATTCCTCTGCTTCTAGGTGTGACACACAAATTATTGCGGAACAGACCATACTTTAACTCTTAGGGAAAGGAAGTCATAGAATATTCTATGGAAAAAAATATCTGGTTTCCAAAAAGAGGGGTGTGCTTGTGGATTAAAGTTTTATTTAATGGCTGAAAGTAGTTCCTCTGCTCTGTTTTTTAAAGGCAGGTGATCATTCACCAAGGTCTTAAACTAGACTTACAGATTAAATTAACCTTAGAGATCACAAAGACATAGAGATTTTTTTTTTACCAATTATTTTTGTATTCTAAACTCCTGGCTAGCTAAAGATACTTTACATACAGGTGTACCTGGAGATACTTGACAAAACAATCTAGTGTGGGCTAGAAAACATCAAGTGTTTTGGCCTTGTTCAAGTGTAAAGAAGTCAACAGACTACAGACCTATGCCAGTTTGCAGCAAAATAAGTTTTATTTCTGCTTCAAAAATTACTTTTTTTTGTGAAAGGAGAAGACTCAAAAAGCAAACTGCATATGATATTTTTAACATACTTATTTACTTAGAATATCTACCTTGAGTAGTTATCAGCACGAACTCTTTAAGAAGATTAATTTCACACTGGAAATGAAATACCTTGCTATCTGAGAGACATTTTAAAAGTACACTTAAAGCAATACATATGTGAAGACAAGTGATAAGTGGAATTTTGTCTTTGGAGGAAGGGTTTTTATATTTCCCTGCAGGTAAATGAAGGAAATACTGATGTATAACTAATAGATTCTGTGAATTTGAATTTTAAAAAGCCAGGCTGAATTTATCACTGCTGCCCATGGGGCTTGTTAAAATCTGTGTGAAGACCTAAGCATCATCTTCTCTTATCTCAATGGGCTTTAAAGTTGCTCTGATATAATATTAAACAATGAATAAAATGATTCTTCAACATGAGAGTATTACAAAAATAACTCCATAAGCAGAGCCGAGCTTTGAGATAAAAGCAGTGCACACTCCTCATGTGCACCATTGCTAAGAGTCAGAGCCCATCAGTGTAAATGTCTTGTGCTCACAGGTATGCAAGAGTGTCCTCCAAACTCCAATTTTAGGGAAGCAGAGGTACTTGCAAAGCTGCTGCTGTAGAGCAGTATGCCCAAAAACATCCTGTGTGCAATGTGGCAAAACTTCACTCAGTTATGCATAGGGCTAACCTACAGTCAAACATAGTAAGCAAGCAGTGTAGATTAACAGGGCCAGGAGAAAGAATTCCTTGCTGCCTCTCAAGGGAGTAAGGAGCTGGCATAACCTCCCTCCAACATCAGCACAGATGGGATTCACTTGTGTATGTGAAGGGCCCCAATCACCTCTCAGCTGCAGGTGACTGTCATTAGGCACCATCAGCTCACCTGCCCACACAGCCAGAGCAAGGTGTTCCACCCAGAGCTGCAGGCAGGTCTCATTACTCTCTGCTACAGCTGGAAGGCTTCAGGCCCTGGTCTGCTCGTTAGTACCACCTGAGCTTGCAGGAAATCAGGAAAGTGAGGACAGCCAGAAGAAGGGAAGGAAATAAATGTGAAGGGATTCATCTTTGAAAAACCTTAGACCTTTCAACAAAACAAACCTAAATGCTTTTTGAAATATTTCTATTGCTGAATGGCTACACGTATAAAAGAGCCTTTGCTCTCTTATCTGTCCTAATAATAAAATAGGTTTTATTACACTTACTGTTCAAGGTAGACAACAAATAAGCAAGCACACAGATGCTTTTCTCACCACAGTAAGCACAGTACACTGCATGCTTTTTTCATAGACATGACATTTCTCTGCTAGGCCCCGAGAATTCTTCAGTGATAATGCCCCTGACCCTCGCAGAAACTGCAGCACAAGAAACAGAAGAAACCTCCTCTCAAGCAAGACTGCTCTATAGCTACTGAAATGTACATCTTCCCTGCTCTTTTCTAAACATTATCTTTCCTGACCTCATTAAAAATCTCAAATTCAGATACACTTATTTGTTGTTGTTGTTTTTGTTGTTGGTTTTGTTGTCTGCAAAGAGAACACAGCCTTTTAAAGACACTGTGGCATTAAATTAAATATTAAAATAATCTGCTTTGTGTGAATCTGCTCTTTAAAATCACTGCACCTGAAATCAATGGTAAGATGCCATCCAGTGGTTGAAGGCAACACAGAATTAGCACAAAACCGGCAGGAGGGTTCAACTACAAGGACATCTAGTGGTAAGATATCAAACTGGTGGAACAAGTTTCAAAAATGCAAGGTAAAAAAAGAACGTTTCAAATAGTACTTACTTTTAAATTTAACTCAACCACAGGTCATTCCACCGTATGACTGGAGATATACTCTGCTGATTCTGTTGTATCTTATCTCTCATTCATTAAAAAACATGGCATAGCATGTATCCAGAATTATTAGTAATTCGGACTATTACTCGCAAAATAAAGCAACAATTATAAAAAAATATTCTAATACTCATATTACAATTAGAATTGCTTGTAAAGCTAAGTGTCATATAAACCAGTTAAAGGTAAATTACTTGGTTCATGAGTCCCCTGGGGTCTCACCCAGAAGCTTCTTTTGTAGAATGCAACGTATAAGAGGCTTTAGAATCCCTTTTAAAAATACTCTTAAGAATGGTTATATTTTATAAATTACATTCCTAAAGGATCATATTTATTTCATTTTTATATTATTTCTTTTATATTATTTCTTCCATTTATTCTGGTTTCTAATAAAAGTCTTAAAAGAGAAGAGGCTGATTTGATGCCATGCAAGTATTGCAGATTCTAAGAATATCATGCTCAAAGAAAGTTCATCATTTGTGCAAGAGGGAAATAAAGGAAAAAAAACCATTTCCAAAAACTCCACTATGACACAAGGCTTAGATCCCATTTCAAGTATGAATTATCAATACTGATTATATTTTATAGCAGCCCAAAAGAAACCTGACAGGTTCTGATTCTAGAGGAACAAAATGAAGAAGGGCTTGCATTTTGAAAAACCTATTAGTCAAGTGGCAAAGCACACTGAAAAACATTTTTAAAGACAAATATTAACTGAACATGATAGCGCTAGATTTTCTCTTTGCTTATACACTTTACATTTTGTACAAATTACCCTTATATTTTATTAACCATTATATGTTTCTGAACTGAAGATCTGGTTCATTATCAATAGGAATTCCAGTTCAACACATTACACAGCTGAAATGCTGTGTAAATCAAGAAAATAAAAGCACAGAGGAAGTCTGTGCTTTTTTGCCAGAGATGTGGTATCACTGTCAGCAGTCCCCGGTGACCCAGTGCTGTAAACACAGGCCAATTCCTCAGGTGCAGTGATTTTCACTTTGGAATATGGGAGATGGAAGGAACAGCAGACAATTTATGAATCAAGCCCTGTGGGAGTCATGCAGTTTCAGCCTTAAGTGTCAAGTTTGTAAAAGCATAGGAGTAAGAACACAATCTTGTTGAAAAATAAGAAGATAAGCAATCTGAAGAATAACAGATAACCAGTCCACTCTGAAAAAATACTACTCATATACATGCATAGGTTTTTCGCCTTTGCATTCAGTCTAGAACAAACTGCATATATAATAAATGCAGGAAAAAGACCCAACAAACCATCAAAAACACACAAAAAAACAATGGGGAAAAAGATCAACATAAGAACAATGGAGTACCATGGATGAGGAGGATGAAAAATACAAGAGGGAAAATAATTTTTAGCGCAAACACAGTACATCCTACAGTTTGGCCATCCTAACTACATGGCGTCAAACAGCAGGTCCATTATAGTAAACAGGGGTTTGTTTAGCTGAGCTTTATCTAGTTTACACACCCACAGCTCTACACAGCTGATATTTTAGGAGCTTTGAAGCCGTATTATTCAAATTAATGAATCACCATTGTAGAAAAACAATCCCATAAAGACGTAGTCCTTTTATAAGGGGCTCACTTTTGATACAAATACCTGATTATAGCACTTGAGACTGTCCTTATGCTGGGGTCTCTTCTAAAGAAGAAATTCTTTAGTGTGAGGGTGATGGGGCACTGGCACATCCACATCTAATTGGAAGTGCACCACACAGCATGATTTAGCAGGTAAAGAAACTTTAGCTGTAATAAAGGGGTTAAAAGCACAAAAGGTGGCCAAAGGAACTTCATGCTAGATCCCTTCCATCCTCCAAAAGCATTTCTGTGGACCAGTCTTTGATTGTTGCAGATGCTCCAATCTGTTGGAGCAACATTTCTTAATAAAAGGTCAAAGTATATATAAATAAGATAGTTACCTGAACATCCCCTCTGTCAACTTTCTTGCAAGTAAAGATAGCAGAGGTAGCTTTTCTTTATAATAAACTATTAATCTTACTTATTTAAAGAAATGTTCAAGCCTAAGCAGTATTCATTTAAAGAAACAAAGGGAAGATAAGAGAAGAGCAATTGCTGGCCTTGTGCAAAGCATTAGACGCTGTTCTGTGTAACACCCCTTATCTCTAAATTGGAGAGGCATGGGTTTATGGATGGACCACCCAGTGAGTAAGGACTGGGCTGGAAAGTTGCACTTTCAGAGTTGCAGTCAAAGGTTCAATATCCAAATGGAGACTAGTGATGAGCAGTGCTCCTCAAGGGGTGGAACTGCTGTTTAATATCTTTGTTGGCAGCACGGACAGAACACAGTCTGCAGTGTGACCTACACCACAGGGAAGGAGAGAAGGGATGGCATTCAGAGGGACCTGGACAGGCTTTAGAGACAGGTGTGAACCTCATGTAGCTTAACAAGACCAAGCATGGTAGCTTAACAAGGTCCTGCACCTAGATCAAGGCAATTCCAAGTGCAAGCATAGGAAAGGTATAGAATGGATTTAATGTAGTTCTAAGGAGGAGGACTTTGGTGGTTTTGATGGCCGAAAGGCCTGATAAGTCTTAGCAATGCACATTCACAGCCCATAATGCCAACTGTAGCCGGGGCTGCAGCATGAGCAGTGTGGCCAGCAGGGTGAGGGAGATGACTCTGCCTCCCTGGTCTGCCCTTGTGAGACCCTGCTGGAGTCTGTGTCCTCTTTGGATGACCCCAGCATAAGAAGGATGTGGACCTGCTCAGAGTCCACGGTGAGTTCAGGGTAGGTAACAAAGATGCTAACAGGGCTGCAGCACTGCTCCCACCAAGTCAGGCTAGAGATCTTCAGCCTGGAGAAGAGAAGGCTCTGAGAGACCTTAGAGCACCTGCCAGTACCTAAAGGAGACTACAACAGAGCTGGAGAGGGACTTCTTAAAGGGCACATAGAGCTAGGACAAGGGAAAAATTGCTTTAAGCTGAAGCAGCATAGGTTGGTATTAGATACTAGGAAGAAATTCTTTAGTGTGAGGGCGATGGGGTACTGGCACATCCACAGAGAAGCTGTGTATGCCCCATCCCTAGGAATGCTCAAGGCCACTTTGGGGGTTTGGGGAACCTGATCTAGCTAAAGATGTCTCTGCTCATTGCAACTAGCAACCTACTTCCAAAGTTATTCAGACTGACTCATGAACTGAAGTTCAGCAATGGAGCCAAAGTACATTACATGTCTTTCCCAAAGAGAAAAACTTAATTTCATTCCTGTAGTTGTGAATTTGGAAATTAAAATACTGAGAAAATTGATACAGTAAGAATAATTTAGCACTAGTGATAGTTCTAAATATATTTCAGTATATTAAATTGTCATAGCTGTATAATTTTCCATAAACAAATATTAGGTGCTTCTTAAATCTTTCCCTACAAAATGTTGTTATCAATTGATCTTCAATTCATTACCACACACAGATGTTTTTGCCACAAAGTGCAACACACAGACAATATGACAGGGCAAATATCATAAAAATTTTGGGAAAAGTTTAGTGGAGACTGCATGTGTTATTTTCTGACGGAAGCTTAGAATAGGAAGATAAAATCTGGTTGTGCAGCATTTTGTTAAAAATCAAAATTCTATTTGCATGACAACTGAACAATATGTTCCTTCTGTCTAATATGCAACACCTACCCAAGTCTCCCATATGGAAATTGATTTCATATTTCACTTCAGTATGAACTCAGAAAAAGCTGACTTTGAATTTCCTTGATGTAGAAGCTGGAAAGAGTTATGTCCCAATTTCACTGTTTCTTTCATTCAGTATGACTATTTTTTTCTCCAAAATATTAGTCACATTAATTATTTAAGATTCCTTGGGAAAAAACACTTGAGTGTTGAAAGGAGTTGGTAGTTATGCTGGTGAAATGTCCTAAAAGTAACAACAGAGCTAAAAAATCCTCTAGGACAAAAGCCCAAAAAAATCCTATGAGTGAGCAAAAGCTGGGAAAGCAGCTTCATAGCTGTATCTTCTGATAAGAACTTCAGCTTTTTTAAAAGAACAGAACCAGATGCTGCTGAATTTTGCTTAAATTTTTATATGGGGGTCAAAACAAAAAAAAGTAATTAATTTGCACCAAATATTTGGTGACAATATTCATGACAATGAATGCTATTTTACCAGTATATTAGAAGAAAGTGTTAAATCAGTTTAGGCATGATAACACATCTGCAGTACAGAGAAGAAAAGGATTTTGAAGGATCACATTCAGCATCGATGTTTTTTAGAATCCACTGATGAATGACTTTTATGAAATGAACATAAAATCTCACACAGAGATGCAAATTCATTGAAGATCTAAATGTTTAATTTTATAACCTAAGTATGAGCAGCTGTTTAACAAAATTGATTTCCATGGAATACAGTAATGTGCCTGTGTTGCATTGAATACAGTAATCCATGAAACTGTGACCAGAGAATTCCAGTTTTAAAGGAAGAGTCAGTTTTTTAATAGCCTTAGTCTCATTTTGTTCTACATTTCTCAAGCTAGAGTGCATTGCTGTTCAACAGTTACTTCTCTGGTAGCATTGTTTTAATGCTGAGGAGGGGATCCTTGCATACTCTCTGTTTTATAAGAGATTCAATTGGTAATCTCAGTATTCTGAAATATTCAAATAAAAGCTGTAGCAAATAGATGTTAACAGAACTAGCACTTAAAAAATGTTCCAGTGAGAAGAAGTCTAAACCCATATATTTTAATGCAAAATTAGTTACTGAACCAACATCATGCTGTGTCGAGTGAGTCATGCTTTCTTCGATGATTTGGGTATTCCTGTTTTCATTTTCTGTACTCTCAGCACTCCTTTGTCCTATTTATTCAGAAAACTTTTTAAGTTTTTCTATATTCAGTTCTATCATCTCAATAGACCTATTTCCTTGATCATGGCCTCTGCCAATTATAGAAACGAGCTGGCAATCCTTAAGCAGTCTGAAGCATCTGCCAGCCTCAGCCCAAGAGCAACAGAGTCACATGTGACACAAGCATGGAAAACAGATCAACATTAGAAGCAGCACCTTAGAAACTGGTGGTGCATTAAAAAGTTGTATGTACACAGAGATATATTATTTATGGAATAGTCATACTATTCAGAGTTCAGGGTTTCAGAACTTGCCAAATTTTGCAGGAAACCTATATCCATTTTCCAGTGCTAATTCTTCCAGATAAGCAAAAGTTCAACCTCACTGTAAATATTTAGGACAACAGAAATTAAATATGTCATCCCTTCACTTACACAGAATGAGATACAAAAAAGTAAGAAAAACAAATAGAACAGCAGACAAACAATGCACTTTGCCAGCAGCATACAGGCTTTGTCACAGCAAAAATAAAATGAAAAATCATGAGGAACCTGTTTTCAGACCATAACTTGAATCGGGCAGAGAAACAGGAGAAAAAGAGGGAATGGGAAGCAACAACTCATATAATCCCTAATTTCCACTTCTCCAAAAGCCCACTACCAGTCAAACAGAAATTCAGTATGACCAGGCACCAAATGTTTTTTGCTTGCTTGGTTTTATCATATGTTTTTCACAATAACTTGGTTGTTTTCAAAATCTACGGAGGCAATTGCACAAATTAAAATATCTTTGTGGAAGATTGTGAGAAGAGGTGGGAAGGAGCAAAAAAGAATGTTCAAAAATTATTGAATTAGTCAGAATAATTCAGGGATGAAAAAAAAATCAATGTTTAAGGCAGAAGAGTTCATTTTCCAAAAATTTCTGTGATTCTCTATGTAGAAATATCCCTAGAAATATAGTTACTGCATTTAATAGAGAACAAAAGGAATTAATCTAATTCTAATAAATAAAAATCTTCATTTGTAACAGTATACAGATTTGTGATTCAGTTATTACTGTTTGGATGGATAGTACTAAAACAAATAAATGGTGCAGATTACAAAAGAAAAAGAGTCACATGGACGGACATACATTTTCTCTTCAGGAAAAGCTATTGTTGGTCATTGCATTTCTACCCCTGGGTAATTCTTTGAAAAATTCCTCTGGCTATAAAGAAAGAAATCTGTACAGAAGCAGTGGAGAAACTTTATTTTAATTTCAACCCAGTGGTTATACTGTTTTCAATGTTTGTTGTGTAACATAAAAAGAATAAGACAGAGGGGAAACAATGCAAGCATTATGTGAGAAGAGTGATTCACTAATACCTTTTTTAAAATCTTGTACTATCATTTCAGAATATGTTCAACACCTAAAACTGTAACAGTAAGCAAATTAGATCTTTGCTACAGCCATTCAGTAACACACACTTCATTCTTAGGCCCTAATTATATTTCTTGCTATTCATAGGTAAGAATTTTTAACCTCATTCAGAATACCTATTAAAATTCAAATGCTGATTTATGCTTCTGAAACATTTACTAAACCTAATGAGAGTCTTCTGGAAAAGAGGGGGAGGAAGAAAAGCTTTGAAGCCTTTGCTTGTTCTCATATTAGGACACAACTTAAAATGAGTTTGCCTCATATGGTTTGAGCAGGCAGTTGGAGTAGAGGAGCTCCTGAAATCACTGCCAATGTTAAATACCCTATGATCTGATGCTACAATCACATTTGTTGCACAATTATCAGTGAAGTCTCTGTGCATCTCCTTTCACATATTTCTTCAAATAACTTCTGATAGAGATAATAACAAAAAATAAAACTTAAAATAATGGCTCTGAGATCTTAAAACTTCATAATCCAAATCAAACCTCCTGGTTTGGGCCTCACCAATAAGATAGATGTGCAGCTCATTTTTAGCACTAGGTAAAGTAATATTGTCAATTTCTACTTCTCTGGGCATAAAGATTTTTTATTCAGTGATTAAAAAGAAGTGCTGGCCAGAAATAAATATTATTCTCTGTAGCTAGTCTTCCTAGACATAAAATATATTTTCCCTAGGTATTTGGGTGACTATTACTATCACTGATATTTTAAACGAGTGAAAACAGTTGCTGCTGTTTTCCATCCATAACTTAACGAAATAGATGAGTGGAAAGATGTTGACATTCTCAGTAGAAATGTACAACCTTATATTTTTATGAATGTTACTCTGCATTAAGTCTACATATGTTCTGTGATTGACTATACTATGTTTGCCTACTATTAACTATTAATCTTCTATTACTATTGCACTGTTCTGTACAGTGCAATAAATTCAATGGACTCTGTTCAAGATTTCAGTGGCATTATGTACAATGAAAAAAGATAAATTATCTTGCACTTTTGTAAAGTAAAATACTGTTAATTATTTGATTGAAAAAATAATTTTTAAAATTAAATTACTTAAAATTATGTTGCAAAATTCTCAAGAATGGCACCTCAAAAATTCCACTTTAATTACTGGTGATACAGTGTTATATATTCAAACTTGGTTAAATTTTTAGCATTATTCTTGGAAGTTTTGTTGTATTACTGTAGTGTTTTTCTGTCAAAGGCTTTGGTTTCATCTTTACAGCAAAGATAAATATATTCCCCACAATATTCAGTTCACTACACAGATTTTAGCTGAATTGTCCAATACCCTGTTGGTTATTGTTAGTTCCACATTTTAAGTAATCATATATGCCCTTAAAATGAATTCAGGTTCACTTTAGAGTAGGCAATGAAACTAGAATATATTGGTATGAAACATTAGATTTTCCTTATTTGTTGAAACAGCTTGTTACAAGCTCTTTTGCAGATTTTTATATTTAATATTTGTGATTAAAAGCAACTATTAATTTTACATGTTTTTATTCTGACCATTTATTTCATCCAGAAAACTTTAAAAAAAACATTTCAGTGTTTTGTTTTATTTCAAATGGCTCCTCCTCTCACCCATTTTACACTAAGTTATCAATGTAATGGGAAATAAATGCAAAATTTGAAAGATTTTAACTTTTCATTTAACATTTGATGCTAACAGATGTTCCCAGTGAGAGTCTATTAATCTTACACCAGACTGTTTTTTAGTACAAGCACAAATCTCAATTTTAAATGTATTGCTTCTGGAGAAAATCAGAAAATTACTGTATTTAAAATGAACACAGGCCAACAAATAGTGTGCATTCAGGAAGAGAAATAGCAATGGCATGATGGGGACTTCGTTCTTTGATGGGGGTCTTGATGTCAGGTTGCAGGGTTGACTCCTCCATGGATGGGCACATTTGTGATGGTGTCAACTGCACTGCCTTCTCAACATCTCTATAAACTCAGTGACAAGTACCCAAAGCCTCTCTTGGAAATAGGTCACTTCCATCCACTCTTTTATTGACACTCACATGGGAAAAGCCCCTTCTCTTTTTTTAAAGCAACCTATCAGTATAAACTACTTTTCCAACAAGTTTTTCCTGAAGGTAGTTGTTAATTTGGTAGTTATTAGTAATATGTAAAATTATGTAATTTTACATATTACTAATATATAGTAACCATAATGAGAATACTGACCTACGACCAGTGGAAATGATGCAGAGAAAACAGAAAAGATCAGGGTTAGTTACTGTAAGAGGAATAAGAATTGGGAACCAGCATCTTCAGTGTACCAATGAGAGGGGTTTTACCTTGTCTTTCTTAGCCACAGCTCTGAAAAGGTTTTAGAATAGGCTGAACATATCACTGTCATAAGATTTTCTTTTGTATCCTTACTTGCAGCACCATTGCAAGTGGGGAGAATGGATATTATCAAAATGGGATAAGGAGGGGAGAGAGCAGCAGGAGAGGGCAGTAGGAGAACCCTGATATTCTCTGCTGATGCAAATGTCATTAAGTGTTTCGATAACTGGTTCATCAAAGTATCCTCAGAGCCACCACTGCAAGGAAGGAACCTCAGCCAAAAGACTTAGTGGTTGATAAGCAATTCTCCATGACATGTTTCACCTCTAAGGAATCTTCTAGGGATTTAGGGTTTTACTCTGCAGCTGAGACAGGTCATAGGTCAATAAAATGAAAATTACAGAGCCACCATGCCAGAGCATTCAGTGAAGTGTGACTATGTTAAGACTGTTTCTGAAATACTATTCCCAAGTCAACCAGACACACACACGCTGTGAGCAGTTTTCCATTAGAAAAGAGATTTTTCAACATCAGCATATCAAAACTATTGTTTCCAAAAACACTTCACTCAAGAAATCAGCACAAAACACAGTGGGGGGAAAGCAAATTTTTAAAAATCCAGCCTGCATTTAATTAAACCAGCCATAGTATTGGTTTTAAAAAGTAGATCGGCCTGTAAAACTAAGCATTAATTGAAAACTATACATGTAAGTATACAAATAAGATGTACTTTAAATATGTTCTGAAGAAAATGAAAAATTTTAGCTGTGTCTGTTAGCACAAGAAGTTTCTAAGGAGACCATTCTCTTCCCTAAATCTTAAGACAAACAACATGAACATCTGATTTCTGGAAATAGGTTGCATGATGTTACAAGAGGAAGTTACAGAAAAATTTATCTGCCATTGGATTTGGTAAGGACAAAGCATTGCAATTTCTAGCATCGTAGGTTTTCAAGGAGAGGTAACTAGGATGTTGTAGTATGTCACAGAAATACTGAAACAATATGATAAATTAAAAGTTTTATTTTAGAATATAGAAAGATTTTAAGCCATTTCCAGGGAAGAAAAAATCCAACTTCTGGAGGAGCCTTTCTAGGAGCTATTCCAGGAGTTTGCTACCATATCATATCTCCTGAGTACAGGAGGGAAAGCATCATTTACACAGCTTCACAAAGGAGATCTCCTGCTGACAGACATATCCACCCTCAAGAGCACATGAGTTTAACTTTGAATATAACTTCCTGCAAGTTTACGAGAAAAAATAAAAATACTTGTCTCATGCAGATTGTAAGACTAAAAAGTTCAATTTACTGACTAGTTGTGGGCTCCCTAACCCAGCAGTGAAGAGATGAGTATGTAGCAAACACCTCCTCCAGAAAGTGCTCCTGGTTTTCTTTCCTTTTTTTCCATCTTTTAGTTTATACATCTTTTTAAAATGTCTCAACCTTTCTCTTATGACTTAGATTTAGCAAGGTTGTCAGACACCTGAAAATCAAATCTCTCTGTCTTGTCTCTTAGTGAATCATCCTGCCTGATTTTCTACCAGGAAAGCTCAGGCACAGGTAGGTGCGTGGCAGAACACAAATAAATAAAATAATGCACTATGAGTTGTTTTGGCCTGAAACTAATTTGCAAGTATACACAGTTTTCAAAAGACTTAACAGGCAGATGGTAAGTATTCTTCAAGAAAAATTATTTTTACCAATACCTGCACTTAGAACGTAACCAGGCAGCGATGTGAAGATCACAAATGTATTTTAAAATACTGAGAACAAATAATGTGCCTGGGTGGCAGCACCCCAAACCCAACCAGAATTCATGTTTTTCACATATGTCTGTATCCAGATAGAGAGATGGATCTCATAGGGCAGCTTTGCATTTGGGTAGCATCTCTGGTATAAAATACTCTTATTTTGATGTTATCAAGAAGGTATAGTAGCCCAGGCATTATAACCTTTTTAAAGAGTGAAATGTCTCTATTAGCATCTACAGACAGATACACATTTTTTCAGATCCAATTTTCCAAGACTGGCTGTACAGGCAAGTAGCACACACATCACCATGGCCTATTAATGTACTTGATTTACTTCAATAATTTTTCATGGAGAAATATGAAGAAATATATTCTTTCAGTACTTAATGTAATGTCAATGCAGGGCAGAATTCATTCTTTGCAAGACAAAAAGCTTTTTCTGACAAGTCAAGACTTTTAAATTGTAATTTATATTTTTCTTTAGCATAACATCAAAGCTTTTGTCTACATAACTTCAAATCTCAACTGACAAAGAGAAACACAAATTAGTTTGCCAGCTAGCAAGCTAGGTGCATGAATGTTTGCATGTAACATTTAAAAGTCTAAAGCCATTAGACCAATGCATTTCTTAGCTATTCTAGTCATAGTTGCATACAGCTTCATACGCAAATTTGTGCCAACATCTGAAACACATACCCATTTCTGTAATTACAAAGAAATTTATTTTCTTTAAATGAGATTATTTAATTTTCAAAACTTAACACATTTGCAACATTTCCAAAGTATTATGTTGGAGAAAACATGGGGAAAAGAAAAGAAATGAAACCAAACCAAACAACAACATCCAAAAAATCCCTCAACAAAACAAAACACAGGAAAACAAACGTAAAAACCAAACTACAGAAAAAAGAAAGAAAAAAGAAGAAAAGATAAAATCACAAAAATACTCTTATCTCTATTTTTTGAAAATATTTTTTTTTATCTACACATAAGGGTAAAGAGTGATATGAAGTCTAAAGACATAATTTAAGATGAAAGTGAGAAATGCTTTTTGAACATATTATACTTTGGAGTTCCTTACTTGAGTGCGAAAAATAGAATTGTTTTCCTCTGCATAGCTCTAGTTTATTGTGTAGTCAAATCAGAAGTGATCTGGTAATAATGAAGATGTCCATAGGTTTTACACTTCTGGCTTAAGAAGGCCTAACAAGTAACATTGGATAATTTACCAAAGCTTCAGCAAGAGAGGAAAATAGATTTACTTCATGACTGGCTTGTTGGCTTCTTAATGTTTAAAATACTGGTTTTTTCTTTTGTTTGTTTGTAGGTTTTTAACCATTAGCTTTCACCCTATGACTACTCTCTCTGCTCCTGTTTGCTACATGCTTACCTCCATTTTCATAGTCATTCACCACAAATCCCTTCAATGCTCTGCTCTTTATACTGTCATCTCTCATGATTCCCGTCAATGTTTTCTCATAAAGCATCAAAGAAGAACCCTTGTACCCAGCCAGTGATGTTCTCACAGCATTCTGAGACTTTCTGCACATTTTTCTGTACACCTACTTGTTGAGTTTGCTATACATATAGAGAGTAAATTCTGGAGTGAAAAGTCACACTCTGGCAATAAAAATCACTAACAAAATACGAAAAGGAGATGAAAAGGAAAAATGGACTTACACAAATTCATAAATACAAACATTTATCTTAAAGTGTCTAAGCAATCTATCTTCAAGTACAGTAGCATAACCTCTATTTTGGCAAGGTGAACAGTTGTAATTTTAATTCAATGAAGAATTTTTAAAGTGATTATATTTATGCACATGTTTTGGAGATGGTGGCAGGGTCACTCTGGGCTAGGAGGTGCAGGGTGCAGACGTGCCACCTCCTCTGCCGGCGTGCCACCTCCTCCAGCACAGAAAATATGTGTGGAAAGTCCTATCTGCCAACACAGGTACCATAAAGCCTACAGGGAACCACCCTGGTCTACTAAATAAGTTTTATGTGACCTACAAGATGTGCAGAATTTAACTATGTTTAGCTGAGTTAGTCATTTATGAAAGTGAACAAATTGAAACGTATTTGGATTTTGGACTCCAGTCTGAGCTCTTGTCATCACATCAGATGGAAAAATCACATTGTGGGAAACCTGTTCAGTGAAAGTTAAACAGTCTGCTTTACCAGTCTCTGAAGAAAGCTTTGACAGATTGTTTTTAAAGTGTTCCTGGAATATTTTGCCATGGTATTTAACCCTTCACTGATATTTTAGGCAAGCTGCCTTTATTTCTGCTAAGTTAATGAGTAAGATGTAACGCAGCAGCAAAAATAATTTATAAACATAAAGCAACTTTCACCTTGCCTGTATAGATCAGTGTCTTTCCCCAATAAAATTTGTGCCAAAAAACCCCAAAACAAAACAAAAGGGCTCCCATATTTATCTACATATGTAGAAAACTTCAAAGCAGAAGTACAAGCAGAAATTAGCGGCTATTGGCAGGAGACATCTGTTGTACCATCTGCACAAAAATTGAAGCTATATATCCACCTTTCTGAAGCAGAGCATTTCTCTTTCCTTTTAGGCCTTGTAAATCACTGAAATCTTAGTCAGTGATAATTACAGCTCACCACAGAAGAATATAATTTTAACCCAATTGTTAAAAGAACATTTTAATGACAGGGTGAAGAAGCAGTTGGAGTAGACTATAGTAGCATTGATATAAGAACACTTTCTGACTATAGATTCTACTAAAGGTAACCACAATATAATAGCTAGAAGGAGAAACAAAATGAGAAATAAAAAAGTGGATTGCAGCAGTTTCCATAAAGTTGGAATTTTCTTTCTGTATTGTTATCTGCAGCCTCTCTGTAGAAATCCTTGAAGTGTCAGGAAGAAACTAAAGTTCTCAGAAAAAAGCAACCAGAAAGGTGAGCAAAATCAAAATAGCAAAAGCTGGAACTAAAATGGATGTTTGTTGTGCTGAAACAAATCAGATACTTTACAAAAATACTGAAAACAAGAAGAATCTATAAAATCAATGGCTTTAGGAAAAGCTGTATCATCAGTTATGGACAAGCTAAGTGAAGGAAATACATCCAGTTAATCAATGAAGAAAAGAGTTGTCCACTCAAGCTAATTCCACTCAAGCAGCTATTCATTACAGTTGCAAAACAAAAACTATTGCAGTCTTCTAGGCACAGGGAAGCTTTCCAAGGAACAGAGAAAATAGAATAACCTAAGAGAATTCTTTAAACAGGCAGCAATTATAAACTCATCATCAAATGCTAGTAAACATCTTTAAGTTTGTATGGCATTGCTGGAGCTGATGTGCAAGGAAAGAGATAAAGCTTTGGTTACCGAAGTGAACATCAGAAGAAATCCTGTTTATAAGTTCCTGGCAGCTCCCACATCCAGTTTATAATTGGATTAGAACTAAACTGTTCAGCTAGAAAACACAGAGGACAACAACAGATCATTTAAAGTGTGCAGACCACTGTGTTGCCATAGCCACCACCAAACTGCAGATAAACTCACATCTTTTTTGGTCTATTACGAAAACCCTAAACTAAATCAAAAAAGCTACAACCATACCCAATCAAACCAACAAAGTTTTATGTATTTCTGCCCATCTAAAATCAGACCAAATCACATAAAGAAATACGTCTGCCAATGAAGAGCTACCAAGCAATATTTTTAATTCCTGGTGGCTTCTGTGTTGTTATAAAAGCAAATGTATGACTAGATCTAGCTTCAGCACCTAGTCTTGTCAGCAGTCTTATTACCTGATCTGCTTTTGAGCTGGCAAGCAATGACCTACGAGCCACCAGTTCCTAAAATACTACAAAACACTGTTGATAGTGATGAAGTTACAAGGATCCTCAGCAACACAATAAGATTGCTAATGAAGGACTGTTACTGAACAGAGCTGATTAAGGTTATGATCAAGAAATTATTGCAAGCATAAAATTTTTATTCATCTCTAAAATATTTCCTGTTAGTGGAAGGAAGTTTCACAGTGGAAAGTCGTGATATAATGAGCAAGTGAGTTGCAAAAGAGATACTGTATCTCTTACATTTCATTTAGCTTGTCTAAGTAATAGATATAAGTAAAAAGGCTAAAAGTACCTCTGAATTCACAAAGGGGGCCCCAATTTTGCTGGGTTTTTTGTTTGGTTTTTTTTCCAAAAGAGACTGGTAAGTAATTTAAGAGCATTTTAGTATTAAGTATTATTTTAGTATTATTATCAAATATTATTTATTATGAAAGGTAAATTTTGTATTAATTTGGACCAAAAAGTGAGAAGAGAAAAATCAGAAGGGTAGTATTTAATTGACCAATTTTCATCCTAGCAAAACAAAGAACTATACTCTGTATCTCTGCATCAACAGCAGAGAGTTATCTCAGCTCTCCTCAGGAAGCCCAGTGTTCCTTGGGGTATTTTGTACTGGTGTAAAACTGAAAAAATTTCTGGATGACAGTTAAAGTTCACCACAGCCACAAAATTACATGCCAGCATCAGAAGGCTGACATTCATATTTTCTTGCAAAATTTGGATAAAGATCTATCATCAACCTCACAAAGCAGCTCTTTATGTGGTAAGATGCTTAGGAATGAAGCATTACTGCCAAAGGTACACAAAAAAATTTAGATGTCACCTGAGCCTTTTTAATAATCAGAACTAATTTATGAATGAATTTGCAATTCCAGTTACTTTGAAAAGTGAGTTAAAAAAATTTGCAACTTTTCAATATTTTTAAAATAAATAAGTAAATGGACTAAATCCATTCAAAATTCATTCAAAACAAAAGTGAAAGTTCTAATTATATATCAGAGTTAATTTTGTTATTATGAAATTTTGTAAAATGCTCTTTGCAGTGCTACTTTGATAACGACTAATGTGAGTTTCAGTACTCCATAATGCTCAGTTTGCTGAGTGGTTGTTTTTTTTTTAATTTTAACCACTAGATGTCTCTAGCTCTATTCATGGTAAAGGGAAATTAGCACCTAAATCTGCTTGGAAACACTCGAGCTGTAAAAGCAGAATCCCACAAGTTTCTTGTTCTGACTCCAGTAGAAAGTCAATGATCTGTATGAAAGGTGCTATCTCGTTGTTTTAAAACAGAAAAGGAAATATAAAAAACTCTGTCTGCAGAATAATTTTTAGCTGCTAGTAAAAAAGATAGAAAAAGTATGTCCTGCAAACTGAGCAAAAATTCTGAGGCCAGGAGTAATTCCATTCAGCTTTCAAAGCTGGTCCTAATATGAATGGGAGTCTAGATCACATAATTTCTGAACCAAATTATTTTGTGCTTCCAAAATATATGAAACATGAACATTGCCAGTTAGGTTCTCATCAGCTATTTAAAACATGAAGCATTAAGCATTGGAGGAGCTCAGAACGATATTTAAGTTACAAATAGTATGACGGTTCCCATATATAGAATACTTATGCCAAACAGGACATTCAACTTAATTGTTAGATGTATAAAATCACTATACACACAAAATTCCATTGTCATTAATCTGATTAACCTGAAAGGAGGACTTTCTCAAGAGAAAAAAAAAAAATGAGGGCAACAGATAAAAATCTTATTTAACTTTTAGTACGAGACATTCAAAAATAAAATATAAACTGAGTAAAGGGATCATGTAGTAGTAGAGGAAAAGTATTACAAAATCTTCATTAAAAAAAAAAATAAAATCATCAACCAAAGCTCCCCCAAAAAATCCCAAAGCTAAAACCAAATTAAAAAACCCCCAAACCCTAGTCTGACTCTCAAAACTGCCTTGTCCTTCCCTTTATTCAGCCAGCAGTTGAGGCAGGAACTTTCAGTGCCTTCAGACACAACTCCGTCTATAATTTTAATTCTTCAGAAAAGCATTAAGACAACACCAAAGAGAACAGACGACATACTCAGAAAATTCTCCCTAACCACCTGAAAATTTTTTGTTTTCTATCCTTGGTTTTAAACAGAACTTATCTCACTTAATGGTGCTACTTCATGACACAGCATGAGGACAGAGGAAAGCATATTTTTAATCCCAGATCAAATAGCTGCAGGTTTTTCACATCATTAAGTGTTTTGGTCTTGAACTTTTTCAGTTCCAGAACAAATTATTTCCCTTCTGAAGGGACTTCTTGATCTACCAGTATGCAAAGGTAATATTATTTTTTTAAAATGGACGAAAACAGGCACTGTACATTTTTGTCATAATTATTGAATAAGCAACAATCAATTATACACAGTACTTAGGTTATGCTATAAACAGAAAAACAACACAAAATTTATAAAAGCTCTGGGAAACATCTTCATGCTTTCTGCAGTTCAACCCAGGTTTGCACTTTCTGTAAACAATGGTGTTCTACCAATGGACTGAATTTTTCTATGACATACTCAGATATTATTTTGAAGACCAGAGAATAAAGTGAGCTTGTGCATCTCTAGTAGGCAATACTACGCAGAAGAAAATAGATAATTTCTTTTGGATTTGAAAGTTTTGCTCTAACAATAAATCGAGGAATATTTCTTAAATTAATCACTTAATGCTAATGCCTCGTCAGCTAAATCAAGGGAATTATTCTAATGCACTAGTGAATAATTCAGACTATTAGCTTGCTAAAAATTTACCTTATAATTACCTTATCATCAGTACCTTATTACAGTACTTATCTGTGTTTTCAGTTTGTCCATCAGTAATATTTACTTACTTTTAGCACCAGAATATTAAATTTTAATCTGGACAAATATACCAACAAAAATTTTAAGAAATTCTAGGAAAAACAAAAGAAATCAGATTCAGTTCATGATGATGTAAGATTGCACAAACCCCCAAACCACCCAAAGGCCTTCACAATAGGAGCAGTCCCTCCAATCTTAAAGCTTTTATTTAATTACAGTGCTACTAAATGATCATGTCAGAGAGCAATGTATAATAAAATGAATTGCATAGAAAATAAGAACATTTTAAAGCATATCAGTGCTGTTAACTAAATAACACCCCATCCCACAAGATTTCTGCAAATATTTTGTTATATAAAATTATTTGCTGAAGACTCAGCCTGAGGATGATTCACTTCTGGCAGGTATGACACTGCAGAACAAAGATGTTGTCCTTAAAGGCAGTAAATTCCCTCTGTGTTACATATCATGGTCATTTAAAAGCAGCATTAAAATATAAAAGTACAGTCTGCTCACAGATCACAGTAGGCCAATGACCACTACTTCAGAAGCACTTTTCACAGATCTAATGTATATTTACATGTTCACTGATTCTTGGAGAAGAGGACATAGAACCAGAAAAAAAAATCTAAATAATTTAACAATGTCATCAGCTAATGAAAGGAAAGTCTGTTCCAAAGGCATGTCTGAGACTTCCTTAAACATAAAGCATGAACACCTAGAGTATTTCTCTTGCTGTGTTTTGAAACACAGCTATCACTGTGAAACTGTCTGAAAAAAAGTCTTACCCAGCAATTTTTAAGAGTAACAGCATGCAAAGCAGCAAAGCTACCCCTCTGCTTGATGGACATCTTCAATGACAAGTCACAGCAGCCAGACAAAGAACCAAATATTTGGAGAAAAGGAAACATTGCATGCATTTTTAAAAGAGTAAAAAGAGGACCCTGGGGACTACTGACAACCTCAGAGACCAATTAAATAATGGAACAAATATCCTGGAAGTTATTTAAAACATACAGAAGACAGGGAGGCAACTAAAGAAAGCCTACATGGCCTCACCACTGGCAAATGACGCCTGACTAAGTGACTGCACTCCAGGATGTTTTGACTGTACCAGTGGACAATGAAAGTGAATTTATCATCTACCTGGATTTCTGAAAGTCCTCTGACATGGCCCCACACAACCTTCTTGCTGCCAAATTAGAGAGCTATGGATTTGATGGGTGAATTATTGGATGCATAAGGAACTGGCTGAATGGCCACATCCAACAAGTTGCAGTAAATGGTTCAATGTCCACATGGAAACTGGTAATGAGTGGTGCTCCGCAAGGGTCCATACTGACACCAAGGCTTTTTAAAACCTTCATTGGTGACATGGGCAGCAGTACTGAGCTGCAGCCTCAGCAAGCATGCAGATGACACAAAGCTTGAGTTGTCACAGTTGATAAGTTTGAGCAGAGGGATGACATTAGATGGATCTTGGTGGGCCTGAAAAGAGAAACCATGTGACCCTTGAGAAGTTAATAATTGCAAGTGCAATGCCTGATACCTGAGTCAGAGTAATAACCAGTTTTAATACAAACTGGGGAATGAACCAATTGACAGCACCCCTGCAGAGATGGACTCAGGAATACTGGCAGATGAAAAGTTATACATGAGCCAGCAATGTGCTCTTGCAGCCTGGAAAGCAAACCTTATCCTGGGCTGCACTAAAAGGAAAATGTGGCCTGCAGGTTGAGAGAGGTGAATCTGCTCCTCTACTGTGCAGTCATGATACCTCATGTGAAGTTCTGAATCCACCTCTGGACTTCTCAATGCAAAAAAGCATCTGTTAGTTAGGATCTCACTCTTGGAATAAAAAACTGTAGCCGTTCCCCCACAAAGAAAGAGTTAGAGTAATTCAGCCTGGGAAGAGAAAGCTCCAGGGAGACCTTAATGTGGCCTTAAAGAATGTAAGAGGGAGCATAAAAGATGGACAGAGAAAGACATTTATCAAGCCCTGCAGTGATAGGATAATGGGGAATGGCTCCAAACTGAAAAAGGACAGGTTTGGATTAGATATGAGGATGATCTTTTTCTACAAGAGTGGTGAGGCACTGCCACAGGTTGCCCAGAACAGCTGTGGATGCCTCATCCTTGGAAATGTTCAAGACCAGACAGGATGGGGCTCTGAGCATCCTGGTCTAGTGCAAAGTCCCCCTGCCTGTCATGGGGGTGAGACTCCATGGCCTTTGAGGGTCCCTTCCAATTGAAAGCATTTAATGGTTCTAATTACCCCACAGAGCTTACATGAATCATCAGCAGACCTTTAACTCCACATTTAGGGGAATAAATCAATTAGATGTCAGTGACTATGCAATATTCTACTGTCCTTCTAGAAATCACTGTTACCTTTAGATCTGAAATAGAGAAAATCCTTCTGTCCCTACTCTAACAGAAAGTTCTAGTTAGGTAGAACAACTGTAACAGTGACACATAATTTGTTGAGAGATATCCAATTCTTGGAGAATACTGAGAATACTGTTGAGAAAAGTATACTGCAATTCCACATTCAAAATGCAAATGAGCCTGAAGAGCTTGATTAAAGTCAAGCACTCTATGTTATTTCTCTTCTAATAATGAAAGTGCTCAAATCACTGACTACATTTAACCTGAAATTTTAATATCTTTTCCTATAGACTAGATATTTACTTCAAAACACGTAATTATGTTCTGATCAGGAAAGAAACAGAAGCAGAGCAAATGCCTGTACATTAACTGTATTAACATATAGCTTAAATTTAATTGATCATATAAATTTTCATAAATGACCAACAAGCTTCCAGTCAATGAGTACCTTTTACACATCACAGTACAAATCTCACAGCACATTAAAACTCTATTGTGTCATTAAAAACAAAATCTCCCATGCTATGGCTGTATATTAAATAGACTTTGCACACATATATTTTAATCTAAATATTTAAATAAAATTTCTCTTAATTTCAGCTAAGACTTTAAGTGAGATTAGGTGTCATGCTCTAGCTTGAACTCAAACGAATTTACCTCAGCAACCAAAGAAACAAGAGTTCTTTGACAACAATAGTATTGCTGCAAAGTGTAAGTTGAACTAATAAATGACAAGTGTGGAATAAAAAGAGCTAAAAACAAAAAGAGCTAGAAACAAGGAAAGTTTCAGTTTTAAAAATCCAGTGAGATTAAGTAAGAAGGGGCAACAGGGTTCCACACTGTGGTGAGATAATTAATTCCTTGGGATCTAAAGTCCAGCCAACTGTTTCTGTTCATCTTCAGATATCCCCAGGGCAAAGTTTTTCCTTATTTCCATTACAATTAGACTTCATGGAATGGCTGAAGAAAAATTCTTTGCACTAAAATCCATTATTAAATTCCAAGGCTTATTTTGTCTGTGCTGTAAACACAGACCAAGCCATTCAGCCCACATTTAAAGTCAATCATGTTGTACTCCTTCTCTGCTCTAACATATTAGCACACACAGACCCCAGTCATTTTAAATATGTCACTTTCAAAACTGCTGTCTTAGGCTGTATTTCCAATGAATTGCTTATGGATTAGGACACAAGGTAAGGTTAATGTTGGACACATGCATAATCCTTTGGTTATCCCTGACTAGCTACAAGGGCTTTAGTGGAGGAATGCAGCTTAAACCAACTGCATAACACTTTCTGCCCTTATCTCCCTTGCAGTACACATCAATTCCAGCAGTGTCTTGGTTTTAATTCTGCCTTGATTTTACTTCTGCCTTTTAGAGTAGATGTTCTTTTACAAGTGAAAAGTAAAATATGTGCCTGTTGTCATACTATGCTGTTTTGTGAAATGCATGAAAAAGTAAAATGGAAAAGAAAAGTAGGAAGTGTCTTTCAGTCACAGTGACAGTAAATACTTATGCAAATATTAAAAGTAATACTTATGCAAAGGCATCAAAGGAAAATGCATCAATCTACCTCTAGACATCTGGCCTAGTCCACACATTATGTATACTTTCTACCTCAGTGGACCGTAATACGCATCACTACAATTTTTCCTACCTAGAGGACACAATCCCATTAAAAATTGTGTTACTTCACTGAGATCTTCCCAAAAGAATAGCATCCTTTATGAAAAAATCAGTACATCTACAACATGATGAACTTAATTTTACCAAGGTACGCATGTCTAAAGTACATCTGTATATGGAGCCAAGAAACAACAGGTTTTGGACTCGCTCTGGTTTAATACCTGAAGTGTAATTTTAATTACACTGCCGAATTTCCAAATCTAGGCAACACGACAAATTGTCAACGCCCCCAATACCAAGCAACAGGTAGAATAACATTTAAATCATTGTGCATTCACTACTCTCTAGACCACCTAGTAACTGTACGACCCACATAGCTATGAAAGTACAGGGCTGACTTTTCTCACTTTTTTATTACATTTTCCTGTAAAAAGAAGCAGAGCCAGAAGTCTGAGTACCCGTGAGACTTGATGGAACACAGTGAAAGATTCTCACATCCCATCAAATTTTAGGTCCTAAATTACATGTCCAGGTTCCTTATGCTTGAATATGTGTCACTATCGGACACAAAGGAACACGAATACACAGCTCTCAAGGTGAAGGAAAAGAGGGACGTTTATTTTTCTGACTCCTATATTTATAGTTTTACAAAGGTGACAACGGATTGGAGGGTGACAGTGACACCTCTCCAATGACACTGGTCACACCAACAGTCCATCAATTCTCTCCTCCTCCATCGAAGGAATGTAAACAATAAGTTATTTACAAGACAGTGCGTGATAAAGTTCCTTAGAAGAATGTCAACATCAGGAGGCCTTGAGAATCTTAAAAAACCAGGGTGACAAATATGAAGTAAAACCACCACGCTAAGCCACTGTTCTTAGCCTTCAAAATGGGCTGTATTAGCTGTATTAAGTCCGTGTGACAAGGCTTTAGTAGCAGAAGAATGAGTAAGATCCAAGGCAGACTCACCACTGGCCATGGCCAAGATGACCAGTGATAAGTACAGCACCTATGCGATAACATATTTAAGAAGTGGGTAATGTTGCCATGTATGAGCAGTGAGAAAATGTGAGAACAACTCTGCAGGTTGGTGCAGAGGCAGGGGAAGAAGGTGCTTGGGGTGCCAGAGCTGAGATTCTCCCACAGTCAATGATGAAGACCATGGTGAAACACCTGTACTCCTGCAGCCCATGGAGGACCACAGGAGAGCAGATGTGGACTGGACCTGAGGGACTGAGTCCTGGAGGACTCCATGCAAGTGGATGCCCGAAGGAAGCTCCATGGGAAGTGACTCCATGGGAAGCCCATGTTGGAGCACGTTCCTGGTAGAAGCTGTGCCCTCATGGCAAGGGAAGCCCACCCTGGATCAGCTTTGCTGGCAGGACATGCGACCCTGCAGGGGACCCACACTGGAGCAGCCTGCTCCAGAGAGATTGCCCCATGGGAGGGTCCCACGCTGGAGTAGCCTTTGAAGAACGGCGGCCTGTGGCAAGGACTAACACTGGAGAAATTCATGATGGACTGTCTGCTGTGGGAGGGTTCCTGCTCTGGAGTAGGGGAAAGCGTGAGGAATCCTCCCCCTGAGGAGGAAAAGGAAACAGGAAAGATGTGATGAACTGGCCACAACCCCCATTCCTTGTCCCCCAGTGGGTAGGAGGTGGAGGAGATCAGTAGTAAAGCTCAACCCAAGGAGGGAGGCGTGGGGGAAAGGTGCCCTCGCAATAAACTATGTACAAGCACGAACGGAACGGTGCACTCCTTGTCAGCGTCTGAGAGGTTTTATTAGCGCATCAGGCTCAACACATTGTTACAACAATGGAGACATAACAGATGCAACCTTCTCGCTGAATCAAGTAGAATGCTAAAGAAACTTAACGTTACAGCATATCATAAAGCTATTTCCATCTGCGTTTCAACCAATCACATAGAGAACAAGAACATTGACAATAATTCTGTCCAATAATATAAAGCACACGTAATTTTGCTAAGCGGCCTAGTTTCTAAACAACAGCTTCTTCATAGAAGTCAAAGCACAAAAGTCTATTTAAAACTTCAACTTTCTAAAGATATACATTAAGAAAACTTGTTACCACTTAAGGCAGTACCTAACATAGGCCTATTGTTCTATTCTCAAGCTTTCTCACGTTTGCATTACTAATATTTCTGCTGCTTTAGCATCTAACTATCTTACTGTCTGAGGCCTGATTTTTTAAAACCTTGCTTTCTTAAAACCTTCTGGTTTTTAGGATTCCTACAAAAGGTATTTTTAAGATTTGTTTTTATTTCTCATTATCATACTCTGATTTGATTGGTAATAAATTAATGTAATTTCTCCAATTCCAATCTGTTTTGTCCATGACAGTAACTGGTGACAGATCTCTCCTGGTCCTTGTCTTGCCCCTTGAGCCTTCCATTATATTTTGTTTCCCCTGCCCAAGCTTATAGAGCAGTGTTGGTGGGAACATGGTGTCTAGATATTCCAGAAATAAAATCTTTTCAGTCCAAGTGAAATATTCTTTTACTCTTTTCTACTGCTGTAGTTACTAAGGGCATCTACAGCCTATTTGGATTTAAGGCAAATCAGCATCTTTCAGGGAAGGAAGCTGTATCTGTTGCATAACATTTAAATAAAGGTGCAAAATGTTTATAGTTTTTGACTACATGTATTTTGGATGCAATTTGCTATCCACACTTCTTTTTGAAATAAAATTCAGTTTTAAAATTCCAGCTTATCCAGATATTCTAAGCTGAGAGCTTTCATTTTCCTAATATAGCTTATCAGCTGCTTTTAGAGCAATCTAGAATGGAAGGGAAAAGTACAATGCAGACAAAATAAGAATCATATCCATTAACTTATTACAAGTCTTGTAATAACAGTTCTTGAAGACAGAACTGTTATTACAAGACTTGGATCAATTCCTAACTAAGACAGCAACTTAATCTCTCCAGTAAGTCAGAGAATCATTGAGTCATAAAATACCCTGAGTTGGAAGGAACCCTTTCCACCAAAGTCTGACTCCTAGCTCTGTAGAGGACTACCTACCCTTAAGTCACACCACATGCCTGAGAGTGTTGTCCAAACCCTTCTTGAGCTTTGTCAGGCTTGATGCTGTGACCACTTCCCTGGGGAACCTGTTCCAGGGCCCAACAGCCACTGAGTGAAGAATCTTTTCCTGATACCAAACTTAACCTCACAGACACAGCTTCAGGCCATTTTCACTGGTCCTGTCTGTGATCACCATGGAGAAGAGATCAGTGTCTTTTCCTCTTCTTCCCCCCTTGATGCAGCTGTAGACTGTGATGGGGCCTCTTCCCAGCCTCCTCTTCTCCAGGCTGAAGGAGTGACCTCAGCCCCTCCTCATAAGGCCTCCCCCCTACACCTTTTACTTGGGTTAAAAAAGTCTCAGCTGCTCTTCCAAGAACTGCTCACATTTACTGAGGCAGATTTCTGTCTTTGGTAAGACCTATCAGTTCCCCATACACTTTCTCTGAGTTTGACTGTAGTGGTCCAGTTTTGAAAGAACCAGACAACTGCAGATGTCCAGGGCTCTCTCTGAACTCAAACCCATCCCAGTGAAATTCATGTTTAATTGGGGTGTTCATCTGATATTGGTAGCAGGAAATATCATTGGTTTGGTTGTTTAACCAGTTAAACCAATTTGTTCAACAACTAATAGGCTTTAAGTTGACTACTTTTGTCAATCCTTTCTCTTCTCTGTGCAAATTCAGCCAGGCCACTCAATCCCACAGTTGCTCTGTAGATTTTTAAACTCACCTTTGCATTGTTTTAATTTATTTATGGTTTTAACAGTGGAAATAGTTTGTGTCATTTAACTCTTGTGTTCATACCTGGTTGGAGCTATGACAGACAGTACTGACACTAGGCTAGGACTATGTTGTTTCAAATCCAGAAAGGAAGGAAACACATTGGGATCACAGGAATACAAAATCACACCATTTGCATGTCAGAAATAACAGGGAATAAATACTTGTAAGTTATACAAGTGTCGGGGTCTCAGAGAGCTTGAGACAGGAATTAGGCATATTCAGACTTCTATGCCTTCTGGTTGCTAAAGACAGTGATTACACTGAAACATGAACAATCTTACTTTCCTGTAAAATTTCCTGCAGCCCAGCGAGTGCCAGATGCCTCACCAAGTCCGAGATTGTGCATATGACTGTGTAAATGACTTAAGTTAATGCAAATAGCTGTGAGTCACACTAGAGGCTAGCACAGTACCAAGACAAAAACATAGTAAAGCAGCACCTTCAACTTATTTTTTTGATGTTTGGTAATTTTAACTAAAAAAAAACCCAAAGTAAATATACTTTTTGAGATAAGTACCACTGCAACATCTCTGTTTTCTCTTCAAATAATAACATTATTTTTCTGTAAGATTGGTCTGTCTTTTTTGTTATCTCCTGTAATGCTACCTCAAAACAACCAAAAAACAAAAAAAAAAAACCAATCAAATCCCCCCAAACCAAAAAGAAAATCATGAAAACCCCACAAAAGTACACAAAACCAAAACCAACATAAAACTAAAAATAACATTATGATCTAGACTGGAATGTTGAAAATACTTTTAAAAATTCACAATGTTTGTGGAATGCTATTCCTGGAGGAGGAGAAGCTCTGTTTATATATAATTTTCCACCTGTGCACGTTCTCCTGTTAATTAGTTCTCATAATTTTAATTAATATATGGAACACTGCAGATGTAGCTCTCAAGATCCAATTTTAATTAAATACATTAGATGCAGGCATATTATGAAAGCTGCCGTATTGTGGTTAGTTCAAATATATTAGCTTAAACCAATTAATTTGCTAAATGATTACCTAAATTTATCTAAATCTGCCAAAAATCTTCAAAGTGGATTACATTGTCCACACTGCAGAATTTGTCATAAGAAAAAAAATCCAGAGAAAATAGGAATGATAACAGAAATAATCAAGAAATATGAACAGGTAAGCTGTTTTGATCCACAGACTCCTGCTTTTGCCTATATACAAAGAATGGCTTTATTTGAAGACAGCAAGCATGAGCACAGTTCTCTAAACTCCTGATGGGGCAGCAGGTTGCTGGTACTTCTACCAAAATATATTTGCATGAACTTGACTATTTTGTCAAAAAAAAATTTAACTCTTCTATGTAATGGTGGAAAACTGCATCTGCTTCAATGGTGATCACATAATAATTACTCAAAGACTTGCTTTTTAATACTTAACAAGCTTAATTTGTATACTAAAAAGTTCTCTCTAGCTGTAAAAGAAAATTTACCTTAAATAGTGATATCTGTGTTTCAAAAGCTAAATGAGGTCATTTCTCTCAGAGTTATTCTGTTAGGCTATCTGTAAACTCACAAATATATTTTGTCTATTTATATTTATAACATGGTTTCTATTAATATAAATACCATAAAGTTTTTGATGTTTGTTTCTAGATAGCCTTTTCCTCCCTATTAATCATTAGCCCATATGAAACTAATGAATTCTCTGCCTCAAATAGGGCTTCATTATTTATATGTTTTGAAGGTACCAAATGAAAACTTAATCACTGCATATAATCCATCCCTACCTTCAGGACAATAACTCTTGCTATACTAATATATTCACAAGAATCTACCTTATATTTACAGAAATCTATATTAAATAAATAAAATTATTACGATATTACAAACTATTTCCAAGCTTTGTTTCTTTCAGCTATTCAACATGAGACAGCAATCAGCTCAAACCCTTTTTCATTTTTCAGGAAGGGTTTCTACAGACTTCATAACATACAGAGAAAGAAAAATGACACCCCAGTATACACTTCACAATGTTTAATTCTATTACATATTGATAGGAGTGTTTGGATTTGCTCTTCATTTAGTACTTTCAATATTCCCACATCTCTTCTGGTCCACTAATTTCAGATTTTATGCACGACATGTAAAACAACACAACCCATCAAGGAAGCTGAAGAAACTTTTGGAAACAAGATGCTTTCCTGCTCCTTCAATGTCTCTCCTTAATTTTTATAACTTGCCTTCCCTAATTCCTCTTCATTCAATAATACCCAGATGTCATCAAAATGGAACTTCATCTGACAACTCAAGAACCAAACCATGCCATTACGTCCTCACCTACAAGTCTTAAATTTGCTAGCTGAAAAGAGGCGAGAGGGAAGAGCATTACACTCCTTTAAGCCCTAGCTGGATGCTTCCAGAGCAACAATAGCAATTATTGGCTGAGGCATAGATACAGATGGGCCTCCGTCCTAGGGGAAGCCACAGTAGCATGAAATGAATGAAAAGTAATTGCACCATATCAGCAAAGTAATATCCTTCCTTAGACTGGAAGTGCAAAATAAGAGAAGTCTTTTCTTTTGATCATGGTAAGAGTATATATTACTGGAAAAAAAACCAAACCAAAACAAAACAAAAACAAATAAAAAGCTAAAATTTGTAAAATCTATTTAGGGAACAAACATATTTTTCATTACAAAAACAGCAATTGCATCACAGAATCTAAATTCCCCATTCTACTCTGGAAATCTTTCTAAGTTCTCAAAGACGCTGAGCGATTCTAGACAGAATTTATTTAAATCCCCCATTTTCATACCAATACGTATGTGAGCTATTAAATGTTTATGACACTGGATAGAGAGAGAGCAAATCTACATCATCAAGATTTGATTTTGCTCTTAAATGCTTAACTTCAACACAACATAGTTATTTCATGGGTTATTGCACATTCTGTGCAACTGGCAGCAGGGGAAGTATTGTGTGGCTAGTTCTGATTGATTCAGCAGGGATGAGGTACCCAAAGAAAGAGGGAGGATTTCAACTCACTGCAAAATTTAACAACTATGTGCCATACAAATCCATCTCCCTCAGTTATAACACTCAGCAGGCAGCTAAAATCCGGCTCAGGGCCTAAATGCATGATCTACAAACATACTCTGTGTGTCAAAATCATAAAGAAAAACAATAATGAAAACTGATACTGAAGGACACTTCTTTTTTGTGGTCATGAAGCAGCATACAAAAAAAATATACCCTCAACACCAGCCTGGTGCTGGTTATGACCTGAGTCCAGTTACGGAGCGGCAGCCTGCCTGCCAGGAAATGCTGTTCTGATGGAAGGGTTGGTGTTTTCTTTTTCACTGTCGTGGTTCGCCACTTCCCAGTGCCAGGCGTCCAAGAAAGCTGCTCGCTCACCCTCTCCTACCACAGCTGAGCAGAGGAGAAAAAAAACCAAACCAATGAAGGCTTCATGAATTGAGATAAGGACCAGGAAAAAACACTCCAGGGGCAAAACTGGCTCAGTTTAGAAGTACAAAGTGAATTTATTACTAATAGAGTCAGAGGAGGATTATGAGATGCAAACTAAACCCTAAAACCACACATTTTTCCCCCACCCCTCTCTTTCCTTCCTCTTTTCCCTCAGTGCAGGGAGACAAGGGAGTGGGATTTTGGCTAGTTTGTCATCTGAGGTTTTCTTCTGCTGCTCCAGGAGAGCAGTCCTTCCCCTGTGAGGCCACAGGGTCCCCCCCACAGGATACTGCTCTTATGAGCAGGCATCCTGCCAAAACTGCTGAGAACATGGGTAACCTTCCACACGGTGCAGTCCCCCAAGAACAGGCTGCTCCAGCTTGGAACAAGGGCCCTCTCTCTCCATCAGGTCTCCCACTGCATCACAGCCTCCTCCAGGCACCCACCTGCTCCTGCATGGGCACCTCCCCCATGCGCCGAGGGTGGATCTCTGCATCCCCCATGGATCTCCATGGGCTGTGGGTGGGTCTCTGCATCCCCCATGGATCTCCATTGGCTGTGGGTGGATCTCTGCATCCCCCGTGGATCCCCGTGAGCTGTGGGTGGATCTCTGCATCCCCCGTGGATTCCCACAGGCTGTGGGTGGATCTCTGCATCCCCCGTGGATCCCCACAGGCTGTGGCTGGATCTCTGCATCCCTCGTGGATCCCTGTGGCCTGTGGGTGGATCTCTGCATCCCCTGTGGATCCCCACGGGCTGTGGGTGGATCTCTGCATCCCTCATGGATCCTCGTGAGCTGTGGGTGGATCTCTGCATCGCCTGTGGATCCCCGCGGGCTGCAGGGGCACAGCTGCTGCCCTGCCCCATGGTCTCACCACAGCCTGCAGAGGAATCTCAGCTCTGGTGCTTGGAGCACCTCCTGTTCCTCCTCCTCCACTGACCTTGGTGTCTCCATGTTGTTTCCCTCACATACACTCACCCCTCCTCTTCTCTGACTAGAAGTAAAACTGTGTGCACTTTGTTTTGATTTTCTTCTTAAATATGTCATCACAGAGGCATTACCAACCGCTCTCATTGGCCCAGCCTTGGTCAGCAGCATGTCCATCGTCAGAGCCATCCGGGACTGGCACTGCTGGACATGGTGGAAGCTTCCAGCAGCTTCTCACAGGAGCCACTTCTGTGGACCCCTGCTACCAAAAACCAGGCCATGCAAAACCAACACCTTCACCCCTGTCATGTGTCATTCATGGGCTGCACTATAGGAATCTATAGCTCTACGGGTAGACAGCCATGGAATATATGTACAAAGTCAAAGTGTTCTACAAGAGGCTAAACAAGGAATATATTACTTAAAAGATTAAGAGGGGAAGTATTTTATCTAGAGGATGTTTTGTAGTGAAACTACTGGATCTACGGGAACTACTGCTGAAAATTTTCAGATAAAGCCACTAAAAAATGTTACTGTGAAAAGTGCTGTCCCTCACATTAGCACTTTCTGACTCAAAGCTTAATTATTCAGTACATTATGTCACTCCACAAGAATGGTAGTGAATGTAATGAAGGCACACCGTAGTTATATTTGTAGAAACTAAAATTCTACAAATCAAAATTTTATAGTAATTTACCAAAGAGACACGCACACTTGCACAATTCACAATGTAATACTAAGTTTGAAATCTGCATTATTCAAATGTAAGAAATTCACATTTTAGGTTATACTTCTTTAAAACAAGGATTTCACTTTTTCTTTTTTTTTTAATTATATGATTTGTGCAATTTGGAGTCAAGGGACAACTTAAAAATATAAAATACTAAGAGAATCACTTTCTTCCTCTGAATATACTGAATTCCCCAAAAGAGCTACAAGAGAATAATCATCACGGCAAGCACTAAGGAAAAAAAAATTTGAAGCCAACTCAAAACCGTGTAAAAAGACTTGGTATCTGAATCAACATTACATTAAATCAGAAGTTTATTCAAATTAATGGAGTCCTACAATTAAAATTTTCTATGTTCTAGAAAAATAATTTGAAACACATACTCAAAAAAATTTTCATTTTATCCATGTATATAATTAATATTGAAGCTGTTGCTCTTTTGTCTGACTTGAGCACATCAATCTGATCATGATATCATATCTTTGCTGAAGTGCAAGGAAAATGCAAAATCAATAGCTGAAAAGAAAAAAAAAAAAGTGGACTATTATTCCATTTAAAACAGAAGAACTATATTTAACACTATATGAAATACTTATACAGGGAAAATATTTAAAATAAATATAAAATATTTATTTTAAACTTTAGAACCTACCCCATCAACAAACACTATTCTCAGTTTAGGACTAACTCACCAGTTACAATAAAATAAAGGGAAAACAGGGTTAGCGCCCTGGTTTTGGCCGGGATAGAGATAGTTTTTTCTTCATAGCTGGTACAGTGCTATGCTTTGGATTCAGTGTGAGAATAATATTGAAAACACGATGTTTTGGTTGTTGTTAAGCTGGTTTTATTCTAAGTCAAGAAGTTTTTCAAGTTTCATATTCTGCTAGTGAGGAGCTTCACAAAAAGTTGGGAGGGAGTATCGCCAGGGAAGGTGACCTGAACTGGCCAAAGAGATATTCCACACCATAGAATGTCATATCCAGTACATAAACTGGAGGAGTTATGCAGAAGGGCTGTAGATTATAGTTGGGACTGGCCTGGCATCACTTGGAGAGTGTCAGTTATGCATCACTTCTTTGCATGATTATTTGCATCAGAGAGTTTCTCTTTCTTTTTCTCTCTCTGTGTCCCTATTTTTATTACTGCTTTCAGCAGCATTACTACTGTATTTTCTTTGGTTCAATTATTAAATAGTTCTTACATCAATCCACAAGTTCTCTATTTTTTTTTTTAATTTCCCTCCCCATCCCTCTGACGTGAGGGGAAAGTGAATGAATGACTGTGTGGCACTGAATTGCTGCAGTTAATCCTCAACAGTTGGGTCAGTCATCTTTCTGTGACCCTGTCCAACAATATATTGGATGAAGATAATTTAATTTTCAGACCCTGGTCTATCCTTAGCATTGCAACAAGTGCAGGAAGGGTCACATTTTTTGCAGCTCTAAGATGGAGCATGCAGTGTGTCATGGCACTGTGGCCTCATGGCTCTTACCTCACCTACCAGCCTTGCAGAACATAGCGAAGTAGTGACATCTGCCTGAGACTTTACTTAAATTAAAGCTAGAAAGAACGCCTAGCAGTTTTATTGCACATTCACCACAAAACAGAAGTTCTCTAAAGTTCATAAGACCCTAATCATACTGACATGTGTTTGCCAGGCAACAAACACACCATCTGTAATACAACACCAAGCATTTAAGTAAGAGATTAAAAAGGTAATTTTCCAGCTGCTCTTCCCTTCCAGGTATTTGCATATAAAATTTACATAGATGATAAAGAAATTAGATTTCTTGAGAAAGATCAATTTGCTTATTTACAAAGATTGGAGACTCAAATTACAGGAAATTCTTGTCCTGGAGTTAATGTTCCTTCATAATTGTGTATATTCTGTAAAGTGAACAACATGAATTCACTGTGCAATACAGCATTGCTGATTTTAACTCAAATAGTAGACTAGGTAGTTTGCACTAAAAAAAACCCCAAACCAGACCTGAAATGCACGGAGAGAAGACCAGGTTGTTTTAGAATGCTTGCCATCACAACACTGAATATCCTCACGGCTCCCCTGTGCTATGAGTTTATATTATGTGAGCAAAGTAACTTTTACACCACTTTGGCCACTTTTGAACAATTAGTCTTCAGTATTCAGTTCTCTGTGGAACTTCAGAAGTGTCAAAACCAGCCATTTTTAACATTTTCTCTCTTATAACCTGTTCCTGAAATACTAATTGATTTGGCAGTGTCCTATTGTGTGTCTTTCACATAGTTCCAATTAATCCTATGTCTCAAAACACAGCTTCTGGAGAAAGAATTCAGAACACTAATCTAGCTAAGCATGTATCTATCTCTTCATCAAATGATTTTCCACCATACAATAATACTGTTATTCATTATTGACTTTTAATAAAGACAAATTCAGTATTTTCCTCAGATTTAACTTGCATGTCATAGGATGAGATAATTT
The DNA here is from genome assembly GCA_024362935.1 of Setophaga petechia. NCBI lineage: Eukaryota > Metazoa > Chordata > Aves > Passeriformes > Parulidae > Setophaga > Setophaga petechia. The sequence continues at coordinate 38,613,901 of JANCRA010000004.1, forward strand.
CTCAAAATAACAAAAAGAGGCAAAGTAATTCAGCAATAAGTTAATAAACTAATGGATAGCACCATCACATCTGGGACTCCTTAGAACAAATTATGAGACAAAATGTAGTAAAGTTAATAAATTTACCATGTCTGTCATAGACCCCTAAGTTGCCTGAGAGCTGAGAGAAGTACTTCTAGAAATTTGTTATTTAACACAGAATTTGGGGGATTATGTGTTTTTTAAAGCTACATAAAAAAAACAAAAATGTTATGAAGCTGTCATAACTGTTTCTATAATTTAAGACAATGAAATTACGAATTTAATTTTAACTGAATTTTGGGGGAAATGGGAGGTGTCAAGAGATAGCCCAGATGTTAATGACACAACAGACATTCAGAGAATACATACATCTATAATTAAAACATCACCTCAAAATTCATCCATTCAAAGTATGTTGATTTACATAAAATTGTGACTGATATTAAATAAATGGAAAACAAAAAAATCCAACAAGTGATCTCTGTGTAAATAGATTTTTTCTTTTGTTTTTGTGCTATATTCAAAACGAGTTATGCTCCTCCAGATTTTTATTTTCCTCATTTTCAGTCTACAGGAATGTTCCCAGAACAAAAAGGAATTCAGGGTAGGCTCACGTATATAAACAGAAAATTTCTGACAAGGAGATCACTGGTGGGAAGGGGGTTATTTATACATATGTGTCAGAATATTCATTAGAAAATCGAGCCTAAAATATTTACAATATCACTACCAGCTTCTATAGAAATAGATGTCAGTCACAAAACAAAATGTTTTGGACTTCAAAGAAATCATTACACTATGAAACCAAAAAAAAAGAAAAAAAAGACCAAAGGAAAAAGCCTAACATATTTTTCTTTCAGCACAGTCATCTTCATTCACTGTTCAAAACAAACTTTTGATCTGGTTATCAGCAGGTTACCCAAAATCTTAGCTATTAAGTCAATACCTTATTGTGAAGTGACTCCCAAAGATGAGTCTCCCAGACTGCCCTAGAGAAGACCAGAGAGGTTTTACTATCCACAGACAGATCTCATCCTTCATAAGGCCTCACTGTCCCTTTGCAGACAAAGAATACCTCTGCTGTAGTAAAGTGTGGCTTGTTTTCCTCCCAGAGACATCACCATCCACAGTGAACCACAGAGGGCCTCCCCGGAAACCTAGTCAGAGTGGCCAGGTGTATGTCTTCACTTTCAAATAATTCTTATGGAATTCTCATGCTAAAACTTAGCTTTGAATTTTCAAGGGATTTTGTATTAATATATTAAAAACTATGTTTTCTAATTCAGTGAGGAAAATGGAGTGGAGCATAGACAATATACTCAAATGCTGAAGGGGTGGGGTGTGGTGTACATGCATGTACATTCCACATTTCAAATGTAATCACTTGTTTTCAAAACACCTTCAATTGATATAGAATTTCCAAAATACCAAGATATTTCAGTAGGTATCTGTAGAAGATTTTTTTGTGAAACATTTTGAGAAGTTAGCTATTTATCTACCCAGACAGACTGTGAAACTGATGAGTAAAAGCAATACTTATTATTCTATTTAGACATGTTTAAAGGGAATAACAAGCACATCTAAACATGATATTAAGTATATACACCACATGTTGAGACACTTACTTAGCTGTCTATGAAGGAGGGAGGGAAGAGGAGGAAAAATAACATAAGGAACAAAAAGTCAAGATGGCTAAATGTTTGCACTTACACACTTGTGTAGGTAGCTTCTCAGACAACAGGAGGGAAGTGGGTGGATACAAATGTTAGTCAAGGCCCAGGATGAAGTATAAAACAGCATAATCAGAAGAGAACAAGAGTATTAGGAAGCCTTCGAATTTTAAGAAGAAAAGGCAGAGAAACAAAAGGTGAGTATTGAATAAGGCTTGTTAAAACTGGATAGGGCAACAGATCTGTAGATGAGCCACAAGCAGGAGCATGTGGGGAACTACTTGCATGCCCACCCAACAGCTGGCTAGCTTGAAAGACTGACAGAACAGGCAGGACAGAGTCACCATGAAGACTGACATAGAGAACAGGCAGTAGTAAGGGGCAGTGCTTTAGATGTTAATTACTCTGAAAGATTCTGACTACAGGAGCAGCTGCTTGTTCATTGAAGAGAGTAGTAAGAAGATCAGGAAGAGGTACAGGACTGGCATGTAAAAGAAAAAGACAGCAAAATGAAAATGTGACCTGAGACAAACAAGATGCTTTTTGGTACTGAAAAAATGTAAACTCCCCTGAACCCCATATATAAAGACTTTCTGTCAAATTCTACAAGAATTTGGGATGAGCTCCAGATCTGATGCTTTGACTTGTTCTACCATGGGACTAAAACAAAGGTTCAATAGGGCACCCTCTGTACCTTTCTCTTCCTTCTATTATACTCCTCTATACCTTTCTCTTCCTTCTGTTATACTCTGCCTTTCCATCTGTACATCATCTTTTTTTTCACCACAAAGCACTAAAAGCATCTTGAAAGAAAGGATGAAGAAATTGCTTGTGGACTTCTTGCTAGCAGTATTAGTGACATCAAAAACAGAAGAAATACTTATCCATCTAGTGTTACTGTTTGGGAATTTCCAACATAATTCAGCCCTCCACTATTACACATAGTAATTACTCCTTACACTATGCTCAAGAGGCCTTTATGACACAGAAGAACTCATGCCAGACACAGTAGAATAGAAGCTTGATTTTGTGGAGTATATAAAACTCTTTACAAAAGTTTTGGAGGCTTAGTTTTCACTGATCTGCACCATTGAAAGCAATTTAACTTCATCTTATTCTGATATGAATGAGTTTACATCAACAGGTTTTTACATTATAATTTGTAACACTGGAGATTATACAGTGTGTACACACATGTATGTACACATATCCACATATTTACACACATGCTGAACTACATGTAAACTAGCTAAATTTAAAACAATTCATCAGTACAGCCTCTTTTTTATTTAATGTCAAGCACCCAAGCTCAATAAATTCCTTGAGTCAAGGCAGTCCATTCACAGTCTTACTTGAATAAAGACTGAAGCACAGACAGGCCTTCAAAACTCTCTTTTCCTGTGGAGATATTCCCTTATTTGCAGCCACTCTGTTTCCCACTCCAATGATCCTTGTAGATATATCCACTTAGAGACAAACTTCATTTAAAAAAAAAAAGCAGAATCTAGAAAAAGAACTGACAAGAAGAGTTGCTAGGTGGCTATTGTACACTAAAAGAAGGTATATAATTAACAAATAGACAAGTGCACTCATGGGGAAAATAATGTATTTTGTCCAAAAAAATCACTTAATCATAAATCTACAGTGTGTTAATAGCCTAATTCTCATTTAGGCCAAGCAAATTATGTCCTTAGAAGTCAAATTCTATTAGAGAGAGCTATCAAAGTATTAATGCATTCTTATGTAAACAATGAGTGCTCCACGCCTCTGTAACAAATAATATCAGGAGGCGTTTCCTCCCTCTGGACAACCATAAAACAATATAAGCACAATTAGCATAATACAATATCAATAATTGTCTCTTCTCTTATATAATACAAGAACATACTGAAAGTAGTCCGAGAGCTAGAAACTGAACCCACACAGGCACACACACATACCCTTGCCACCTTGCTTTGCACAAAACCTTCTCCAGCTGTTTGCTTCCAGAAAATTCCATTGCATCTTTATGTTGGATGACTGGATTTCAATTTTTTCTTCTGATAAATTCAAATACGTATTCTAAAGTGGTGTTCAGATCCAAGACCTTGCTTTTTTCTATATACAGGACACCATTTTAGACAGCCTGACCTTCACCAAATTACTAAAGCTATACAGCTTATGCAATGGTATAATCAGTGTTTTACTTAGACAAGGTTTGAACACACTTGTCTCAGTGACAGCCTGCTTAAAGCAAGACTAGCTTTAAGGCAATATCAGGTAGCCTGGAGACTTGAATTGTCAGATTTCTTAGATATCTACAAAATTAAGGATGAATCATTAAACCCCATGTTTTTAAATTCCTACATCACATTATGGCAAAAGATGGGGAAGTTATGTAAGCATGAGAGCTGAAAGGAACAACCTGTCCCTGTTTAAAACCTTGAGAAGCACTCCTAGCAGAAGTAGAGATGTCTTGGGAGAGACTGGGATGCTTCTTGCCAAGCAGTTCTACCTGAAGGCAGTTTGAGGCCTTGGCTCCTTTCATAACTGAGTGATTGGAACAGAAGACAACACTGCCATAACCATGACCACCATTGTCATGCTTGCTTTTCATGCTACATTTTCTTGGAGAATCTGTACTTTCCCCTTTTCCTAGACAGACCTCTAATTCCCTTGACTTGCCACAATGCTTTCCTGCTCATGCCAGTTCTTCACAACACAGGCCAAGAAACAGCCAGGAAGTTCCAGGGCAGGAAATTCCGCATGAGCCTTTCCACTCCATCAGCTACTCCAAGAAAACTGATAAGCAACTTAAGATACCCAGCCACTAAACCCCAAACAGTGACAAATTCCTTCTAAGAACTTGCTTTTAGCATCACTAACCATGTACCAGCTCAGAGGTCTCAAATTTATTTTATCAAGACTAGTTTGAATCAAATTTTTTCCTGGTAAGTTTAGTGCTTTTAAATCTCTGATAAGAAAAGTAATACAGTGATCAAAATATTCCCAACATTCCTTCTGAGCTCCTGTTTTCATCTAAATTCTTAAGCAGAAAAAACGCTATATAGTAGAACAGCTTTTTAGGGCACAAAACGTAAAGCTATACTTTCTTTCTTCAGTCTATGATCAGCAGGTTTTTCTTCCTGACTTGTATCCTGAAGTGACTATTTTTGGTCATTTTTCTTTTTAATATGCTTGTTCTCTTTGAAATTCAATCACTACGCCAACTGAGGTAAGTACCCAACTTGTTCTGCATAGCATAAAGATGAGTGCATTATTCAATTAAAAGATTTTTCACAGACATTAATAATTTTAAGCTTAGTATTTAAAACCTATTCAAAAATGCCTCATAGTTGACTTGCAGATGGATCACAGAATCAGTGAGTGGTGTGATATTTCACTTGAGAAATCTTTTGAGGAAAATACCCAGCAGTGTAGAACATTATTAACTCTTGGAAAAGGACTGTAACTTTGAAGTTTAAATTTTATTGAAATGCAGACTGCATTTCACATAATTCCATAATATAATATAATTCCATAATTATGGGACTGATAAAGTGAACTGAATTGTTTCCCTACTACAAGAGACTGAGGAGGGTAGAACTGTTCCATTTATAATGGAGAAAGTTGAGGAGAGGACATCTGGACTTACAAAATCATAACATCTGTGGATGCAAAACATGCCTTTGATGACACTGCAGAATGCACCTATGCTTGTAGTTTTTCTCTGACCAGCCTTTTATGCTGCATTGGACAAAAAGGGACTGCTGGAGAGCAGCACTGCAGAGAAGAACCAGGTGGACAACAAGTTGTCCATGAGCCAGAAGTGTGATCTTGTGGTCAGTGAGGTCCCATGAGCGCTGTGTGCAGCTCTGGGTTCCTCAGGACAAGAGATATGGAGCCCCTGGGGCGGGAGGGGGTCCAGTAGAGGGCAAAAAAGGTGATTAAGGGATTGGAGCATCTCACAAGGAAAAGCTCACCAGCCGGACTTGATGATCTTAGAGGGTTTTTTTTTTCCAGCCTAAAGGATTCTACAATTCTGTGGAAGGCTGAGAGTTGGGTCTGTTTAGCCAGGAGAAGAAATCACTGAGTGGGGGATCTTATGAGCATGAGTATCTGAGATGTCAGGATGGAGCCAGGCTCTCCTGGTGTTACCAAGCAACAGGACAAAACAAAGCAGGCAGAAATGGATGCACAGGAAGTTGAGGAACAAGAGGAAGATGAGGAACTTCTTTACTGTGCAGGTGACCATGCACTGGAACAGACTGCCCAGAGAGGTTGCCGAGCCTCCCTTACTTACTCTTTCTTACTGGAGATAGTCAAGAACCGTCTGGATACAATCCCGTGAAATGTTCCCCCATATTTTTTTTCCTGGCAGTAACAAAAATTAATTTTTTGCTCTTTCAGCATCAACATTTAGGTTAGTTCATAAAACCTCTTACCTAAAAAATCTAACTTCAGCCTTCTGTTTCATAACAGTGGTGTCACCTACTTTTGACAAGTTTCACAAAATAAGAAAGAGACATTGGCTGTTCACCATCTCTAAGTGGAGCTGGACACCAAAGCTCCACTGTGACAGATTACAGAGGAGCCACAGGGAAGTCTGAAGTAAACAGGAAGGTCCAGAGTCCCCCAGCTCAGATTAACAAGGAGTGATGCATGGGATCCATGTCACAGCTATCTGAAGCAGTAAAGGACCAATCAGTTTAAGATGCTGGAAAGTCACTGCTGAGAAGGGCACTGTCCCCACAAACTCATACTGTCCTGCATGCATGTGTCATACAGAAAAGAGAAAAAACATGAAAAAACATATCTTCTGTGTGGGTTATCTCAGTCTGCAAAGGTTAGCATTCTATTTCAGAAAGTTTTCACAACAGTTTTTAATAGAGCTAATTAAAGACATGCTAGTCTAATCTGCAGTCTGGGAATATCCTTTGTTTACATAATTCCTCAGCTTTTTTCATTTCTGACTGTGATGCAAGACCATTTTAAGAATTCAATAAATCAAATTCACAAGTTCATCAAAAGTAATGTATTTGAGAAGTAATGGGAGCCAAAAGGATAACTACTTTCAATATTCAAAAATAATTTTTTCATGTTTTAAGTGACTGAAACATGGCAAAGACTAATTAGGAAAACAAGTAATTTTTTAGAAGTAGAGGTAGCAGATTTTAAGTAGATGCTTGTACTTGCACTAAAAACTATGGTATCACTTGAGAAGTAAACAAATAATGAGAACTGAGATGTTACATAGAGATTGATTAAAACTTGGATATGCAAAAGACACAGTATCTGTAAAACAGTGACAAATATATACATTCAGCCAACAGTCACAATTTTTCCTTTTTAATAATCTTAATTAATCAGAATTTTGGATATACTTTTGTAATCCACTACACCTTCACAACACATCAACCAGGGGATAAGAAGTTCTAAAAACCTATATAAAAGGTTTAACCTTCCAACAACTTTGGGATGAACAAAATTGTCCTGACTGACCTCGGCTGTCCAGTGATGTCCCCTCTCTGCTGCACCAGAGGCATGCCAGATGGGCAGGAACTGGAAGGGTGATTCTGACAGTAGCAGAGACCTCTTGGAGATTAACAAAATTTAGATAAACTGTGCACAAAGAGTACAGGGATGCTTGCATTGATCTATTAGAAATACTAACTTTGAAAATACTTAGAGAATGAGCAATTCAAATGACAGAAAAATGAAGTTCTGCTTTTATTTCTTGCACCAGAATGTTATGACTCACCAATTAGTATTGATTATTGTTCCTAAAAAGAAGAGAACATACTCTGCTCCCACTTTTAAGGAGGGCAAGCAAAAACATCAGCAAAGCAGTGACATTTAAACAGTAGGTTAAATACCCACCAATGCCTGAGGGAGCACATCCTAGTACATTTCCTATGCTAGACAGGACAGGAAAGTTCATAAAAACCATCTTTTTATCTGATCTCACAATTCATTTTCATTACAAATATTCACATCTCCTGAATATTGTCATTAAAGTTACCACTGATTTTAACAAAGGTGTTGAAATCACCTTTTAACACAAAGGTGTTTTCTGATAAGCATCAGAAAAAGCCAACACATTTCTGGAGTGCAACTTATCTATTCATGTTTTAGGGGTGAAAGATCAAGCTCAAAACTGTTATTTTCACCCGACTGGAAGAAGCTGCTTGTATTTACCTGAACTGCTGAATAGGATTCATTCCATTCTGGTCATTAGATGGTCTGTCCTCAACTATATCACATTTTTGAAAAAACATCACTGAAAACAGGTGCTTTCCTTTCACTGTCTTAATCACTTAGACATGCAGATATGTATGTATCAAAATTCTTTTTTTCCAGTCCATCAGCTTCTTTCTCACACATTTCTTCTACTGAATTTTTATATAATTTTTCTAAGTATTACTACAGTTATTATGGGCTATTGAAGCATGATTGAGTGAAATCTATAAGAAGAACTTTTTCTGTCAGTTTCATTAGGATGTGGCAACTCATGATAAATAGGAATGAAAATCACTATTGACCTTCAAGATACTTAATAGGTATTTTTGCTCTCGCTGTTTTCCAGTTGGGAATATTTGCTTTGTCAGTATTTTCAATTGGAAACACATAACCCACCAGAATGAAGACTTACTATGGAATTCAAACACACTATTTCTCCTAAGAATAAAAGAACATTGAAATAAAAAGATAAATTTGAAATTATATTTTGTATTCTTTGACATATAATTAATTTTTAATTTTTAACAGTCCAGAAAATGGTCTTTGAATTATGACATTTCCTTCCCTGTAAATAAAACCTACCTGATCTTAGCTTTTCTGATTTTGGCCCAACATCTGCAGGAGTTAAAACATAACTTCATGAATCTTGGCCAACCCAAGGCAGAATCTGCATTTCCTCTTGGTCTTGAATCCTGTAAACCTATAACCCAGTATGTTAATTTGATTGAAGAGTGTGAATGTATCCTCTGACAGAGCAGGGATTTCCTATCCTACAAAGGAGTTCCTGACTTCTTTTAGTTTCCATGGGTGCTGGAAATTAGTTTAAAACGCCATCCTCTACACTGTCTATTTTTCCCATGCCTAAATATCTTCTCCAAAGTAGGAACTAATCTATTAAAATAGATTAGCATTTATATTAAAATACCTATTCCTACATGCTCAAAGTGAAGTCAGGAAAGCTAAAACCAAAATTAATCCAATTCAGCTCTTTTGATTCAAAAGGGGGTCTCTATTAGACAGAGCCTATGGACCACTCCCACGGTTTTAATGAATTTATTCAAGATTTTCAACCAGAACCGTATGATGATAAACTGTCTTGGCCTGTAAAAATTTGCATTTAAATATATTACATGTATACTGCAACATTTCTTTGAGGGCAGCATTGCAAACTTAGTGATGTCAGAACTACAAAATAGTGTTTAAATATTCCTTCAATGTTTAAGTGCCTCATGTCCCTGCATTCTTTGGAACAAAACAGAAAATGGATTTAGTCAAACTGCAGGTACTTGGCAGATTTCTCTCTTACATGCAGGCACTGCCGAGCACATATTTATTTTTGAAACCCCAGAATACCAAATATTGTACAAATACTAGAGGGCTAATTTGTTCTTCCCCACCCCACAGAACATATGCTCAGAGGGAAATCCAAGAAACGGTAGGAAACCAAGAGTTAGATTATTTAAATAAATAAAAGTAGGCATTGATCTGTCTATATATCTGCAAAGATGCAGATGGAGAACCATAGATATGGCAAACTACAGTTAAGTCTGAATGCCTGAGGACTGTTCTGCTAAACCAGGAAGAATGTATAAATACTCTACTCATAGGGGCAGGGAAACATCTGTAGGAGAAACTACTTGCCAAATCCTCATTCATGGTGTGAAGAGGCAAGAATGATAAGAAGTAAGCAGATGAAACAGGAAATTAGAAAAATTAGTGCATAAACTTGAAGGTTGTTCATTTAAGCATAAAGAAGTAGTGACAAATATTATCAAACCCACACCCCCCCCCCCAATCATTTAAGCAGCTGAACAACATTTGAACTAAAAAGCAGGAATGATGTGAAATCTGAGTGATTCAGAAGGGGCCAGGATAATGAAATATAGAAGAGAAAGTGCTGAAATCTACAAATATGCCAAAACTTTGGCAATATTTCTAAGGAGAGAGGGATTAGTTTGTGCAATAAGGTAAACCTTTTGAATTACAGTCCTGAGAAACTACTCAATGACATCATTCATAAAAGTTCCCCAGTTTATCAAATTGTCAAAATAAAGAATTAATCTGTTATTTTAACCTAAGTAGACTGCACTGGGGCAAATAAACAGAATGAACAGTTTTCACTGTTGAGCAGTAGGAGTCAAATTCACACGTACTTAAACATTCCAAGGTATTCTTAAATAAAATGCCAAACACTACTGAATATGAAACACTGTAGCTACTACATTTATAATTGAACTGAATATATATTTTCAGAAGAATCTGACATTTTTCCCTGAAGACACAAGTTTAAAAAAACCTAGCAAAAGCATTTTAAATATGGAAGAAAGTGTGTGTTTTAATAAATATGTAGAGTGTGTGCATATTTTAAAATAATTGCCCTGTATAACACAAGCAATTTTTGCCCGACAAATACTACAATATATTCTACCTATAAAATTAACAATGTGTTTTAATGGAAAATTAGAACAAATTCCTGGTGCATCTGTACAGAGGTGACACTCCTCCATGTATATATACTTATTAAAGTGGAATGAAGTCAATTGACTTGTCATCTGGCCTGAAATTACCTTTTGTAGTAGCTGTCAAAGCCATCTTAAGCAGAGAAATTTTTCATATTTTCCACATGCACTGTTTTCGGTAACTTTTACTTAGACAATATTAATTGAATAATATGTGATTATATTTTTGACTACACTATAAACTCACACAAATTAATTAACAAAGTCATCACTATAAGAGCACACAGTGACATTATAGTTGCTGAGCACTTTGGAGTTCCATTCCTCCTTAAAAATACAAAGGAAAAATTGCTCAAATTTCCAAAAGGACATGCTGTTCTCAATCATCTAATATTCACCCGTAGCATTAAATATTACAGCGCAATCCAGTTTTAAAAATCCACCCACAAGAGAGGCTGAACACACCCAGTACTTCTCAAGAGGATATTCCTTCCACATTCCTCAGTCTGCCTGTGTTAATTTCACTTATGACTTTCCATAAGGGACTTACACTGCAAAAGTGACACACATGTCTAAATGTATGCATATACAGAGCATCATCTCCTGCTGAAACTGATGCTAAGCAAACATCAGGAAATACTATTCCTTTCCTTTCCAAGACTGAGTAATTTTTCACTGATAATGATTTTAAAAGTTGTTTTAATCAACCTGCTGTTCTCTTGAGGATATTACATTATAACTGAAGGCTGGTTGGAATTATTTTATTTACTAGTTTCATAGATTTTTCTCAACTATAGATGACATCTGAGCTTCTTCTCTGTATTCAACATACCAACAATAATTTTATTTTCTACTTCTCCATGTTTCAAGTTAGAAGAAAAAATTTTTCCCATGTATTTAAACTGGAAGTGTTTTAACCCAATGCCTTACTCAATGTATACACCATTGCATACTACAATCTTCCAAGAACAACAATGACAACTGAAATTAAAAAAGTACCTTTTGAAAAAGTGACAGGTAAGTAAGAACCTGTTTTTAATTAAATAATATTGCATTTAGTTTTCATTTGGCATCTTACGACAGAATCAGCCTGCAGGACAGGAGTGAAGCTATGCACAGATGAGCTGTGTTACTGGGATGTTCCTGCTCTTATCAAGAGGGAGCATGGGGCTTTGGAGCTCTATGCAACCATTAACTTATGCAGAGATTAAGGACAGGGTATACACACAATATTCTAGGGGGAGGAGGAGAATACATCTTAGTACTGTGCTTAGAAGGGTGATTAGCAACAACTGTCTTCTCATTACCAGTCAGATACTTGCATATTACAAAAACAAAAAGCAATTGTGGGTTCCCTGCTGTGACTTACATAAGATTTTCTTTCCCCTATTTCAGTAGCTTTCCAGTAACCAACCAAGCACAGCAGTATCCTATCACAGCAACACTGAAAGGAAGACAGCAAGCAGACAACTAATTTTCTTTGCTACATCCTCATTTGGAACAGAAATAAAAAAATAAAAAATAAAAAAAAAAAAACCAACCTACACAAGCATCTAGGGAACCATGTTCTTTAGGAAGGAAAAAAAAATAGCATCCAGTATTTTACTTCAGTATTAACTACTGGGTGCATCTCTTGGTAGCATTATCTTGCACATAAACCAGAGCAAATATTTTCTGGCAGTTCTGAACTTCAGATTGTTTCTGTCACCCCATGCCTTCTATAAAGCCAGACACAGCAGCTTCCCCATCAAGGTGCTACTGCCTGTTTCTCCAAAACACAGTGAGAAGTGAAGATAGAAACTATATATTCTATGAAAGTAGTAACTATAAAAAAGTAATTGAAGTGAAGCCTGAAATAAGATAAGAAAATTACTAATCTTCCACTCTGATTGTAAAAATACCCAAGACACAGTGCCACATCCTTCACAGTCTTCTTCTGGTGTTTTGTACTGTTGTATAAGTCCTTTTATATCAAGTAGCAGGCCTGAATTACAGAAGCTACATGAACCTGTTACAGAAGGTTCACAACCGTCCTGTCACAACCCCCCCGCCAGCTGTCAATGAAATTAAGGAATGGAAGAGGGATAAAATGTAACATTTAAACACAGACAGAACATGACTTTCTTAACAAGAAATGTATCACCTAAGTAGAGGTGGATAAGGAGAGGCAAAACCTACCAGTAATATTGGAAAGCGTATCTTATTTTGGTCCTACTTGGCTTGACATAGAGCCACATGTACACACTCACAGCTCCAGGCTTAGGCTGCTCCTGGGAAAGCTACCCAAGAACTCTGCTCTGACACCAAAGTATTGATACAGCAACCCTCAAAATAAAACCTCACAAAACTTAACCCAAACCAAAGAACAAACAAATAAACCACAAAACAAAACAACCCCAGTCATTTACTGTTAAATGTTAGATAACTCACACAAGATCATTTTCTGTGAAATTAGAGATAAATGATTTTAGCTATCTCCATTCAAGGTTTACAAAAATTGTAAAATCAGCATTGAAAAAGCACCTTATATGTCCCAGAAAGAGCAAGTGCTACCAAGCTGTGCAATGTCTTTTCAACATACTTTGGTTTTTTAATATTTTTTTGTTTATTTGAAACATCCTGAACTGCATTGAAAAAAAAAAAAAAACCACTAAACCTATACCACATTTTTCAGTCTAGAATCCTAGGTGGTCTGAATCATCACTGCCACCTCCAGAAGATGGCACTAGCCACCTTTATTATCTTTCAAAAGAACATGTTTTCACTTACTTCTATCTTCATTAATACACACAAAACCTGTCATTTTCACTGATTTACTTGCTTTTGAAGGAGTAAAGTAGGCTACAAATGGTTTTCCCAACTTACATCTGCTTTGTAATGATTTAGTTGTTTTGCAGCATTGGACTCATATCACTAAAATGTATAACATCTCAACTGACATTGAGTCAGTTGAATTAAATTGAGTTAATTTTTTCTTGCAAGAATGTCTTTATGAAAACAGAATAAACCAAGTATCTCCTAGAAGTACGTGTATTTTGTTTGAAAGTATAAAAAGTAATTATCTTAAACATCATAATACACTATTAGAAAAATATTTGTTTTGCCTTTATGGAAAATATGCTGTACAAAACATCAGTGGATTAAAAAGATATTATTTTCCCCACAGATTGCAGTAAATTGCTCATAATTCTGAGTATTACCTCAAATCCAGAGATGGATTGTCATTACTAAAGTAATAGCAATAACATTCCTTTGTGGGATTATTACTGAAATACCTTGATCTTTTTGGTTGATAGAAAGGGCACTGCAATAATTATTTTGGGGTCACATTTGCAATTCTAATTTATCTCAAGTTTGGATCACACATGACCTTTGAGTCCATGTGTATCTTGGAACACCCCTGAAAAAAATCTTTTGCAAAAGTAACCACCCATATGTAGGAATTTTTTTTTTTAATCTACAAATGTAATTTTTAAATTTGGGAAATATTCCTTCATTCTATAACTGTTACCTGAATTAAATACAACCACAATTTTATTTTCCCCTAATTTCTCCTCTTTGCTTGTGGCACAGAGATACAGAGGGCTACAAGCCCCTGCCTGTTATAGATTCAAATCTTTACCCTGCTTGCACTGCCATATTCCACCTTCTTCTTTGTTCCAATACTTCCCACTGGAAGTTCTCAACATTTTTAACCAGCACATAAAGGACCTGACAACAAAATCAAACAGCAATACTTAACTACATCTTGAATGAAGTTACCAATATTGCTGATACACAGAAAGCTTCAAGAAATTCTTGCAGTTTAGTATATCTTGTTTCATTAACACACTTTATCCTCTCATTGCTCACTAGCGTACAGATTAAAATGGCACCTACTATTTTCTCTCCACTTTTTTACATTCCAAACTGATTTTCTAAGTTTTTTTTTTCATTTCTGCATTAGCTGCAGAAATACTACTGAGAGCTACCATTCTCATCACAGCCATCAGAAGGCCCTAACTAAATAGGTTTCTTTTTCCCCACGATTCTCCTGCAGACCTGCCAGTCAGCAGCTTCCAGTACTTTATCTGAATAAAGCCTGTGAAGTTACTTTTTTTTTTTTTGTTTGCGCAAAGGCCTTTGAAGAAGCTGAAAGGCGTGTTGGTTCCTCACTCTAGGTACCACGCCCAGAGCACAGCTCTCAGTCTGCAGATGTAGGTGGGTTCCAGACCTCTCAGGATTTGCATGGAGCAGCTCCCTAAAGTCAAGGTGTTTCCTCAGAGATGCCCAAAGAGAGGCGTGGGGTTGCAGGGCTCCCCTGGAGGTGGGAGTGGTGGGCATGGTGTAGTCTGTGAGACCTGCACCAGCCTTGGGCTGGATTGGGAGTGGAGCCTGAGTAGCAGCCCTCAGAGCAGGCTGTCTGCAGCAGCCATGGACACAGACTGCTCTGCTGCGCTGGAAAGCCAACACCAGCTCGGCAAGACTGGCTGTACCTAAAATCTTCATGGCACACCGGATTTGCAGTGTGTCTTTTGTGCAAGCAAAATGCCATGCAGTGCACACAGGCAAACACTGAGTATAAAAGTAGCAGAGGTTTTCAGGCAATTTCATTTAGCTTTGTAATAATCCCACAATCAAAGACCCACACAAGAAGAAAGTAATTTAAATGACAGGGTTTATTTATTTATAACTGTCTAGTCTAATTTCACATACACTTGTGCAAATTAACGCTATTCAATGCAGTAAAATATTGTATTTTCTTTACCAGAAGTAAGAATCACTGAGTATTAGAATCTCACTTTTATTTTCAAAGAGTGATAAGTCATAATACACTATATCTCATGTCGAAAAGAAAGGAAGGATGTAACCTAAAGACTTCCCTGGAGCATATCCCAAGAATTTGCAATGAATCTTTCACCACAATTTATTTTAATTGGCTTAGAAGTGCTTATTTGAAATTAAGAGGAGCTGATTTACTTCTAAGAAGAAAGAAAAATAAAGGCTGCTAAGAAAAGTTTCTATTAAATCTCTCTCAAACTGAATTACAACTACTCCTCAGCATAAATTACTTCTAGACATGTTTTCTTCATTTCCCCTTGCAAGAGCAATATAAAAAATCTCTGAATATCCCTCATCAAAACCCACATATTTGATTATATTTAATGATATACCACAAAAAAAGAGTTGCTCCACTATTTACTAAAAA
Organism: Setophaga petechia; assembly: GCA_024362935.1. NCBI lineage: Eukaryota > Metazoa > Chordata > Aves > Passeriformes > Parulidae > Setophaga > Setophaga petechia. The sequence goes on from JANCRA010000004.1 coordinate 38,629,458, forward strand.
AAATTCAAATCATAGTTCAAATCACATTGATATCAAATGTTTTCATACCATATAATTATGAATGATGGCCTGTTTCAAGTAAAATAAAGAAGAAAAAGCCTAGCTATTTCATATAGCCAGATGTAGTTTAAAAAGCAATCAAATATTGAAAAGAAGGCACTCCACTGGCTTGCTATCGATCAGAGAGAACAAACCTCCTTCCTAGCCTATAACCTATAGACTCTGAGACCTCAGAAATTGGGCCTGAAATTGTCCCTGATAATAGGGACATCTGATCAGATATCAGTCTCCTGGAATACCATTAAGAATTTCAGTGGTTGACCAACAGTTTCAATTACATATTCAAAGACTTCTGCGCTGACAGCGCATGTAGGATTTGTCTTCTCACCATGGAATGTAGTAATATCCAAAAGACAGAGCTGAAGATATTGACAAAATTAATTCACAGAATCACATTAGCAACATCATAGAATGAAACATTTTGAACAATTTTGAAGCATTTTGAGATAGGAAACGAAGTCATTTTCATGCAGCAATTTAGACCAAGGCAACTAGGTTTTTCTACTCAGAGCTATTTTTCATTAGGCCTGCAGATGACACAAATGTGGGATGAGGGCCTGAAAGCAAATGGGGGTTCTGCAAGCAAGAGGGACCCTGACAAGTTGGAGAAACAGGCTGACAGCAGCCTCAATTGGTAGCCTCAACAAAAGGAAGTACCAACTCCTGTCCCACTGGAGGAAAAACTCCAGTACAGGCTGACTGGAACGTGTCTTTCCATAAAATGCTGTAGGGTTTCTGGCAGTCAACAAAGCAAAGACCAAGGTCATCTTGAGTGCATTAGGAAGACCACTGCCAGCAAGAGAAGGGACATGGTCCTTCGCACATGGTCTACTCAGCACCTGAGTAGTGAGGCAGCATCTGGAGTGCCACATTCTGCTCTGGACTCCCCACCACAAGAGAGACACGGAATCACTGGAGATAGACCAGCAAAGGGCCATGAAGATGGTGAAGGGCTTGAAGAAACTGTTGTCATATGAGGAGGTGCTGAGAAGGCTGGACTGGAAAAGTGAAAGCTCAGAGTGATTTTATCCACATATATCCAAGTACCCGATGAAGAGAGAAAAGGGTCGAGGTTTTTCTCAGGGGTTCACAGTGACAGGACAAGAGGCAATGGGCACATACTGAGATACAGCAAATTCCACTTAAGAAGGAGGTGAACCATTTTCAGCGGTGATCATGATTATGGACTTGTCCAAGGAATTCCTGTGTCTGTCCTTGGAGAAACTCAGAATCAAGTGAGTATCAAGTGAGAATCACATTTCTAAGCAACCTGCTGTAGCTGACCCTGTTCTGACCTGAGGACTCGACAACTTGCTCAACACCACTGTGGGATCTCATGATGAATTTGGTGCCATTTCATGATTATTTATGGATGATTAGGAACAAAAATTGTTTCTAGATAAATCTTTTGAGGGTACTTTCACAAACTCTTAATTAGAAAATATATTGAAAGGAGAAATTCAGTGTTGTGAAAAGTTAGACCAAGGTAAAGTTGGTTGCTGGTAGGACCTCAACAACAGCCCAGTTTCTTCAAGGAATTTATCTAGATTCCACAAAGCAAAAACTCTGTCTCAAAAATGACATATTTTTTTCATACAGTATTTAGGAAATGTGTTTAAAATTCAATTTACATTATATAGTAGCTATAAAAAAGTAATTAAACAGAGATCACCTTCTTTTTCAGGTAAGGAAACAGCTCTAATCTGGTTGTGTTAGCCTAAAATACCTGTCTCCTCTGCCTTTACTGTGAGCTCTGGGGTTTAAATCAAGATACAGCAGAAAATATTACGAACAGAATTTCACTATGCTCTAAGTAGAAGGAGTTCATAAAAAAAAGCACAAAGGAGCCTGTTATGTCCCTTAATATGGTCCTTCAACCCAGAGACCATTCAGTGGTCAGTAGATGAAGCCCATGCTTGAGCCCACATCACTGCAGCACAGTTCAAAGTAACCCTTCCATGAGTCCTTCATGGGGGAAACAGCACATAAATTTACAACAGGGACTTTGGTTTCTGGCATGCCAGCTTGCAGAATGAAATGCAGAAACTTTTTCAGGGGCCCAATCTGTTCAGATATAGTATGAATGAGAGACAGGACTGTCTAAACACATCTGTGATTGTGAGAGATTGTGCTGAAAATCATGTTGTCACACCCCTCTTGCCACGTGCTGAGTGGAGGTCTAATGATCCCAAGGACTCTGGCAGATCCCATTTCAGATGAGGAAATCATAAGGAAGAATGCAGAATATGCATACAACTAAGCCTCTTCCCCTTGGTTTTTTATATGGTTCAGTAATCTGTGAAATATATGCAGGCTACAAATTTATTACTGATTTTCTTATAAATAGATATATGTTTGCATTATTGATATCCCTTTATAGATATGACAATTAAGCCCTGGAAAAGAACAAACCCACAAATCACACAAGGCACCTGCTCCATATTTAGATATTAGTCTTTTCCTGGAAGGGTGCCAGTACTTTAAATCTTCTTCTAAATTTTTGCCCTCTCTGTAACATAAATAATCCATATCCTCATACTCCAGAAAGCAGAAGTTGGTATTCAATAATTTGGAGTGAGAGAGAAAACAAACAAACAAACAAACAAAAAAACCAACCAAACAAAAACCTCCATCTCATCCCTCATATTCTTGAAAATATATGCATTATTACTATACTACTGTTTTAACCACTTGCTTGCTTGGCAAAACTACCTATGCAATCTGACCTAGTCTATTTTCTTTCTATACTACAGCTTTCATGCTCAGCTATTGATTTTTTCATTGTTTTGGTCTGTTTTTCTTTTTTCTAGAAATACACATGCAAATAATTCAGAATTTATTTTCAAAGGATTGCGCAGTTGGCACGACTTGATGATTTAAAGACAAACCAACTAGCATTGCATTTGGTTTTTTTCCAGTATTGGAACGTCAACTTTGTTCAGTGACAGGACTGAAAGAACATCTTCCCAGGCTTTGCTACCCATTCATAGAATCACAGAATGGTTTGGGTTGGTAGTGACCCTTTAAAGATCATCTCCTTCCAACCCCCCTGCCATGGGCAGGGACACCTTACACTAGACCAGGTTGCTCAGAACCCCACCCAGCCTGGCCTCTAACCTTTTTATCTAGGAAAGTGTTTTGGTTTTTTTTACTCTCTGATTTCTTTAAAATTTGCATCTTAGCAGCTGAGCTTCCTCAAGTTGACTCTAAAATCAGGTAGATATTTCTCACAATCCAGAGGGTTAAATTTAACTATGTAATGCAATGATGAGTTTTTTCCTTGCAATCCCTCTGCTCTGCAGAAGAGTGCTACTAGATGAATATGTGTAAGAAGTTCAGCAACAGTGCTTCTAAACATTCTTGCATAAAACACTGTGCAATGTATTACAGCAAAATATTAAATCCAAGTATGTAAAAACACTTATTAATGTAGGAATTTTTCATTTATTTTATGACTGCAAGTAGATCCAGAGAGGAAAGTTAGGAAAATTAGGATGCCCTACCATTTGAAATTTTTACTCCAAATTATACAGTAGCTTGATACATATAACAAAACACAGAATATATGCATCAAAAATAAAATAGTAATACAAATTCTAAAGGCTCCTGTATGGCTTTTGAAACAAGACTCTTAAACTTTTCTCAGCTCACTTAGATTATACTTTCAGGCACTAATTTACACTGTTTCTGCCCTTTGCCCATTCCATTAATTCAATTAATGCCATTCTATCTGACATTTCTTTAAATGTTGAAAATTCCCTTCAGAGCACAAGACTATGAAAAAGATTTAAGAGGAAGAAATGTTGTAAGATAAATAGTTTTGGTTTGATATTTTCACAGAATGTTCAGTATTGGAAGAGACCTCTGGGAGATCATGTAGTCTAACCTCCATGCTCAGGCTCAGTCCCCCAGGATTTCTGAGAGGATTCTCCTCACCAATATTGCACGAATCATACAGTATCCATGCAGCAATAAAGACACCCAGGGAGTGTCTTTACCTCTGACAACAGCCAGTTTTTCTATTAAAACCTGCTTAGTTCAAAAATCCTCATATAGAAGCGTTTCTACACAGTGGTCAAAACTATTGCTGAACCATTGGTTAACCTGAAACCCAATGAGGAAATCCACGGCCGTGAGTCACATGACAGCATTTGCCACACACAGGGGAAATCATGCAATCTTACAGACTGTAGGTTGTACCTAGAACATTATTGATATGACTGAGGTGACCATAGCAAAGCAAAGATGTAAATTGCATTTCATTTAGAATACAAGAGGGAGTAGAACCTGGAACACAGATTAATTTCATCAAGCTCTGGAGGCAACTTTCTGAAATTAGTGGCTAGGTTCTGCCACTAGCCACAAGGGCCACATGTTACTTTCTTCCCTCAGGCTATACAAATACAGTAATTTCTGCAAAGGCAAAACCTATAAATTATACTGACTGACATGTGTATTTGGAGAAAGACTGAGTTTTCTACTTGTTATTTGTACATGCCTTGCCCCTTCATGGAGACTTTGAAACACTGCATAAAAATAGAATATAAGACACCTTCGAATGGTTATCACTGCTCAACAAGGAAGAGGCATGATGGCTAGAACAGATTATATCTGGCTACACAGTATTGATGTGTCCAAGCTTCTTATGAGGACACAGAACTCAAAACAAGCCACACACCTCTGGTCAGTCTGTGGTTCCTGCTTAGCACTAAAACTTTAAAAAACAACTACTGTTAGGCATGAGTGACTGGTCTGTGAAAATGGCTTTAGGGATTTGCAGTGGCTCCTCCCAAGTATCACAGCAAACCCTCTGCAGCATCTAAATTACAGCATACAATTGATTTCAAGGTAGATTCATGTTGCTCAAGATGGACATATCAAGACTTTGCCCACATACTTACATTTGGTGTAATCATAATGCGTTGTCATAATGTTCCTCTGCTTATGTGGTGCACATAAACCTCCTTTGCCACTTGAACTGTTATCTTCCAATTTCAGCTCCTTCATATGCTCCACTTAGAAAATTCTTCTCCTGCCTCCCTGACTAGAATGACTCTGGTTCCTTCCCAGGAACAATCACATATACAAAAAGGAGAATAGAAGGCAAGAGCGCACAACAAGAAAGGATGGGAGCCATCCTCTGCCAAGTAGATATATTGTCAAATGCATTCAGTATTTAAAACCTTTGTTTCAGCAGGAAGATTCAACTAAGTTGTCAACATGGATGACAAATGACAGTGCCTGCATTTACAAAGTCTAGAAATTTATGTAACAGCAATGTAAAGCCAAATATATGTCAGGTTTCAGAACTATTTTTTAATTATAAGTTATTCCACTCTAAGCAGAATACTTAAGAGAAAAGATGCACATATGTGGGAGTTTTTCGACATTTTAATGCAAATGACAATCAAAAGGCTGCTTGAGGAGCATAAATGCCACACCTTATCCTTGCTGTGGTCTCTCTGGTTCTTTAATAAAATTAAACTTCTGATACAGTTAAGTGCAGGACTAAACTTTATCAGTAGTTCTTTATCAGCAGTGCTTTGGGAGTCTCGGGACTACTCAGGTAGTCCTGAGACTCCCAAGCCATCCTCTCCAAAACTAACAAAAAAAAAAAAAAAAAAGAAACCCCCTGAATTTTTCATACAGTTGTGCAGAAAAAAACAGCTAGCTGTTTCCATTCAATTTAGGACAATAATTTGAGGAAATCCGGCACAAATTAAGCTTGTTGGACAGACCAAATAGCCTCCTTGGGTAAAAAAGGCCAGATTTCTGACTAAAGGGGAAGTGTAAAAATATTTTTTACTCTTCTGACTGAAAGAAAACATTTGATATGACATGTAGGAAGAGACTAAATACACTACAGGAGATTAAATTGTTGAAGAAAGTCAAAACTACATAGAAGGATATGCATGAAAATGCATTAGACAAGAGGGAGATTACAAGCATGTTTCCTCATGTATCATTCTGAAGCGCAGTCTTATTCCTCAGCTATGTAAGTTGCCTTCATGTAAAAAAACTGTTTCAGCAGCACCAGTCACATTTTTAAAAGACAGAATTTTGGAAAGTACCAGTCACACAGAAGCACCTGGATGACTACCCATGTTAGCGAGCAGAAGAAAGATCATTTGGTAGTACAAAGGGCAAGATTATATGCTCAACAGCTGTTAAGTGACAAGGGGGATTAGATGATAAGACTATATGCCACCAAGTCCTATCAAGAAACATACCCACAGGAGAGAGAAATTTTGAAATTCTGTATCAGTAAACTGTACTATCCAACCATTTATGAAAAGAAAATGGGGTGAAGGGCTGAGAGAGGATTTGCCTCTTTTAGAGTAAGCACAAAGAAGGGTTCTTGAGTTAGAAAGACACCTGAAGAATGGAGAAGTAGACAGAGCAATGCAGAGACACCTTCCACAATTTCAATAAATTTTGGCCCCTTATGGTTGCAGGGCAGACAACTGGAAATAGCTGAGGTTTTGTCCACATTAAACAAGCTCTAGGCAGGTGATGTCCTCTAGCAGGTCTCTAAAAGACATCTCTAATCATAAAGGCATTTCCTAAAAAGTCCTCCAAAGAGGTAAAAACAAGCTTGTGTAAGTGAGCTCTTGAGCCTAAGATGAATCACAGCATAGATGTTAAAATGACTAACACCCACAAATTTGCTAAAGCATGCTTGCACAGTTATCTGTCATCTGGAAACTGATAAAGAATCTTCCAAGTCCTCTCCAGATTGTTACTGGATGCATCTCAGAACAAGTGAGAGTTGAGACTGCATTTCTCTTGTGCATCAGCCCTTTTTTCTCTTGGGATATCTAGCACAGCTCCAGGTATTCAAGGATACAGATGCTCAACACAATGCCAGGGGAAGTATTTTTGACAAAGGCAATTTTTGCACAATGTAGACCATAGAGTCACATATTATAACTATATTAGCACAAAAAGAACAGCCAGATTCAGAAATGGAAAATAATTTCTGGATTTCTTGCTTCTGAGTGTTTAGATCCTACTACTATTTACCTGACAAACCAGTCTTATGATTCACTTCCAGGTACTATCCTGGCTAAGCAAGAACAGCCCAATGGGCTTGTAGTATCACACTGAGAATGCAGCTAAAAAGGAATCAAAATCCTCCAAGTATCATGGAAGGAAGATTTTGTGGAGATGGTAGCATGCATTAATCAGGGTAAATCACCAGTTGCTGTAGGCACACACAGAACTTCATTAAATAGATATTTTCCATCTGAGAAAATAATCTCCACCACAAAAGAAAACACAATGAAGCAAAAGTCCAGCACCTGTAGTGATGTAGAGCACTTTTAACAGCAAAAATTCAGAAGAAGTGATAGGCAAGAGAATTTGAAATCACATTCTGCACATAGGTCCCTTGAAACCCAGAAGATTAATATTTGTTCTCCCATGCTGCTTAGATAGACTATTTCTGCTCTCTTTCTGAGGACTGTGTTCAAGATTTACTTGCAGGCCAGGAACTGTTTTCCAACAAGGCTGAAACAAAATTACTTATTACTATGAGCTGTAATCTAATCTTGTATACCTACGTGTGTGAATCAGTTCTCATGTGATGTTGTCAAGGGGGATTACATTTCAACGGAAAATTTAGGGCAATATACAAAAATCAGATACACACTTTACACTGCACACATTCAAGTAAGATTCATTCCAACAGAAAGAACAGCCTAAATATTTGACTTGACATTGAGGGGTTTTTTTCATTATAAAAATTTTTGGGTTTAAGTCCATTTGCTGCAATAGGTAGCCTGTACAATTTATGCATGTCTTAACTGTGTTTTTATACAACAGTAATGAAAGATCTCAATTTTTTTGCCAATGTCTTCAGACACATCCCACAATGTCTGGCAAATGGATGACTGTGTTCAACAAAAATTTCAGTTCTCTTTGTGGATAGAAAATAACCATGAGAAATGCCCTTCAAATATACATATATTTTGTTTGTTTGTTTCCTTTCTCTCCCAAAAGCTTTTTTGAAAGGGCAGACCTAGCTATACATTGAGAACAGATTAATTGGAATTTCTTCTCTTCTGTTGTTGACATCTGCTGACAAGTTCCAAATTCAGTTGAAAATTCTGTCATAAATATTTCTAAGGTTACAAATGAAAAACTAATAACAGTGTATATCAGGAGCAACTTTTTCTTCAAGTACTTTTTAAAGTAAGTTATAAGTTGCATATACTTCTGTAACATCTATACACTTTAAATTTACTGACTTTGAAATCCAAAAAATAATCTTTGAATTGTCACGTTTTAAAATATATTCTAATTATTATTCTCTTTCCAAATTTCATTTTACCTCTGGGGGAGTAACAATTCAGCAGCTCAATTGTGACCTCTTGCAATGAATTAAGGCAAATTATTAGGCCAGAATTTCTGACCTCTCACATTCCTCGTACCGTGCTGAAGTAGACAAGGAAAAAGCACATGGTCATCCGTGCAAAAACATTCCTAAAAACAATGCGAAAATAATGGTGTTTGCCTTGAACTTTAAACTAACTGAAATTAAGACTATTATATCTCAGAGCAGTCTTTAAAAAAATCAAAGAACAGGTTGCCTACATTACTGCAACTTGGCATCAAAAAAACTTGTAAGATACTTATTAAATGTCCTATTTCTGATATTACACCAGCGCTCCACGAGTTTTAGAGTAACCAACAGGACGCATTCCTAATATACCAAGTCACTGCTTAAAATTTGGGAATGAACAAAAGGTTTATTCTTCAGTGAGAACTATAGCTGCCCTGCCCTTTTTTCCAAGAATAAGACAGTTGACATGCTGTTGACATGTGTGAAACAGTTTACATGTTTCACATGTATGAAAGCCCAGAGCAGTCTAAGTGCATCAGATGCCAAATGGAATACTTATACACAAGCCACTTTTGAAAACAGTTGTTTTCTAGCAGATCTACTGTGTATGTGTTAGATTCCTTACCTGCACATGTACCCCAGATATGCTGGATCTCTGAATGAAAAAATAGCTGTGGGATATCTAGAAAATACCATAAAAAAAAAAAAATTCCACTGAACAAGGATAGGTGGACGCAAGTAGAATGCTTCCCAGGTAATATCTGTTAGCTATACTTTTAATATCTACTCCATTATGCACTGAATCAGCTGTTTGCCCATTACCAGCCCTTTACATTAATTTTCAATGTTGTGTGAATAAATACACAGCTACCACACTAACAGTATGTTTCCTGCAGAATCAAGATTCTAGCAGCTGATTTACCTCATAATATTAGAAATTTAACATCTCCTCCCTATCTGGCAGCACAGCATTGATTTCCCTTTAAGGGGAACATCAAGATCCAGAGGCCTGGCAATTGCAGCAGCTGAACTCAGCCATTAATAAAACAAATTAAGAAAACACTTAAGGATTTTAACAGAATGAATCTGAGACTACACTCTCAGTGGTTTAGATCTGATTATGATGGTATGGGCATCTCATCTACTCAGATTACTGGAACAATGAAAGATCCTCAGTTTTCTCAATTTAACTTAAGTGTTCCTTTAGCATCCACTCTACAGAGATAAGCAGCTGTTAGTAGAACACCCATCCCAATAAACAGCCTAGCAATAAACCATGATCTCCCTTGCTGCCTGCAGTAAAAACATCATATGCAGCAAGATCATTAGCAGAGGAGGAACAATCAGCTATAGCTTTCTAATGCTACATTATTAAGTGAAGCAAAACACTCTTGTGAGATGGTAGGATTCAAATTTTTTTTTAGATTCACTGCCAATAGAAAATTAAAAATATTTTAACCTTTATGCAAATGGAACACACCTTATATTTCCAGCACAAAACTGAAGATTACCCTCAAAATCATGACACTAACTGATATTAACTATGAAACTAGTCCTATCAGAGACCATCTCACTTTCTGCCCAGAAATGAGAATCGCTTACTATCCTGTTGCAATGCCAAATAAGTGGCTGGAAATGTCCTTATACAAATTCATCATTACATTCCTTTAACCTTTGCCAGAAGTTTAAAAATAAATAAACAAAAGAGGAAAAAGCCAGACAGAACACATATTTGGACAGGCACCTTTTTAAAGCCTTGCCTCCAGTTTCAACATTAAATGGCTTGTATTATGTCATAAGATCCCCAGCTAGACATAGGAGTATCAGATATTTTCACCAGCCCTTTCTGGCAGGTGGAGTCTGAGACAACTCTAAGCTCCAGCCCACGCCTCAACTTGCCTGACTCAGAAAGAGCCAGGTACCAGTTTGAGCATCATATTAAATATACTGCTGTTTCTAAGAAAATGAAACAAAGGACAAAAGGCTGTGAGAACAAAAAAATTAGTGGGTAGGAGATATTGTGGTAAAAGATATTGCTTCAGGCATCCTGTACTTGTCTATAGATAAAAAGCCAAATTAAAAAGTGGGATGAGCCCATCAATGCTTCTCAGTTTAATAGCACTTCTGCTTATTCTTCAAAAATAGCACAATATAAATACATCCTTATGACTCATCTTTCAAAAATACTTTGTACGCATATCTATATACACACATTGATACATGTAAATATATATATATGAAATTTGGAGTGGGAAGAGAAAAAGATGCACAGAGATGGTAGTCTCAGTGTTGCAGAAAGTCTGAAGGAAAGAATAGCACAGCTAAGTCATGCAAACAGTCCAGGAAAGGCACACACAAATAAACCACTCGTTTCCAAGAAAAAACTGACCTTTTTTAAATACAATTAATTCTTTAAAAGGAAGACTGAACTGTGGGAGTTTCAGACAGTCCTGCAAGTGCTAAAATATAAAATGTGGAAAAAGAAGTGATTATGGTGAGAAAAGAGAAGCACAAGAATATTTTGGTGAGTGCAAAAAGCAATCTACAGAAGCTGGACGACCTGCATTTTTTTCTTAAACCAGATTAAGTCATCCTGCATAGGAATCTGATTTCCTCTTTGAATTAGAAACCCCTCCAAAAGTATGCAACAGTGAGGATGCTGGGTTTTATCCTCACCCCTTTCTAAAAAGACAGATTAAATAGCTAAGGCAAACTTCAGCTTTAACAGACGTTTTTGTACAAAGTTCCTACTTTGCTATGGCTCTCTCACTGAGGTACCACAAGGAAAGGGCAATGCTGTACTCGGTAAGTAACAGAGATGCAGGTAGGAACCTGTGCTTATATTTCATAGCCATTGTTTATTTGGCATGCAGTAATTACCTTGTCTCTGTAAGGAAAAAAAATCCAAACCAGCATCTCTGTAGCCTAGAAGCATCTTGTTCATAACAATGAGAAAACCCCTTGATAAGCCAAACCTTGACAAACCAAAATCACACATGTGTTTCTTTACTGAATTAAGATTCAACATTTTTTTTGATAATCTACTAATGGAAGTATCTTCATTAGTTGGGTATTGAATAATATCCTTCTGTGATTGTTTTGCAATTTTTCTAGTTGTACCCTCTTTAAAGCACCTCAGAAAAGTCACATTATTAACAGCACTGTGTCTCAGTTAATGAAACCACTTTCTTGTGCACCATTAAGACCATTGTGCATTGCAACCCACTTCTTGCATTCTGCATTTTCCTAATTACTCAGCTTAGATTTTCAGCAACTGTAGGCAGTGTAACTGTTTGTAGTCTGAGTAATGTCACCCTAGCTGGAATGTGAAATGGCTTCTATACTGTCACACTCCAACACTGACAGAGGAATAAATTATTACTGCTGTATTTGCATCAAGATGTGCCTGATGCAACAGAGTGAAACAAGACACCTCAAATGTCCTCTCAGTACTCCAGAGAAATAACTACCTTAACTTTCACTAAGGTTGTCAAATCTACTTACAGAGCAATCATAACTAAGGAGCCTGCCTTCTTAATGGCTTATGAACTAATTTTATGAACCCATAAAAGCTTTTATAGTACCCCTAGACTTTCACATTCTTATATTTAAAGCTTTTATATGCTCAGCATGAGAGCATATCCCACCAACTTCAAACACATTGTGTCAAAAATGAATTTGAGACTTTTTAGCTCTTGTCCACATGGGTTGAATGCTTGAATTCTGAATAAATTGTGTTTTCATACAACATAGCATCTGTGTTCTTCCATTGCCAGTGTAAGAGATCGATAGATGTCTTTTATCAATAATTTTTAAAATAAACCTAATACCTAAACATTAGGGAAATACTTGAAACCAAAAAGCACATCTAAAAGCAAAAGATTGCCATCTTCAAAACAGTTTTATTGAACAAAATGTAGCCCTGTCACAATTTTGATAACTGAATGGGAGAACAAATAAGCTCATGCTGTGAGGTGAATCTCACTGCATCCATCCTCACTGCTGAGCTCATTAAAGTCTCACTTGCCTGCCTTGTTGCCTCAATAGCTTTCCATTTGTCTCCAAGCTTCACTCACAACTTCTGATACTACTATAGTCTTACTCATTTCCTATGACAACTTTTTGAGGACCAAAGCCTCCTACCAGGCCCTTTGAAATTCTAAGTCATCCAGTCACAGGTATTTCCTTTTCTTGTATCCTACTCTCTTGAGAGATGACTAGCAAAATTATCTAGGAGCACATCTGACTGTTAAGAACTTCTGGTATCTGGGAAACCTTTAACAGCAAAAGTTGGCTTACATTGCACAAGCAGAGAAATCTGAATGAGTAAAGCTATTACAGATTTGGACTCTCCATGATATTAAAATTAAAAATAAAAAGAGCAAAAATGGAAATCTATTCTAACCACTCAGCTTTTCCAATGAGAAAGCTATTTCAGCATTCCAGGTTAGAGTCACCTTAGTTCTACTTTTAAACTACTTGGCTGCATCCCTACAAACTATGGGGCCTGACAGGATTCACCTGACAATACCCAAAGAGCTGGCTGATGCTGTCATAAAGCCTTCCTCAATGGGTTTGGAGTTGTCTTGGAAACCCAGAGAGGTCTCAGCTGACTGGAAGCTGGAAACTTTCTTTGATTTCCAAAAAGATCAAGAAAGAGGCCTCTGGCAACTACAGGCAGTCAGTCTCACTTCAGTGCCTGGTAAAACCATGGAAAAGATTATTCTGGGAGGTTTTGAAAAAATACTGGGAGGACAACACAGTCATCAGTGACAGCCAGCACACCTTCTTGAGGGGAAACTACTGCTTATCAAAACTGACTTCCTTCTACAACAGGGTAGCCCACTGAGTTGATCTAGGAAAACTGGTAGAGGTAATTTTTCTGGACTCCAGCAAAGCCTTGGAAACTGTCTCTCCTTCTAGACAAATGTCCATCAGACAGCTGAACGCTACCTGATGAGTGAGCAATTGGCTCATGGGTTGGGCACAAAGGGCTGTGGCAAATGAGATGACATCAGACTGGAGTCTGCTCATTAGTGGGGTTCCACAGGGCTGCGTGCTCAGCCCACTCCTCTTCAACACCTTGGACAAGGGATTCAAAGGCATGCCAATGACACTAACCGGGAAAGAGGTGTAAATTCCCTTAAGGGTAGAGAGGCCCTCAGACAGACCTCAAGAAATTAGTGAGCTGAGCAACAACCATATGAAACATCAACCACAGGAAGTTTAACAAGTGCTGGATTCTGCACCTGGGAGGGGCAAACCTGGATGTACACACAGCCTGGGGAATGAGAGGCTGGAGAGCAGTGCTGCAGAAAGGGACCTGGAGGTCCTGGTCAGTGGCAAGTTGAACATGAGCCAGCAGTGCCCTGGCAGCCAGGAGGGGCAAGCCTGCTCTGGGGTGCATCAGGCACAGCATTGCCAACCAGGCAAGGGAGGGGATTGTCCTGCTCTGCTCTGCACTGGGGCAGCCTCACCTCGAGTGCTGGGGGCAGTTTTGGGTGCCACAGTATAAAGCAGATATTGAGGTGTTAGAGAGCATCCAAAGGAGGGCAAGGAGGATGGTGAAGGAGGGGAAGCCAGATGAGGAGTGGCTGAGGCGCTTTGTCTCTTCAGTCTGGGGAAGAGGAGACTGAGGGAAGATTTCATAGTGGTCTTCAACAGCCTTATGAGGCTAAATGAAGAGGCAGGCACTGATCTCTTCACTCTTGTGATCAGTGAGAGGACTCAAGAAAACAGCAAAAAGCTTTGTCAGGGAAGGTTTAGATTAGATATCAGGAAATGGCTTTTTTACCCAGAGAGTTGATGAGCACTAGAACAGGCTCCTCAAGAAAGTGGTCACAGCATCAAGCCTGAGCTCCAGAAGTCTTTGGACAGTGCTCTCAGGCACATGGTATGATTCTTGGGATGTCCTGCACAGGACCAGGAATTGGACTTGATGATCCTGATGGGTCTCTTCCAACTGAGTATATTTAATTAATCACTGAGGGGAAATATTTAGAAATTAAGAGAGAATAAATAGCTGTAATGACTTAACATATTACCATTATTATAGTATTTCTAGAGAGCAAGTACTTATAAACTGGCAATAATAAGCAGAAACTTTTCATTTGCTTGTTTATTTAAACAAAACACTCTAATTTTTTTCTCCTTTCACCTCTGCAGTCACTGTGATTCACAGGGTTTCATAACATGTCGGTTTCTCTGCAATTCACAGTAAACTTAAAAAAATTGCAACAGGAGATTACCTGTTTTGAATACTCTCCACAAAACATTTCCATTATGTCATTAAAGCAATTATGCTATCTAAAAGCAAAAAGAACATAAGAATACCAGGAAAAAAAAATACATGTACCAGGAAATAATAAGACTCTTCTTCTTTCCACATTCATTTTGAAATGTCACAGGATTGTTGAAATGCTGCTTCATCAGGAGAAATGTATTATGTCTGGAAAGAGTTGCTTTCAGCTACACAGAAAACAGGTTATAAGAGGACATATCTATCACTGTCCAGCCAGGTTAGACTAAGCTGTGCTTTTATAACCAATATTACCATCTCCAATAGATTAAGAAGTCCTTCTATGTATTACGTTGTGATGAATAAAACCTCTCATAAGCCTCATATAAATTCCAAAGCCTACATACATGCCTCACAGTAGCGGTGTCCTATGGCAAAAACAAAACCATAGAGGAAAAAAAACATGTGAAAAGTAAAATTGTCCCATGATCTAGACAGAAGTTTTCATGTTCCTTGTAAAAGGTCTAGAGCTTTCTCCTTGCACTGTGGGGTTTTTTTTTCTTCTTTTTTCCTTGCTTCTAGGTGTTCTCTGTAATTTAAAGTGATTCTCTTTTTAATTAATTCCATTATTTTCAAGGACCTCAGCCAGTGTACAGAAAGATAACAGATAAAGCACCCTACAGGAAAGCACAGAAGTCTTCAGAAGCCTTTTTTTTTTTTTTTCTTTTGTGGATTGGTCATGGACAACAGCACCTCCTACATCAGCAACTCTCAGACTCACAAGTTTATCCACATCCAGCATACAACTGGAAGTGCTCAAGATTTAAAAGAAGTCTATTGATTCTGGATATTCTGGAAATCAATCTCTTAATAAAAAGGGAGGTCAGCCGCCACTTAAAAATTATCAGGCCCCAAGGAAGTGAATCAGATAAAGCCAGAAATCCCCAATTATGAATAATTTTTAAATTCTCCTCATGGAGTTTGACTCTATCATTGTAATTATTAAACAACCACCTTCTTTTGAAATACATGTACTTTCATTTCAGATACAGAATAGGCTATACATTAATAATTAATGATTATTATCTCCATAAGAAAGGAAGAAAAAGAGCAATATAACTCCAGTCTTTGGGATTTTCTTACATGCTATCCCTTCAATATAATAATCCCTTATGTATTTTCAGGGGAGACAAGCAGATGAGATGAGAATTGTGAAAACTGAACTACTGTTTGGTTTTGTTATTTTAATGAGAATTCATTTCCCCTCTTCACTTAGTTTTGGATTTTTTCCCCGTTTTTCTTATCTTTAGTGCTAAAAATCACATTATAGCTCTGCAATGACTTGCATCACATATAACTGAGGTCAGCAATACTACACTCTGCTCTACCAGGTACACAATGCTACTACTTTTAAAAGCTAAAGTCATAGAATAAATTAGCATGGACAGGACTTCTGAGGGATGTCTTATATAAGCATTTTCCAGAATGATTTAAATTCAAAATCTGGAATTTTTCCTTCAGAACAAAATTTAGCTCTTTCAAAATCACCACAGACTAATCACAGAGGTTTTTGAATGTTTGTCCAGCATCAGGCAGTACTAGGTCCATGCCTTAGAGAATACCTTCACAAAAATGTTAACAGGAAAGCAAAACCATTTTCATTTCTGATAAAAACCCGATCCCTAAAATCACAATGAATTACTAACCTTTAAAAAATCACAGTACTTAACAGACTAGTCCACACATGCATCAAAGAAGTAATGCATAGAATAGAATATTTTTTTCCCACCCTTGCTAAAGAAACAAACAAAAGATCAACTATTCAGACAAATATTTAGGACTGGTCTATTATAGAAAGTTCTTGACAGGTTTCCTCACTGGAGACCAGCTGCAGGGAGAGACTGGGCAATATATTCAGGAGAGATTCTATAAAAAGCCAACCTCACATATAGGTTCAGGAAACCTCATTTAAAGTAAACCTTAAATAGTCATAATTTCTAGCTTTATTACTAAAGCATACAAATAAGCAGGGAGGAAAAGTGTTGCTCATCCATGGCACACAGAAACAAATGTAGGAAAACATGAAAACACTCTGCTATAGACTAGGTAAAAATTTTTTCAATCACTTTAAAGTTGCAGAAATTAAGAAGAAGAAGCATCTGCCTAAAATAAAAACTGGACAAAATGTACAATTTGTCATGTATGACAAATTGTTCATGCACAGGATTAGCTAGACTCCCTTCTGCTACCAAGAACTTAAAAAATTGACAACAAAAATAAATATTTCTTTCAGAGATAGTGTGTTATTTTCTGTCTTACAGTATTAACAAATTATTCTACCAGTCCTTGCCCTGGGCTAGAACTACCATTTTTACTTTTCCTAAGAAGTGTGTTTTCACACCTGATAACCAGGGTAGGCAGGCTTATAAGATTTTCAAGCAGACAAAGTGTAGGCAACAGTTACTATCTGTTCTAGTGCACATCTTGTAAATTAGTTCTCAAAGGACTTTCCGATGTAGATTTACAGAATCCCGAGGTAACTCAGGCTGGCAGGGACTTGGGGAGGTTTCTAGTCCCAGCTGTAGCTGAGAGGGACAGATCACGTGGCTCAGCACTTCACCCATTTGGGATGTGAAACCCCCAAGCCTGGAAAAAGCTCCCTTTCCACCGGCTCCTCCCCCACCAGCACAACACCCCTCCCAGACTATAATGTCACAGCCCAGCTACAGAAGCCTGGCTAGAGCAAAGGCAGTTGGCATCCACTGCTCTCCTCTCTTCCCAATTACATTGCAGAAGGCATGAGGGCTGGATCCAGCTCAACTGGTCCTTGGTAAATCCTTACTCACTGTTTTCTGTCACTGTCAGCTCCTTCATGTGTCCAGATGTGTTCCAGGAGGTCTCCTTCCTTGGTTTCACCTCAGGCTGATGACCAGCTTTCCTCCTCCTCCAGCCAAGTCAGTGAGTGCAGAGGCCTGCAGACACGGGTGGTGAGGACCTGCCTTCTCCATGTCTGCTGCCACTGCATCGCCTTCACCTACAGGGATCCTGACAGGAAGACTATTGCACACCAAGGAGAGAGTGATCCACACACCAGGTAACCTGAGTACAGCCTGGCCTCTGCTGTGCTGGACTGCACACACGACTTGGCCTTCAAGCTGCACTGTGCTACACAAATTCATTGGTTGCAGGACAAACTCCCTTTAGCACAGGGGCCTGAAGACAGCTCCCCCCCATCACCAGCAATTACAGCACCTGCACCACCATATCTTGATCAAGAACTGCAGCAATAAATTCTTGTAAGAACATTGTTTCTGCTTGCCAGCAGAAAATACAAACATATTTGAGCTATTGTTTGGGAAAAAATCATACAATAGGTAAAATGAGCAAACAAGTCAGCCTTGCATGGACAGGGTCACAGTGTGCTGTTCAAGCACCATTCGGTAACAAAACATTTCCTTAACCTCCAGCAATCTCCTGCATGGCTGGTGCTCTCATGTATTACATTTCCCAAAGAGGGTGGAGGTGTTCAGAGAAAGCTCCGTCTGCTTCCTTATCCTGGTCAGCGATCTGCAGCACATCCCAAAACACTCAACAAACCCTCCTCTGACCCTGAACCACAAGCTCTGTGCAGACCTGAGCCCTACACATCTGAGCTGCTCCTCCACATGAAGGGCAGCCCTATTCCTCCTCTTCCCTGCCTGCCTCTCCTGAAGGGCTTGTCTCCATCAATCACAGCACTACCCCATCACAGGTATCCCAGCAACATCCCAGAAATGCTGCAGCTCTGACCACAGGCTGAGCCCTTGGCCCTGCTGCTCGAATCCCAAGCAGTGTGCAGACAGGTACACACCCTGCACCCTACTTTAACATGCCCAAGCTTTGCCTTGTTCCCCCCACACCCTGTACTTTTGCTTTCTGTCCTTGGTCCACCATTTTATCATACAACTCAGGGCTGTAATGTGCCTCCCACATCACTGCTAGTTTAACAGTCTCCTCACCAGACTGGCCAGCCTCACGGCAATGGTGCTTTTGCTATGATAAATGAGAAAGGGAAAATGACATCTGATTTCTCAAATTCACAAATATGAAACTCACAGGTCAAGCTAAATTTTGTCCAATTTGCTCCATAACAAACCTGAAATTCAGCTCTTCATTCAGTGGATTATACCTGTCTATATAATGTTCCTCACTCACATACACGTGGTTCTGTTTCACCATCTCTGGGACAGATTACTTCTCATCAGTCATCTGTACTCGGCCCATCTGATTTCCAGAATCCAAGACAGGACCAATGACCTGGTTCACAGCTATAATTTCACCGGTGCCACAGCAAAGTAAAGTTTTATGTCATGTGGTCTTATGTTTCTCACTTGTCATTTTGTATCTTAGCTACTGTAAATATCCTGGGGAAAATTTCACCTCAAAAGCAATTTAATCTTTGAACAAAAGAAAAAAATCTGCTGTGAGCAGAAACTGTAGAGCAGAGCAGCCAGTTATCTCAGTTTTTATTGAACTAGAACACCATGCAGTGTCTGCTTAAAATGGGTTGGAAAACTCACATAATTCAGAGGCTCCAAGTACAAATGACTCTCAAGATCTTGGCAGAAAACGACCAAATTCCCTTTATCACCAGAAATTCAATGTGACCCAAAATGTGATTTGCTGGTTTGCATGGCAAAATTTTTATCAGTTTGAATAGGGGGTTCCACACTCTTTTCTCTTTCCAGAGTTACACAAGCAGATGATGGAGAGAGGAAAAAAGCAGAAAGGGTTTAATTTCTAAAGCTATACCCATATTTCACTCCTTCAGTATGTAATGCCTTCACTCAAAATGAAACCAGGTTATCCTAAACAAAGATCATAGCTAGACATCGTTTGGAGTCAGCCACAAGTGTGCTCTAGCAGCATTGGCTCTTGTAAACCTTTTCTATCTCAAATATTCTTTGCTTCTTCAGCTCCTGTCAATGCAGCAATTTCTTCTCTATCACTCAAACACTAAGAGCAAAACAAGGTAAATAAAATTTAACACCCCTCCATCCCACCCCCATGCCCTCAAACCCCTTTCCTGATCATTTTGGTAAAGAAATAATATTACCAATTATCCTTCAGGAATTAACAAAGTAATAAAACAGCAGCCAACCCTTAGGATTATTCAATAAAAACGCAACACGTAATGATTAAGTCTGAAACACCAGTATCAGTAGTTTCTACAAGCGTGTGAAGAAAAGGAAGGCCTGAAAATACAGATTTTGAAGGAGGAAAACCAACCAAAAAGTACATATGCATAGCATCACTTGTACCAAATTCCTGCTTCAGCACTGCACCTCAAAAATTCTCCTCAGACAAGTCACAACCTTTAAAAAGTAAACTATGGCAGACAAACAGAAGTTAGCACAAGAAAAAAAAATTCAAGGAACAAGGCTAGGAGGATGAGGCCAAAAAACTGATGTTAAAAGGACTGAAATATTACACTTTATTTCCCTCCCTTCCACACCCCGCCCCCCCCTCCCCTGGGATAGTGTGGTTGCAAGTGGGAAGGGAGAAAAAAAAGGTGCTGGTGGAAAATGTCTTAAAAATTACTATGTTCTGGCATTGCTTTGGAAAGTGGTTGTAAGTGATTTATTCTTAGTGTTGAAATGTGATTTCAGAAACCCTATTCTCTCATTAAAAAAAAGGCATACATGAAGAAGACAAACTAATAGTTACCCATTCTCAACAAAAAAAACCCACATTTTCAAAAAACCTGACAAAAATTAAAAAAAAACCCTAACAAATTACCAAACTAAAAAATTCAGAATCTGTCATTCCCATCTGTCCTGCACTTTATGAAGTTTAGTGGGCTTAGTGTAATGAAAATTCATTAACATAAAAACCACCAATACAGTACTACTTTAGAGAAGAGAAAAGGAAAGGAAAGGAAAAAGTTGCTCATTCTCTCAGAAAGATTCTGCAAAAGCAAAGATTAAGCAAAGATTAATACAACCTTTCAATTCTGGCGAAACACTTGCAACCTGAATCCCATTCAGGGTTCTGGCTGGAGTAAGAATTCATCTCAGCTGTAAGCCACAAGAACAACAACTTTGTTTAGAACAACAGAAACTCAACAAGCCCTCAAAAAAAACCAAAACAAAACCCCCCCACAAACCAACCAACACCAGCCCTCAACTGCACAGTGCATTTTTCTGATGAGTTCTAGCCAGATGATCCTTACCTGGGTTTAAGCCATCTATTGCAAAGTTTGTGTATTATTAGAAAAACCCACCCCCAAACCCCACTCTAAATTACAGTATTTTAATCTACAGCATGGTACAGATGAATGCAATGCTACTCCCATTCCCCCTCCACAAGATAATATTGTTAATTTGTATGATGCTTTCTTGTTGCCATGACATCCTTTATACCGTAGGTCTCTTTACCCTCACATTATTTTCCCCACTGAAATTCAACCTTGTGGTCATTTTACCCCCAGGTCAAAAGCTTGTGAACATATGTTTATTTTCAAAATTATACATTTGATCTGTTGAATAACATTTATCACTCCAGACCTCAGACAGTCTGCTTTAGGTAAGAATACACAATGCTCTTTCTAAGCACATGGGAACTGAGATAGTCCTTGGACAGTGAGAAGTTCTTCCAAAAGCTGTGTTTCTGTGTGTTTGTTCAGCACTTACCTACAGGATTCTGATTCCAAGGAGACAGGCCATCAAGCACTCTAGTAAATATCACTCCTGTTTGAACGCTCAATTTGTTCTCTCAATTTCCCTTTACGGTCAAGATGTTTGTTTTCCTAACTTGCAATCTATGCTGTAGCATGCACCTCCATTAAAATGTTTGTCTACCCACCCCAGAGTTTCCCGGCACATCCCATCGATCTGGCTGAAGGCAGATTCACCAACAAGGGGACACCCACCCGAGAGGAAAACCTCTGGTTCCCAAGGGGCTGCTTTCTGCCTACATCCCTTCGGGTCTTTCGCTTACGATCGCTACCACTGTTCCCCTCAGCCGCACGCCGAGAGCGCGAGTGGCAGGCAGATATTCCCACCACGCCAGCCGCGCTCCCGGCCGAGCCGAGCTGCCGCTCCGCAGGGAGCGCAAGGACAGAGCCGAACCGGAGACCCGCACCTGGGAACAACTACAAAGTCAGGCTCGGCGCACGGGAAAGGCGATTCCTCTTCCGAAGCGCAACAGGTTGGTGCTCACCACCCCCGCCCCAGCCCCCGGAGCGAGCAGGTGCCCGAAGGGTGCAGCGTGGCCGCGGTCACTGTCACTGTCACGGTCACTCACCGGCAGCGCGGGCGAGGAGGCTCCGGTGCGCTTGGAGCCGCGCCGGGAGCTGAGTCTCCGCCAGGACTCGGCAAGGCGCCCCCGGCCGCCGCTGGCCGCGCCCTCAGCGGCGCTGCCCCGCTCGGCTCTGCCGGGGCTCAGCCGCCGCTGCTCCATGCCCGCGGCGCGGCTGAGCCCCGCAGCCACCCCGGGCCCGCCTCGGGCGCTTTATGGGCGCGGCGGAGGGGCGGGACGGGGCGGAGCGGCGGGGCGGCATCCCCGGGCCCTGGGGCTGCCCCGAGGGGCTCCGGGCGGGCGGCGCGTCCTGCAGCGGAACCAAGTCTCGGTCTGCAGCGTGAATTAGAGAACAGGCACGAGAAAGAGAAAGGGACAGATAGGTGTACTGTGCTCAGACATGACAAGTTATGAGACCTGCTCATCTCCCGTCTAGATCGTGCCAAAATCGTGCCAGGAGGCTTTTTCCAAATACACTACGTTAATAGCTCTAGGGAAATAAATTAGTAGTTTCCTATAATAAAATATGTTAATCCTTCGCAGCTTCCACTCTAAGCCAAGCGTTTTCCCCTGCTGTTTGCACATCAGAGGGTGAAAACACCAAGTCAGGGAAAGACGGCAAAGTACCTGTTGTACTGTGACACGCCTTGGGGGGCCGTGTGGCCTGGTTTTCTTTCTTAAGATCAAGAAAGAGCACCTCTGAAAGTTAGTCTCTTTACTACTACCCAAAGGGTTTCCTGCAGCGCTGGTCAGGGTCCTGGTTCATTACACCCTTTCAGGCCCTTACGAAGACAGGGGTTCATCATCTGTGCGAGCTGAGCACAGGACACTGCTGCAGTGCCACGGAGGAAATCTGCCTCATCTCTGGCCTCCAAGCTCACTGCTGATTTTTCTTCCCAAAGGGACAGGATTCTCAAGTCTCCGCAGCTGAAATAACAAGGCGGCTAATCTCTGTTTTCCAGGCAAGATTAAGAACACAGTGAGTGTTTTGCAGGTATTAAACCATTGATTTGCATTTATGATTTAACCCTTTTTTCAAGGATTTGTTGAAAGGCCATTTTACTGACAAAGTCAGACATATCCCTGCTCCTTTCTCAAGTAGCTTAACTTTCTATTCTAAAAAAATGTTATGACATTATAATGAATTATATTATTCTATCTATAGCTGAAGTGATTTGTGAAAGCATATATTTTCCTCACAGTGTATCTAATGTTATAGTATTAAACAAAAAAACTGGGTCAGAGTTTCCAAAGAGCATGTTAAACTCCTTACTAAATACATGTTAGAAGAAAATGATTAAGGGGTTTGTTGTGGCTTTAGGTAGTCTAATGCTCTGCAAACCCCTAGTCACACTCCAGACTTCCATTCTGTGCAGACAGGTATTATTGGGAGGATCTGTTTTTCCAATACCTGTGACTATAGTAGGAAGTCACTTCATTTGGCTGAATTATTGTCATGAATGCTTTTATCTTCATTTATTCCTCTCTGAGGCGCATCAGCATTGGGTTAGCTTTGCTGATTGTGTTAATTAGCTGTATCATTTTAATGGTGATTTTAAAAGTTTAATAGATTAATGGATTAATGTATAGATTGATTCTCTGACATCTCCTCTATCTCTTAGTAGTAGCTTAAATTTCCCAAATCCCATGTTTTCCTTAAAATATTCTTTAGAGGAATCTAGTGATTTTCAGACCCCACAAAAATCTGTAAGCAAGTTAAACAGTCAAATTACATAAAACTCATTAGATGTGTTCTTAAGGATTCTTGTTGGGAGAATGGGGAACAGGAATCTCAAGAAATCAAAATAATTAAAGGACAGGATAAAAACATATTTGTGTAACTGATTTGTCACTAGTCTTGTTTAACACTTTGCCAGCTGGAATATGAAGTATGCTGCCTTCATTTCTTTAGCTACACAGACAACAATATAATACTTATTCAGCTCACAGTACCATGTAAGATATAAGAAAAGCAAAAAATGCACCTATTTAAAACAAATATACCAAACCCAGTAAAAAATAGAAAGGCTATTTTAAATAAGATGCAAACTTCAAACTAGAATAGAACAAAATATAGCCAAAAGCAATTAAACTTCAGTAAGTCTAATATACAACACAGGTCATTTGAAGAACATCATAAAGACAAATTTTGTGAAAAGCAATTTACACATCAATAGACAAGAAATATTTTTTATTCTCTGATGCTAGGATTAAATCTTTAGCACAGATAACATCTTCCTTCTTCTTACTTCTGTCCGTGATTGGACTGAATCTGACCATCTAAGTGCCAGGCAGCTTTTGTATAAACTGTCAAAAGTTTAAACTTCCTGCATGACAATTTTTAGTGCAATGTGTTTGTTTAATGACCACTTCCCAGGATTGTTTTCTAACACCTGTACACATATTTATACACATGTATGTATTATACACACCACAAGGCTCTTCCACACATGCTTCTAAATGCTGCTGCTATGGTCTTTATCAACATACTATATGCCTGGCAAGAAGATATTTTCATTCCTGGCAGAGAAGAACATGACTGCATGTTATGAGTACAGCTGCCTGAAATGACAATAGTCATTTCAGCCCTTCTCATTCCACCTACAAACTTATCCTTCACAGTCATTCATTAGTATGTTCAAATATTTATCAAGAACTACATGAAGGCATGTCAATAAGTGGTGACAGGGTGGTGACATTTGTCTGATTTAGATCTTCTGACTGAGCAGAGTCCAAGACCCACTGAAGTGTTTGGAACAGTTTGAACTACTGAGAGGCTTGGGAACAGTCATTCAAGGCTGATGAAAAGCTTTCTTTTCACTTTCCATTAACAAGACAAAAGTTGTAGGGAGATTTATGCTGGAAGGGGGCAGCGAAGGTCACCTAGTCCAAGCCTCTCCCTAAAGTAGGTTTGTGTACATCAGTTTGCTCAGGGCTTTGTCCAGTCAGATCTTGAAAAAACCCAGAACTCATTGCTCCTCTAGATGATGTTTCAGTGTTTAAGCATGGTCTCAGTCAAAAAGCTTTCCATTACACCTAACTGGAATTTCTCATGTTCTCACATTTGTGTGTTTCTGCTTGTTCCTTCACCATACAATTTCATGGACAGCCTGGCTCTGTCTTCTCTACACCTTCTCATTCAGCAGTCAGGGGCAGCAATTTAGACTCCCTTGTAGTCTCTTTTCTTGAGAATGGACAACCTTATGCTCACAGTCATATGCATGAGACTCTCTGCAAAGAACTAGAAGTAACCTCACATTTTTCAGTCCTGGTGCTCATGGGGGAGGTTCAGACACCCCAATGTCTGCTGGAGGCACTCTACATGCACGCACAAGCAGACATTGGCCTGTTCATGAATCTGCTTGAAAGAGGACAAGCACCTGAAGTTAAAATGGGTGCAAGAGAGTTGGTTGTTACTCGAGGAAGCAAGGAAAGGATGGCCTCCCCCATGCTCCCAAGCAATCCATCATGATGAGCAAGGAATTCAGAACACCAGGAGGCCTGCATGGAGACCTGGGCAAGGGATCAAGACAAAACATAGATGCAAGGAAAGTGTACAGAAGGTAAAGGCAGTGGCAGGATGCCTGGGAGGATTACAGAGATCCTAGCATCTTCTAGCATAAAGGGTTGACATCAGGAAAGCTGATGCCAAGCTGCTGTTGGGTCTGGCAAGGATGTCTTGAGGAAAGACCTGTGGATGAAGACCCTGTGGATACTTCATAGTTATGGTATAAGAAACAGAAAAGCAATGATAAGCACCATGTAAAAATGTGCTATTCCTTGCCATGTTTCTGAGAACAGTCCTCTTCCAGTTAGTGAAGAATTTGTATTTATATCTGCTTTAGGTGTACTCAGATTGCTGTCACAGCAGCATGGTGCTACCACAGCTGTTACTGAGAGTCTTCTGTGAGACTGTCATCTTTGCACATTTGCCATTTCTGTGATGATATAGGGCACAAACAACTGATTATTGGGATTGAAAGTACATCTGCTTTTGCCTCAAACTCATGAGATTCCTTTTCAAAGTGTGGGTCATAATGTAAAATATACATTTTTCAAAGGCCAAGTACTCTGCCAAACTTTTTTTTCTTTTTAGTAAACAAATTCCTCTCAAAATTTTCTACTAGTACAGGGAAAAAACCCTGTACTAGTAACTGATGCAAATGATTCACTTCCCTTAAAACAGGAAAAATGTTGTAGTTTCTTTCAGATATCTACTACTAGGAGTGGGTCATACACCTCTGCTTTTTATAACCTGCACTGTGGAAGATCTTTTTTCTATTCTCCACTTTACAGAATTTTAATTAAGGAAATTAAATACGCTGAAATCAAAAGCTGGCAATAGCCAGCTTTAGAAGTTCTGTACTACAGTTGCTGCATACTGTTCTTATTTTCTAACACAAGTGTTCTTCTTTTTTTATACCTTGCAATGTTGTAGAGAGACTGATAAATCCTATCCTGTACTATACATTTGGTGGATACTAATTAAAGTCTTGTTTAGTTCAACCAAAGCATGTTCTGAGAGTGGCAAGACTCCCACAAGATACAGCTTTGATTTTGAAGGCAGTAACCAGTCATAACTGGCTTACACAAAGAGTGAAGGTGATCATACACTTTTCTGAAAGTCAGACAACAAAATCATCCTTGAAATTCACTTAGAATTCATAGTCTGAATGTGCCATGAAAATATCTCAAATTCTAGATTTTAGGTCATAAAGCTATTTCTATTGAAATTTTTGGAAAATTCCATAGTACAATTTATTTTCTAAAGCACAAATCAACAGCAGTCTCTGGGTTTTGAAGGTTATAGGTAAAACCTTTTAAATTAAGTATTGTTTGTATCATTCACAGAAAAAAAATGTATAAGCTAAATAGGAATAAGTTCTTGTTACAAACAGACCAAACATCGGATGAAAATTGTTGGTTTTTTTGAACTTATTTTTCTCTATTCAATGTGAATGATGTGGAGGTAGAGCTTTATGCTACCAGATCACTAGAAAATGAACTTCATATTTTTATGTTTATCTGAGTCATCATCATAGGATAATGGACTAAATAGAAAAGCGCTGTTACCAATTCATGTCTGGAAAATAACACTGAAGTGACCTCTGGTGTGTCACAGTAACTTTAAAACTGAATCAGGTATTATTAATGTCTATTTTTTTAAGTGCATCTAATGTCTTAGCCACTTGATCATTCTTGCCTTGCAGTGTTTAGGCACCCTTGACACTGGGAACAGATAGATTGTTTTCTGGGTCACCACTGGAAGAAGCCGTATAGAACATTGGTGATTAATAACTTCTTTTTCTAAATTATGCCTGGTCACCTCATTGAAGCATGAAAGGACAAACAATGGGAAAATTTTTATGGTCTCTTAGAACCCTTTAGTGTGGTGTTTATTCAAGCTGAACTCTCTCTGCACAGGGAAGTCATTTTGAGCAGAGACTGCAAGATCAACTTTCAACATTTAAGTTTTAATTACACTCAGTTTTTCTTTCTCCCACCTGTTCACATCAAAACTTCACAGTCTCCACTACAACAGCGTGAGAAACATTTGCAATACCTTAGAAAGTGAGCAGACATCATGAACAAATACTCCACACTATTTTTTTTCTGGGGCTGTCATTCATTATGCAAAAAAACAGGCAACAAATTCAGAACAAAACAAAGAATTGCTCAGCTTGGATTTTAGCCTGTTTTCACATAAACATTAAATTAAATATTCATTTCAAGACACATTTGGCACTTAGTAATACAGCATTTGATGACACAACATATTTATGCTTAGACCATGAAACCTGCTTGTAACCCAAGAAGTGAACAATTTTTGTGCCGCTACAGATGCTCATTCTGCTTTCAGGTGAGGGGCCTTTAGAGCTCAGATACGTATGGAAGCAATGTTACTCTTAGGCCTCATGCCTAAGACAAAATATCAAGGTACACCCTGGCATCTTCACAATATTTGTGGTTTTGTTTAAAATATGCAAATGTCAATTAATGGAGACAAGTAAAGAAGTCAATATAGCAAGTCATCAAATCACAGAATTATTTGAGTTGGAAGGCACCTCAGAGATTACACTGGCCTGTATCATAGATTGGGCCAAATTATTAGATACAATTTTCAGTAGTTTTTCTTCCCCAATATTAAACTTCAAGAGAATAAGAAGAGTTATAGTTTTAGAAATGACACTTTCTTTAAGAACTACAGTTCCTCTTTATACAGTCATTATAATAAATCATACTTTCACCAGCCAGCTGAATGATGATCCTAACCTTAAACAACAAGTTTGTGCAAATACGAGTCCACAGTATTTAATCCTTCAATCACCGAGTAAGGCACAATACTGAGATTAATCTTAGTACAATCCCTTGGCTTTGAAAACCCAGGTCAGTATTTGAACACTGAGTGCATTTCTTCAGCACATAAATTAGTCACCCCATATTGTTGCCTAAAAACCCCAAGTATATTAGTTTGTCATATGACCAACATGGGAAAAAATCTGCAACTGTGAGGAGTCGTTTTCATTCTTACATTCTATCTTTGATTTAATTCCTCTAAATTAAAAAAAAATTATAGCAAATTAAGATGTATCTGCGCAAATTTATCTGTTTTGCTTTTGTACCCCACTCTTGTAATTATATTTTTTGCTAATATATGCAAAGCTTTGGGACACACTAGCCTAAACGGGTGGTTAATGCTGAACTCCACTCTGTGATAGTTTTGGATTGCTGAGTTAATTGTGAATCAGATTGTGAATAAGAGATCTTTGATGGCTATATAGCTTGCTGTCAGTGATAAAACACTGAATGCCAAGGGGAACAGAAGAGGTGTCAGGTTAGTCTATTCAACATTGAGTACTTTCTCTGATTTTGCATTTCCATTTCCCTTTTAGGCTATCAATGCCTCAAATCATAACTGGTTCACTGTTCTGTTCCCCCTGTAGAAATCTGTCATACAAATGCTTGAATTGCAAAGCACCACACAATTCGTAAAAGTATCTGCAAGTAAGAAAGTAAAGCTTTTAGGAAAAGAGAGAGGGATAGTATACTTTGACTGTTTTTTCATATTTTCCTGTACAGTGTACAGAAGTTCTCTGGCCCCTGCAACACTCTTTCAATTTTTTAAGGAAGAAGTAGAGATATTCAGTTCAAAAGTTCTGGAAATCTTGAAGATAAACCTAAGCAATTTTTTTCCTCACTTTATGTCTAAAAGAGAATTCCTAATGAGGGCCACCTCAACGCCCTTTCCCACAGAAAGCTTTCCAACACTGAGAGTTCCCAAGCTTGAATGAGGTGTGTATTCTTCTGATAGATAGAACTGGTTTATCTCACCCAGGAAAGTTATTAATTCTCCTTTGTAGATAACCACATCGTAATCTTTATCCGTCACTGTAGGTGTGCCTTCATTCTCCTAGACATTCTGCCGGGTTTACTGCCAAGCTGGAATGGCAGTGACCTCAGAACTGATTCAAATGGCTGCCAAGTACCATTCTTTGCAGAAGAGAAGTCCTGAACAGCATCAATATTGAAATGATCCAGCCACCATTAGCTGTTAAATCTATATAAGAGAAATTTCACAATCCTTTAATGTAATTCTTACTTCTGACACCTGGCAGATAGGAATTTAACCATTCAGTTATTATTGACATACATAAAGATTTTTACTTTTATGAGTTGATCGCTGTAACATTTTCTTTCAAATAAAATGAAAATCTTAGCCCAAAAAAGCACTGGGACCAATACTGAACTTCAAAGCCAGCAGAACTGCGAGTGATTTTTATTGAAGCTTCATGAAGTACTGCTGAAGTACTGCTACATGGAGTACTAATATGCCAGCTATTAAACGTTTGATTTTCATATCACCAGTGTTTTAGATGAGAAGACTGATCTTATGCATTGCATTCAGTAAAAGTGTTATTAGATACAAACCCTGAATACAATAATTACTTGCTCTGTATTAGTAAGTTTACCTCTGGAGCTATATACATGTTTAAGTAGATTAGCACTTGAACCTTTGCAAACTTTTGCAAAACAAACCCACTAACATTACTCTATTGTATTCATCCCTTTGATTATAGCACTCTGGGGGAATTTACATAATGAGTAGAAAAAAAGCATTATTTTATGCACCCTCCAAAGCCAAGAAAGAGCGTATTGGGGCTGTTTCTAGTAAGTGATCTATCTATAAGCCTTAAACTAGTAAATGTTGCACTGCAAGAAAAAGTTGATGGTCTTTTAATGCAATTAAAAATAAAATGTTTTTTTCAGTCTTAAGCATAAAGACTGAAATTTTTTCATGACTGGGATAAAAAATTTTAGAAACTTATTTCCTGGACTTTATTTCATTAGCCTATAAAAATATCTTCCATAATTAGTGACAGATATCTTTTAAACTCCAATTGTAACTTGTGAATTCTGGAAATAATAGTTACCATGGTACTCATGCTCTTTTAGCAGCTTAATTCTCTCCCATATTTGGGACCTCTGTGTCTTTTAATATGATCACATACTCCAAAAGACTGATGAGTTATATTAAGAGGAGAATGTTTGCTATCACCTAGCCTTCGTTTCTACTGAAATGACAGTCACTGTGATCTTAGAGCAGAGATATGTGTTACATTAAAATACAGGTGATTCACTTTTTCCGTCTCCTTATGACATAGTCTTTACAGCAGAAAAAAAAAAAAAAGCTAAGTTTCCCAGACTTTTTTTTTCCCCCAAATACTTTGCTCTTTGATGCTGTAGATTTTTAACAGAAATATTAAAGTTGGTGTATGAATGCAGTAGGTATGGATGGGAATACCTGCATGTCCCCTTGGACCACACACACCTTGGTGCTTGCAAGTACGTGCTTGTGTGTGTGTGTGTAAAAGAGTGAGTGCATGAAGAGCACGAGAGAAAAAGTGTGAATACATAAATCAAGCTTGCCTAAAGATTTCATAGACAAGTATCATATTTTCTATCCAAAATATTTCATGCTGTGTTATCTCGTACTACTTTTCCTGCAACTTGTATGCATGGATACTGGAGATTGTTTGAAAGGGAGAAAAAAGAGCTTGGAGTCTAACATTTCCTGCAGCCATTTGGTGACCTGGGCTGGAAGAAAAAAAGATAGAGAAGACAGAATCTGTGCCACAGTCCTCTACTTCAAAGTCTACGAATATTGTAATCTTTAATTTTTGCTAAAACTTATGTCACTCAGCCAAGGAATAGTGTTTAAAATGAGCAGTCCTTATGAGTATAAGGGTCTGGTTCAATATACATTAAATGAAGCTTGAACACGAGCTTCTGGTAGAGGGTGGGACAAAAGGAGCAATGCATTATTTTACAGGTATGGAGCTTTCAATGTACAGTGTGAGCGTTTTCTTCCCGAGAGTGCCAGAATACAAAAAGCAGAATACAAAGTTCATTAATTATGTTGCTCTTTTTTTAAAAAAAAAAATCCCAGCACCACCAGTACCTTAGGAGACGTTGTTTTAAACATTAAGATGTTATAAACAGTACTGATAATTTAGGGGATTGCACTGAGGCTGACTTCTTTTAGGTCTAATCTTGTATTATATCTACTGAAATAAGAAGTGAGGGAGGTGGTGGAGGGTGTGTGACAGAATTCAGGGACACAGTACTATTTTAGCTTAGTTTATTAAGGCAATAGAGACCTTGGGGCCATGAGGGAGAAGATGGGGAGATGAAAGAAAGGAAGATAAACCACATGAAAAAAGAAGACAAGCCAAAATAATTTTACATGAGGCAAGGAAAAGAGTGGTATGCCAGGGAGGAGCTGTCATAAATACATGGTGCAGAGGAGTGAGGAAAGAGATGTTTTTCAGACTTCAAGGGGTCTTGTACACTGCAGAATTCCCATCCTATAAAAAAGGGAAGGGAACTGGGTATTGGTTCTTTAAGGATATTTGGTGTTTCTGAAGTTATTTGTGGCCAAAATGATCGTGTACATACTTCTCAACAGATAAAAGTGAAAATCAGAGGAACTGATGGTTAACTCTGCACTGCTGGTAGTGTCATTGCCCTACATGCCCAGAGCATGGCCAGGACACCACTCCGTGGCAATTACAGAGACTGGGGAAATATTGAGATTGACTCCTGCAATCTCCTGCAAAAATACAGTGGAGAGCTTGTGGCTAAGCCATGATTAAGCCATGCCAGATTGCACCAACATCAGAATCCATATAACAGAAGTTATTTTTGAAAATCCATTAATCAGAGGTGGTAAAGCGGCTTTTAGTTTTACTGAATGATTCTACTCTATACAAATAAGAATTTACAAATACAATTATGCTTTTATTTGACACCAGGCAAAAAAATTAACACTGTTTTGCATAACTTCTAACTCCTTCTACAGTATTTTTTTTAATTAGCCACCTGCTCTTGTTATGAATAACATCTATTTATGACTCTGTAGCTGAGCAGTTTTGGGAAGTAATGGTAGCATGCAAATCAAATAGTTTAGTCTGACCTCTTCTGATCCCCATCAGTCTGCATATAAAAAATTAGTATGTTGATCTGAGAACCTGCTGAAGCTCTCACAAGGTAAAGAAAACCACAAAACACACAAAAATCTAAGCTACCTATTGTGAACACATTTTTTCTATATACTTAAGGAAAATAAAGTCATTCAAATAAATTAGTTTTATGCCTACTGGTTCTGTTGTTGCAACAGATTCAGTATCCAGAAATGTTAAGCTGTTTAAAGAATATGCACAAAAGAGGATTCATATTTAACTTCCAGAAATAATAATTTTTAAATCTAATTTAGACATATTATGGTAATAAATCAAAAACTTTTGATATGCTTCTAGACTAAACTTCAGGAGAATTTATCCTAGATTTATTTGAAACCATGCTTCCTGAGTTCTTTGCCAATGCAGAAAGTACTGCTTATTTCCTTTACTGTAAAAACTACAGTCTAGCAATATTTTCTTAATTCAATGTCTCCCACTACACATTGTAAGTAAAAAAAAATCCAAACTGTTTACACCAAAAGCCTTATTTATGATCATGTTTTGAAGAAAGAAAGAGTTTTTAAGAGATTTTTCTTAGAAACCTGTGAAGAGTTAAACCAGAGTTAAAAAAGGAGAGGGAGAGGAAAAAAGGGGTACATTCTTCAGTAAAATAAACAAGAATCAAGTCTGCCATTCCACAAGAAGCAACATCAAAGGTGTGGCTATGTTGAACATTAAGATACTCCGTTCACGCAGACTGCAAAATTTCTGCCATGCTTTCTAATGCTGAAAGAGTAATGCAAAAACCACTGTACTCAGCATGTTTTTTGGTAGTAGTTGAGGGTGACTTAGTACAGAACACTTTCAAAAATTATGTAAATTTGGTTGGAATTGAAAACATGAAAAAATATAAGAAATTTAAACCTTTTATAATTAGATGTTATGGGAGGTTTCTCTGTTACTGATAGCACTGGAGAACTTGATACATACCAGAATGCATCTGAGCCCATGTTTGATGTGCAGGCAAAGATATTTCAAATCTGACAAATGTCCAGATGTCCTTTACAGACATTCAGTGTGCAGGAGGTATGTGGGGGAGAAACACCAGCCAGTCACAGGAGTTAAAAATTGGATTTAAGAGCTTTCTTTAATAATTTCAAGATGGTTGCATTCTTCCTTCTTCTTCAACAAACACCCTTTTTATTTATATTTGTTAATTTAGGAGAAAATTAACTTTAGCAATAAAGCTTGAGGAAGACAGTTTACTGACTTCAGTCCAAAAAGGAAAAAAAAAAGTAAGATAGACACACAAAAGGAAAATAGGAGATGAGATGTTTTGTATAGAATAATCATCCATGCAGAGACTCACACAACTAATACATTATGGTTTTCCTTTGTGTTTACACAGATCAATTCCTGTTAGAATCCTGTCTGCTTATTTTTAATGCTTCTAACTGAGATTATCCTTCCTACAGCTGTAGAAGGAGAAAGGAAAGAATGATTAAAAGAACTTAATGAAACAAAATTGCATACATATTGGCATTTTTAGGCTCACAGCTGAAAATCAAGTGGTGAAAATAATCCAGCTCTGATGACTTGTGCTGTGTTTCTTCTGCTGAGCCTGTTAACTGGTACAAAATGAAGCAGTGTAGCTGCTATGATGAACAGCTAGCCCTGGTAAATGTGAAAACTTCCTACAGCTTTCCCAAAAACTCTTCAGAGGTGAAATGCCTCAGTAGAGGGCACCATATTGTGGCTTTTAGTTGGAGGAACTCACAGATTCTGTTTTCAGTAAATTCAGTAAGTTTGATAAAGGGGATGGTTCCTGCAATCTCCTGCTGCAGCAAAGAGAAGGACATCCCCCCCCGCCCCCACCCCAATTTGTATCTCTGGAAAGTAGGTCATTACAGAGATGTATTTTATTGCTTAAAAGCTCTGGGACTTATTGTGAAATGACATAGAACACGCTGTCCACAAGAACAATTTGTGAGACTTCTATGCCTCAGCTCTCCTCTTGTCTCACCTTGCTGTGCCTACGGGAAGCTTCTGTGCTGCAGGACATTCACTTCTGTGTCAGGGCGTGGATGAAGTTAAAGCCTCTAGTGACAGCACAGAGTCTGACTGACATCAGCAAGGGGCATTCACTAGGATAGTGAGAATGGGCCTCAAATGGAGAACTCTTTAGGCCAGGTTTAAATAGTAGTCAACATGGGAATTGTTTTGCACTGACTGAGCTACTCTAATTTAACACATTTCTCATTTGGAATCCTTCAACACAGCTCCAGTATTTTGTTGTTGTTGTTGTTGAATTCTTTTTTCATATACTGTTTTACACACAGAGCAAAAAATCTCAATTTCTTCTTTATATGTTCCACTCTTTTTTATACATAATGCTGTGCTCAAGTCATCTGTCATTATTTGCAAGGCCTAAAACAAAAAGTGAATGAAATAAATCTCATTGATTCTTGATTTAAAGAGGAAAGTAATATGTCATCAGTGTCCTCCATACCTCTCATCCAGGTTTAGGAGCTGGAGGACAGCAACTCTTTTTAACAGGAACTAAGAGCTTTTATCCACCAAAGAACACAAAGGCAAAGTATCATCTTAGCATGATTAAATATGGCTAAGTACAACTTACAGTGACCAAGAACCTCAGTATCACTAAATTTATCTAAGAAACTCCCTTAGCATTCAAAGGAAAATACATTATGAGAGTGCCAGTTGCCACATCCACTTTTAAGGAAAAATATCCACTCAGTCTGCTTTGATACTTCCTGGTTGAGAGAAATAATTTTCACAGAAGTTGCAGGCTGTTGCCTGCATTCTTTGGGTCATATCCTGTCCTGTAGGGGACATTTACACCTGGATCAGCATTCATATGAATTAATCTTTCAACTGGTCCCTTTCTAAAACAGTTGTTTTTAAAGTTTATCTATCCATATTAAAGACATCGAATATTTAACGGCCTTCTGGTAAACTTTTTTCCTCATGTTTGTGCATAAGGTTGTCCAGCAAGTATGTTTCAGGGGAAAAAAAGGCTGAAAAAGATGTATCTGGGCTAACTGAGCAGCAGCTGTACTGTGTTTAAAAAGATAATATTCCCTCATAGACATAAAAAAATGGTATATTGCAAAATATAGGTTCACTTGTCTCATTATATTAAAACTTATTAAAATACAAAGAACTGATGTAATTGAAGTATCTGAGCAAATCCAAACCTGAAGAATCCATTCATCCAAACAGATGAGCTCTGAGTTGGTATGACCTTTCCTCCCCCACCCTCCCCAGTTCCTTTTCATCTCTAAGATTTTTATCATAGCAACTACATACAATCATATTTTCTTGACCTACAGCGCAGATTAATCTCAGGCACACAGTAAGTGAGGTCTATCTTAAAACTCATGAAAGACTAAAAAGAAAATTGTACAGCTGGTCACTTAACCCTAAATGCAAGTCAAATGGGACTACTTTAACAATTAGTGTGGGAGCAAAAAAATGTAGCAAAGAGTTTAGAAGGTTTTTCTTGTAAGAGTGTAAAAATTGCAGTTGTAGATGAATCAGATGCAACAGCTACCTTAAAAGAGCTTTAGAAAGGCATGAGAATTAAATGGCAGTGGAAATAACAGTCTGGCACATCATGACATACACCCTCTACAGAGCTGTGATTTCCTTTGCTCAGAACACAGAGAAGAAGGGAAGGATACAATGAACTGGCCATTAACAGTGATACAGTATATAAAGAAGGGGAGTCATGGCTAGTGACTTTGGGCAAAAAGGCATGCCAATATGTTTACATGGGAGAAGTCCGCTGCTTTTGTTTTTAAACAGGATTTTAGTGATTCCGTATCTTTCAAGAGTGACTGCAGCAGCAGAAACCAGAATTCACTGTGGAAGGAAATCAAGAAAACAGGTTCCAGTTTGCATCCTTGGGGCACATTCTTAGGCTGAATTTCAGCATGTGGTTTCTTACCCATGGTTCATGGAGCTGGCTTGTCCTGAGTGCCTCTATTTTCAGCGACAGGATATGGTAAGTGTACATCAATTTCATTCATCTTTACCCTCTTAACGTGGGCTAAGCCCACATAGGACACATCCTACTGCCTGTAAGCACAGACTGGCTGGCAATTGGCGCGGCTCAGATTTCTGACAGCAGTTATAGAGGCACAAATGACAGGACCTGCTCTCTGGCTTGGAGGGTCATGATGTATGGTGTATGTACACAGGTATTTTGAGCTTCAGTGCTGTGTTATAGTGTCAGCAAGACAGATTATTCTAGTCCAACCTTTGTGGACTTGGATAAGCCATTTATGTTATAGCAATGATTGTCTCTGTGATTCCTAAAGTATGAAAGTAAATGGAAACCTCTGTCAACCTGAGGCCTGCCTTCATTGGCATGAGTTCTTCCCTTTCTCCATGCCAGTGGAGAGTCTTTTTCTTTCTCCTCATCTCTTCTGGAAAAAGTAGAGGGAACTGTGGCAATTCACTGTTTTGATGAGCAGGTTAAACTCTGTGTGGGAAGTTACAAGAAATACTAGATCTAAGAAATGTTACAGCATATGTTTCTTCCTAAGACCACAATGTGTATTCTTAAGTAAGGAAGACCTAAAAAGTTTTTTTCCTAAACAAAGGTGCATGGAAAATAAATGATGAGTCAGATCATTTAAAAGCAAAAAGAACTGTTGCTAGCAAACAGAATTATGATGCAGGAAATATGTATCACTGGAAATGTAAATATGTCTCCCTGTTACTTCCAATGAGTGGCAAATAGTCAGTACTCAAAAGAAAGAAATAGAAGCATAAAAGGAGTTACATGAATGATATGTCATCCTAACAAGTCCAGGAGCAGGGAGCCTGCACAACCTAAGTATGACAGAAGTAAACAACATGGCATTTGACAAAAGGTTCATTAGCTACTGGACACTTTTTAGAACTTGGCCTACAGGATTCTGTGATTATAATGAACTCATTTCATACTTCTTTTTTTTTTTAAGAGGTTCCTGAGAATACCCAGAGTTTACAGAAAGGTATGTGACAACTATTTCTTCAACTATTTGCAGTTCCCCACTTCTTCTTCTGCAAAGTTTGGACTCCAAGGAGCAAAGAAGAGAGGAGAGAGGAGGACAGGCAGAGCCCCCACAGCCTTTTGTCTTCTCATTTCCAATTCTGAGTGTATGAAATTGCAGCAAGGCAGAACCCAGCTTCCCTTACTTGTAGGTACCTCAAAGGTTTGGGTCCCCGAGGCTGAGAATGATCAAAGCCAGGTCCATTATCTGAAAGTGTGTGAAGCTGTCTGTTATGACTTTTCTGCTCAGCCCTGTTGCCTCCACCAAGGTGAAGGGTGACGAGGTGGTGCTCTGCTACTCCAGTGCTCTTAGCTGGTGGGCCACAGAATCATAAAATAGTTTGGGTTGGAAGGCGCCTTCAAAAGCCTTCTAGCCCAAGGCCCCTCCAATTAGCAGGAACATCTTTAAGTAGATCATGTTGTTCAGAGCCTTGTTCGACCTGATCTTGAGAGTTTCCAGGGATACGGCACTCACTACCTCTCTAGGCAGCAAGTGCCAGTGTTTCACCACCCTCATTGTGGAGAGCTTCCTACTAATAATGGTCCAAATTCACTCTCTTTTTAGGTAAAAAAACATTTCCCCTTGTCCCAGTCCAACAGGCCCTGATGAAACATTTGTTCCCATTCCCCTTAAAGGCCCCTAAAAATACTGGAAGGCCGCAATAAGGTCTCCCCTGCACTCTCTTTTCTGCCAGCTGAACAATCCCAATTCCCTCAGCTTCTCCTCTCAGGAGAGATGCTCCATTCTTTCAATCATCTTTGTGGCCCTCCTCTGGACCTGCTGCAAAAGGATGAGGCAGCTCTCACTGAGGGTGGGGAATGAGCATTTCCAGGCTGAAAACTTCTCCCAATAACAGCATGCAGCTCAGTTAGGAAAGTGCTCTTTGACTTAGTTTCTACCTCTGCCTCAATGATAGCAATTGGTATTCCTAACCTCCAGCAACCACCACCTAGAAAATAATATTTTTTGTAGTATATTTAACGATCTTAGAGATGACATAGATGTAAGAGTTCTTTGGTGATATCGAAACAACCTATAATCATGTAATATTAAACTGGTACTGATTATCATAATGAAACAGATGCCTCTAAATAAAGTCCTATCTACATCAAGTTCTGTAGGTATATATACTTGTAGATGAATCCGCTGATGCTCTGACCTCCCTCCATCCTCTGTAGGATTGCTGTTTCTGTGATACCCACATCCTGTCTACTCCTAGGAATCAATCAGCAAGCCATGTTCATGCACTACCCCTGATTCAACAACCCATGTAAAACACCATGTGCTTTGGGTTGGGGGTTGAAGACTCCCCTGTATTCAGGTGAGAGTAGGGAGAAAGATGGAAGAGAAGGCCTTTGCCCTTTGCATCTACTTCTATCATTTCAAAAGTCAAAATCAAGACAAACATTTTCACTTTTCTCCATTTCTGATGTCAAAGAATGACCGGCTGCTTCATTCTGCTACTAAGATGTCAGAAATAGGAAGATTTGATTACTGTTGCAAGATTGTTGGTCCCACCTGGGCTCTCCAAAAGCAGCAGTAACATTGCTCTATTAACCACCATTGACAAACTTACTGCTGTCTATTGGAAGATCAAAAGGAGAAAAGAAGGAAAAAACCCCACCCAAATACAAAGGTTGCAGGCAAGCTTAACAGATAGAATGAAAGTTGTGTAAACACTTTTGAAGGATACATTTGTTCTAAAGCTAAAAGAAGCCCTACTTCTCAACTACATTCTGCTATTCATCAGCAGGAGGGCAGAAAGCCTGAAATATATATTACATGCTCAAAGTCAATTTATAAGAAAATTTCATTTCCCAAATATTCAGTTTTGAAAATGTCTAAATTTCTGGTTTGAAAAAAAAAAAAAAAGCCCAAAAAACCCAAAACCCAGATATGCTAGAAAAGTTGCAAGTACTTTTTGTTGCATCAGCCAACATAAATTGAGCTTATATGCAACTTCTTTTAGCCAGACTTTATTTGGTGATACAAGCTGGAAAATCATCTGCCTGCAAGACCATTCTTCAACGTAGAGACTGAGCACTTCTGACTAAAATTTTAAAAATCTTCTCCAAATTTCACAGAAAATTACATGAAGATCTGAAGTCTCTCCCTCTTATATTTAAAGGACAGAGTTAAATTCTGTCATTTATATATAAACTCTTAAATTTAAACACTTTGTCATTATTTACAATTGCAATCACTGTAGAAGCTATAAGAGAAAATCCCAACCCATGGGAAAAAAAATTCTCTTAACACCATTTAACTTCATTTTATTGTGTTTTACTTATCTACAAGTAATTAGGTGCTTACAGTTTAAATCACAGAACATGCTGCCATAGAAAATGGGAAATTTAATTTGTCCATGATTATTTATTATTATGATGTAGAGTTATGAGACCACAGCTGAAACATCCCACTTTCAATAGTTGGCTCTAATTAAAACACAGAGTAGTGGATAATGTGTTGCCTCTCCATATGCTTTTTCATCTTGTGTTTTGACTGCTAGATTTTAGCCCATTCCTAGGAGATTCAAGTGTTATTCCAGCATCTGCCTACTTCATAGGCTAACAGCTATGTTCGCATCATTATGCATTAATATTACATCACAATTTGATGTGCTTCACAGAATCTTTAACATTAATTATCTTTTCCCAGAATTTGCAAACTTAAAAAATTATTATTTTTAGATCTTCATTGTAGCTGAAGAGGAAATAGCTTAGGTTTTTAAAAGTTACTCTACTGCGTCTGGGATTTGTCTAAAAGCTTAATGAGTCACAAAAAGCCTAATGCTCCAAAATCAATTTTAGTGTCTAAATCAGAATATACGCCAGACCCTCTGTGACAAGGATTTTATGAAGGTAAGAGCAGTATTGTGTCTGACAGGCTTTTAGTTTATCACAAGTAAGGTGAAGATACTTCATAGCACATGTATTTTAAAGAGCCAGCTTTGCTTCACTGAGCATGTTCTGCTTTAGAGGCAAATTCCATTCCCTGATTCTAAAACAGGTTTTACCAGGATATTAAAGAGAACATGAAAAAAAAAATGTGTACCTCTAAGGAGGCAGAGAACAATGGGATTGTGGATAAAGCATCATCAAGGAGAGCACAGGGGTCTTTACAAAAAAACACTCTAGCAGGAAGTAAGCCCACCTGTGGACATCCTACATGCTATAAAGCCAACTCTACACACTCTGAAAGGATCTGCCCCCTGCTCAGACCAGTTTCCTGATCATCAAGCAGGGCTCTCCCAGGGGTTACAGGAGGTATTCAAAACATGTTAGCCTGGGCAGAGTAAATTCTCCAAACATGACTGGTGGTGTTGAGCAGTGATCACTTCTCTAGTGATCACACTCCTTAAGAAATTTCGCTCAAAAATGGTGTATTTGAGGAGGGCTCTAATCATACAAGTCTGTGTGAGAACACCTATGAAGAATAACTAAATGAGACCTGCTGGACCCTTGGGTGTCTGTAACAAAACTCTTAACCTGCTTTGGTATGAAAGTGAACTTGGAGACATTCAGACCATGAAGCAATCTGGCAATATAGCAAGAACAGCCAGGTGAGCAGCTTCACATACCTCTAAATTTATTTATCCACTCCTTGGTGGAATATTTGTCAGTTACAATTTTGTCCCTGCTCCAAAGTGACAAAAAATAAAAATCTAGTCTGTTCTACTGCTTTTTGGTTTCAGATGGAAAGTGTTGGCTTTAAGAGCATAATAATATGAAAAGTAAAATTTAAAAGAAATTAAAAATTAATAAACAGAACCACTTTACAGTATTCAAGTTAGTTAGTGTGACTGAGTTCTGTGTCAGCCTTTCTCTATAGGAAAAAAAGAAGACATTTTATCCCAGAACTGTAAATAATGTTCTCAAGTTTATCATCCATGTAGTTTTATGTAAGATTTAAGCCATGTCAAACTGGAATACAGCTGAACTATTACTATCAACTGCTTATAACAGGCCTAAGTCTTTTCCAGGTTGCTCATGTGATTGTTTTGAATTACTGAAATTTCAAGTCAGCAGAAGTATCCTGAAGCCAAAGGTTCATTGATAGTCCTTCAAAGATGAGATTTTTTAATACCCTTTATTAGGGGTAGGGTATAAACTGGAAAGCTGCACAAAATAAGAACCATATGAGGACAAAAAGATTTACACCTATGAGGATATTTAGGAAGCTGACAATAGTTTAAATCAGATTCTCTGAGAAGGAAGATTTCCATTACATGCTGTATAAATGCCAACCCCCACTCTATTTACAATTGTTTGTGATTAAACAAATGAGCTATAAGATTCTTCCCAAGTCTTCAGCAAATGTTTTTCAATAGCAGGGGACTGTGAGAATTCTTTGTTTGGATACTTTGGTAAAATATGCAGGATGATGTCTTAAACTATGATGTGGAAATGATCACTAAGCTTAAGTGATCTTACTAGGGAATTTACTGTTCCTACACTATTTTGTACAGTAACCTGCAGAAGTGGAAAAAGAATGGGGCTAAAGAAAATGGCAAGGGATTTTAGAGATAGAAGGGTATAGGTATTCACAGTGGAGAGAATGAGCTTGGCTTTCCAAACCAAATCCCAATTACCAAACTGTTTGTCTGGGTCTTGCAGGTCTCAGTATTTCTTCTGATTTTCTCCCTTCCTCAAGATCCTGCCCACACCCACTCAAGTGCTGGTCACAAGCTATTTACCTCATCCACAATTTTCACCATATTTTAATTTTTGAACACCTCCAACCACACAGATACCAAATAAACATCCTAACACCAACTTTAATTTCAATTCTTTATGTCATCTCTCCTAATTTTCTTCCTACTCTGTCTCATTTACCCATTTCTCAGCCTTTTCACATGGTTTTAGATGCTGTACACTAAACATGGGAAGTCTTTCTTTCAAGTATCCACAAACCTCTCTACTGTTAATAGAGTTTTAGAAGACACATACTAAGAAAACTGAAGTGATTCCAAAGAGTAATTAGAAGCAG
Source organism: Setophaga petechia (assembly GCA_024362935.1). NCBI lineage: Eukaryota > Metazoa > Chordata > Aves > Passeriformes > Parulidae > Setophaga > Setophaga petechia. The sequence continues at coordinate 38,671,890 of JANCRA010000004.1, forward strand.
CTTATATTTTTGTTTGGAAGTGAATTTCATAAATATTAGCTACCAAAGCTAGTGCTCCCAAAGTACAGAATATATATCATTCTTACCAAATAACTTTAGAAATCCAGAATTATTGCCTGCTTTGAAAGCCTATATTCATACAGTTATTAATCATCATTATATTTCTTTATCCTTTGAAGGAGAAAAATGTCCATGTAAACACATGAAAGTTTAAGAGAAAGAAGAAGAATCAGGAGTACATTGCTTATTCATCTTTCACAAGAAGAAGAAAAAGCATGTTTTTAAAGAGAGTACCATTTCAAATTTATTTCTCCTTAAAATATTGCTGTGTTTTGAACAGACTATGTAAAGAAGTCATTTATGCATTTGTCCAGAATTTCAATATAAGAAACTAAAAAAAATTTAAGAAAGAATGCAATAAATTCTTACATTTTAAAGCATACAAGTGATTCTTCCCAAATATACAGATGCTATCCAATATATCAACTCAGGTAATACAGGTTATATCTCTGGTAATTTTTATTTCAGGGCTTTGCAGGCATGGTTGTGTTAACAAGAAGCCCTATTTACTGAATGGGAACATCAAAAATTTGAATTCTGAAATCAGAACTTATAAAAATCTGGATCCTTTGCACTGAAATAAAAAAAAAGTTGTTTTTCTTTTGTTGCTAAATACTAGAAAATTTGAAGAGAGCAACAGATATCTCATTTGACATGAAAAAATTCACAAATATGTCTATTTCAGGTTTTGATTTATTCCTTCGTCTACCATGGATACAAAATACCTTGAGAATCCTGTTGCAGTTAAGTAGCCTCATTTTGGGTACACAGAATCTTGTAATTTCTGGTGTAAAACCAAAAAACTGCTGATCTGTGTGAAGGGAATGCCATTCGGAGTTTTTTGGCTTTTGGCTTTTTAGTAGTGCTTTGACATCTTTTTAAGGACACCATTTTATGACCATAGGGATCCTTGGTTTCAGGTAATGAGATACTGCCAGAATAACAAAATTGTACTGTCCATTTCTAGCACAGTGCTTTGCAAGGCTTAAATAGCTAATGTCAGGGTCTGAACATAAAAGAGAAAACAAATTTTTGAAAGGAGGGGGGAGTATGAAGTGTGGTTGTATAGATGATGGGAAGGATCATATTACTGCTCTTCCTTTCAAAGCCCATGATACAGGATATGATAACTGCAATGTCCAAGCAAGGCCTGTCTCCTATAACCAGACTCTTTCAGAATGTGGAGAAAAATACATCAAAATACATAATTTGTGCCATGCCCTAGATTTTTAGTAATTTCTTAATAGCAGTTTCCACAAAATTATTGCAGTGATTAACCCTACATTTGCATGTTCTCTGTAAGTACATTGATTCTCTTTTTACTGGTAATTTCTGTGTGTAAATGCTAAAAAAAAAAATAGTAAAAAGGGAGGTTCTGTGTTGCTTTTTTATATGACTGGATATAACAACAACTGCTTCAAATATTTTCCCTAAGACTAAAAGAACTTGATTCAGGAGGAAAAAAAATCTTTCCCTGAAAGGCATAAATCTTCTTGTTTCCTAATTTAAGGTAGAAAGAAAACAGCAAGAACATTAAATAAAGCTACATCTAGACATCAAAATGTGCATCTTTTTTTACTATTGCCTAAGACAGTTATTCCCCTCAACCTACAACATTCTTTATTCTAATTGCTGTTCAACACCTGATTTACACTTCAATTGTAATCTCAGATAAGCATTTTGCATTTCTTTCCCTTGTAGGCTATAAATAATTGGTAGTTCTTTCTCCAAGAGGAGAAGCAGAACTTCTATTCACACACATTCGGAACTGCCAGCACATAAAACACCCAGGCTGTAAAAATAAAAAACTGTTTTCCATCAGAAACACCTGAAGTTAAATGAAAGGCCAGTCCATGAAAACTCATTAGAATTACTCAGAGCTTTCTGAAGGCTGGGGAGATGATGTCTCCCATTAAAGTTCCCAATTCCCCAGAGTTCTCTCCATAAAAAGATATAGGACGGTCTTAATGGGGTGTGTCCTCATAGTCAGGAAAGGAGCTGACCCTCAATAAAACAGTACTTGGGATATTTTTCAAGTGTATGTATTTGTCACGTCAAAGGATTGATCAGAGCAGTGAGAAACTGCATTTTTGGCAGAGAAAAACTCCTTCTTTTTAGGCTTACCTCGATGAAGGAGCACTGAACCTTGCTGCCTCTGACTTCCTTGGCATCCTCTTTGGCATCCACAGCATTGATGTCTGCAGGACCTTTCCTTCTTTTAGTGTACTTTTAGTATCCATCACACACACCTGCTTGTTTCCCCAGATCTTTTCGGAGTCTCCAGAGGCTTTATCTCTCTCGAGTTTAGGGAATCTTTCAAGCGGGTACCGCCAGAGGGCAAAGCCGGATCAGGAACACCCGAGCTCATCCCGGCTCAGTCCCGCAGCCCGGAGTATGATGGGGCTTCAGGACAAGCCGCTCACAGTTCACACATTAATTGCAACTAATTGCAATCACCAGCCAAAACCCCCTGTCTCCGGGAAGGTCGCAGCATCTCCAGGATGTTAAATTAAAGGCCTGACAGCATAATTAAACAATAGCTTCATTACCTTGTGATAACCTTTTTTGGTATTTGTGGGAATCCCCCAAATTTTCTATAAGAAATTACGGAGAACAATATGAGAACTAAAGGAATAATTCATGTTACATATTTCAACCCTCAGTTTTGAACTCATTAAAAGATACTCTGGTCTAGAAATTTATTTAGAGAGAAAAAGCATTGCAACTTCATCTCTGGAAGCATTGGCTCTGTATTGGAATGGCCCTCAAGCCTGGATGCAGTCTCCATTTCAACAAGACGATGTCATCCTGTACATATGGCATATTTAAAATCATTATAGGGTAGCCAGCTATCACAAGACCACCCACCCTATTTAAAGTGATGATTAGAGGATGCCTTTCACTTGATGCTGATGAGAAAAACCTAGAAATATGCATTTATTCCATAGAAAGTATTCAGTCTCCAAAATGTATTTCAAACCATTCATGTGCCTGGTCTTTCAAAGGAAGGGTCTCACTTAAAGAAAACCAAAATTCAGCTGCATCTCACTGTACTTCAGACAAAACACCTATCCAGGTTCTTCACATAAAGTCTCTTCCCTTCTCTCTTTCTGATAGCAGATCAGAAATCTTCCAAAGATTTTACATTTTCCCTTGAGACTCTGTGCTATTCATACTGAATAAAATTGGGTTTCAGACAAAAACAATTAATGATCAGCACCGTCAATGTAACTCTAGGTGTAATTTTGTGAGTACAGTGTTTCTCAGGCAGCAATGCCCTTCATAGCAAAGTGAGGAGAGGGTGTTGCGTGCCACAAAAACTTCACACCTGCTTCTCAAGAGAACCAGCAACTCCCACACCACACTCACATACCCATCACCACAGCTGGTTCTCAGTCATGACAAGTTTCTGCTGACCCAGACACTGGCATATCACCCCTCCAGCAGAGAGAGTGAGTCAGCTTCTTGGTAGAGCACTTATTTTCCAGTGAGAGATGATCTCATGTGCACTGCGCATGAAACATACCTCAGCAGCAATGAGCACTCCAAAGGCAGAAAGGCAGTCCTTCATCCAGCTGAGCAGAGTGTCAGAAAGTGGAGCAGATCGATACCCGGATGTGTGGAAAATGCCAGAGTTAACAATCACTTGAAGAAAATTTGCTGCTCTGCCCACAGTCTAGGGAATGATCCACCTGGTACTGCTGAGGCATGCACCCATCCATTTAAAATCTGTGGATGGAAAATGTTGTGATGTCTAATTCACAAATTCTTTTGGGCCTGACTGCACTGAAAATGTGTTCCTTGAGGTACCTTGCTAGGTGATTTTCTGAAAGACCTTCTGTGAGCTGGTGAGTTCTGGTCAGAGCTAGAGCTGGAGGACATCAATAGAAACAGACTCCAAAAGACCAAAGCAGCAGAAATCTACTTTAAAGATACATGATACTGAAAAGCCTGTCATTTTCTTTTTTGTGTTAGTCACAGGAAAGCTTTACCAGAGCCACTCTAGGCAAGTTGATCCTCCCTGGGCAAACCTGACACTTCAACTTCTTGGAAAAGAGACGTCATGCAACAACAGGAGTTTTTGAATCATATGCTCGTATTGTTACAACCATCAGGAGGACCTTTTCCAGGATGCTTCCTTTAAACAACAATAACAATTTTTCAATATGTTTTAGGGTGAAGATAGGGTCACTACGGTTCAGGCTAATAATGTAGAATACCACTAAAAATCAGAAATACAGCAGTACAGATAGGGACTACACCTGCTCTTTTTGTAATAAAGATATTTAAGCTGGGAAGAATGCCATCATACAGCTGAACTATAATTTTCAGTGGCTAGAAACAAAACCTGTAAACAATTAACCCTTTAATCTCTATTATAAATTATATCTTCCAAATTACATTCCTAGCCATTTTAAAATATACTGTTGTCTTTCTGAAAGTAGTCTAATCTTTCAGAAAAATTCCTGATATTGGACAACACTGGGTTTTACTTTTCTTGTTTTCTAATATTATTTTGCTCCCAAGTGAACTTATGTTTATTTTTTTAGCAGCACTGTACTCCATGTATATATTCCCTTCACCATTTATGAAAAAACAGTCACAGGATTGCTGCAGAGAACACTGAGATCAGCAGGTGTTCAGATACCTTAAGTATGTGCAATTTTTTACATTAAAAGAAGAAATATAAAAAAATACAAAAAACATATCAGACCTTCACAAGACAACTTCATGAAAAGCTAGTGATTTTGAAAGGGTATTTGTACATTTATAATTGCATGAAGAGAGTAGAATTAGAAAAAATATTTTTTTATCACTGTTGGGAAAATAAGATCTCCAAAATAATTTTCATATATAATTTTAATATACTATGTTTGAGGTCCAGAAACTACAAATCAAAATGCCAGTCTTAACTTCTCCTCAAGCCATCTTCTCCATACAAGTTCAGTTAGCATAGCTAACAACAGAAACAGCATGTATTTTTAAGAATCCTTCAGAAATACTGAGATCTTTTGACCATGCTATTCACTTGCTGGGAACATACTCCTGGATGTCTTCTTCTCCTTTGCTAGGCACTAAAATGTGACAGCCTCTGCATCTCTGCCTCTGAGGCTGCTCACAAGCAAGACAGACATGCATATTTTGCATCTCAAAATATTTCTGCTGTTAAACCTGAATAGTAGTGGAAAGGACCCAGAGAATCCATTTTATATTTCATCTGTCCCTTCTCCCAGTAATGAGAGTGTTATCATTTCCAGCCATCTATAGACAGGTCCTAATGCTGTCAATATATCAACTTGTATGTTTACAGAAGGCCACAAAAATAAAATGCAGGTCCTCACTTTTCTGTGCCAGAGGACTGTGATGGCTGTTCCATATAATGCCTATTTTTAAACTTGCTCAAACCCTACTCTGTCCAAAGAAGTTCCTTCTGCCCCCACCTATAACTCTACTGTCAGACATCATCTCTCAGCACTTACCTCACTGAGAGTGCCTCTAAAGAAAAGTCACAATATGGAAAATAGAAGAAGCAAGACATTTCACTGCAAAGTTAATCTTTTAGGAAGCAGTAAAATCACTTACCATACCTGGAGCACCTTTCCAAATTAGCCTTCTTTGGGAAAATTTATTTGTCCAGTTTTAGTCACAGAAGGACATGTTCTGTGTAAAATCCATTTCACAAAGCAAAAAAATTCTACATTCTTGTCACCAAAATAGCATAAAAAGTTTTACTACACCTGAAAACCTTGTCTCTTTTGTCTAATAAACTGTGAAGTCTAAAGCAATGACAATCAAAACTCCCGATGAAAACATCTCACTCATCCAAAACCAATTCCGGTTGGTCAAAGTTCTCAACGCAGTTAAGTATCAGCCCTTGAAATGCATTTGCATATTGGTACCAGAACAGGGTGCAGAAACTAACTGTCATTTAATCAACTTCCTTCCCCATATAACAAATGCTGCTGAATAATTATATAGGCAACAAAGACCAAAACACTGGCACTCCATGTATACACTCTGTGTACAAGAATGAAGCATTGAGCAATCAGAACAGAGAAGTCAAAACACTGGTTTTCTTTCATAACTGAAAAAAGTAACTTTTGTTTATTTTATCCCTATTATTTACAAGCATCATGAATTAATTGATGCAGTTATATTACATTAAAGTGGGTGGTAATTTTGAAATTAATATTTTCCCTTCCATGACAGTGCTAATTTATTTAGGACATTTGAAACCTTTCTGTATTCATCACTTTGTTTGCCCATTCTGGAGCAACAAAACTATGAACAGCTAATTGCTGTATGATACAAGGTCTCTAGTATCCTGATGCTGCATCAGTCAAGAAAAGTGATATTTTCAGGCATTTGTAGCTTTGCATTTTACTCCAGCCCTGCAACTGATCTCAGAGGTACACCGTGAGCTATTACAGTTTCCTAGCCATGCCACTCTAGAAATTTAGGAAAGAGCAATCACAACATCTGAAATTAACTTTTAAAAAATCCCTCTTAGTTCTTTTCAACACATTTAAATAGAACAAGAAACTCACCAAATTCACCTGTTTATTCTTCATTTGGACAGCCAACACTCTGCAGATGAGGTGCTATGAATCCAGCTGCCTTTCCTTCATTCTAGGAGATGTAGGAGATGTGAAAGGTTCAAGTCTATCAGCAGAGTGCAACGCTGGTGCATTTCTACAGCAGGGAGGCAGAAAAAGCAGAGGTGGAAGGAGGAAAATCAGCCCTCACAGCAGTTTAAGAGTTCTGGCATGTTGTTATTGCCACAGATTGCTATGACTGGCTTTAGCTGATCTCCCCTCCTCTGACATTGCTGCCTGTAGAGCTGGGGAGTGCAAAGGAAGGCTAATCACTGTGCACCTCAGGCTGTCTCCTGCAGTAAACCCCAGGGGTTTATCAATACCTGGAGAGGAAAGAAGTTTTGCCACCTGGCACCTGGGATAAATTGATCAATTTCCTAATTCTAGTACTAATGTTGGATTCAAAGCCAAGCGATAATTATCCCAGCTGGTTCTTAAAACTGCCTCTGAATGACATGGATCATGATTATTAAAACTGGTGTGAAAGGCATTGTGGCATATGAGTTTATTTGGTTTATTTATAGATTAATTTTACTCTGTTTACTTTCATGTTGAATTCAGGGGGGGATAGGAGTTTTTTCCTGTGAGAAGAGCTTCCTCTTTTCCTAGTTGATATCATTACTTGCTAGATGAATAAATTGGCAAACCTTTCACACTAATGGCAAACTACAATAAAACAGTTGGTGGTTACTTAACAATTCACTTTATTTATTTATGGCTGTATAAATAAAGCCTTGAATCAGTTTTCCCAGTGTCACAAAGAGATGGAGAAGATGCAGTTTCCTAAGAGGTTGAGGGGCATGAGCTACCAGACAAAACACCCCTGCAGCCTGAGCTCTGCTTTCAGGCATTGCTAATTGCCCTCAAAATCAACTAATGAAATCATTTCACCTCTTTGTAAGCAGGTGAAGGAACAGTGAGAAATTCCAAGTCAATGGTAGAAGAAGAACAAAATCATTTGTTCAAGCTGAAGTTTTCCTGACAGTGCCTTTGGACAGGTATCAGAATATTGAAGAATATACTTGTAAAAAGTACAAAAAATAATACCCTGAGCAGAAACAGTAATGAGAATGAGACTTTCCCCCCACATACATTGTATGTGACTTTATTTAATTTTACTTTATCAAATATAAAAAAGTTCAGTGACTCAGTAAACTCAGACCTGTGACTTTTTTCTGTCACTCTCCAAAACTTCACAAAGTTCCTTAAATGCCTCCATTTTTTATTTTAACTTTCTAGATACCTTTAGAATCTTCTAGATACCAGGAAGCTCTAAGAACCTTGGGTACAGGTTTTACACCATTGGTCTGACTGACATTCAGCCAGAAGCATTCCAGCTTCCGCTTCTATACCAGTGCCCTCTGATAGATAAGCAACACTTCAGACTGTGTGTAAGTACCTTTTAGCAAGAACCTCTGTCTGTTCAGAACACACTGGTAAACTGCCCTCACTTAAAATAATCACTGAGAACTGGAGAGGAGGAAAACATTTCCGTCAAGTAACCTGGGTTACCTCTTATATAACAAAACTAAATTCTTTTTCTCTCTCTGCTTCTACATATCTAAAACTTCTCTCCCATCTCACAACTTTTACCTAACCACTTCACTGCAGCACATGAGTCAAGACTGATTCAGGACTGAGAGAAACCCCTTGGACAGTGCAACAGTGAGCTCCAGGTGTCCTGGAGCAGGTACAGATTCTCACTCCCATGTGAAGTCTTATTACATATGCCATAACATCCAGTGGCTACCTTGATCACCAGAAATGTTAGGCACCCTGGAAATAGGAAGCAGAATTTCCTGCTCACATGACACTTGTTCTTGTAAAATATTTCCTTGTCCCAGCAGACCTTGAATGTTTCCTCAGCCTGTTCCCACTGGGATGTTCCTGGGTTACCACAGGCACCTACCACAGATTTACACCCCAAAGTAGGCAACATGCATTCATACACATTTGGATTTCTATGTGTGCATCTCCACAGCACAGAAAGGAGATGAACCAGTGCTCCCTCTTTTTCAGGAAATTCTAGACACTACTGTATACAGTTAGACCCAAACAGAACTTTCTACATCTGTAAGTTAGTCTGGCAATTTTGCCTTGAAAAAGCAGAATACCAGGACTATGTCCACCCAAGAATTTATTCTGGAGCAGATGTATACAGCTCTTTGCAGTTTTAAGTGTAGCTGTTGAAAGGTCTGATGAAAGTCCCTGTTCCTATTGGCATTTTCTTCCTGAGTAACTTTGGGCAGTGCTGTTCTGGGCTGGTGTGTTGTTCTGGGTCAGTTTGCTGTCCTGGGTTAGTTTGCTCTTCTTGGTTAGTTTGCTCTTCTGGGTTAGTTTGCTGTTCTATGTGAACTGACTTTGAACTGAGGTCTAAAGTGTACCATACATAAAGAGTTTTCATGCAAAATTGGATTTCAGGTAAGAAAAAAAATCTTCCAGATACAGAAGATCCAGACCCTTTCTGCACTACATTCTCCTCTCCTCTCCTCTCCTCTCCTCTCCTCTCCTCTCCTCTCCTCTCCTCTCCTCTCCTCTCCTCTCCTCTCCTCTCCTCTCCTCTCCTCTCCTCTCCTCTCCTCTCCTCTCCTCTCCTCTCCTCTCCTCTCCTCTCCTCTCCTCTCCTCTCCTCTCCTCTCCTCTCCTCTCCTCTCCTCTCCTCTCCTCTCCTCCCCTTTTTTCCCAAAGACTGATGAAAGTCAAAGCCTTAATTTTTTATCTATTTGCAAGAACTTACATTTTTTTACAGTGAAAAGTAAAAATTTCTAAATCACGATTACCGAAGAAAACAGAAAGCAGAGAAAGATATTGTCTTGTTGACATACAAGGTTCTTTGTTCTTTTCATTTCACTCATACTATTTTCTTCCAATAAAGGTTTTGACAGCTAAGATAACATGTGGATAAAACAGCAGGTGTGAGTCAGACCTTACTCCAAATTTCATCCTGGAGAGAATAACAAGTACAATCTAGTTTATTTTAAAACAAAAGATAGGAGGATTGGTAAGAAAAATTACATAATGAAGTTTGTTTTGTTAATATGTAAAGCTAATTAAAAACTTTAAAAATTACAATACAAAAATACACTTTACCTCTCCCACCTCAAATAAAGTCAACCAATGCTAAGAATTTGTCCAGACAAAATGTGTGCTCTTTACAACTCAGAGTTTCTAACTTGTAGCAATGAAAGAAAGTAATAGAATGATTTATGATCTTCTCTTTCAGTTCTGCAGCAATGTCTGAGTTACAAACATGTTACTATTTGAGAAATAGTTTTCAATTTTATGTATACTTATATATTTATAGTGCAGTGGGCAAAAATTAAAGCATTTTAGTGTGTTTAAAAGCTTATTTTCAAACTTCCATTTTTTGGTGGACTGGCTTCTAAGTTGTTTGGATTGTAAGGTACAAGATAATAATGAGAATGGCTTAGCTGTAGTGTAGCCACTGAAATTTTAATGTGAAAGAAAATGACATGGTAAACTCCAGAAACAAAGCACAGCCTGCCACTGACAGAATCCACCGTTCTCTGGATTTAAATTAAAATAACATAATGTTATGAATAATTACTTTTGTGTAGAAGTCAAAATTATATTTGCTATTAAATGAAGGTGGATCTTTTCCCTGCAAGCAGAAGAGTAATCCCACCACAACTTCACAAACCTTGCTAAAATCTCACTGCTATTGTGAGTGACATGCAGTGGCAGCATAACACAGCAGAAGTAACACATGACAAGGAGGCAACACATACTATAACTCACTCCATTACTTTTTTAGACACACAAAAATCAATTCTGCTTTCAAGCAGACATAGGTGTGCACTGTATTTATCTCTGGAATTTGCTGTTCCAGATTTGCTGAGATGACCACTGGCAGCTTGGACATATAGGAATAAGCTACAATTTTCTTTATACTACCATTTTATAAGCCTCTGCTTTTCTTTTGTTGTTCAGTGTTGTTTTTTATACTTGGTATGTAAATGTGCACATACACATTTTTTGATACATTTTTTGAGTCCTTCACCTACTGAAAAAGCCTTTGATCCACCAGTGTAATTAGTACGGAACCTTGAAATAATCTTATTAGATACTCAACTACAGTTAAAAGTATCTGCTTTACAATAATGACATTAAGAAAGCTTTTTCTTGTCAGAGTTATATATTAGATTTGAAACTGAAAACACCTCTTAATCCTCATGTGCTCAAAGAAACATTCATTGCAATCATGTAACTAAATACCATTCTAAGTCGTTAACTTAGAATGAAAAACACCCTCAACAATTCATAAAGCACAGTCTTAATTGCCGTAGTTTGTACAACTATTGCCAGTGAAAAGTAGCTTTGGAGAGGGTTGCTAGAATATGATTACTGAACACTAAAAATCGAAGTGGAATGTTTCACCTGAAGTAAGAGTTTGAAAGTAAAAGATACTAATTCTTATTTGATCGCTTATTTATGTATTTGTCTTACTATTTGTTACCAGGTAAGCAGAAACTTTATGAATTCTCTAATTTCAAACTTGTTTTTTCTTCTCAGGAGCAAAACTGGCAATGAGGTCAAATGTATTAATATATTGAGCTGACTAGCTTTTACACAGTATTGAGTGCTTTTGCTGAGAGACACCTGAGACCAGTTGCTATAGTAATATTTTTCAAGAGAGCCCTGTGTTGATGTTGTTCATATGGGGTAGAAATGCAGAGAGGAAATGAACTGCTTTGTTTTTCCATGCACAGGAAGGCCAGCTTGCACAACTGTTAACAAATGAGCAAAAAATGTCACAGATTGGTAGCCATTTGGAAGTGGGTGGAGTGGGAGATGAGTGGAGAAGAAACAGGTCAGATCCATACCACAAAGTTGGGGGAAGGTGTAAATAATGACTATATATACATGTGTTCTAATTAACTCATTAGCTGTCAGGGTAGATACCAAGAAGAGCATTAGAGAAGCATGTTTCAGCTCTCCAGCATGAGCAACACATCTTGCTTGAACATCTCATCTCCTTGAACCAGCTCGGACAGCACCTGACAACCTGATTCAAAACTTTTACAGCCAAGCTTCATGTCAGACATTTTTTGCTTGAGACAGGAGCTGGAAAGCAGCACAATTATCCTTGATTTTCTCCCTTCTCGTTTTCCTGCACAAGCACTTCCCGTATTTGTTGCCCTTACTGGCTAACAAGTGAAGCCATAGCCAACTTTCTGATTGTGAAAAAAAGAGAATAAAGTGTGCAGTAGCATTGAGGGTATCTTACTGGACTGCTATAAAATTCTCTTTGATGCAGTTGGTCCTTAAGTTTGATTCTGTCAGAACACAAACTTTTCATCTTTAACTTCTCCCACACAATGGCATTCATGCAAGCTGTGATGGTGCAGACTCACACTTTTCTTGAAAATCTCCCACTGAGGTGAAACAGGACAGGTGGAGTTTCAAGAAAAAGTGGTGTCCAAAATAATGTTTGAGGTTTTTTAAGTTTGGCAAAGCTTGAGATATGACTACTAGTCTTACAAGCCAGGTGGTGATCATGCAGTGAGAAATAAAGGTGCTTTCCTGGTACAGAGCTCTTGTTTAATGATGGGACTGGCTGTCAAAGGAAAAATATTGGAAAGTGGGGGGGCAAGAAGAGAAACTGAGACAGCACATTGGCGAGGAAGCTCCTTGTAGGCTTGGGGGTCCTGGACTCCTGAAGAACCCATGGCCAGGAGTTGTGAAGAACCTAAGATAAGCAAAATATTTGTGGAGACATATATGGTTTTGTCAAATTTTAATTTGCCACTAAGCTTGTTTATTGTCTGTTTTTCAGCGAAGTCACAGTTGATGCACCTTCACGTGTCTGAGGATCTAATTATAAAGCAAGAGCAATTGCAAGCTTTGGGCTTACAAAAGGAGCACTAGATACAGGGAGTTCCTGTGGAATCAGAACTGGTACTGTGGACTTAATATTTTGGAAATTCATTCCTTATTGGCTGTAGTTCATGCTATGATGGATTAAGGCAGAGGTAGTGAAATGAGTGCTGTTCTACCTTTTTATACTTTGTATACTTGTTAACTTCAGGGGTTTGAGAATGATTTCGCAAACAGATTTTTGTCAGGCATAGGCTGGAGGATTACTAACCCTGTCAGCCTTTCAAATGAGCCCTTCCTGCTCATGTCTGAGCCAAGACACTGAAGATCCAAGACTGAAATCCATCTTATCTCAGCTACAGGGGCAGCTTAGAGTACATTGAACAGGGAAGAAAGTTGGCTGTGGTTGTGACAGGCACAGGGAGAGGGTGCGGTGCCAGAAGAGTGAATGCTGACAGCTAGGGCAATAGCAGCAGGGGCTCCTAGCACTGGACAGACAAGGATCTGATTTTAAATTTAGCCATATCAGTCTTGGATGTGTACTAGGAGTAAGCCCTTAGACTCTGAAGAAGGCAACAGTTGATTGTCCTGTTCTAGTTTCCAGCGGTGGGCATGAGAAGATTGCTCTGTTATAGTTGGTCAGCAGATTTGAGTATCCAGCTGCTGGTATTCCTGTACCATACTTACTAGCAATGTGTGGCTGCCTAAGTGATGTCAGTCTGGACTCCTCTGTCATGGGCCACTTTCAAGGTCCTTCCTCAGAAAAGAGAAGACCAAGTACTTATGACCTTGCTATATCAGTTCAGAGGCACCAGTGAGTATTGTCATAAGAGGCAACTCTGAAGTAAGCTGCCGTATTCAGAAAATAAAAGCAGAGGAAAAAAAATTAAACAGTTTTCTGAATTATGTTTTATAAATGTTATAAATCAATTGCTTATTTTTGTCCCTAGTTTGATTTGCTTCTTCTGATTCCATCACAGTTTAATTAATGCATATTAAATGATGCCACAAGCTGCACAACTAGTCAAGTCCCTGAGAAGATGAAAATTGATTGTGCAAATCAGTGCTCAAGGCTAAAACTAGATATATAAGTGACATTAGTTGTTTGCTCTGCTCTCATCAATGAGTGCAATGTCATTTTAGCAATACAGATAATTGTAAATGAGAATTATTTTAAGCCAGTTTTACTATCTGTTACTTCATTCAGTGCTACTAAGCTCAGTCTGTTTTCACCAGATAATGCCAGTTATAAGTTAAGGAACACAAAAAACATGAAGAATTATGTGCCAGCACTTTCCAAACTTAGTTTCATAAGAGTTACCAAGGGATACTGAAATGCAGGTAAGCACAGTTTTTATGCACAATTATGGACTGTCGCTTCTTTGGCAAAGAAACATTGAAGAAAGGATCAGAAACACAGTGCACTCATTCAGGCTACAGAAGAGCAGATCCAGAGCTATATCCTGGCTATCCTTAGTGGATATTCTTGTTAAATAATTCTAGCTCTGTCTTGTGTCTCACAGACACCAAGCTGAGTATAAAATATATTATTATTTCTGAGTATATTGCTGAGTATATAATATATATTATTTCTGCACACTCAAGTAACTGCAATGACATGAAAAAAGGTAACATTTTAGAGGCAGCTGTGGGGTTGATAATACAAAATAAACAAAACATGAGTGTATTTATCTAACCAAAATTTCTGGCTGTTTAATATTTCTCTTGTTCCGTGGGATCGTGGAATCACAGAACAGTTCACATTGGTAAGGACCTCAAAGGAACATTTGGTCCAATATCCTGGGAAAAGGAACCTATATGAGTGTCCTGCCCAAAAGCAGCATGAAAGCCTCCAGGATCAGGGACTCCACCACATACTTGGGGAAGTTGTTCCAGTGATGGATTGTCCTCACTGTGAACAATTTCTTTCTTAATTCAATATGAAAACTCTCTCAGTGCAAATACCATAGCCTCATGCGGTCTCCTTGTGTCTACTTAGGAAGAAAACTTCCCTTCTCTTTGTATCCATCCTTTAAGTATCAAAATCCTGGGATGTGGTCTCCATGAGCAATCTCTTCTCCAGGAAGAGGAGATAAAAGTCCTTCAGCTTTTCCTCAGGGAGGATTCCTCAGCCCTTTGATCACCTTCATTGCTTTCTTTGACTTTCTCCAGTCTTTCCACATCTTTGTTGTTCTGTGGGGCCCAGAACTGCATGCAATAATCCAGGTGCAGCCTGCCAAGCTCTTGAGAAGATTGGGATGATCCTGTCTCTGTCTCCAGCAATGTCCCAATGGATGCAGCCCAGGACTTGATTTATCTTGGTTGCTGCATGGTGCACTGCCAACACCTAGGCAGAGGAAACAGGGCAAGGTTTGATGTCAGTACTGGCTGCAGAATGGCTCTTGTGGGATGTGAAAGTATACAAGCACATTTCCACTTATATACTGTATGCATCTTATCCATCAGTTACAGTACAGGAGAAGTTAAAGCATTCCAAATCCCACCAGTAAACAGTTAATCCAATTCCAAACTGGAACTGGGAAAGAAAAGAGCTATCAGAAAAGAAGGACCAATTAAATTTATTTGTCCTTGTATAAAAGGTCTTTCTAGCAGAAGAATTTTTTATAATTACATTTACCCTTCAGTGAATTAAAATACATGGTACGTAGGTAGAAAATTATCTTCCTGTTTGTTGTGAACTTTCAAACCTTTCAATAGCGTCTATCCCAATTTCAGATGACAGTTTGGTTTCTGGTCATTAGTGGAATTACTAAACAATTGCCCTGATTGTTTGGTCTAGGTTTCAGCATATTTTATGTAATTAGGCTGATATTTTCAAGATGAAAAATTGTCTCAGATCTTGCCAGTGGATTCTGCTGGTTTCAGAACTCTTTTTTTAAGGATTCTTTCAATGACAAATTATTCAGAATATTTATCTTTGACCATTGATACTTTCCCCACTGTTGAAAATGTTCATATATCTTCAAATCACAGCCTGAAGAACACAAACTGTGAATTTTATTTGTAAGCATTCCAAGGATATAAGGGTATGAAATAAGCATTAAAAATCAGACCAAGGAAACATTTGAATACTTCACAGCATTATTGATTCCTTAGGACAATGTAGGCAGTCTGGACTGCTGGCATGTTTTTAAGAGGTATTAGTATTTCTACCTAATCAGATTTTTCAACCTGTAGGTAAGGAAATAGTGCAAAGAGATCTGTAATAACAATTAAATTATTTTGTTGACAGCTTTTCTGTGACACTTTGACTGGTTTTTTTCCTGGTTGTTAGGTTTAGCTAAAAAAAAAAAAAAAAACCAAACAAAAACCCTTCAGCTTTCTATGCTTTCCTGAAACAACATGATATTTTAACCAGTTCTCTGTTCCTCCTCCTTCTTTATTTATACAAAACAAAACCAGAAACAGTTATAAAATTTGAAAGACACATAGGCCTTGTGATTCTCATCTTCAGTTGTTTGTCAGGTTTCTTTTTAGTTTAACTGAAGTCTTTCAATATGAACTGGAGATCTTCTGATGGTACAAAACTTAATTTTGCATTGCATCTCTTGTTTCTAAACTACTTTGCAGTCTGTCTCATTTCAAGCACCCACACACAAACACAGAGCATCAGCCATGTCCAGTGGGGGGGTGACAGCCACACCAACCAACACACTGCATGGCAGTGGCAAACGGGAATATTGGCCACGGATGCCACATCAAACCCTCCTCTGCAGAGTACCCCACAAGGTTTTCGACACCCATGAGGAGCAGGTGTATTAATTTCTGATCATTCATGCCAAGAACATGACTTAGTGGAAGGAGAGGAAAGACCAACTTGACAGTAGTCTGGGCTAGCAGTCTTCCAGAAGTGACACAAGGCAAATGATTGGAGCACAAAAGCTTCACTTTGTCCTTGATGAACAGTCTAAGAGGACCAAATCTCTGAGGAAGCCATTGCCATAAGGTGCAGCAGGAGACACACAGATTTGCAGCCTACACTAAGGTGTTCAAAAGCCCCAGAATTCAAAAGCTGCCGCAAAAATCTGACTTTGGCAGAGCCACAGAAAGGACAGCTATATGCAACTAAAGCTAATGTTCCTCAGGATTGGATTTCATGCTCCTGCACGACTGATTAAGCAGCTGGCCTCCAGTGTACACTAACATGCTGTGAGTGTTCCCAGCAGAGGGTCCAATCCTCCATGGTAACGCTCTTCAGGGAGCTCTGGAAATGCTTTAATTATTAAAATGAATAATTCCTACCAACACATTTAATTGGAAAATATTACATGTTTAAATGGGCACTAATGGAAGAGGTCTGGAAAATATGACTATATAATAGAGTATGCTGTTTGAAGTGAATTTTAGCAATATTTTTTCAGTGAATAACACCATGCATTATTTATCCTCTCTCTTTTTAATCCTGTCTGATAGTTTATATGAAGAAGGAATCACTGGAACCTCAGAAATAAAATGCAAATCTCTGAATTGCCCCCTACGAGCTTAACCTGCCAACACTAGCCCATCCTCCTTCCTTTCTTCCTGTCCCCTAGCTTCCAAGGAAATAGTTCAATGAATTTATTGCTGCAGGACAAACTAACACCCTTGTTTCTGCCTCAGTGCTGGTAGGACTGTGCAGGACTGACCAATTACAGGAACACTTGTTACCATAGTCTGACAGAGGACATAATCAAAGGCAAGAGAAGGCCAGTGTAGGCACACACTTGTGGGAATCACAAGGGAAGAGGGCAGAAAATATGGTTTCAGGACATGGGTATCAGCCACACAGAGGAAGCAAGGATAGGAGTGAACAGGGATAACCAAAGGAGTCAGCAAATATCTCCAAAGAGGTTGTGCTACCTGAAGATCTCAAGGCAGCAGTTTGGCTCTTTAAGGTGCTTTCTAGCCCTGGTCATTCAATTCTATGATTATTACACATAGAGCTTCAGAGCTGGTGCTATCTAAACTTGCATTCTTTCATGAGAGAGTGGGACTCAAAGAAGGATTTATGCCTCTAGATTAAGTTCTGCCAAGCCCAGAACCTACAGCGAGCCTTTCCAAAGGACCCGCTGGGTATACAACCTTGTAAAGCAATTGGTCTGTCAGACTTTGCCTGGTCTCATTTTTAAAAAATCAGTCTTCATATTTCTTGGCTTTTTTTTCTTCTTCCTTGGAATGTAAATATGTTGCATTCTGGCTATAAGCATGGTGGAAAAGTCAGGAAGACACTTTTATCTGAAAGTTGCCATCTTTCTCCCAAAGTCTAGTAGGAACATAAAAAGATGAGGAAATGGACATTCAAGAGAGGTATTGTTATTTACAAAAAAAAAATTGTCAACAGAAGAGGGGAAGTCAGAGAACATTTTCTACTAAATAGAACTTCAATTTGAAAATGGCATCCATTATTTTAACTACTCTGAGCAAGACCCACAGACGCAAGTGCAAACTTGTTTCATTCTGCCTAGTTTCTGAAACAAGAAAGCTCAATACTTTTTGAGCTCTTTCTTCTCATCTCAAACAAGAACATTATTTTACACTTTTTTTTCTGTTTATTGTGATCTAAATCAAAATTGTGGGTTTTTTTAAATTTGTTGCAAACAGCACTTGTCAGGCCTGTCTGTCTTTTTTTCATTCTCTCTGTGCATATTCATTAGCTGCAGGAACTTGCTGAAAGTAAGAGATTTTCTGTGTAGCTGCAGAAGAGTCCACACTCCTGGATTCCAAAAAGAGAGATTCTGTAGGTATGTGCTCTGCCCTAAAGATTCAACACAGCATAGCACAGCAAGTGTGGAAGGGGAGCTACACTCTACTGCACTTTGCAGCACTAACACATTGGGCCTATTTGGGATTACAATATTCAAATTCAAATACAAATTCATCACACTATTAGTAGTAGTTACCAAACAGCCCTTCTGCAGCTCACAGAAGAAATTCAAGAGCTCTGAGATTCCCACAACCCCTCCAGTTTCCTCAGATTTTATTCTGCTGTAGCACTGTATCTTGTCTGCAGTTTGGCTATTTTTATCAATAGCTTCCCCTGAATATGTATCTTTTGCCTAACTTCTTTGTTTAATATTTAACATGCTGTGGTTCCTTGAGTAAACAGCATGCACACCGGAATCTCTTGTGGCTGCTTCTGCTGAGTCAGACATCAAAATCCAGCTTCTGGTAAGGAGTCTGTGACACATGGGCAAAGCTGTGTTTGATCCAACCCTCGGGTGTGATTTGAAGCACTGATTAACTCAATTATAACCAATTTCATAAACTCTCTCTGCATTTGAAAAGGAAAAGGAAACAAGGGAAAAAACTAAGACCAGAATCTTTTCCAGATGAGAAAAATAAATGAGGATGCAATAATGGCTTCAACAGGAAAAGACCAAAGTTTCTGCAGACACCTGAGTTGTGAGAGCTCCTGGACCGTGGTCAAGCAGGAACTGAACCCACTGCTAGATGTGCCACAGGGAGAATTTCTGCAGAACCTTTGAGCTTGCTGGAAGATTAATGTGAGTAAAGGGAAGCAAATAAAAGCTGTTGTACCCTGGTTGTTCATACTGTATTTCCCTGCCCACATGGTGACTTGTCTGACCAATTCTGAAAAGCCAGTTTTTTCTTCAGGCCTCAAGAGATACAAAAGACACAAGCTTTTGGATTTGCCTGTTGTTCTTGGGAAGTTTCAACACACACATTTCATTTTCTCCACCATACAATCAGGTTCTGAAATGTATCAGGTGTGGCATGTCACAAAATACTATATATTGAAATCCTGTTATGAATGAATTTTGTCAAAACAATTTTGTTTAGCAAGCCTAAAACCTGTCAGGAATTTTCACATGACAGATACTGTTCTTGAAACACTTATAAATGTTAAAAAAGGCACAAAAAATGTAAAATTACCTAATGCGGACAAAATTATTTTGATGCTGCATAAATGTATTATTGCACATAGAGAAAAATTTTAATGTTTACTGGGAGAAAAGAACTCCCAAACCTGGAGGACTTGGGGAGGAAGAGGGAAAAGATTAGCTCAAAGTGACCTTGCAGCTGGGAATGCTAAAAATGTCAGTATAAAAAAATACCATTTATTATGCCTAATGTTGTTCATCCTCTACCTGCAGGGAGCCTGTGACCCCAGGGAGCAGGGAGTGTGTCCCTAGGGAACAAGAACCTGTGTCCCCAGGGAGCAGGAGCCTGTGTCCCAGAGAGCAGGGAGCCTGTGTTCCCAGGGAAAAAGAGCTTGTGTCTCCAGGGAACAAGAACCTGTGTCCCCATCCAGCATTGTTAGTGGGGTAATGACATAAATCTGCCCAGCATTTTGGATGTGATTTAATGTTGCCCTTGGTTACCTGTATGTGTTGATTCACATAATGTTATAGGTTAAGCAGAGTAAATACCTTTCACTTGAGGCAGTTTTGAATATGGTGTTCTTGAGCCAGAAAGCTAAAACAATACATTCTATCCAGAAAAATCTATTTTCATATCAAATCTCTGTTTCCAACAGACACACAAAGCTAAAACTGTGCAACTAGCATATATCTCATATCTATAATGAAAATCAAAAAGCAAAATCCCTGTAACAGGAGAGCACATTTACATTACATGCCAGTGAAGCAGAAATTAATTTAGATGTGATGAATATCCTTTTCTCTTCTTTTATCTTTGATGTTCTAGAAACAGGTAGGTCTTGAAGGCAGGGCTTGACCAGGCTCTGGGCCAAAAGATTCTATCTTTTGACATTTAAAACTTGAAAAGAAAACTAAATATAAAGTAATTAAGCTGAAATCTATTTTATTTCCTAAGCTAAACATATTACAGTGTTTCCAGATGCCTGCTCAATCTAGCTGTGCAGAGAAAAGCAGGGCTGAGTGTTTAGATAAGGTACTGTAGTTGCACTTTGAAGATGAGGCAAGACTTGAATCCTTGCTATTTTAAAAAGGAAGGAAAGTGCTAGCTAGGCAGGGTTTTATGGAGAAGATGCTGAGTAGAGAGCTGAGAGCTAAAATTGCCATTAGATTTGGAGGGGGTCAAAATTAAACAGGGACATCCTCATGTTTAATCTTCAGTGAATAAAAAAAATTTTTGGGGGTTGCATTTGTTGTTATTGTACAGTAATACAGTTTTATAAAATATATAAGACCAGTCTTCCAGGGGATTGCAAAGGTGGTGGTGATGTTGTTGACAGAAAAATGAGAAGGATTTTTGAAGGGTTTTTACACTTAGATTGTCTCAGTTTGACAGTTTGATTTCTCAAGTTCAAAGAAAATCATATCAATATTGACATATGCCTTTCCCCATCCCTTTATCTTTGGCTTGAGGCTGTCAAGCCATTTCATCATGCCAACACAGCACCCCTGCCTTGCCTTCACTCTGCACCAGGAGGGAAAGAGCTCTCTAACTTTGAACACTACAAGATGACAGGAAGAAGATGCAAACAAATGTACTAAAAGATCAGGGCTTTATTACGCTTTTTAAAACCAGCATTGCATTCTTGCTGTTTGGCTGTTTTACCTGCCCTGAAATCTGGGGAATGCTTTTTGCATCATCAGTAAGCTACAGCAATTTTCTTAGCTATTTAAACAAAAGCCCTTGACATTTGTTCTAGCTTGCAAGCTGTCCTTACTCAAAAATACATAAGTATGGCAAAGAAAAATGCAATTTTCAGTCATTTTGTGACCTCTGTGGGACAAACTGATAGATCTATTAAATGGTAAGTGCTTCTTCCTTACATGGCCTTAAACTGCCTTTCCCTCCATGTGAGCTTGCACTTTTATCAGTTTCAGTGAAAACTCCAGGCTGCTACCCTGTCTCTTCCTTTCTTTAAGGTTAGTGAAAATATTCCAGCTGGGATTTATTTTAAAGGTGTGTCCTTTTTCACAAAAAAATGCAGCAATCTTAGGCAAACAGAAGAACAGCAGGCAAGAGGAATTCTTTAGCTAGCCAATGTTCCATATTTTATTTTCCAACAGAGAATCTTAACAATCACCCATTGTGTTAGAAAGCCACATGATGATAATATAAATTCACTGATGCGAACCAAAGAGCTACAGACCTTTCTAAATCAACATAAACATGTCCCCAAATCTGTGTGTAGACCAGCCGACAGGCGTTCCCTCTATTTTCCTAGGAGCCTTGCCCAAGGCTGGTTGTGCTCAGAGCCACGGGTGAGTGTGAAAGATCAGAGCAGAGCTGGGGTTCACTGCAGCAAGGCACGAGCCACCCTCCTCAGCCAGAGGCTTTGGCTTCTTCTTTAGCTAATGACAGCTGAACCATTTCTCCAATAATATGTTCATACTGCCATATTGGAACAGAATGTCATCCATTAACATTTTGTGCCCCACAGAAGTTATGGTGACATTTCAGAAACCTCTAGGGCTCTTCTCAGAACATTATTCTAGACCATGAGCCTCTGTTGCTGCAGCATAACTAGTCTGGAGGCTCAGGGCAGGTTGTGCTGCTGCAGAACCCAGGGTCAGGGACCTGCCAGTCCCATCTCCAGGCTGTGACTAGCACACTCTTGTGTTTTATGGGGGAAATCATCACACATTTCTCTGTTTCCAGTTCTCCATCAATAAAGTGAAGGGCGAAAAAAAAGATAAATTTACAAAGGGTGCAGTAAGAATTAGTTATTTGTCTACAAAATTGTGTGTAAGATATGCACTAAAGACTGCTGTGTTTTGTCATGCAGGACAGAGCACACTTACTGAAGAACCTCAGCCACTCAGTATACTTCAAATACACTTCAAGTATTGAAACATTAAAGGGCACTTATTAAACAAACTCTTCTCCACGGAAATAAGACATGTGAACCAATTATTTATACTACATACTTTGTACCTTTTATCTCAACACCATATATGAATTCCACTTCCTCGGCACCAGGAATTGTCTGGACAGAGGTTGATTCTAATATAATCAGAGTAAGCAATCAAAATAATCAAAGTAATAAATTTGTTAATATCAACATAATAGTCTTGTGAATTGTCTATAAAACAAAAAACTTTCAAAATGAGATTGAAGGTGTTGGGTGTCTTGAGCTGTTTGAATAATGAGTAAAGCTGTGTGCCTCCCTTTTTACTGGGATTCCTATCTTTGATTTATTTTTATCTTATTTATAAAGGAAAAAAACCAACATTTTTAATAATCAAAAAAGTATCAACTGTGCAATGCAGTTTTGAATTTCACTTATATTTTTCTTAATGAAACAACCTCTGTAGATTTTAAGTGCTTTCAGGTGGACAAGATGAGATGCACAAGGACTAGATGCACTACACTACAGACTTCTGATGTATTTTGTGACTGCAGGAAATAATTTTTTTCCCAGCACTAGCATGGAAGTAGTGTTGCTTTATAAAGAAATTTCAAATTCTTCTAATAAAATGTGTATATTAAAAGAGCAAACCCAAAGTAGCTAAAAACGAAAAAAACCTATCTGGATTACTCCTTCCTTTGACTCTGTAAAATTAAATTCTGTTTTCACTTCTGAACAGAGTCAGAGCTTTGTATTGGTTAAATACTACATTTTGCCAACTACACAACGAGTAGGAAATACAGTTCCTAGGCAATATGAGTCACTCGTGATCTTTCACTTTTTTCCATTATGTTAAAATCAGAAATTTGTTTGGAAATCTTATCTCATTTTGTTTTAACATGTATACAATTTATCCTTTAAACAGCGTCTGGACCAAGATTTAAGGAGCTAGCTAGATGGTTGTCGGTTTTTAATGGCACTCACACACACAGTCTTACCTCCAGACCTCCAGAAGGATTCCACAGCATTTTCAAACCTCATGGGTTGCTGTTGGGTGGCAAACAGAGAATCCTGCCCATGGTGAGACAAGAAAAGCAGCTGTCCTAACTCACCAGCAGTGTGCAGGAAATCTTCAAGAGGTGCTGGCATTATTGGGGATGCATCCCTCAAGGAATCCCAGACTACACATGTCTTACTGCCCACCTGTTCTCAGAACAATGTGTCTCAATATCAGAAGTGAGAGGATGCTGACAAAATGTTAATAGGGTTTTTCATTTCAGCTTCAAATTAATAGTTGGATATTGATGGAACAACTTACTTGAAAATGGATTCATTAAAAAATAAGGCTACTACTAAGTTTGTCATTTAGTAAGACCAGAATGACTTTTTAAAAATATTTAATAACATTTCAACATCATTCTGTACACTAATGACAGGTACTTGCCTAGTTCTGTAGAAAGTCAGTTAGTCTTGTATATTTTTAATAACCTTCCCTGCTGCTACTTTATGACTATGGAGGACTTGGAAAAGTCAGTCATCAAGCAGAAGGTATCTGAATACCCTGCATATATGCAAAAAAGGTCACGAAGATCACTCTTTTGCTTTACAGCATGCCAGGATGTGTGGCTTCTGTGAGATCCATGTTGAATCTCTTTCATTTTTTTCCTCTACTTGTACTTTACAAGTGTGATAAGAGATCTACTATGTCCTGACCATGCTATGCACACAAATATTTACATTTTCCTTCACATTTGTGGGTTCTGCTGATTAAATGATCAAAGAGAAGTGAAGAGTAATTACAGATTGGAAATGGTTTTGCCTTCTCCAGCATGTAGTCACAGGATAGAGGGTGCTTCTGGCACTGCAGATACTGTAGAATAAAAGCCTAAAAGAGCAAAACAGATCATGCCATTGAAAATAAAGTTAATTTGCATCAACAATCAGCAGACAGAAGAGGACAGACAGGATCTACAATCCTTATTGGATCCACAATAAGAGCCCCCTAACAGAGTGTTGCCAGCAATCTGGAAATGCTTGAATGCATACAGAAATATATCAGACATTTTTCTTCAGATGTTTCTATTTTACACTTGATTTATTTTCAAAAGGCCACTTTTTTTTTTCCACAACTGTAGATCCCTTCTTCTGCCATCTATAAAATTCCTTAGGATGGCTAATGAAGCATCCAAACAGAGACAAAAAACTGAAATAAGCATGCCACATGGAAAAGCCAGATTAGGAAGTCAGGAAGTCACATCAGACCTCTGGGGCTCTGCAGAAAACAAACCCCCATTAGAGGGTGTGAGCAGAGTGGGCAGTGGTGCAATGAGATGTGCCAGCTGCACCGCAAGCCTTCTCATCCCCTCCCAAGGAGACAAGCAGCACATGCTTTTCTATTCAAAGAGTACCTCTGGAGGAAGAGAAATTTCCATCTCCAGGTAACCAAAGATTTCTTGAAAGACAGCAAACAGTTCTTGCTCTCACCTTGACTCCCAAAGGGGTCGTGTTCCTCATAGTTCTCCCTCCCACAAAACTACTCACCATTCTCCACAAACTTTGCCTCATTCCTGTACCTAGACCACTACGGCTGCTTCATTTCCACTATCTTCTTTCTAGAGGTTGATGTCTTCAGGAAACCAAAACTTTCTTGTGCATAAGACACAGCTGTGATTATCAGCATACTGTGGTAAGATTAGAACAAGGCAGAGGATGCTGGTTGTGAAACAGTACATGCAGGTTTCCAAGTGTTGTTAAATTACTTTGAAAGACAAAAATAATCCAAAACAAAGAAATTTTCCTCTGGAGGAACTGTCAATATTCCTCTGCCAATATGACTTTGATTTAATGCTTATGCATGAAACATTTATGAATGGATCTTTCACTGCATACTCAAAGCTTGGGTCCACATAAAAATTAGTGATACCTGAAAACCTCATGATTTTAATTAGAGTGAAAAGTTCTAAAAGCCATGTGCAAGTCAGCAATTCCTGACATTTAAAACTACTGGAAAAAAAAAATTAGGAAATTTTGATTTATGCTTCCATCTTTGAAACCACCCATGTTTCTGCTGCCTGATGTTCTTCCTGAGAAGAAAACCTCTTCCTGAGGTAAAGTTTTAAGTCTACCTTCCAATCAGAACAAATGGAGACTATCATGTGTCTGTTACACTTCTGTCTTCACCCAAAACTTCAAATTATATTATTAGTTTCTAAATATGTCTCCGACTGAGCCAGAAGACTGTGATGAGCTGTACTGTTTAAGCATTCTGCAATATAAACATGTTCAGGTTATCTAGAATGATAGTTCAATAATTTCTGCCAAGTTGCCAAATTTTCAGAAGGGTTCTCTAGCTGCACTGCAAATCTTTTAAGACATTTACTTGAGGAAAAAATATCTGAAGAGTCAGACACATATGTAGGCTTCTGTGTGTAACTTTTCATTTATATAAAAACAGGTTGCTACACTGCAACCAATTAAGTTTGGTTAACATACTAAAGATTGTTAAGCTACCAAAATTTAAATAAAATTACTCTTTTTATTACTGAATAGCAAAAGGTTTCACCAGCACAGATTAACGTACTAATTATTGAAGTAGTCTAACAGATATGAAGGCACACATAGGAATGGATAAGATAGCTGGACTTGATAGGACAAAAAGCAGAAGCATTGCTACTAAGCAAAAACCTGTTAAATCTAGCTAGTGGGTGCAGGCAGCAGCCCAGCATGTAATTTAACTAGCTAACAAGTCTGAATATGACAGATTTCCAGTGGATGCCCTCTATTCTGCTTCAAATATCTGTATTCCTTTTGCAGGCACAGCAGAAGCATACCATACAAATATAGTATATTTACAATTCTTATCAAATGTAAGTAAAACCTCTCACAAAGTGGTCAAGAAAAACCTCTTCAGAACAATCCACACAAGTGGGAGAAAGTTGCTACACAAAATGTCCTCAGACAGATTTCCATGCTCAAAAACATGCTGGCAGGGTCTGTAACTGGTTTTTTGACATTTAATAATTCTAAGTTACTTTGACATTTAATGATTCTAAGTTACCTTCAGAGGAAAATCAGACCAAAAAAAGGCGCAGGCAGGGTGCAGGGAGCAAAAGTGTTGTGGTGTCCTCAGAGGAACATCCTCCAAGTGTGGTTGTCCTTCCTCCCTCATGCACCAGGTGATTCACCTCAAAGCTCTTTCCCATACTAACACAACAGATTTTCATCAGGGCCTGTTTGAAGTCTCTGCTGGCTGGTGGTACTTTTGATGTCCAAGTGTTCGAAAGATAAATTACTTTTTGGTAGAATTGCTTTGTTAAAGTTTAGGGCTTGACATACTTTAATGATCTCAGACCTAGGTGGGAGTTAACAAAGCTTAGGAAGGAGGATGTGTAAACCATATCAGACACAAAGAATGCAGAATTTATGGGCTACAAGGACATTTGGCAGAGCTCGTTTGAGCTTTGTACTCGTGCATTACTGGATCTCCTGGCTCTCCAAATCAAAGCCAGAGCAGCAGCTGCGGGGCAGGAAAATAGAGGAATGAATCTCATCCCACCAGCAGCTGCTTCCTGGCAGAATCTGCTGTAACAACAGCACAGGGCTGGCCACGGAAAAGGCCGTGAGGGCTGCAGCACAGCAGTGTGACCACAAGGCAGAATACTGCCCTGGAGACTCTGGGAAGCCCTGCCCCCACAGCCTGGGCCGAAGGGAACAGATCTGTGAGCAGAAAGCAGCCATGGGACTGCAGGTGGAACACCCAAGGAGCTGAGCAGCAGCGGGACACCCATGTCAGAAGGAAAAGAAGATGGTTGTGGAGTGGCTGCCAGTAAAACCCACAGGGCTGCCCTGTGGCAGCTGTGGAAACTGGGGAGGAGCAAAGGGCAGTCAGCCTTTAAACCCTCTGCCCGAAGCCTCAAAATTTCCCTTTTCTTATTCAAGTATCTGAGCAGTAGCTTCAATTCCTTCTGCAGCTGATTAGGCTAGGTTACCTGATTAGAAGAAATTTGCACATGAGGGCTGCTGATACTGCTCTTTACAAGACCTGTCTATTGCAAACACCTGCACAATTTGCAATCCAATTGTTGGTCGGTCGGATTTTAGGTATAGAACACACTCTTCTTTGTAAGTCTATTTTGTGCCACTTTTGCAAACAAGGAAAAGGGAAGAACAATAGAAAAATAATGGACAGTTGAGAGAACAATAAAAAACAAAGGAGACAAAAAGGAAAAAAAATATTTGGTCCACAAATTTCCCAGAAATAAATCATAAGAAAAATTCAGTTACTTATGAAGTCCAACATAAGAGGCAATGGAGTAATGACATGCATGGTTAACTTGACTAGCTTTAACATAGCTGATGAAAAAATAAATCTTGCTTCAAAATATTTTTTCCCCAAATTCTCCATTCAAGATTTAGTTACTTGATGCTGAGTGATTTGATAGGAAAATTTATTTTCAGGAAAGGAAGTCTTCTCATCAACATTTTATGTGATACACGAGGATTGAGCTGAACAGAGAAGAGTCTTCTGCACCAACAAAAGACTGAAATTTGAGTTTGGATACAAAAACTTTCATGTAATTATCTCCCATGTATGAGAGATAATTTCATTAATCCAATGATACTTAAAATAGAGCAAATGAGGGCCCAAAAGAGCCACTGTGGTTCATGCTGAATGAGAGGACTGAGAGGCAAAGTTACCACCAGGATCCTGACAAGTGTTTGTGTATTTATATATATGTATCCATCTGCACCATTTCTACTCTGTCTTACAGAGCGTATCTCAGTACCTGAACTGCACAAAATAACACGTTCTAAAATATTTGTATTGTGATAACTACTTGTCTAACACTTTTCTCCTGGTAAGAGTAGCTATCAAAACTCTTGCTGGAATGTAAAACCACCAATTACAAAGCAAGAACAGCTACCTGAGAAATAAAACTGTTACAAAGCAGCACATGTCAAAATGAATGCCTTTTCCACCAAAACATTTTTTCAAAATGTAATAACTTCATCAGATCCTGATAGTACTAAAGAGGGTCACTGGAATAGGCTCCCCAGAGAAGTGCTGCCAGCAGTTGTCCCAGGCTGACAGAGCTCAAGGAACACCTGGATGCTCTGAGTCATAAGGGTTTAATTCTCTGAGGTCAGGCTCAATGGGCCTTGTGGGTCCCTTCAAACCTGAGATGTTCTGTGGTTCTGTGATTCTCTGTGGACCTGCCTGCAGATCTTCATGCCATCAGCATTGCAGGGTAGCAAAGCAGGATCTTGAGGTAAACACAGTCTGCTGCTCTTGGCTCTCAGCTGTGTTTGAGAGCGTTTATAATACAGTGTTGCCTGCTGGGCTAAACATGTGCTTAGATTGTTAACTGGTGCGTTTGAATGACATACTTTTATAGGCAGCTGCTCTTGGGCTGACTCGAGATTTTACTCTCCTTAACATGCTACTCTTTTCAGGTCAAAGTTTTCAAGCCTAAGCACAAAGACAATTCTTCCCTTCAGCCAATATCCATCTCAATAAATTTTCATAAAGACTTGATTGCCTTGTAACCAGCTTTGTCTGAGAGGAGCAAAAGTCCTCTTGGAGAATCAAGTCATATTAAATCACAACATCTGGGGCCTGACGTTTACTACATAGACAACATTTACTAGCACCTCAGCATAAAGAAAAGAAGTTTGCAATTTTCAGCTACCTCCCTTTTTATTACACAGTGAAATGTATGTGTGGTCATCCTGAGAGTTTATAACTACTACATTAGGTGTGTGCACACAGCAGCAGATGTTACAAAACTTTGCAAAAAACCAGTGCAGAGCAGGCTAACAAAAAATCTGCAACAAAGATTGGAAGACGGAGAAAACCAGAATGAAATCAGCAAAAATTGCTGGATTTGTGCACAAATTAAAATGAGATGCCACAATTTTAAATGTGAAGCAAGAAATCATCTTTAGGCATCAGATCTAAATTCAGTAAACTTGATTAGGAAATTAATAATTACAATCTGGTGACACGCTTGTATCACTTTTAAATCAAAACTTGATCAAAAGCATGCCCAGAGAGTCTGCAATATTTCTGAAGGGAAAGAGCATTAAGCTCAGAATGGAGTCATTTAAGCCATTTGCACTGCAAGAATCAAATAGGCTTAATGGTTTAAATTAAATAGTTTATCCAAAATCATCAGTCTAACTAGCATGATTGATATGGACACTGGGAGAGAGGCTGTCAAGGTAGAGCATGGAGGAGGAGCATGGAAGGAAATAAAGGAAATGGGCAGAGGAAAGGACCTGATGGGGAACAAATGATGAACCAGGTCACAGTTCTCTTTCCTGACATTCCCACATTAGTCTCTCCACCCTCTCTTCTGCCCTGCAGGATGTCCTTTGTCTGCCAATGGCCGCAGCAGAAGTGTGTCGTAAGTCTGCGGATGAGGATGGCTCTTAGAAATCTGCTCTGCCACAGGGTACTCCTACCCTTGGGAGACCTGGGCATCCCACTCTGGCTCTGGGACAATGAGTCCCATGGCCAGCCATGGCTATCCATGGCCACTGTGAGCAATGCTGTTCCCCCCATTCCTGCGCATGGCCCCCCAGCCGCTCCTGTGGCTGATGGGGACACTCAAACCTGCACACGTGTCTCCCATGTCTCCAGCACCTGCTTCTTATCTCCAATATTGCCCCCTCTCAGGTAGCTCTTCATCTAGGACACACTTCCATGAAATGCAGCTTTGGCAAACTCACTCTTGCCTGCAGTCTGCTGCAGCCTGACAGGGCACAGCTCAATTTTCATGGGGGCAATTTGCAGTTTTACCCACAAGAAGTACCACGGGATGATCTTAGATGACTGAGCTGCTATTTACCCTGGCAGACTGGAGTTCTAATTAATTTCTGTTGCAATGGATGTGCTACAAATTACTAGAACTCAATTAAAAATGTTTTGTTCGGTTTTGTTTTTTTTTTAAATCCATAGATATAAATGGCAACATGGCTACAAAAAGTCCATCTTTACATGAAGGAAAGTGTCTATGTCAATCATGCTATAGTTTATTCTCATCACTCTGGTCATCACCTGTTTCTTTTCAAACCAGTACAAATGCACAGTGTTGTCTACTTTCCTCCTCCTTCTCACATAATGTTAAATCATTTAAAAAATTCTGAAAAGGTTAAACACTTAACCTTATTTTCCATGCTTCTCATTTTATACAAGCGTGGGGGTGACAAGTTAAAGGCAGTGTAGGATCTCTGTGTATTTTACAAGACAAAAAAGAAGGAATAGTAAGTGGCAGCTACATTGTAAATGTCAGTGTACAAAGGCAACACTGCTTTCTTAAAGACCTGCACAACCTACAGGCTCACAAAAAGACACAAGAGTAAGGCTTTTAAACATAATGGAAATGTCATCACTTAGAATCACAAATAGGGGTAAATATATTTTCTAAATTGCCTGGTTTGGCCATGCAGGGAAGAATGGCCACAGAGGTTATTTCTGTGGAGCAGTGGGGGGACAAAGGGAGTCACACAGTAAAACCCATCAATCCTCTGAAAGCAACAAGGGTGGTAGCATGTCAAATGAAGAGCACAAGCGAAAAAAAAAGCATTGTTCTCACCTTGTCACTGAGGATTCTGTTAGCCTCAGCTGTCATGTTTACCCCCAAATAAAAGACATAAACAATTTCAGAAAAATTGTACTACTGCAGGTCTTCCTGTGGGTGGAATAGGAACAATAATTAGATAGAGGTCACTGTTTTTTGACCTCTACAAGCAGGTAGATTTTTTTATTTAGTACATTTTGAAGGAAAAAAGTTGTCTCATTAGAAGGATCCTGCTGACAGCTTCTTGTTAAGGCAACCTGACAACAAGGTGGTGGGCAAGTACACCATAAACTTTTGCCTAAAAACAGCGCATAACTATTGTGTTTGTCAGGTGTATTGCATATCCATGGGGCTAGAAAAAATTCTCAGGACATACGACTCCATTAGGGCAGGACTGCCACACAGCCCACAAGGAAGCTCTCTTTTAGTATTACCTGTTTCCAGTATTGGCATTAGATACCTGTACACCAGAAAGAGCATCCCAAGGTCTCCCAAGGTCTCTCCCAACCTTCCCAAGGTCTTTTTGTACAAGCCCTGTAAAATATACCAGAGAAAACACCAGCAGGACAGCCAAAGGGAGTGGATCTCGTGCCACGGAAAATAATAGGTGTCTAGGACCATAGCACCCCGCAGAACCCAGGATGAAAAACCTGATGTCTAAAACACAAGGTGCTCGTGTTTCTGTTTTGCAAAAATATCATGTTTAATCCAGAGAGGAAGGGAAAGAGGATCATTCTTAAAAAACATGTTGTTTTTCCTCAGATATTTGCTACCATCAAAACCAGCTGGGGATATCTTGAATAAGATCTTCTATCTGAAGAGTTGAAAGCAATCCTGCCAAGCCCTGTATGGTCTGTGAGAAATACAAATACCACCTTAGGATAAAATAGCATAAATAAAAATAAGTTTTGGACTCAATGCAGAAAATTTAAAGGATGGTTTTACTAGCCTATATTAGCTTCTTTTTGTTAACTGGACTTCACTTTTTCACACAAATATACACATACAGTCCTGAAAGATTTGACTGACTTATCTCAAGGAATCAGCTCCCTAAACTGCCTCATATGAAAGATCTCTATTGCTACCCTTTTACTGGCACTTTCTGTGTAGCAGCTGAACGAACAGGATCAGTCAGAGAGAAACTGATAGCAACACCTCTGCTTCCTGTTCACACAGGAGCTGCTCAGCTCACAGACCTTAACAGAGCAGGGGCAGCCTGGCAGCTGAAGATGCTGTAGGTGCAGTGGCCAGTGTACCTTGGGCTACAGCAGGGACAAACTGCTACTTTTGGGGTTTTTGCTCTTCGTGCTCATATCCTCTGATACAGTAGCTGCTGTAAATTCTTCATTAAAATACCTACATTTTACTGCTAAAATGCCTACTCAGTACATCATTGTACTGTGGGAAACTATGGTGCCCTAGAAAAAAAGTGGCCAAGCCTTTACTTAGCTAACTTTTCCCTACAGAAAAGTCAGGAGATTATTTTATTTTTAGATATATTAATTCAATAAGTTGTTTTTCTTGCCTGCTGCTTGTCTTTTAGCTCTGATGAAAAGGCAGTGATTAAACTAGAGAATAAGTAAATTCTACATGTATAGCCCAGTGGTTTAAGGACTGAGGAAAAACAGAACAATATTTTTGCATTTTCATGTGACCCGATCAATGGATTGAATCCTATGTATGGTCACAGTGCCCTCTGCTGAAATATAAGGCCCTACATGAAAAAATAAACAATGTTTAAAAACCCAAACAGGCATAAGAATAACTTAATTCGTATTCAAATATGAATGATAAAAATAATTTCGAAAAGCTATTTTGGACCATAGGCTTTCCCTTCACAGCAATGTTGTTGGGAAACCTTTTGTTTCCAGTTTTGTTGCTCTGCTATGAAAGATATGTTGCTCTGCTATGTGCTCTGCAGCACAACTCACAACAAAAACCACAGAGAGCCTTGTTAAGGGGCCTTCCCAGCCTGACCATTCTCGAGGCTCTGGCCATCACACTCCCACAACCAGGGACTGTCACTGGAGCCCCTTCATGGTGGCCACTCCAGTGACCTGACAGGTCCCACCTGACTCCTGCACATTCTCACAGGGTCAGCCCAGACATCCTGGCACTTCTTTGAGCCTTATTTCTTAGTGCATGAGGGAAAAAATTATAGCTAAGACCAGGAGAGAGAAAAATATCTAATAGATGTTAAATCTGAACTAATGTCAACTAGCAAGCTTTATGCTTTTAACATCTCTTGAGAAAAATTGATCTGGAAGGAAGAACTTCCTAATGGGCAAGGAGAAAAGTACTCAGATGCCCCTCCTGATATGGTATGCTGGGCAATGCATGGGGCCTGACTCCCTGCAGAATATTTAAAGACGATATGTAGGCAATGGGTTAGGAACAAACTCCACAGGCTCAGCATGTTTGGAGCAGGTTGCTGTTGCAGTTATTAGCTGGCATAAAATATCCCAATGCAGTTGTTGTCCTCTACCTCCATCTGTACCTTTCAATCTGCTACTGAAAGGCAGAAGCTATCTTTATTGCCATGCATATCCACTTTTCAGAGCCCACATGTTAATGTTTGGTGAAAGCATCGCTTTTAAAGAAAAAAACCCCAAGACAGGAAAAACAACCTACCATCAACTGAGTTCAATTTCTCCTGTCTCCTGTGGAGTGTTGCCATATTTTATACAAGAGGCATCTGCTTCTGAGGTTTTGTTGTTGTGTTCTTTAATTGCAATGTAAAATGGCATGAGACCTATGGCAGAAATCTCTGAGAGCATCTCTGCTGGTTGATTACACCACAATCCTCAGTCATGCTGAGAGTCAGCCTCAGATTTTACTCAAAACCCTGCTCTCAGGTTTGTGTTTGAAGATGGACACATGTGGAGATTTTCTGTGAGCAACACCTGTAGTTCAATGCTCAGGTTGGAGTGGAAGCTAAGAGGCAAGAAAAATATCATCTCCAGTAAATTGTGTTGTCTCTTTAAATTCTTTCTCCATTTCCCCAGCACTGCCATCCAAGATACTCCTTAATCTGCGCTCATGGCAATGCACACTTTATGTTTCCTCTTGTGGCGCTCAAATGATAGCTCTAGCTAAGTTCACTCAAAGGTTATTCTAATTCCCTCCATCAAGATTTCAATTTAGAGGCTTACACTAAACCATTAATTAAAGTGACCTTTTTTTTATCACAGCAAATTCATCTAAACCAGTTAATGTGGTGGCAAGTCCTTCTTTACTGTTTTGCCTGGCAGGGAGATCTCCTGAAATTGCAGTATTTGCTGGACAGGTGCCAACTGGTAAAGCAATCCACATTCCCTGTCATTTGGCACTGCCTCTTCTGGCTCCAAACATGCTGAAACTGCCAATGCCCCAGCAAGGGACCCCTCACCATTACAGGCTGTAGCTGAGACACACCAAAACCACATTTTTCAAACACTCACAAGCCTCCCAGGGTCTGAGATACCATGCACTGGCTAACTCTTCTGAAAGGCTCAAGAAAAGTTGTGCTTCAAAGAAGCCTCACTCCAAAATATTTCACTCCAGAAATACTAGGCTACAGATTCTTTTGAACCGAATTTCTTAGCTGCTCAGCCATATCCTTTCTCTCTCTGTCTGCTGGTTCCAGCCAGGCAGGTGTGACACTTCTCTTTCGTGAGTTTGTCTATAGTTTTTCTGAGTATGAGACCACAGCCCATGAGGAGTTTTCTCTGCCTCTGATGGCAGTGCTTGTAAAATCAATAGAAGTAAATTTTAGTTTTGCAGATCATACCACTTCTTGCTTCACAAGCATTACCTTGCCAGAGGCACAAAAACGTAAATTCTACTGGTCAAAGCAACCCACAGCCTGACGCGAATCTTTCAATCTTTTCTTGAAAAACTTCCTTCAGAAGAGAACTTTCTTTTTTCTGTTAATACTCCTGGGATAATTTTTTCGCTGGCAAATGTATTCATCTGCCCACATTTGCTTTTCCATATCTGTTACCTTTTGATCTAAGTATCTGCTAGGATGAGAGCATACATTACTATGCCTGAATCTGATGAGTATTGAAAGCTGGAGCATTTGCTTCTCTGCAGTTTTGCAATGAATTATGCATGACAGAGGAAGGAAATCAGTTGCCACTGTACTTGTTTTGCTTGCTCTGCCACTGTCTTGGCCTAACACACTCTGTTCCCTGGTCCCTTTCACGGAAGAGCTGTTTCCTGCACAGGAACCTATTCCTGTTTGTGACATGCTTTATCTCAAAAAGAAAAATCATGCCAAGCTCTACAAATATTTCTTTGCAAAACTAATTCTCTTTCACAATAAATCAATTCTCTTTCTCTATCCTGTGATCCCCCCACACTTTCTCTGGGACAGTCTCTACACAACCAGTAAAAGGAGCTTTGGGGATGAGCTTTGGTGACTGTGCTGGAAATGAAAATATGTCTATACATAACTACTGCATTGGCTTTCAAAACCAGACCTGAAGATCTGGATATCCCATTCCAAGTGGATTATTATATTCTGCATATCCTTGGTATCAGTATCATTGGCTTCCTGTCTTCCAAAAAATTATGCACAATCGTGTTTCTGTAACTTACCTGTTACATAAAAGATAAGCTGTATTACAGCAAATGTATCAATACCAAGGAAGGGCAGAGAAATCTGTGAAAAGTCAGTGAAAATATACACACACACACAAACCCTCCCACACACATTGCTACCCACTGTTACAGGGAGAAAGGTCGGTTTTGTTTGCTATTTTTCTCTAAATCTCACTGATGGCTCCTCTGTATGCAGTTGGGTTCATCAATTGTTTATGAAGAAGGTTCACAGTATAAGAACTTAGTTTACAAGGAGTAGAATTTAAATCAAGAATTAATGGACTACAAAAAGAAAAGCAGAATTAAACACTCACTTTAGATACAAATGGCCAAATCACTCCTGCAACAATTATGAACAAAATCCCACGCTTCTATTCAAACACTTGTTCCTATGACCTTAACCTCACATAGCGGATTGTGCACAAATTAAGCATTTGTTGGATGACAGCTTAAAAAAATTACAAAGATGGCCAGGGTAATTACTGTCTTTAGAGACCAACTTTGCCTGTACCTATATTGTTGCATCTGTCCCTAGTGAGAAACTTCTTCTCACTTTGTACTTTTGTTATGCAGGTATATTCTGGCAAATAACATGCCTCTGTACAGCTTCATTAATTTTGCATAACATTTCTGAAAATTCTTAATGTTTACAGTTAAGATACAGAGTATTTGAGTCTTTTAAACCCATGCCAAGAATTTGGTTAATCATATGTGTGGGTTCACATATTGGTTATAGTGCATGTATAGTCACTTGTGAGAGAAAAAACAGGATTTTTACTCAAATTTACCATATGCTGTGCTCCTAACAGAATATTTGCTTCCCTATTAAGCTCTGTATTGAGACTTCACGCTTTGAGTGATCCAGCAGTGACCCTCTTTATCAACTTCAGTTCTAGGCAATTTGTAATATCATTTACTCTTTCACAGATCAGGCTTTCATAGGCAAACAGGGGAACTGTTTGCAAACAAAAATATTTTTGTAGTTTTTAGGATCTTCTTTGAAAAATAGAGTAATACAGTTGTTTACACACGTATGTATTAAACATACACAAATCTAGAAATTGCAATTCACACAGGACCCGTTTTCTACTTACATAGTCAATAACTGTTAAACATATGCATATTAATGTGAACTTTATTTATTATCTTCATTTTGGAAAATGATCTTGCATGTCACTACAAACCATGATGTTATTTGTATACAACTACCCAGGGTGGGAGCATGTGGGGGGTAAAGAGTGCACAGTGACTGAATGTGAAAACAAGGGAGATGAATAAGAAAAAAATCCAACCAATTGTTCCTACAAAGAGGGGATATCAAAATTTCTAAGCTTCATATCAACACTCATTCTAATTCCATAATCTGCACTGCAAAGAATTTAATCTGGCTCATTCAACATAATGCCTGTGCAAGAACCGAAACCCAACCTGACTCAGAGATTACAAAGGTCCTGTTTAATGGTCAGCAAGCAATACTATACACAAAAACAGGAAGGGGAAATGAAAATTTTTACACAAGTTCTGTGCCATTAATTCCTTCAGCTTGACACTGAGAGGTTGTGGAGTCTCCCTGATTTGAGATGTTCTAGAACTCTCTGGATACAATGCCATGTGCTCCAGAACAGCCCTCCTTGAACAGAGGTTGGACCACATGACCTGCTGTGGTCCCTTCCAAGGTGACTGATTCTGTGATTGTGTGACATGGGCAGGATCCCCCCGCCTGATTCTGAATATCTATTCACCAAAGATATTTCTATGCATCTCCTTGATTTTGAACATGTTGTTACAATGTGAGTGACAAGGAGCAGAGAATTTTATGAAAGAAGTATATTTTGGGTGATCACTCTGTTTAGAGAGTCAGGAATGAGTGTATCAGGTTGCTCAAGGAATCACTGGCAAAGGCATTGGTAAAGCAAGTTTAATACAGAAGTGAAAGAGTAAAAAAGTTTGTTGGCAAAGTTCACTGTATTATTTACTGAATAGTTAAAGCACACAGAAAAATCAGACTAAAATTTGAATCAATCAATCTAAAAATAAAATTTATTTACATCATAGAAGCTGGGGATGGAAAAAGAGTAAGGATGGGAAAGAGTAAGGATTAAAAAAAATAAGGGAGACTCCCCTATTGAATCAAAACATTCAGAGTTAATGCCTTTGCCAAACTGAGCCCTGGACTTGATCAAATGTTTAGGCCTAAAGGTTTTAACATCACTTAAACTTAACAGTACCCAACAGCGCTCAATCGATGAGTGCTGTTGGGTACTGTTAAGTTTAAGTGATGTTAAAACCTTTAGGCCTAAACCTGACTTAAATAATTTGTTAGAAGATTCTACAGAATTTACTGCAAGCACAACAGTAGCTCACTTATGGGTCTGACTTACAAATCTGAAGTACCTAAGCATCTAAGAGCATTCACATATAGCACATTTGCTATGACATATTCACACCTGTACGCACCGGTATGATCCAGAGGAATATGTACAAGGTACATATGTGGGAAAAACTGCCCTCAAGTTCAGTGAAGAACTCACATGGGATGCCTTTGTGCCTCCTCACTGGATGAAGGGTTGAGCCCTGAGGACGGGGTCAGTGTTTGCTGCGATCCCCGAGTGTCCTTCACTGGCTCCAAAAGGTGCCCACTCCCAGGGAGATCTCTGGTCACACCCCACAGTGGCCCAGGGGAGTTCAAAGGGTCTCACTTGGCACCACTATTTTTAGGGTTGCAAGAAAATTGGCTTTAGCCACAGTAATTTCCCACATCAAGGCCAAGGTCAATGGAAAAGAAGGATTGGCAGTTACTCAGACAAATCTGCAGGCAAAACATTGGAAATACCAGAAATGGAAAATTCTATGGGAATAAGATACTTAACCAGAGTAGCATCCCAGCTCTCCCAAGAACTGAGAGACAAGTGGCGAAGATCTGTACAAAGCAAAAAGAGAAAGGTGTGAACAGTTTATAGGGAATAGAGACTGCAAACAACTTTTTCTTATATCTTCATTTTTTTCCATGTTCTTATATCTTTTTCTTATATCTTCATTTTTTCCATGTTTAGCTATTAAAGCCTCACAATGAGTTCTTACTGTATGTTTTCTGATGGCTAGCAGAATCAACCCAGTGGCAATTGTGCATGCTGCTGTGATTCATGGGATTATAGATACTCATATCTTCTAACACTTTGTATTTCACTGCAGTGAAGGACAGAAAAACCTGGCATCAATGGAAGAACATTAAAAAGAAGAATGTAACCAAAACATGCTGCATATGGAAATTTATATTACACTATTAAAAAATTAAAAAGCATAAATGTGTAATATATACTCCTGAGTGATGGTTATCACAGAATAATTTCTCGGAAGTAGAAATGAGACCACAGATAACTACAGTGTTGTTTCCTGTTACTACAAACATACACCAGTCATTTGCACTGGAGCTGAAGGAAAACTATTAGATCATGGTTCACACCCTACAGATGGAATAAACCATCTTCTGCTTATGAACTTCACAGATATTAAAAAGATGATATCATCTGAGATCCATCCCCAAAAGCTACCAATTACACAAAACACATCCTGAACTGACTTTGGGGTATCTGTTAAAAAATGGGGGAAAAAAAGGTATTTCACTGGAAATGCTGCATGGAAAGACACTGTTGTGTTTACATCTGTTTATAGCAGCTCTAGCAAAGAACTTTTCTACATAGAATAATTGCACACATTAAAAGTATCCTGAAATACCACTTTGTTTTGATTCTCTATTTAGAATGAACTATATATAAAGCCAGGTCTTTGTATGCTCTTGTAAATACAAAAGAAATAGAAAAAAGTTTCAAAGTTCACGTTTAAGAAGAAAGTTTATACAGACTGATTACTTTGAAATTTCTCTATGATCGGACCACGCCAATTTCTCACTAATATATCAAATGTGACAGCTACAAACCTTTCAAGAAAAGCTAAAGTTTCTCTGAATTTTTTCATTATGGGTTAAAAGCAAAAGATGATGTATCAAAAAGGCTAGGCTGATCTCAGAAGATCCCAATTTGCTGTTTCCCAAAATTCACAGATTCATAGAATGGCTTAAGTTGGAAGGGACCTAAAGATCATTCAGTTCCAACCCCGCTGCCATGGGCAAGGACAACTTCCCCCAGACCAGGCTGCTCACAGCTCCCTCCAGCCTGGACTTGAACACTGCCAGGAATAGGGCATCCCATCCACAGGTTCTCTGGGTGACCTGTCCCTGTGCCTCACCATCTTCACAGTAAAGACCTTCTTTCTCATATCTCACCTAAAGCCACACTCTTTCAGTTTGAAGCCATTCCCCCTTCTTCTATCACCACATGCCCTTATAAGAAGACCCTCTCCAGCAATCCTGTACCTTCAGGTACTAGGAGGTAGTGGTAGTATCATCTCTGTCTAAAATTGTTCCTGTTATATCCAAAAACTACTTCCCCACCCCACCAGGATTTCATAATGGAAAAAAAAAAAATGAGGGGGAACTCCACTACTTACCTGTCCCATCACTCGCTGTCATGCAAGTAAGGGGCCAGACAAGCCCATTTTTTAATTTAACAAGTTACAATTGGTAGTACAAATTTGATCTGCAAAATTGCAGTAGTCCCCAGCCATACAATTAAAAATCTCATAAATTTTCTCAAGCCAGAGATGGCCTTTTGTACTTCAATACTGATTACTATTTTAGAACTTTAACTAGCTGAAGACACAGGGAAAAGAA
Source organism: Setophaga petechia (assembly GCA_024362935.1). Lineage (NCBI taxonomy): Eukaryota > Metazoa > Chordata > Aves > Passeriformes > Parulidae > Setophaga > Setophaga petechia. The sequence goes on from JANCRA010000004.1 coordinate 38,712,024, forward strand.
AAGGCATTAGGAAAAAAAAATATATTTGTGAACTCTAGGAAGGGTCAAAACCTTCCCATAAGTGCTAGAACAAGTATGACCAGAAGACATAGAAAAATAATGACTGGGTAAAGCTCAGATTTTGAAGTAGGAAAAGTTACTGCTTTTCATAGATATTCTGGCACTAAGGTGACATCAGAATTACCTTAAACAAATACAACCATGACAAACACTAAGACCTTCACTGATCCGTGCAGCTACAGACCCAGATAGCATCAAACCCAGCTGACTGAGCTTTTCAGTCAGAGCTGGATGACTGTCCTTAGCTCTACATCCTTCCTACGTAAGGTGAAGAAGAACTGAGGGGAAGCAGAGGAAATTATGTGATTTGCCCCGATCAGGAAACTCGTGGCCTGGGTCAGAAGTTATCTGTTGTCCCACAGTACACAAAATTAAGTCTCTATTCTCCTAAGCAAGTCCTTGCCATCATCCTGGCTCTTTGAGGATGGGTCTCTTGTCCCTCATATACTGGATTTCCAGTGGTGCCTTTGGCCAGAGACAGGGCCTTATTGATAGCACACTTAATCTGCTACTGGCTCCAAGAAATTTGTTCCTTAGTTTTTGGGGTTATTTTTTAAATTTCTTTACTGCAGGATGACATAATTTGAGCCAGGAATGGAAATCCATCTATTTGTATAAAAAGGCTGAGCATGAAGAAGCAATTACAATGCCTTTTGGAATGGATTTGGGGACTCACCATGTTTCAGACACAAGAAGTGTCTTGCTCAGTCCTTGCAGGCTGCAACAGCTGGTGCACTTGAAGAGAGAGGCTTAGGTACATCAGTGGCCTTAACTTGCCATAATTACACCATCACCTGGGTGGCAATCACCACTGGAGAGGGCCCAGGACACTTGCTGTCCCAAAGCAGGGTCAGTTAAAGCTGCTCCTCCATAGAAAAACACTCCACAGGTGTGCTGCAAATCAATTCCAGCACTTGACCACTTACTCAATAAAAACATTCCTTCTGTTTTTGTGGAACTGCCAGCATTTCAATGTGTCCCCACAGACTCTTTTTCTCTGCCACTGGGCCCCACTGAGAACAGAGTTCACCTTTTTCACCTTCTTCACTCCTCACCAGGTAGATAAAGACATGGAAAGGATGCTCCTGAGGCAGTCACACCACTGTTCCTTGCTCCCCTGAGCTGAAATGACTGTAGACTCAGCAGCTCAAGCCAGCTTTGAGATATCTGACTTCCAAGACAGACCCATAACTTCAGTCAGCATCAGTGTCTCCTTTCCAGTGTTGCTAGCTTATCTCTGAATGAAGAGTAGGATGTACTCTGCAAACTTCACAAGTAAACCAGTGTTGAAATAAGATAGTTTGTATTATTGACACAGCACACACTATAGAATTACTTGATACAAGAACAGAAGACACCCATTTTATTGCCTTGTCAGACGTAAAAATTTATTTATGCTATTTGCCAAGTTTTTAAACTTACACAAAAGACAAACACTTTAACTTCAGGTCCAATTGTTCATCAGTAAGCCCTGCATCAGAATATCCCTGACGCTTCCAAGGACAATTTTTACAAGACGCTTAGAACAGCAGAGTATCATAAATAATGGCCAACTTCACAAGCCTGAGGATCACCACCTCATCACTATTTCTCTGCTGAGCATGAGAATAGAGGAAGCCTTAAAGCCATTTTAATCCCCAAATACTATCACTACTGCACTCAGAGCATTTACATCACTGCCCTGCATTAATAACACCAAACATTACAGTTAGTCGTAAAGATTTATCACAGCTTCCCCTCACAAAATTACTTTTCTTTTAAACATAACAAGAGAACTGTGCATCAAAACAACTGCAAAATACACAATCATCCATTTGGCTTGGTTTTACAATAAAAATAGTATCGGTCATCTATTTGTTAACTTCAACTCTTGTGTCATACTCCTTACCCCCTCCTTTCTCACTTAGACCAGGCAGTTTAATTGCAGCACTGAGGTAGCATATTTTAATTGAACAGAGTAATATGTTTGATATTGTGCCTCTTCTCCTTTAAAGCACAAAAAAACATCCCCACAGTTTTTCAACATCTTTGGAGAAGACAAGCATATAGTTCATTTACAACAGCCACTCTATTTTGAATTCTAAGCACAAAGCATCTATGAATGGTAGATACATTATACCAGCTTGAATGAATGAGAACATATACAAGAAGAAGGAAATATGTCAGTTTTATTAGAACTAGGGTTACATTTTAGCCCTATGGCACCTATTGTTCCCTATTATGAAATGCATCTTTACTGTCCCTGAAACTTAATTTCCAAGACAAAGATCCTGAAAAAGGGCAGCTGTGCCGCTGTTCTAAAGGATTTTCACACCATTGGAAGAGACAATTATTGCAACAAAACCAGATAAAATCAATGGACCTAATATAAAGTCAAGAGGAATTAACAACATGAGTATACTAAGAGAATCCAAGTTAAGGCAGAATGTATGATTTAATGAACTGAGAGCACTTTCCATTCACTTAGAAGTTAAAGCTGAGATAGTCTTAAAAATAATTAAAGAAAAATCAACACTAACAAACAAACAAAAACAACTCCAAAACCAACCAACCAAACAACAAAACAACAAAAAAATTTTAAAAATCAAAACAAAACAAAAAATTCACCACTGCAAGAGTAGAAGCCTCCTTTCATAACAAATTGAGAGTCACAGTATCTTAGCTTTGCCCTTCTAGCTAAAAGCTTTAAAAGACTAAGTCAAGCTGTACTCAAGACTGCAGCCTTAACTTCTAGACTGTTTATTAAAGTAGCTCTTACAGACACACACCTGTGTATTTAGAGAGAATAAACAGTGATCCTAAAGAACAGGAGTAATTTCCTGCTCTGCGTGCCACCCTTGTACACAAAGCCTTGTAAAACTCTGCTGAATGGTACACAATCCTCACCCAGCCCCAGGCTGGATCTTTGAATTCCTTCCTCCATCTTTCACACAGAAAAGAAAAAAAATTTACTGTAGCTAAAAATTTTACTGTAGCCTCATGCATAAGTGAGATTGGGCTTTAACACGTTAGAAAGCAGACTGAGAATGTAACTGAGCTGACAGAAAAACTCCCACGGAAACACCCAAAGAGCTGAGGGAAAAATGCTTAAGTTATAATGACCAATTCAAGCTGTTTATGAAGGCATTTATGTTAATCTTTCAAGTAACCCAAAATGCACTCCAACACCTGTTACTAAAAACTTAAGGCTTTTATGAATACCCTCTTACATACAAAAGGAATATTAAACAGAAGGAACTTGTTTACAGTAAATACAAACATCTGAAAAATCTCTGAAACCTGTTTATACAAATACTAATAAATTCTTTAATATTTTGTACAACTAGAAGGTGCACAGATTGGCATTCAAGCAGTCAATGCTGGCAAACATCTCTCAGACAATAACATGATTTACTTGGATAACTATATAGTTTAAAATGCCATAAATTAAAAAATAAGTTAGTTCACATTTTTCCCCCAGATTTTATGTACATCTTAGTCTTTAATGAGATCGTGCAGCCTTCTTCAGAAGTTCGAGATCTTTCTGACGGCTTTTAGTTGCTCTGGCACAGCCATACTCTTCCAGTTGCAGAGGGATATACTTTTCTATCTGAACGAGCCCATGCCCAGCAGGACTGGTAAACAGCTTAATCCAGGATGGCTTAATGGTTCCTCTGAAGCCCAGAAAGGCCAAGCTTCCTGTGACAGAAAAAGCTCAGCATTATCAAACCAGCCAAGCTCACTGCAGCATCATACAGGACTGGTTAGGTAGGCAAAGGCAAAATTCCTTCCCCCACATTATTTAGGACACTCTCAGCTTTACATGCACCTTACAAAGAAATAATGATTTGCTATTTCCTGTCTTGATATTTAGTATCAAATACCCTGAAATCTTAATTTGAAAACACAGCTAATTGGACAGTTATAAAACCTGCCTTCTCAACCACAACTTGTGGCATCACTCTGAACAGATGAGAGTTACCCCCATGTAACTCTCATGCCTCAAAATACCAATCGCTTCTCATTTCTAGCTTGAAGTTATTTTAGAACAGGAAATACTAGGCAGGCACAGGAGACTGCTTAAAGATACAATTGCTGGGTGAGGCACAAAATACAGGCTTCAGGAAAAAAGCCTGAGACTCTTGCATGATCCACAGGCACAAAGAACTGCTAGTTACTTCTCTGTTTGCAACAAGCTTCACGCAATAGGATAAAGGGGTTTTCTGCCCCATCTGCTAAAGGGCTGCTCAACAAGAGCTGACACACAACAGCCACACCAGGGCAAACTGGCAACGATCTTCCACCAGCTGCATCCTTCTCACACACCCCATAAGAAACCCACCATGCCAACATGAACACAAAGACCAAGGTGGTGTCAAAGAAATGTGCAACATTTCCACCAACCATTGCTCTGAAGATAAGGTGGTTTCGCTGTCCCCAGGGACATTAAGGCTTCACTTAAATTACTAGGAATTGCTACATCACCTCTTGTGCTCAGCAGAATGATAGACCTGCAACAGGAACAGCATGACACAGCAGCTATTAAAAACACATTTTTTTAATATTCTGGCTATACACTTTTCCAGCTAACTGCCCTCAGGGTCCAATTCCTTATGAATGCTTATGACATGGAAACAGTCAACCCTTTCTGAAAGTAGTACTTAGAATTTCATGGTTTTAGACTGACTTTAACTTCAAAATCATTGGAAAGTGTTATTTAGATACAGTTTAGTATTTTGTATCAAAAAAATCAATTTTGGATATTGATCCAAATTTAGAAAATTAAAATACTGTTTATTTTCTGACACTAACTCTCTATCTTTATTTAGTAATAAATAATTTTCTCCCTACAGGGAGAAGACAGTATGACATCTTTCACATTGTCCTTGCCACTGTCCTTATTAAACAAAAAGTTATTCTTGTTTTAAGCAAAGCAGTGTTATTACATGATGTTTTGTTAAAGAAAATTATTTTTGAGGAAAAAAGCAACACCAGAAAAATTTTAAGTGCTCAAAATCTGCTTAGTTTTCTTATTTATTGGATACGCTGTCCAATAAATTGCTCCTTTGTTTCTCCTTTTGCCTGAATTTAGACATATGTTTTGTTCACTTTCAGTGCTCAGGTATCATTATCTATTTGTCATTATTAAAATCCTTGTCAGAGAGCAGAGCTACAGCTTGCAGGACATACTGGAAATGACTGATTATTGCACATACCTTTGTGGAATTCCAGATTTTAAATATCCATCTACATGCCTAATGTCTACTCCAGAAAATAATTTGTTTCCCAACACTGCGCCAGTGCAGGCATCTACTACAACAATAAGTATTCCATTACCCTTGAAGGAAAACATGGTGCCATTGACCTCAATGGGAAGAAAAAGAGAGAAAAGGAAGTTAATATGAATCAAACAGCAATTCTACTGCACTCAGTGTTAATCAATCTTACTCTAGTTTAGACACAGTAATTTCCTTACAAATACTTGCTTCTCTCCAGCAACTATTCAGTTTTTCCTTTGAAAGGATGCTGCTTAATGGGATTTCTGAAATTGCATGGGAGTCTTAAGCCTGTAGCTTCTACAGGAATGTTACACATTCCAGGTGACTTAGTACCTGCCTCAGTCATCGCTCCAGCTTTGGGAAGCTAAAATTCAGACACTGAATCCCCTGGACTTCTTTACAGTAATACAGTTAATCGATCCTTGCAGAAAGTTAGTTCCAGCCCAGTTTCTTCCTGCTGCTTTGGATATGGCACACACATTCCTGGAGAAGACTGCAGCTGCAAAAGTTAAGCTGCTCATGTGCCTTTTGTCTACCTGAATAACTGAAAGTTCAGCCAGGGCAACAATGACACTGCAGAATATAAGGAAGTACCATTAAGTGGTACTTCACCTTCATGTGCAACTCTACTTCAGCATATGAATGGAAAAGTCAAACTAAACTACTTGTTACACAGTATCACATCACTGAGCTCATTTGGGCCACACCAGAACAAATACAGAAATCTACTGATTCTTTAGCAATTGCCATTTAGAGAACTTCAGCAAAGCTTAATGGCTCATGTGACCCATCCCACTAATTTACCAATCTGCTTGCACAAGGACAACTTCAACAAAATGGATTTAACTAACAAATTTTTAGTTTATGTCTTCTGCTTATTTCCAAAACCAGCCATAAATGTATGCCCACACAGATTTAAACATAAACTGAACATTTTAAACTCTAATGGGAACATTTGTCTCTTCAGCAAATAGGACTCAAATATAAAAAGAGGCTTTGAAGCCTTACTTTCTAATGTTTAAACATAAGCTTTTTGACTTTATTTTTTAAACAATGAACCAATATTTTCATTCAAGTGAAGAAAACTGAGATCTGCATTAGGAAGAGCTGTACAACTGCTACAATACATACTGCTATAGAGATATTTAAGAAGAAAACCATAAAGAATACTTACATATATAAATGCTTGCTGGCCTCTGCTTGACTCTTTTTCATCAGATGAATTAATCTGCACAAGGAGGTAGTTTCTGTGAGGGTCACTGGTGAACACCATCTGGTTATCAAACAAAACAGTTAAGTACACATATTAGTGTTTCTTCAACACTTTATCATGCCAGTTTACAACAGATAGCCCATGCTTCAAAGCAAATATATCCATTTGTCAACAGCATTATTTATGGTACTACTAATACTAATAAACATAATATTACATAGTGGAACCTATTTTATCTCTAAATTTCAGTATTTTTCTCAGCTTGAATAGCTGAGACAATTTCAAGTTCATGTTAATAAGCAAAGATCCAAACAGAGAGAAAGCTTGCCATGTAGATCTCTGCAGCAAAGCTCTCCATGTAACACAGACAATACTGCACTGCAAGACATCAATCCACCTATGTCCCTTTTCTGTAGTACTTGGAGCAAGAGTTGCACAAAAGAAGAAAAAAAAAAACCTTGACACCATTCTACAGAAAGGACTCCAAACCTTCAAGGAGTCCAAGAAGATTAAAAAGCTGACCACTGCAATTTGGTAAGTGCAGTATTCTGTGCTGCAAGACTGAAATTTGGACTTAAATTGAGTAGACAGCATCACCAATCCTACAGTTCATGAAAGCTTTTGTTTATTTTATTTTACCTGAGTTGTGCCACATTTTGAACATGGTACAGTAGTTTTTTCTGGCATCTGCTTTATGACGGTTGGTACTTGGTAGTACTTTGGGTAAGCTTTTGCCATGCAATTACTTATCCCTTTTGATGAATCTTTGGTCACAATCTTGATCCTTTCACATCCCTGAGATGAGCAATAACTGTGACCATCCCTATTATATTTGGCTTGAAGAAATAAAAACAGTAATCTATACAAAAAGGGGAAAAATAATCTAAATTAACTGGTGAAATGTAGGTATTTATATTCAATCTTAGCAGCTATATTTCATGATTTTCAGAAGCAGACAAACTACAGTATTCACTTCTGCACCACTATCCAAAGGTTTGAAAGTACTTACAGTTCACTAGAGTTAGGAAATCCCTAGCAACTTATCTAAAATTCCCCACAAAGGAGACATCAATATAAATGTAGATGCTTTGCAAAGAAATAACAATCCTCATATCAGCCACTTACAGGAAACAAAAACCATATTGCAGAGCATGAATTTTTTCCTTGCTCATAGATCTTTGCAGACATGCAGCAGAAACATTCAGTTTCATCCATCAACACTGAACAATATAGTTGTGCTACTTCAAATGCCTGGAAAGGCATTTTAGGCTGAAAAGCTCTTACACAAAGCAACATAAAACATCTGTTCAAAATTCATTTGTGAATTTTCACAATTCATTTGTGTATTTATTATAGACAAGCACAGTAGCAGGTAGTAGAACAAAATAAATAAGACAACAAATTATAAGTTCAGACTCAGTGTTTGCAAAACTCACAACTAATGTACACAAGACTTAATTTACTGGAAGCTGATCATATCTAAAACCTCTCAGAAGGATCATAATGGCATCTGTGAGAAGTACTTTTGAAAGAGAGACTAGGACTTTTAAGTTCTTTTGAGACTGTTGAAAACAGATTAGGACTTTCAAAAATATGATTTTTAAATGTTGGAAGAGAAAGTTTCTTGGAAATTTATAGAATTTTCCACTTAACAAGAAAACAGATAATTTCTCTGAAGACTAAGAAACTAAATGCTAAAAGGCACTGCTGTGCAGCACACCAGAAATACTGAAAATATAGTAATATTTTCCCCAGATATTCAGTAGGAAATATCTTTGGTCACTGTGGTGCTCGTGGAAAGTATTTCAATGACAACCATGGTAGTTTGGAGATTTAAAGACATATGAACATTCTTCTAAAGGGTTCTGGAGTCCTTCTCAACAGCTTTCCTCTAAGGCATGTGCCTCAACCAGTTGCTTTTAACACCTTCAAACTGGACATTTCAAAGTTAAACAGCATCTTCTAGCAGAGTCAAATGGCAAGAGTTACCCAGTACTGTTGTCAAAGTAAAACCTCTTGTCTGATCGATTCTTTTCAAGCTCCATCATTGAAGATACAGGCGTGTAGCGCTCCACCTTGCTTGACAGAGCAGATGATCGCCTTTGAAAGGTTTCCAACACTATAAGGAAATCTGTCTTTGGTTGGTAACAAAGACCAACACGTATCCAGTCGTTCCTAAAACCAATATAAAATGTATGAGTCCTCACAGGAACAATTTAGGTGTCAATACAGAGCAAAGAGATCATTACAAAAAAAAAAAAGAAACAGGAACACAAAAAGCTCCTAAACCCTCAACCAGATGATCAAATCTGCACAGCCTTTCATTAAACATTTAGCAACTGATTGTATCAGGATATATTTGATTATATACTTCAGAGATGCTTAATAAGTTCATCTGCCAACAAAATCAAGTATGATAAGCTAATCAAGCGCAATTCTGCTCGACTTCACTATTGGTACATCATCCTCTCCAAAGGCTTTTCCTTAAAGACACTGTACTGGACAAGTGTTTAACTTCAGATGCAGATCTGTTGTTTAATCCCATACTTCTGTACTTGTAACTACGAAAAAAAAAAACCAAACCAAACCCAAGCTCTGGTCTTCCAGATGATTGCAAACTCATGCACAATAATTCTGCAGGACATAACTTCAGTATTGCCTTATGGATCAAAGCCACAAAAGAAAATAAACATACTTGTTGAAATTAATGAGATACAGATAGGTGACATTTGGAGCTTTTCCATTCCAATGTATTGTATAGCCCTTTTGGAGCATCACCACTGGCTGGTACTGCTGAAAGGCAGCTGCTCTCTGATTAATACCTCGAAGAACCATGGGATTGGCTGGATACTCATCTCGGACAATAGTCATGGAAAGATTCTGTCCATTCCAGGTTTGAACATAAACCTATATGATATTTAAGAGGGTGAAAATAGGAATATTTGATCTCTTTTGTAAAAGAAAACAAAATTGTGAAGCACAGTCAGGACATTATTAACCAAAATGCTGCAATCTGATGTTCTGACTTATATAATGCACAAATCCGTCCTGAATAAAAGTCTTATTTAAAAAACTATTATCGATTTTTCCGCCCTCACAGACAAAAAAGGGTATGAAGGAGAAAAAAAAATCAGCTATAACATCTGGCCACACAAAGCAGGAACCAGAATGGGAACCTATAAGACTCATATTCAGAAGGTGTTATTTAACATCTCCAGAAAACAAACCAACAAAACAACCCCTTAAAATCTACTCTGTGAAAAAAAGCAGACAGAACTTGTGCGGAAGAAGACACCTTCAACAAAGATGTTTTAGCAGATACAGTTGCAACACAGAATTCTTGGCAAACACATTTAGTTTTATCTTGCAGCATCTGATACTGTACCCTCAGTCCGCTGAGAGGAAACATGATGTATACACAACTGGCTCAAAAGCATGATATGTAAGCAAGAAGTATCTTTAAAAGTAAAAAAAATTTGAAATCCAAAGACAGGTAATTTTTTATTTGTTACACCACCTGACTCCACAAGTAGTTCATACTACACATTTGCCCCAAACGGAAAGCCAAAAGTACTAGCCTGTGCATAGTTCCCACTGCAAACCACTCCACTCCATTCTGCGATGTTAACGCATTTGGGGTGTTGAATTAAGTAATTATCCATTCGGCCCACATAGGTATCCCTGTAGTCAGTCACTGAGCCATCTAGATCATGAAATATTGAGTTCTTGTCACCATCCAGATCTCCTTCTTCAAACCAGGGACCAGGCTTCCCAAAGAAGGCTTTCAAAGAAACCTGACAACAACAACAGAAGCTTTTGTTTTTCCTGAGGCTGAAACACAGACTTATATTAGCACATGTGCAGAAACACAGGAATTTGACAAAGCTGATTAAAAACTTGATAGCTAGGATAGCAGAATCTTGCAAAGCAGACGTGCTGGGTTTTCCTAATAGGCTCAAGCCAGCTCTTGCTTCTGAACAGTGTTAATATTTGCTGCAGAAAATAAATTACTAAGGATATATACCAAACCTTAAAAATCTTATAAAAATTTCTTTTAAACTTTACCACAAGCCATGAATCATTTAGTGTAACATATCCTACATCTCTGTTGGTATTGGATTTTTTGGTCAGGAGACAAAGGAGGTGTGACCTCCAGCCAGGCAATAAACTCTGAAGTAGGTATGCGTAGAAAGGATGAGCTACAACTCTTGTTTGTGTATGTTAAAATACAAGAAAACAAAACCATTTGCAAGACTTCAGGAAAACTTGTAGTAAACTTACATTTGGACCAAACTTCACAAGAGAAATGTTATTTTTTGGAGTCATCTGCCATGGATTTTTCATCAAGAATCCAACTGCACTGGTAAATCTGTCTGGAGTTGGCATGAAGTTTTTAAATGTGCACTTAGTAAGGTGAATAGGTCCATCGTAAATCTGAAAGCCTCTGATTGGAAATGTCCTGTTGATGCAAGCAAATATTTATACCATCCTGTAACAAAATTCATGGTACACTTGAATCTGTGTCAAATACATCTCTTCTCAGAAATCAATAAAGTAACAATTACAGAACAACTGGCAAGACAGAATTTAGCAAAGGAAATATGGTTTCTGCACTTCTCTAATGAGTCAAAAAATCCCCTACTCCTAAATTTTCCTGTTAGTGGAGCTGTCACTCTCCATGTGCAAATGTACCCCTTTTTCAATATGAGAAATACAGCAGAAAAATAATACCTCCTGCTCTTTGATTGATCATGGCAACTGGAAGTGACTGCAGACTGGAAGAAAGCAAATGTCATTTCAAACTTGAGAAAGGAGCACACAGAGAATGGTAGGCTGGTAAGGCTTAACTTGACCCCCAGGAAGATGATGGAGCAGCTAATCCTAGAAACCACTTCCACATGCCTAGAGGACTGGAAAGTCATCAGGAATAATCAGCATGAACTCACCAAGGAGAAGCTGATAAACTTCTGTGATGAAATGACTGGCCTGGTAGAGCAGTGGGAGAGCAGAGGAGAGGGTCTACCAAAACTGCAGTAAGACTTTTGACACTGTGTCCCATATGATCCTCATGAAGTATGGGCAGGATGAGAGGACAAATGGCTGGGCGCAGAAAGTGATGGCATAAGGTCTACCTGGTGACCAATAATGGGTGATGTACCCCAGAGGTCAATACTGAGTCCAGTCTTGCTCATTATTTTCATTAGTCATCTGGATGATTAGGCCAAGTACAGTCTATAGGCCAAGCTTGCAGAGGGCAGAATACAGAGGGAAGCAGCTGATGCAGCAAAGGGTTGTTACCACCCAGACAGACCCTGACAGGCTGGACAAATGGGCGGATGGGAACCTCATGAAGTTTACAAGGGAAAATGCAAGGTCTCGCACACTGGGAGCAACAACTCCTTGTGCCAGTGAAAACGACCTATGGGTCCTAGAGGAAGCAAAACCAACCAGAAGCCAATCAATATGTCCTTGCCACAAAGAGGCAAAAAGTATCCAGGGCTGCACTGTGAGAAGTGTTATCAGCACACTGAGAGAAGTGATGCTTCCCATTTTTTCAGGACTGGTGAAACAACAATGTGGAGTGCTTCTCCCCAGTACAAGGCAGATATGGAGATGCTGGAAAGTGCAGCAAAGGGCCACAAAGATGATCAAGTCCCTGGAGCATCTCTCATGGGAAGAAACACAAGGAGACATGCTCAGCCTGGAGCAGAAAAGCCTTAGGCAGTAATCTCAATCTTCTGAAGGGAGGGTGCAAAGAAGATGGAGCCAGGGTATTCCCAGTGACAAGACCAGAAGCAATGTGCACAAGATGAAAAATAAGATGTTCCTGCTAAACAACAGGAGAAACCTTTCACTGAGTGACTGATCACTGGCACAGGTTGCCCACGAAATTTATGAAGAATTTATCCACCCTTGGAAATATAGTAAAGACACCTGAACGTTGTCCTGGAACCTGAGCCCTAGGTGACAGTTCTTGAGCAGGGGAGTTGGACAACATGACCTCCAGAGGCCCCTTCCAGCCTCAGTTGTTAGGTGATTCCACTCAACAAGACTGAATACCTCATATCACCACCACATAAACTTCCCCTCTTTAAATGGCTGAACAGCTAAAAACTAGCGTGGCTGAGGCCCACTTCACCCTTTGTCCTACTTGGCCAAGGATATGTGGGGACAGAACCTGGAGCTATGTGGGCACGACCAATACATTGTGCTACTTGATACCATCTGACATCATGGCTGTGAAGTGGGGCAAAAGGACTGTCTATCATTTTCTGAAGGGAGAGCATTCCTTTTTCTGGGGAAGCAGTGGGGTAACACCAGTCCTGGCGAGAGGATTTGTCCACCAGGAGAACATTTGGGGTGCTGATGGTCTCTTGGCCATCTTGTTCTTCATCTTGAGGGTTACCCAGTGCCAGTTGAGTGGTAAGCATTTTTGCTTTTTTTTTGCACATAAATCACCTTTGTTTTTTATATTTTTGTTATTAATATTGTTGCTATTATTGTTAATATTCTTAATCTCATTGCTTCCAGTATACTGTTCTTGCATCATCTTGAGATCTCTGTCTTTTGTCTTTCTCACCCAAGAGAAAGACAATGGGGACTGGCTGCATGGGGCTCAATTTCCAGCTGGGCTTAAACCAAAACAGTCTTCTTTCTAATTCTGCAGCAAGGGTAGGACTCGGTATTATGTTAAACAAGCACCAGTGCAAGTCAAAGGGAAAAGAGAAGGATCATGGTCACAGACAGTGATTTGTCACAGATAAATTGCAGTCTCTAGTCCCAAGCTGACCTTTGAAATTCTCTTACCTGAAAGCTTTCTTCTAGACTCAAATACTTTTTAAGTCTAAGGTTCAATTTAAGAAGGATAACTTAAATTTCTACAGAATAGTAACCTGTGGAAGCATCAGATGAACCTGCTTCAGTAAAAAGGTGAAAGTGACACAGCTGCACACATAGCATCAAAAAAAAAAAAGAGAGCATCACTTTTAATGGAGTCTTAATCTCTGACAGCTCAACCAAGAAGGGTCTTTACATCTGATACAGCAAATTTTTCTTGTATTTCTAACTCCTTCATTCTTGACATACTTACCGATTTCTAGGCAGAGTGCGTGTCTTGTTGTCTATTCCTCCAGTTCCCACATATTTATTTTGTCCACCTTGAAACCCATAATTCTTGCTCTCACCTATGAACAGAGACTCTGATACTTCCTGACTGGCACCTTCATCATTTGGGAAGCTCCCATCACTATCAAAGCACAGCAAAGACAAATCTTTAGCCAAGACTCTCCAGCAGATGATTATACCAAGCCAAAACACCACTTTTACTTCTGTAACAGCCCTTCTCAAGCAAAGATGTATAGACTTCAGGGACAATACACAAAACAACAATAGATTTAAACATTAACATTAATAGAGGCTAACTCACTGAAATGTTCAGCAGATCCAAAGATTAGAATTTCTAACTCCCTTTGTAGTGGAGCACCTTTTTAATTACAGCTCATTTTTCCAGTCCTAGAACTAGTTTGTCATAATTTCAATAGCAGTAATTTCAGTTCACTACCTAAGTTTCTTGATATTCTTCATTAAAAAGAGACTCTGCCCCTACTAAATGCCCACTCCCCTTTCTTTTCCACAACACACCTTTCAACTGTTCAGGAGGAAAAAAATACCGCCTAAGGAATCATACACTACCAAGAATACCTCGATAAATATAGCTTTCTGGTAAAGGGGCAACAAACTGCGGTTGTTGCCCCTTTACCAACCAAGCACAGGCTGAACTAAAGCAGAAACTTTGGCAGCTGTGCCAGTTTACAGCCTCTGTAACATCATCTGCATGACTGGAAATATAACCAGGTCCCAAACAAAAATTGCAGCCTTATGAAAGCATATCTATTAATTTTAATACATACATGAATATTTTCTAAGCTTCTATGCAAGGAAATACAGAAATTATTTAAAAAGTACTCACCTCGCAAATGTCAAACCTATTCCATTGTCTGCAAACCTACAAGAAAGTCCAAAACATCAGTTGTTTTTTCTGAATTATCCTACAATTGGTTAATATAAGAGCACATCCTGCTATGCACTGAAAAAAGCTTAATTTTTTTATTAATGAAACATATAACAACCGCATAGTTAACTTTTCTAAAAACATTCTTGTTAAAAAGTGGTAAAATATTTTTCTACATATTTTAAACAGGACTTGAGAGCTTCAGGAAGACAACAGAAATCCCAGTCTGAATTTTCTGTCTCTACCAACTCTCAGGCTTCTTTTTACTACAGCTGTTTTTTTTTGCTGTTTAAGGCAGGTTCTCATCTAATCACATATAAACTTGCATATTTGAAGTTGTGGTATGGTATGAGAGCTGGTCATACTGAGAAGTACCTAAAGCTAACCATCAATCCTCTCCTATAACCCTGTTGTCATGCACTTTCATAAACAAAGCCTCAGAGAAAACAGCCTGCAGCTACTTGCTTCCAAATACCTACCCAGAGTTCTGAATGAGGATATCCCCTCCCCTGACCCAGGCTCCATGATCATTGTTTTTGAAAGAAATTAATCTGTCGATCAGGGCAGCAACTCGGGGCTTTTCAGGGTCTGCGTCTTGATGAGGTCGAAACCTGGAAGAGATGAACACTTAGTACAAGAAATCTTTTTATTTTACATGTGCCATATATGCTGCACTGAGTGAACCTGAAAGACAAACAATCATCTGAAGGGCAAATTTCACTCTGCTTAATGCTTGGAACGAAAGAAGCTAAAAGCAGGTACATCTCTGGTCCTCACTAGTACTAGAAAAGCATCTGGGGTACCATGAAGTAGGAAAGTGAAACATCTCTTTTCCAGTAATTCTAACAGGCTCAGTCTCTCTAAGTTTCTTTAGCTACCTTTAGCCTTCCTTTATCCCCCTTTTCCTTCTGCCCTCCCCACTTGTAGTGAAGCATTAATGTGAAAGTTTTATGAAGGGAATTATAAACTCCTTGGAAGGACACACAGGGCTGACATTAGTTATGCAAAAACAGTCTGGACATTTGTCTAAATGATCCTTAAAATGTTTCAAGCTTTTCTGACATACAGCAGTGCTGCTTCTTTGGACATGCCTGAGGTTTTTTTTTGTTGCGTTGCTACCAAGATGGTTTTGTACAGTAAATTATGACTGGAATCTAGTTTAAATAGTAGGAAGAAACAGTCTGATTAAGAACTGGTGACATTTTCACTTGATTACCCCAAGGACCCCAGACAAAAAGTAATACATTTTAAAAAACTGCAAACAGACATTTTGAGTGGGTAAAGATACCTATGTCTGTTATCCCAATCGCCTGATACTCTTTTGTTGAGATTTGGATCTGCCCCCTCCCCATCCAAGGGAGAAATGAGAAGATAAGTAAATGCTAGATATTGATAGACTCAGTCTTCTCAAATAACATTTAAATCTCTCCAGTCTGGTTCCATGTACTATGATTAGGGACCTCACATAGTTATGCAGCGTCTCATTCCTTTTCTTTCTGCTGTGAAACACAGCCCCATTTCATGCACTGAGTTTCTTGCATCCTCAACACACTACAGGCTCTCAGAGGGCATCTTGCCCCTCTCAAGTTCTTCTCAATTATCTGTTACGACTGAGGTAAACTGCAAGGGTTATAGAGATTTTCTGTCAAAACAGGGAACTAGCAGGTTCATTTCCAAATTATGAAGTATTGAGTATCGTCAAAATTTGGAACTTTCCTCTTTGCATTTGTAGCAGTCATTTAACTATCTTTGTCTTAAACACAGGTCAATTGACAATAAAGAATCTATGAATCATATTTTCTGTGCTAATACTCAGTTAACACAATAAACTGTTGACAGATACAGTTACCCAATATTCATATAATCAGTATCCCAGGCAATTTTATTTGAAGTTCAGGACAAGACTAAGCAGGTACAGTATAACCTGGAACTTTCCTAGACTCTCCATTACCTTCTCTCACTTTGTAAACTGAAGAAAATGTGGTTGATTGTACCACCTCTGCAAAGAGCCTTCAGTAGAACTGTACTACCGAGCTATGACTTCCAAGTCTAGAAGGAACAGCAGAAACATTCAGCAGTAGGAAAGGTGCACTACTGAGGGCATTTTCTGACAATTAGTTAAAACTCAGTTATAAATCAGAAGATTCGATTTTAAAGGAATATTTTCCTATCAGCAGCAATTCCAGAAAACATTTTAAGCATGGCACTAGAGCATGTTTAAAATGGTGTCCTCTAAGAGGATGGAAACTATCCTGAGCAAAAGCTCAGAAGAAACCCAAATCCTTTAAAAGATACCATCTCTGTTGTTCCCAAAACAGATTAATAAATGAAGGAAAAGAATACATATGAACTTACTGCTTTTTATAATTTATAAATTATTTTATTGTTTTAAAAGAATTTTTCCCCATTGGATATAAGAGTAGTCTCAAAACTCTGCCATTTTTCACCCACTTGAAAGAAAATATCCTTTACCTTGCATTGTTGTCCAAACAGAGATATTCTCTGGGATCATCAGCACTAGCATTAGTTGTTTTAACACCCTTATCAATGAACAAACCAGCCTGAAATAAGCAAGAAAAGAAAATTCATAATATCCAAAATTTAAGATTGAGTAGAAATGAAACTTTAAAAATTTAGGCGTTGCATTCTATACATATATTAGAAACTCTTAGATCTTTCAATTTGGCTTAAATTGGCATATTGTCTAATGAAAAACAAGCTAATTAATATAATAAACCAGTCAATGCTAAAATTATACGAATTATCTGTGATTTTAAAAAAAAGGCAATGGAAAATTATCAAAGTTCGCTTCAGATTTTTTTCACAACATCTATTTGAGGTTTTCCATTTATTACCAGATGCTGGAAAATCTGGAAGCCAATCCTGTGGTGAGTTCAAACTATTCTCATAAATGGAAAAGAAAAGAAACCCCAAAACCCACTGTGAAAAATCCTTTGTGTTTCACTTTAAAACTAAACTACCTTTACCATAAAAGGTAATTTTGATCCATGTAGTAATAAGCTTGAATAATCCAGTCTGAAATAAATTACTTGAAAAAATAAAAGTGTTAGGAAGCATTTGTGCTCTTTTACCTGAATTACTTACAAATACCTGTGACTGACTACTTTCATCTCTGATCCAAATCAGGATTATAACTGAGTCTTATACACAAGCAGATTCTCAGACCTGCTACTGGAGCTCTCCTTCAACATGGAACTTTAGCACACAAATTGCTACCCTTGTTTAAAGATGATAATAGCTATACAGGTGAAAATCTTTTCTCCACAATGCACTTTTGTATTCAGTATGTTCTAATTCCAACCTGAATAAAATGCCCTACATTCCCAAAAACATTATTAACACAACTTACATCAAACACTGCATTTCTTAGTATCCAGAAAACTGTAAGGCAAAATCAGTTTCACTTGGCAAAAAAAAAAAAATCCAATAATGATTTTATGAGGTTTCAATTGTTAAACTATGAGAATCTCATGCAGCAAACAAACACAAGTAATTATTTAGAGTTAGGTGGCTTTGTAAATGTCATTATATTTATACATAGACACGGCAACTAGATTCCAAATGAAATACTTTAAGGATTTCAGCTGAAGCGAAACTTTAGCTGAGATGTGGAAAAGGTTTAAAAGTCATACTAACAGAACACTCCTCAATGACTGGAGGCTGAGAACTTTGAAAGAAAACTGTTGCAAATAAGTGAGCTCCCAAAGGCAATATTAAACCTTAATCTCTAGCCAAGATTGTGTCACCATGTGCAAACACCTGAGACTCAGAAAAATAAACTGTAGCAACTCCAGCAAGCTATTAGATGAATCACTTCTGTGACAGTGTTCACAGGGGTTTTCAGGATGAGGGAAGAGACGTAGAGCTGACTCCATATTTCAGAAGGCTTGATTTATTATTTTATGATATATATATATTACACTATAACTACACTAAAAAGAAATAGAAAGAAAAGTTTTATCTCAGAAGGACAGCTAAGCTAAGAATAGAATAGAAAAGAATGAAAACAAAGGTCTGTGACTTGAACAGAGAGAGAGAGCCAGCTCTGCCATGATTGGTCACTAAATCCAAACATCCACACGAGACCAATCATGGATCCACCTGTTGCATTCCACAGCAGCAGATAACCATTGTTTACATTTTGTTCCTGGAGCCTCTGAGTTTCCCATGAAGAAAAAATCTTTTTAAGAAAGGATTTTCATAAAAAGATGTCTGCAACACACTGCTATAATAAACTTGATTCTTTGAGGGTCAGCTTTCTTCAGAGTAGGAAACAAAGCTACAGTAGCATCTGAAATGCTGCTTCTGAAAAAAGTAGTTTATTAGAAGGATTAATTTATTTTAGTTGTTTGTATCTTACTAGGCTCTAAAGCACTGAATATCCAAAATGCAACTAAAAAATACACGCATGCTGATTATACATTGGATTTTGTGCTGTGTTTGAACTTTACTGTAGAACAATCTCCTACCCAGCTTAAACTGCAAACAGACAGGATGGAATATAGAACACTGAGAGATAAAAACTTCACCTGTTTTTAATAATGTACTACATTACCTTAAAATTGGAATGAACCCTGTTGTTATAGAAGATTCCTAGGGGTGTAAGCTCTGATTTGGTTTCGATGGCTAGACTATGAGAATCTCCTGTAGCAACCCTGTGGAACAAATACCATATTCCAGCATCCTGCAAGGAAAGAGAGAATAATATTACTTATAAGTTATTCTGATACTATTACTGGTGCTGATATGTATTTTAAAATAAAGACTCCAAACAAAAATTTAACCAGTGAAAATGTGAGACTTTGCAAATAAGGCTACCTTCTAGTGGACAGTATCAACTAAAAAGTGTTTTGCTTCTTAATGAACCATTCAACACCACATATTTAAGATGTTTTAATATTTCAAAGTAGAAAATGGTTCAAATTAATGTAACTTCTGCATTTCAGTTATGTCATCCCGCACACTAGATTTTCCTTTACTAGTAGATATTACTACTCACAGTAAGATACTCAAGATAATTCCTCCTATCTTTACTCTTTCAGTCTGTTAAGGTTGGCTCATCTCTGCTCCCATCAAAATTTAAATGGCACAGCCAAAAAACACCTCAAGAGCTTTCAGTAGACAGAAAAAAAAAAAACACATCAAGAAATCTGGCCAGTTCGGGGCACTGTGCCAATGACATGCAGTAATAATTTTAGTATCTGTTCATTTTCCATACTTCTTTAATATCTCTGCTCTTAAAGAAACTAGATTCATCTGCTAAATGAAACGCACAAAACCTCCCTCTCAACTACATCTGCGTTTGCAAGAGGTGGCATCATGACAACATCTGCATTAGAGACATCTACTGACATCAAAACTTTTGCCTGATCATAGGCTGTGTGTCCTTAAAAAAAAAGAAGAATCACCCCACAAGGCACATTAAAGAATTAAATGGTAGTCAAAGAGGCTTTGGGCGCTCCATCTCATGAAAAACAGTCATCAACCTTTTCAAGAATCATGGATAAAGCAAATTCGCCCTGGCTTAAAAGATTTCATGCATTTCACTCCAAGAATATAATAATTTTCCAATGAGTGCTGGAAATTCTACTTTACAGTAATGTTCCCATCCCAGTGTGTAATGATGACGCACTGACATTTCTGGTGATTAACCATTACAAAGCAAATACACAGATGTTCCATTAATAAAAATACCAAAATCTTACCTCACATATAATTAAGTACAGCTCTGTGTTTGGCAGACTCAAATTTTAACCAAAACACCCTTTGATGTTTGAAAATAAACTTAGATAAACTTGAAAGCTTGTTAAGCATCTGCAAGCATTCAGAAATATAAAAAAGGTTGGTTTTTTTTCCTCTTTTCTCTCATATACACCAAAACATCTACTGCCTGTAGAGCCTTTCAACAGGTTTCACTGCATAATTAAGGATCTTGGGGAGGAATGGAATTATTTGGCTGTGAATTGCTCTAGTTTATACCAGAAAAAGTTCCATAGTGCAGAGTCTGTATGAACACAGTTGAATTATTCTATTTCTGAAACAATAAGCTGTGGTCCCTTTATACTAATGCGTTTACATCCATGCAAGGGATGTACATCAGAACTTTGTAAGACACAAATGCATGCTCCAGTCAGGCACATCCTGCTAACAAAAGCAAGTAATATCTACTGGGATGAGCTACAAAGGCAGAGAAAGACTTTACAGGACTTAAGCACCAGATAGAGAAGCAAATAAAAGCTGTTTAATTCAGCCTGCAAAGCCTAAACTAGGTATATTACACAAAGCAGGCAAAATAGAAAGACATTGTGTTGGACAAAAAAGAGCTGGTTTAATTTGGGAGGTGAGTCCAGATCCCTCCTAGTGACAGACAGTCAAAAAACCAAACAGAAGCAAACCCACTGCAATAAAAGCAACAAGAATTAGACCACACAAAAAACAGAACAAAATTTTCTGACTTTTTATTACTCCAGATATTTCAATTCAGCTAACTATTTTGAATCCTATTCTATTTACTAATAACAGTTACCTGCTAATAAATAAATCATTTACTTATATAAATGTTATCATTTATAGATAAATGTTACCTGTGGCTAAAAACACACAGGCTCATATTCTTCCAACACCAGAGCCAACAACCTTTCCCATTTTCCATTCCCATTGAACTCTTCAGAAAAACCCAATTTAAAACCTTACATTTCTTAGCCTCTCATACAATATAGAACAGACTCCAGTTCCCTCCTCCACAGTATGTACAGGTCTTTATATCACGGGCAGCTATGAGAAGATTATTTGCACTAATATAAGGTTCAGAACAAACAAAAGCCTATCAGCACTCACTGGCTGAAAACAATTGCCAAACCACTGACAGAAAAGAAGCTTTTTGTTGTTTCTTACACAATAAACACCTTTTTGTAGCAATTTTTCATTCCAGTCACTACAGATCTTGCAAAGCTGTCACTAAACTCATGACAACCTACAGAAAATACAGAAGACTTAATATGAAATGCACCAATTCTGTGAAAATAAAAGGATTTTTACACAGACACTACTACATTTCTACATTGACACTACTGTCAGGTCTATTAAATACAGAAGACAAGATCTCTGTTGCAGCCACAACAAAGATTTTTGGTGTCATTTAAATGCACATCTAGACATACCCTGCACTTTCAATGGCAATTTGCCACCAAACATAAATGATGCATATATATATATATAAAAAGAAAATATATGTATATCTGGCAGTGTAAATTTTACAGATTTTACAAATGCTAGTGACATAAGTAGTTTGTCATGAATTACACCCATATGCCTTACCTGTGAGCCTGCTGCTGCATTATTTATAAGATGATTGTTGGGGTGAGAAATCCAGAATGTTGAAACGGCCCTGAAATATTATTTAGAAACTAGTTAATAAAGAAAACCTCTATCTCCAACAGAATTATCTTCCCTTTTTAACATCATCAGAAAAAGGTAAATCGATGAAATAACTTCTTCACATTCAAAATACAAATCACAAACCCTTCCACATCTAGAAGTCAAAAATACCTTTTTTTTAGTTCAGTGCACAGTATTGTATTTTAATGTTGTACAGTTATCCCATGCAATGATAAACTGTTTTAAGAAGCTTTCACAAGAAACAAGTAGCATTCAGAAAAAATAGTGGTGACAACTTCAGAATATGCATATATTTACACAGTAGTGAAGATGCTCAACAGACTTCTAAGGTCCCAAATATCACAAGAAACAACAATGCTCCTATACAATATTTTTTTTCTTTAATAGAAGTCTAAGTGTTATTTTTATTGCTATTTTTTTAAACAGCAGTAGTATATGAACTGCATTCATTAAATTATAGATTAAAATGTTTCCACTTGTACTTTGTCAAAAGCTCATCAGCACTTTAACTGCTACAGCTGGCTGGGTTTACTTTTTCATCATGACATACTCACATGCAGTCTGTGGCTGGCACTGGAACATAATTTCCATACACCTTATCCCTAATCCCAATACACATGCTGCTGTTTCTGTCTGTAGGTAGAAGAGTGCCTGGTTTTGTGACTAGCCCAAGGTTGTGGAACAAAGTATTCCTCTGCTCAATGCCATCTTCTATGAAGAAACAGTGACCTAGTGTGTCATAGCCAATGGTGTCCTTTATCTATAGAAATACAAGTTAATTATGTCAGTAGTAACAGCATTTACTGAGATTTATTTGACAAATACCATCTAGTTTTACTATCTTGGCACAGATGCAGAGTAAAGTGTCAGTATCAGCAGCTCAGATGATTCAAGCACATAGTTTTATTCATCCCTTACAAACACAGTGCTGTCTGGAGAGTTTAGCTGCCTTGCAGCTGTTTTACACTTAGCTGCTGTATGAATCTCAAAAAACAGAATGATGAGAATGGTTAAATTACTATTTGTAGTAATTTATTTATCCACTGAAATAAGAAAACCATTGCTGAGCATTGGATTTTCACAAGGGATGCGATTATTTTGACATCTAAATGCTCTTTATAATATTTATTCCAATCTAATAGGTTTTATTCTGTGTGCACCTACCAGCAAGCCATTAGTTGCATGAACAGTCACACATCTGGAAAAACAGTGATGAATGGAAAGACCTTCCAGATAAGTTTTAAAAGTATATCCTCCTTTTTCATCCACATCCCCACAAAGGTGAAAGTGAACAGGATAACTTCCAATCTGCTGCTGGCCCATTTGCTTCAATTCCACATAGGAAAGGTGAACAGATGTAAAATTCTTCAAAATCTAAAAAAAAATTAAGTCCAGAGGGAAAAACCAATTTGCTTTATAATCAATGGAAATTTTAAGTTAATACATCATCTACCCCAGATGTACAGAAGATAGATTTATTGTGTTGGCCTGTAGTAACTTCATACAAGTTATAACAAACATTACTGTCTTGCTCTGCAAGAAGCCTTACAAAACTGTATCCTTCATATATGATTTCAAAATTTAAATCTCCATGAGGGTACAACACAGGAATTTTCACCAGACATATTGCCAAATTACTGTTTGGTCTTTAGCAGGTGTCAGATTAAATATTCCTCCATGTACTGTCCAACCAAACAGAACTCACCCATTTCTGGGTGTTTCAGTAAAGAAGGTGCCCCAGCACGGTTCATCTGGGACAGCCTTACCTGAATAAAACCCACAGAATTGTGCAGATTCAAAGGAACCTGTTGAGATACCTTGCCCAGTTGAAAGCTTGGTGCTGGGGCAGCTTCATAAGACAGTGCTCAGAGAATACCACCAATCACAGAAATGCTCATGATAGCAATTGGTTCAACCCTTTCATTTTCCCAGTATGTGAGCATTATTTGCCTTCTTTAAGCCTGGTCCCATTGCCTCTTGCCCTCTTGCTGTGCATCTCCAAGAACTGCTGTGGCCACACTGAACCCTCACCAGTACCTGAAGACAGCAAGAAGATCTCTCCTCTCAATTCCCCATCACTCATCATCACACACTGCCACACCACTTTTCCAGGACTCAGACCAGTGCATCTACGTTTCCATTGCAATGAGAACCCAAAACTGGACAGTGCACTCCAGAGAAATGTCTTTACTAAGGAATATATGAAATAATCCTCACAATCATACAACTGCACAGTAATGTTACTATGTACAAAGTATAAGTCATAAGGGGATTGTAGCAGTAATGCAGGAAAGTATTTTCTTCCACCTAACCTGCTATGAAAGCATAAACCAAATGCAACAGCTAAACTGCAAGGAGCTAACCTGAGTTAAAACCAAACAAAAAAAAAAAAAACAGAAACCAAACAAAAACAAAACCTATTTTATTTTTTGTAACTTCATTTCATTAATTTAGCTGTACTGAGTATTTATCAAGAATATTCATTTTCATAGGGAAATCAGTACAGTTTTTCCTCCTCCTCTAATTGAACCCTTAGGGTTTGTATACCTAACATACAGAGGGATGGTCAAAACCTGACCTTTTAGGCATCCTTAATCTCTAGCTCTTAACTACTGAGAAGCACCAAAACTGCAAACCATTGCTTCTCCTCACTGCTACTAACCCCCCTTTAGGCTACCAAACTAGTGACCAGTAAGAAATTCAGGGTGTTCAAAAGCTATTATATTTCTTAACATCTAGGAAACCTCTGCTTGAGCATATAAGATTAGCATAGGCCAAAAATACTTTCAGTGCTGAAGTCTAGGTTTGGCAGCAGACACTCGCCACTCAGTCTCCTGGGAATAATTTAACTTTGATGAGTCAAAATGTTTGTTTTCTTTCTACCTTCCAGACAACTGAATGTCTGCTTATTTACACTTCGGTCACACTTAGCAAGAGTCACAGCTTGTCATTATCTTCTTTCATTACATTGTCTTGAACCCTTGACATCTGGAGTCCACCTAACTTCTTCCACAAAACAAAAGCTGCCACATAGTAAGAATGGGGTCCATTTTCTTTCCCACTATTATGACCACCACTAAGAAATTAAAATCTGTATCCAAATACATTAGAAAGCGATTCAAGTTGTGTTGACCACATAATGAACACAAATATATTTGCAATTAAAATTTGAGGCCTCAAACTTCTCTAGCATCACTGAAGCATTGCTGCTCAAATCTTTAATCTAAAAATGTAATTGAACACCAGTTTAAATACTAGTTTCTAGAACTCTCCATTCTCTCAGGTTTGTTTATTCATAATACAAGAAATTTGAAGCAGTTTCCTTTATAGAGTCTTAGTTCTTTCAGATTTTAAGAAACTAAATATAAAATCCCATAGTACAAGTCAGTTTCTTCCCCCTCCATGCCTCTCTAGTGCTCAGGATCAGATGGGAAATCTGAATAAGGGTTCAATGCTCATCACCTGGGGAGGTACAAAGGCAGTGAAAGGAAGGAAGAGAAATGCCAGGGAGGTCAAGTTTTATTCTGTAATGTTATAGGATGCACATGCATGGATGTCACTTGTTCAATCCCTGACATACAATGTTACAGTCCCTGCTGGATGCTTCTATAACAGTTTAAGCATTATATCCCTTCGTTTAATTTTGCAGATTCAGTCTTGAGGAGTTAAATCTAATCTGGGTAAAGCTGAGAATGAAGTAATTTCCACAAAAAGCAACTGAATTAATTGATGTTTTTTTAAGTTTTTAAATCCCTTGAAGTTAAACATTAATCTTTTTGTCCTTAATATGCCTTTATATGACAGAAAGTTAATTTAAAATGTTTTTCAAACCTTGATATGTCCACCAAATGTATCGTAACTGAAGAACTGACACTCCTTTTCAAGATAGCAGGTATTTTCTGTCTCCCCCTTTATTAGGATGTTTCTTGTAAGAACTCCAACTTCTGCTCTCATGTCCACTCCATCAATTACTTCTCCAACATGAGGAAACTGAGGGTTTTCTGTCCAACAAGAAATTCCGAAGCAGGAGGGGAAAAAAAAAAAGACACCACTGATTAAAACCAGAATCAACTTACACAAATAAGAAAGATAACCGCAGCAACAAAACCTATGCATTCCTCTTCCTTAACAAGCTGGTCTCTCTTAGCTTTTCTTATGGTAGATGTATTTTTCATTTTAATAAGAAATCAATCCTCAAAAAATATCAACATTTTATTTTCAAGTGCATCTTATAGTTTCGATCCAATAGTTTGTGAACAGAATGGGAAAAAAAAGAGAAGAGTTTATTAATTCAATGTACCAAACTTTTAGTGAAACACAGATGCAGATTTGCTTTAAAAGAAAAAAATACTGGTTGCTTAATCTGTTTCAAAGACAAATTAGGAACTGAAAGTGGAGCCAAAACACTGTTTGAAAATGCTGTATTGATCTCCTCCTAAAAGAAAAAAGGACTTGCTTTCCTAACTAAATTTCTTCTTTATGTATCTTCAGAACAGCTACCTAAGAAAAAGGAATTAGGGAAAAGAAGACAGTCTGGTTTTACACCTGTCTTCAAAAACTCAATCAATTTCTCATTGTAAGTAAGAAAATTATCTGGTTCTGTAAACCTTAAAAAATGCATTTATGCATTTATTGATACCCTGAATACAGATTATCACTATCCCTCCTTAAAAAAAAACTACCACAACATGAAGCAGAACTAAGAGTGACACCAACACTATTTCTGCTTCTGAGGACTTAAAAATACAAGAAACATCTGTAAATGGGACTGCACTTTACTCCCTAAAGCCTTGCCCATTGTTTTTCCCTATATTTGACTAGAAACTCAAGAAATCAAGCACCGAAAGAGCAACCATGGCTCCTGCAACTTTTTGGATTTCCTACTACAGAAAGGTAAAACCAGCAAAAAAACCTAGTAAAACAACGCAAGAAATAATTTCAAAGGATTATGAGTTCATCAGCATGTCAAGTTTACCAATACAGAGAAAATTCATTCTTTGTGGAACAAATATGTAGGGTGGCATGTAGACTTTTAAAAACCGTATAAATTACTATGACAGAGAAAACTACATTGAGGGTGGCAAAGAAGCCCTACTGGGAAAGCTGACTTTAAGTTCAACTCCGTTAATATCTTTTTACTTAGGATTTACTTTCAAAAAAAAAAAAAAGCCAAGATTTTGTGGTTTACACTGTATCTTGTGAAAATGTGGGTTTTTTTAACCTTTAAAAGAAGCTGCTTTTTCACAGAACATGATTTCCAAGATGAAATAAGAGTCTACATACACACAGTGGTGACAAGAAACTTCTTCAACTTCCTTAAACTTCATACTGCAACCTTTCAGCTAAGTTTGCTCTTTAAAACACTGTGCCCAATAAAACACACCACATGACACTTAAGAACAAAGCCCAGGAAATACCATGTTCAATAGCACTAAGTTAGCTCTGCAGCTTCACTCAAACTGGTATATCACATAAATGTGGATATGCTTTCCTCACACTCGAGATTTCTCAGTGTAGTACAACATACATGACCCGTTCTAACAAATGTGAGAGGAGAAAATTTCACTGCCAGCAGGACAGCCAGACTGGCACGCCCTTAAGGCAGAGGTGTACAGGGAAATCTGAGGGTGTTGACAGAGAACTTCCCAGTATGATGAAGAGCACTTTGAAGAAGAGGAAGCTGCACTGTGCAGAAAATGGGACAAAACCAGACTGAAAAGAGCACCCATGAGCTGCTGCAAACTAACACTGCAGAACAACACTTGATAGTTTGTGCTAAGGACTGATGCTGCAACCCACAAGGAGTGAGAAGGGAAGCTCCAGACCAGAAGCTGGAGGACACCAAGGGGGAGGGTGGTACCATGGAGCAGGTGTGGAGCAGCAGAAGGAAAACAGAGACACCAGCATAGCTGGCAAGCCAGTCCCATGGGAGGCTCTTGTGATGTCAAGCAGAATGACTCAGATAATAAAAAGGAAATGGTCAACAACATGCATGACCATTTACTTGTGCATCACACCCAAAGGAAAAACAGATTGCAGCTACTGAGGGATATCCTGTGAGAGCAGAATCTTGGAAGGGCCACTTATTTTATAACCATTTTGTTGGAGAGGTAGTAAAAGGAGACTGAGGGAAAGGAGAAAAAAAAAGGTACAGGTTCAAAGATTGCAATTTTCTTTTTTCCTTCCTGTTTTCATTTCTACTTTTTTAGTAACAACAGAAAAAAAATATAACGATACCAGTTCAAAACATGAGAGCAACACTAAAGGCAAGGGAAACAAGAAATGACCACAACACCTATTCAAGCATGTGAAAAGACAGAAAGGAGCCAAGGAAGGAAAACAAGCCTAACCCTACTGGAAAAAAAAAAAAAAAGGTATTCAATGAGCCTGGGAAGAAATGTGAAAGAAAAGTTAGCACGGTGAGCTGTGAGGCAGACGTGACATACAGAGTCATTTTATAACAAGGAGAATTACCCATGTGTGTATGTGGTCACAAAGCCATACAGCGATTCGAGAAAAGGCTGCTCTTTACTGCTGACACTGCAAGGGCCTGTCCAGCAGCAAACACATACTTCACACAGATCTTCAGGTGGTGACTGCTCTCATACCTTTGACTTTAACCTGATGCTTGGTGCACTCCCTGCAGGGAAGGAGGGTGAATTCCTCTGTCTGATACATTGAATAGTCTGTGCTCGCAACCACAATCCTGTCTCCAGGCTCCCAACTACTAACATCATCCAGGAGGTTCAGTATTACTCCACCCACCGCTTCCACCTGGAAGCCTGATATTGGGACACCTAATTAAAAAATAAAAGAAAAGGAAACAAAGATTATACTCACCTTTATATGAAACAATTCCCAAGAAGATACTAACAAAATATATACGAGATTTTGCAGACCCCAAAGCCCTCTAAAGTACAGCTCTGCCCTCAAACATGCCAGTGTGAGATGTCTTTACAGCCTGCTTACTTATTGGATCTCAAACAAAACAAAGGGAAAACACAGAAACTAATGGTGACTGGAATAAACCATGATTTTTTCTTCTTCAAAAAACCCTAGTATCATAGGGCAATAATTTGTAGGTCCAGCTACCTCTGCTTGTTTCAAGTGACATTTTTTTGCCGTTTTAAACTGTACAGATGTAATCAAGGACATGGAAAAAAAAGTAGAGGACTTTCTTTTTTAAGCACAACTAATAGAACAGTTTGGCAGACTAAGTAGCACACACAAAGAATTTCACTGGCTCATGATAAACTTGCCTAAGTTCAGCCACTTTTGCTAACTCTTGAATCTAACTCTACAGCACCAGCAAGTAAAATATGTGTTTTGGTAGTTTTTTTTTTTTTATAAATGTAAGTCTATACATTTCATGGGGCTATCAAGAACAGTAAAGGAGTAGTACCAAATAGTTCAACTGCCTAAAAAATAAATTTATAACTACCGTAAAAAAATTTTGAGGAAAACACAATAGCCTTTAGTAATTTTAAAAACAGAAAGGGATTATTACCCATAAAAACTCAGATCTAAGAGATCTTAAATTAAAAAAAAAAAAAAAAGATAAAAGCAAGGAAGTGGTAGGTCTTCTAGCTTTTTATACCACAGATTCAACTTTGTACCTGAACAGCTGCCTAAAGTTCAGCACTCTAAGAGCAACCAAAAATCGTAACAAGAATAAAAACTTTCTTTTGGCTTCTAAAGTTTGGGTTGTGTTTTTCCTTATTTTGTACCATAATCAACATCTCAGAAGCTTAAAATCTACATGATCTGCCAGATTATGAAAATAAATTTTAAAAGTGTCAAAACTTATTAAACTCCTATCTTCATCTAAATATACTTGAATTTACGACTCAATATTATGCTGCTCACACACTGTATACAAACAGAGTGAGAAATAGGTAGTACTGAAGAACTGTGTCCTCCTACTTCATCCATAGCAAGAAAAAACAACTTACAGGAGCATTCAAAAATTTAAATTAAAACCAAAAGTTTTAGTGAAGAAACAGCATATGAAGTATTTTTTCTTTTTCCCTCAAATGTAGAATTTCACAAAACACTTTCCTACCATCATTCCATTCGCTGTAAGCTCTCACAATGAACTTCTGACCATCCACTGTGAAAAACTCTTTCTGAGCAAGAGCTTTCCCACCAGTGCTGTGGTTTTCATAGTTTCTCACTGATTCATTACAGGAAGAATTTCCACCACCTATGACACCAACTAAAGCCCAGGCTTGCCTGTGAAAATCAAAAGTAAATGTTTAAATGTAATGGCCCTTTAAAAACTCTTTACAAAACCAGGAAAGGCAAGGAGTATAGAAGTCATAAAAAACCCTTTTGTTTGCTCTTCCAAATCAATTTTAAAATGCAACTTCAAGATGTAGAAGGAAACGGGCAGACGTAACAGCAGTGAAAAAAAAAGTTTAAAATAACTGGGAGTCCTACACACAAACTGGCAGACAAGAGCTCTTACTGGAGAGGGCTTTCATGTACATTTCTAGTAAAACATTCCACAAGATACACATTTTTCCAAAAGCAAATTGCTAGAGATGTGTGACAAAAGTCACACAGGATCCTACTCCCAAACAACTTTAGCAGAGCCCAGGAGGAGCAGGAGTCTGTGCCAATGTTCCTGCCATTTGCCAGCAATACCCCAAAGGAGCAGCCAGGACTCCAGGGGATCACAGGTTCCTCAGGCCAGGAGGGATGGACACAGCCAGCACCACCACAGCCACTGGTGCTCATCCCCATGCCAGACAGGCAACAGCTTTTGAATCTTTCAGGCTGCTCAGACCCAGAAAAGGAAATGCATGCTGTTACACAACTTTCAAACAATATACCACTCATGTGTGAGTGTTTGGAAATTGAAAGCAAACCACACACCACACAGATAGCTGCCACCAAGTTCAAAAAAACAAGTTTATTTTGCTGTCCTTTACTGTTCTGTAATGCCATAACCATGTGTGCAAAGGAAGCAGTAGAGATCATCCATAAAAAAGCCACATAATTTTGCATCATTAAAGTTGAATCATTCACCCCAAGTGAAAACAGTCTCAGCTAGCTGGACTGCAGTCTGTTGCCAATGATTAATTCTCCCTCCAACCCAGTTGCCTTTATTTTAACCTTTCTTGATGTTTTTAGTGATTGGGATCAAATAGCCAAACACGTTAATACTTTAGCATTAACATGTTCACAGAAATACATATACATACACGTTTACAGAAGTACATACTGGATCAGCTTTTTAGTAGCAGCAGCAACCAAGCTGAACATTTCACATACCAACATTTAAAATCAAGTTTTTTTGATGCATGCTTTGCATACTACGTGTTGCAGGAAGAAGTAGAAGCGGGGAGAGGGCTGTAATGGAGTATTCACGCCCATGCTGATATCTTTTTCACTACCGTTAGAGGTTTAAGAAAATGACCTGCTTTTCCTGAGCAACCCATCAGGGACAGCTTCTTGCCTATCTTCCACTGCAGAACAAAACAGTTTTATGTGCTTACAGAGCCTTTACCAACTAAGGAAAGCAGATAAGGATCAGTTAAGCAGAGAGGCAAAAAAGGCTGCTTTTTCCCAGTTACATGATGCAGTTCCTCATTTCAGACAAACTGTGTGGAGGTCATGGGCAGAGACAAATCCCAGAAACATACACCTCTCAGGACATGCTGGGCTGGCTGCACCACAGCCTGAGCAATGTGAAGCCACACAGGCTTTGCTGCTTTCAGGAACTGGCATTCTACTATAGAACATCCAGGTCCTGGCACTTTTGGCCAAACTGCTTCAGAGGCAAGAGCATTCCATTCCACACCCCTGTGCTTACACAGCCAGTGACACAAATGTAATCCTGACGGGAACTGAGGTCAGAACATGCCATCCTGACTGACACGCCTCTGCCAAAGCACAGGGAGGAAACTAACTGGAATCCAGTATCAGGGATAAGAATAGAACGGAAAAACCAAATGACCAATTTCCTGGAAAACACTGGACAATACAAAGAGGTTATACAACACCATCCCAACAGAACAACAACAGACTGGGTATACTTTGCACTTGTATTGTTAACTCAGAATCACAGATTCATCAGGCTGGAAAATACCTCTAAGATCATCAAGTCTAGCCTTTGACCGATGGTCTAGTTGTCAACTAGTACCAAGTACCACGTCCAGTCATTTCCTGAACACCTCCAGGGATGATGACTCCACCATCTCCCTGGACAGTCTGTTCCAATGCTTAATAACCCCTTCCCTTAAGAAATTCCTCCTATGTTAAACTGTAAAACTCTCCTGATGTAGCTTGAGGTTACATCCTCTTGTTCTGTCACTGGTTGCCTAGAAGAAGATGCTGACCCCCACCAGGCTTGTAGAGAGCAATAAAGTCCCTCTGAACCTCCTTCAGTTCAGGCTAAACATTCTCAGCTCCCTCAGCAGCCCTTCATAGACTTACTACACTCTAGACTCTTCCCCAGCTCCGTTGTCCTTCTCAGGACACACTCCAGCACATCAGTCGTTATTGCAGTAAGGGGCCCAGAACTGGACACAGGACTCAAGGAGTGGCTTCACCAGTGCCCAGTACAGCACTGCCATGGTCCTGCTGGCCACACTATTGCTGATACTAGCCAGGACCTTCCTGGCCATGAGGGCACATTACTTTGTGCTGCCCAGAGCAGAGTGGACAACCCTCTGTGGCACAAAGCCAAATTCAGTACATGCACTGCAAAAAGCCATTTGCAACAACAAAATGAAGAGCAATGAGGAGCAGTGTAAGTTTCTTGCTTTAATATCTCCTGTTATACTTGTTCTACTGTCTCTCC
This sequence comes from Setophaga petechia, assembly GCA_024362935.1. NCBI lineage: Eukaryota > Metazoa > Chordata > Aves > Passeriformes > Parulidae > Setophaga > Setophaga petechia. Next base: position 38,744,792 of record JANCRA010000004.1, read on the forward strand.
ATCCAAATCCTGGCCAATTGAAAGGAATGGTCAAAAGACATAGAAACACCTTGTAACTGCATTTCAATCATAAAATAATTTGACAGGTCAGCTCCTGTGAGAACTCTATGATGAAGTAACATACTTTTATTTCAAAAGTGCAGGAGTATGAATAAGATGTTGATACCTGGGATTAGTATCCCTTAGAAATAACATTTTGGGTTGGAAGGAACCTTAGAGATCCTTTAATTGCACTCATTGCTCTTCCAATGTCATACAATCAAAAGCTTCACCTAGCTACTGTTACCTATCTATGTCTTAGTTTAATTTCTATAAAGAACAGTGAAAGCAAGTAATTTTGAGTAAGTAAAAAGGTATGTCACACAGACACCAGTCTCTGCACTGTACTGCTAACTGAATACTATTACTGCAGCTCTATGTACAACACCAAGAACTCTCTGAAAACTTCATGAACTGTCAAAGTTTGACAAATCCCCCACAGCAGAATCTGCATGTCATCTTTAATCAACTCAAAGGGGAAAATAAATTACTTACCTGTAACTTAATCCTCTGACAAACCTACTTCCCAGGAGATTTTGAATAGTCACTCTGGTTTCCTCCAAAAGATTTTTAGCAGCTGAATCTCCTACAGCAATAGCAATAATGCGACCAGGATGCCCATTTTTCAGTAAGTTCTGGAGCTTTAAGCTTTCCTCTGCAAATTCATGAGTATCAAACTTCAGAACTTCCAAAACCTCCGCTGTATCCTGATCGATCACTCTAACATTTAGTCCTCGGGAAAAATTCTTTTTAAATGTATAATGACCATAGGCCAGCCCTGAGAAATATATAGTCTTTGACAGAAGAGTCCATGATACCTTCTGGTGCCCGTGTAACTCCAGCGTTCCTTCAGGGCCCACGCCAATAAATTTTTTGCCAAATTCTGGCACATCAGCACCTTCGTTTGACTTCCCATACAAAATAATAGTTGCTTTGGATTTATAGCGGCATTTCTCTGCTCCAACATGAAGCATTCCACCATCCTTTATCAGGATAAATCGAGTTCTCAAGGTAATATTTTTAGAACCTTCTTTATCATCACCAAAAACAAGTAAACCTAAAGGAAAAAAAATATTTCTGTACATCAAAGCAAAATTCAGAGAGACTCAAATAACCACATTTTGCAGAAAGAACAACAGAAAAATTACAGATTTATTTTCACACCCATGAATTAAGCTATTATGCTCTTACATATATTTATGAATATGCGAGAAAGTAACTGCTACCAATTGTGATTCATTTTTCTAAGCATTTGCTGGTTTATTCCTATTCTTTTTTGTCTGTTTGGCAGGAATACTAATATACAACAGTTACCATTGGTGGACAAACAGATTGAGTATCACACAGGCTACTGGACAACATTGTTTTCCTATATGGCACAGAAAACTACATCAATGCTGCCCTGAAAAGATACTAGAGTATCATCATAGAGAATTCATCTTTTGAATTATATACTCAACCTGGCAGCAAGCCAAAAAGTAAAAAAAAGCTTGGGAATTGGTCAATAAGCTGCAAGATAGAAGTTTCAACATATTTTTGTGCAGTCACAGAAGTAAAAAATATGCAGGACACTGAAGCAAGGTGGTCATCTTGCTATTTCATACCTCCATCCTGTATAACTATAGAGTGCACTGTAGCATCTGAGTTCAGACGAAACAAATCCCCTTTTTTGATAATAACTTGTTTTTCAGGATCTTTTCCAGGGCTCCAGTTTTTAAGGCGAGGATTCTGATCAGGACAATTCTCTGCAATACAATGTGAAAACATTTTATAAAACAAACATCATCACATCAATCAAGGCAGCATTAGGATGAACAGAAGTAAGAAAGGGTCAGTCACCCACAAAGGGCTCCCATATCCTTCTGTGGTTTTGACACTGCAGTCATTGCATTTGAATAGCCAAAAAGACACCTGAAAAACAGCCAAGTAGGAAAGCATTCTCTACTGAATTAAACTAGTATTGACCACACATTGACCATAGATTCTTTGGAAACCCATCTGATTTTTCTCTTATTTGCTAGGTCACCTGTAGTAGATAAGAAGAGATAAGCAGAATGCAGTCAGAAAGCAATCACTGAGCACTGAAAGCCTTAGGCCAGCTAACTAGGCTAACATGGTTATAGAGCATCTAAATATCCCAACTCTTCAAGGTCTCAACCCTGTCAGAAAGGCCGATCCCTTCTTACTTTTAAGCATTCAAATCATTCTCTCAGTGGAAGTTTGCAGGAGGGACAAGACTCCCTGAAGATATTTAGTATAAAACCTAACTAGCTAGAGCAGTTTCCCAGGACATGAGACATTTGGAACTAACTTAAAAATTTGTACCCCTTAGGAAGTCAGCTTATATATCAGGCTACAAACAAGAGCAAAGAAACACACAGTCCTTGCTGAAAGCTACAGGACTACACAGGTTGTAAACTGAGCTACAAGGCCAGGGAAGAAGAGACAACAGCAAGAAGTAACAGGTTTGTATGATTTCAGACAAAGTTACAGCAATGTAGTATTTATACCACGCACCTCTTTAACAAATTAAGCATCTGAGTAATGTGGAAGCATAGACACACTATAAAAACTGGAAAGTAGATTCCTTGGATTATCAAAATTAAAAATGAAAATTAAAAAATTTAAAGATATTTTTCCTATGCAAAAGACAATCAAAAAGTTGCCAAAGTAAAGATGTTAGCAGGCCAACTGAGGTTAACAGCCAAAACAGCCTTTTCACATCCTGTCTTCTGAAGAAATACACCCACACTTCTGAAGTGCTACTTTGGAGGCAAAAAGCTATCAGAAATAGTCCATTCTTGCAATAACTAAAGAAACCAAAACCTATCCACAAGTTTAATACAAGCCAGCCTTAGTTTTTCTAACAGAAATGTTTTTCCTTTGGTATTAACTGTCCACATTTCAAATCCCTCCCAATTCAGGAAAGCCACATAAACCAAGATTTGACTAGCAGTGGGGAAAAATTAGCAAACTGCAGAAAGGGCAGAAGGCAGACAAGTAGTATTATGAAAATGAAAACAAAATAAAATCTTCTGGGAGGATCCTATGAAGACAGCTTTTAGAAAATGTAATTCAACATGAAGGAAAACTGAAAAGCCAGGAGAGCTGCAATCAGCAAGACTGCTGAGCATTCACCAGATAAAGGCAAGTCTACTGCCTGACTCATGCAGAGTCCCTAATCCCTTTTCCCCACACCCCACACACACAAGCACTGTGAAGAAACACTTATTTCCTGGCCGGTAGCAAAGGGCAGTGTGAGGAAACCATGAGTCAGCAATCTGATGACTTCTGCTTAGTCTGATTCACAGAAGAAAAGATCTAGTGAACATATATTTTCCTGCTGAATCAGAAAGAAAACATTTAAAACAGTGACTAAAAAAAAGAAAATATTTTAACATCTATTGTACATTACAATCCAGCAAGAAAGCTATCAGAATCAGAACCAGGCACTCTCGTAAAGTAAACATGCTTTTGGGGCACAGTGGGTCAACTTTTTGGCCAGCAGATCAGATGTTTAGCAAAAGTATTTTGAAATTCTTCCTTAGTAGTTGTGGTGGGCCACATGAAAACATCAAATATTTAGAACTTCACCATATGTTATCTCCAAAATTATGAAGTAGATTTTACAGATAACAGTTACTGCCTTACAAGTTAAATAAAAACAGAAGTACAGACCAGAAACTGTTAGGTAGTGATGACCTTGCCAAATTTAGGCACTTGTGTTGAAAATTTTTCAAGTCAAGCCTCTGCTTCAAAACATTTCTGTAAAAATGGGTCACCATTCCTTCAGGTTTAGTAGCTTCTATTGGAGCTGAGAGGCAAAGTAGAATTTCTGCAAGTAGTAGAGGAAAAGTACAACATCCCCCCCACAGGAAAGCATCCTGACCAAAAACAAGGTCCAATGCTAGAACTTTTCATGGAGGGAAATTTGACAGGAGAAAAAGACAAGCAGGGAACAGTTCTCAAGATACAACTAAATAGTTACTTTCTACTTGTTTAGACACCATGTCTAGAACTCTTAACTGGGAAAAACTTATCAGCGTTATATTATGCTCAGCAGAAGTTTATAAGACTTTGGCAGCTACATTTTCTGAGGATCCTGTTTACTCTAGGCAAGGTCCAGCTGAGAGCTGGAAGAGTGAAGAACTCTTTCCTGTCTCCCCAGCTTAACCTTGCATCAGAGGCCGGGGGAAATGGGGAAGGAAATTGCATTTCCATTGATCTCCAGTGTTCAGGACTACTTAGATGAGTCAGGAATACAGAAGCATGGCGGAAACAGAAACCAGCTGATAAGCAAGAACAGAAATGCTGACAAGCAGCATCTTCCCTTCGGGGAAAGTACGGTGAAGGTTTAGAATTTATATGCATTTACTACCAAGTGCCACATTCCTTCCACTGCCTTTTAAACAGCCATTAAAAGTTTTGACAATATGGATTTCCAACTAGTCCTGAAGAAAAGCACACCTAAGTGGAACTGGTGTTGATCACTGCAGTACCTCACGTGCTTGGGTCAGAGCTATTATGTTTATGCACATTAACATTTCAACCTGCAGGGGAACTTTTGCGGAGTTTCTGCAACATCATACTGCAAGACTGAAACATCAGCCAGGCTTTCCTTAGACCCTGTAGAAGTTTCTCTCATGTCAGGGTTTCACAGTATCACAGAATAAATAGGGCTGGAAGGGACCACAGTGGGTCATCTGGTCCAGCCTCCCTGCTTAAGCAGGGTCATCCCAGGGCACATTGCATGGAATTGCGTCCAGACAGTTGTGGAGTAGCTCCAGTGATACTTCACAGCCTCTCTGGGCAATCTGCTCCAGCGCATGGTCACCCACACAGTAAAATTCTTCCTCATATTACGTGGAGGCTTCTTATTAACTCTTGTCTTACTGCACAACAGCACCAAGAAGAGTCTGGCTGCACTGCAAAGTACTTCAGTGTTAACTGGTAAGTCACCCTCCAGTCTCCTCTGGAATCTGTCTGCAACGAAAGTACTTACTGCATATGTACCCATTACCAGCAGTATGCATCATAACAAAGGAATGATCCTCCACTTACTAGTCCCTAAGGTTTTGTTATTTTCCTTCATAATTTATTAGGAAAGTTCAGCAACTTCACCCAAGGAGGTATCTCAGCAAGCCACCACAAAGAGCATTCCAGTTGGATATGTGCATTTATTTTGTACTGTCATCTGAAACCTTCAGTTGGTTATCTGATTTGTTCAGCCTGTGTTGCACTGACTTTGGAAACAGCATCCTTTTGATTGCTATGTCAAAAGCCACTGAGAAGTCTGTTATTACAGTAGCCAACAGTTTCAATTCAAAATCTTGTTTCTAGAAAGCTTCTGACCTCCAAACAAAGTCACCAAAACAACCCATGCTCCAAACTCTATTACCAATATTTAGCAACTACACCTCATACCATCTTCTAGGAGTAATTGACTAGAGGGACATAACTTTGTGGTCACATGACCTGTTGATGCCTTAAAACCACTGACACATTTCAGAGATTCTCCAAATTCCAGAAGAGTCACCCAGTTTTCTAAGATGAGCTGAAAACAAAAAATCAGGGCTAATATATGAAAAAAGCTCCCTGCCCAATTTGCATATAAACAAAACAAACACATAGTATTAGCATAGGTTCTCAAAGACTTTTAAATTGTTTGACTTAAACAATTTTTTACTATCTTCCTTGGTTACTGCTGAAACAGACAGGATTTAGTTTTGTCTACAATTCATGAACAGATGAGACAGCTTCTGCAGATTAAAATAACTATGCTTATAAAACATTCATGCCTCTTTCTCCCCTAACCACTAATCTTTATTTACTGCTATGCCTTTCTGTTTCATGTAAGTAAATTAAACCATACGTAATAAAAACAACATTGATAACAAAAAAGGAGCTGATCTTTGCCCCCAATCTCTGCCTCCTCTGATCTTAAAATCACAGTGAGTGTCCTATTATCTTTCAACAATAAGCCTGATGCCAAATTATTGAGTTATGTTCACAGGTAGTATAACTTCTAGGATGATTTTCTTAATGAACTTACCATCTGGAGCATACTTTGAAGCTATTCCCAAAAAAATCCCCAGTGCAACAAAAAGTGAAAGGCTAGAAACGGCAGAACAAATAAGAGTATTTTTGTGTCTGTTGGCTTCTGCCTGTCGGCGGTGCTGCTCCACTGGTAAGGACGGGAGTCTTGTCTGGGCTTCCTGTCTCGCCGAGGTAAATTCTGCTGCAGCATGGCTCTGCGAAGGCGGCGGGGGACGGAGAGGGGCAATTCTCCCCGGGACGTAGCCCGAAGACTTGTGACTGCTCCCGTTCTGAGGACGGAGGAATGCAGGGGAGCTCCCCCTGGTATCAGTGCCTTGCATGTTATAAAGTCACTGGAACATGAGAACACAGAGGGAAAAAATAAAGAGACAGGCTTTCAGAATACAGATCAAAATGCATGAAATAAAAAAAGAAACAACAGCAAAAGGCAATTTTAAGCCACCGGCGTCGAGAACGGCCACTGAAGCTGTTAATATTTACAAAGTATCTGTTACTCAGTCGCTACTGGTCACTTGCCACGGTATAAGCGCATGGAACAACATATGTGTCTTCAACACAAACTCAAAAGCATGTGGTGTGGGAACCCAGTACAACACAGACCATGTCTTCATAGTTCCAGTGGGTATTCTTCACTGAGTAGTTTCACAGTTAACTTGTATTATGAGATTGAGAAATCAGATGAACAATGAGACAGCTAGCAACCCCTGCTTCCCCACAGTTAAGCAAAGAATGTCTAATTGTATTTTTTCTGTACACAGAAGCTGAACAAACTCCTCACTTTCCCTTACGGAAAAGAAGCTTAAAAAGACAAGCTTGCCTTCTACACTGGAAGCCCTAAAAGCTGTTTAAATTAAAATACCAAATACTTTTTTTATTTCTAGCCATGCTGATGCAATTTAGTCAACACTTTTAATAAGCTGAGGTGCATAGAGCCAGAAAACTCTTGATTTACTCACAGCAAGATTCAATTGATAGTAAAGGTACATCAGGAATTGTTCTCTAAGTCACCGACATCTTATTCAGGAAACCTTGTGATTTTTTTGTGCTGAGGTACCTGGGTTTGGACACAAAGCCTGGAAGCAACATGCCTGCTCCAGATCTCTGTACCTATTGCCCAGAAGTGAGTGCTGCTTTTACTTCAGTTACTAGTATTGTCCATCTTTCTTTTGAAGCATATCAAGAAGAAAGCATACCAAGTGCCATCCCTGCCTGGCCCATCCTCAGCAGCAGCTCTAACTCACCACTCTAGTTTAAGAGACAAATCTGCATTTGTTTGTTTTCTCTGGTTTTCCAGTCAACAGTGTTGCACAGAGTATTCACAAAGCCGTCATAATTTTTTTTAATCTTTATTATGATTAACACTTCTTATAGATGAAATTTTTTTGAGAAGGATGCTCAAGTTACAGTTAACTGAAACCTAACTTTTGAAACTAAATCCTGAAGGGGATTTAGGCATAGGTCATGTGCGTTAAACAGCAAAGTGTAGGAAAAATAAAAACTACTAATTATTGAAGAGTATAAAGATCCTCTTTCTGTTCCATTAACAAAGGGAAGTCTGAGCCATACTCTTAAGTGTCAGGCATGCTGATGAAGGAGAAATGTGACAACTGTAATCTTATTCTGAGACACAGCAAAGGAACCTTTTGTTCCACATGCTGCAAAATCTGATAGTTCACTGTTTCCAGGAAAAAGAGCTGTTACTATAGAACAGGCTAGATTACCCTTTCATGGGAGACAATGCATCTCCAGATGTATGCACAATGACAATGAAGGCACAGAAACATTAACTGGAGTAGCTATTCCAGAGTGCAAAAATTATTCCAAGTCCTCCAGAAGTGCTTCTTGCACCTGTTCATTATAACAAAGTAATTTCCAGCATTCTCCTTTCTGTTCTTTGACAAACTCAGTCCTCTGCTCTCACACCTAACTGCCCAACCAGTTATGTGCACTGTGGAAGTTTCCTTTAACCTCATATGCTTTTACTCAAGTTATCACCTCTCAGAAATGAAAGCAATCTCTGTGTTTTAGATGTGGTATTAAAATCTGGGTAGAGATGGAGCTTTTCAGCTAGTTCAAAGACAGTATTTATATCTAGCTAAACAAATGCTGGACTAGCTTCATAATTAAACATTTTAAGAAATCTGATCCAGCATTGAGATTTTCTTTTTTTTTTATGGTTTGAAATCCCAACTCCTTAAATTTGGCTAACTTTTCAGTTAGGACATTTTTCTGTGACACTGCCAAAATTATTACAGTGTTCATTATAGTGTAATATCAACAGTTAAAAAGTTTTTAAACTACTCAGCTATAGCAACTGAATCCAGATTGGCTATGCAAGAATTGAAACAGTTTTACAAAATAATTTTCCCACAATTCTTCCCACCAAGCTCTCCTAAAGTACTGCCAGACTTCTAAAGAAATAACAAAAAAAAAAACCCAAACAAAAAACATTCATTACAGCAGCCATTGGAAACACTCGTGTCATATTTCAAATATATTTTGTGTTGTACAAAAGCATTCTGCTTTGTTAGCAGCCCTCATTTTGGCAATTGTAGAAGGTTTTCAACTGTCCCACTCAAGTGAAAACAGGGATCACCCCAAGGATGGGTGGGAAAGACATGGTAGAATTGCTGTCTTAACCATTACAAAAAAAAATAATTACACTTAGCCAATAAGGAGACACTCAGTACAATCTAAACTCACCATACAGTTTTCCATTACAACAGGAGTAACCATTGCAATGCTTCCTTCCCTCTTCATGCGTTATTTGAAATTCTCTAGCTGAAAAAGGATGTCTTCTATCCTGTACAGCAGCTACTAGCTTTTTTGAAAGATAGACTGATAATCTGATTCAAATTATTGGCTTGTTTGTTTCCACTCTGTGAAATACTTCAGAGAGCACCACATAAAAGTTAGTAATCGTCTGTATGGGCAGTTTTGCACCAGAGAATAATGCAATTATTTGGCTGCATGAATACAGTTTGTGTGTCACAAATACAGCACAAATTTTACTCTGCAAATGCATTTACAGAGTGAAATGCAGGACAAAATACCCAAACTGCTGAACTATTTAAATACCACATTGAAAATTCCTATGCATCTGAATTTTCCCATGTCTCCCTTTGACCTGTGCCTATGCCATGGTCTCGTAAAGGAACTCATGATCTGGGTGTCTCTTCCTGATGGCCAGTCCCAGAAAAGAACATCTCTCACTTTTGCAATTGTACTGTGGTACACAGAATGGTGCCACAAATTTTACTTTGCAGCTTGCTTCAGAGTGCTTTCAGTAACAGATAAGTTCTCACACCATATACAACCAATTAGCTCTATCTGTACAAATGTGTTATTGTCATGCCATTTAAAAATGCTGCTCTCTCACTACTCCCAAATTTTTTGCACGTCTGCTTTCAACAAAGTATTATGCAAGATTTTAAATCCAGTATTCAACACAGCTTTTAGTCAGAGCCACACTTAAGCATGTGCTTCAAGCTCATCAGTAAGAGGGAAGCCTCTCTACACAGACTCAGCTGGAGGATCTCAGATGCTTCAGCCCACGATGTATCTGGAGTATCTCAGATATTTCATTGCCACCCATCTGCTGGATGACTGCACTATTTGCATATCGCTCTTTTGCAAGAGTAGTGCAACTCCACACAATCCAGATTTCTGCTCACGCACCCCTTCCTACAGCATGAGCAAGCAAACAATTACTTCTCATACTGCTCACATCAGCCAAGCCAGCTTAAACTACATTAAATAAAAAAAGAAAAAAAAAAAGAAAGAAAAAGGTTTATTTTGTACAGCTTCCAAGTGAAAACAGTGAATACCTGCAAGTCTGGATATGTCAACAGAGCAACTGAGCAAACAGCTGTGGACAGCAAACCCCAGCCTGCAGACAGCAGCGAGCCGCTGAACAGGCTGCAGCATCTCCTGTCTCCTCAAGTATTCCTTCACCACTTTTAACTTGTGCCACTACCACACTCTCATACAAGCCTACATTGTACCACCAGAAACATATGCACTGTACAGCCAGGGTATAACATATGAACCTCCTGAGACATGACTGTGTGCTCAGATGCAAGTAGCGTGCTTATCCATTACTCATTTTGGGGCTGGTTTCCTGGAAAGAAATTGGCTTATTTTACCAGATTATTCAAAATGTCACATGACACCACCCAAAAAGTGGGAAAAAAACCAAGATATTTTACACTTCTGTGTTGTCAAATGCTAAGCGTAATAGAACATGTCGAACATGCTAATGAACTCTCCCACCTGCACCATCTGAAAATGTACAGAATGTTTGCTTACTTCATAATTCATGCCTCTCTTTAAGCACATTTTAAGGATCATAGGTCTTAAAAATAAAATAAAAGAAACCAGAAAAAATGACACACTTCTGTTGATCTGGGGCATCAAACTACACCAGCTCTAGTGCTGACCTATTACCACACTGTCTAGTCTCAGAACATACAATTACCGCTAAGGAAAAGACTGAGCAAAGGGTGGAGGAAAACACATACAGAAAAATATTTCCCCATGCAACACAGTAGTAAATTTGCAAACATTAAGCTGAGTGCATGTGTTGATCTATTGGAAGATAGGAGAGCCCTGTAGAGAGACCTGGAATAACTGGATGGGTGGGCAGAGTCCAATAAAATGAAGTTTAATAAGTCCAAGCGCCAAGTCCTACATTTTGGCCACAACAACCCCCTGCAATGCTACAGTCTGGGGACAGTGTGGCTGGACAGAGGCCAGGCAGAAAGGGACCTGGGGGTACTGGTAGACAGCCAGCTGAACATGAGTCAGTAGTGTGCCCTGGGGGCCAAGAAGGCCAAGGGCATCCTGGCTTGTATCAGGAACAGTGTGGCCAGCAGGAGCAGGGAGGTCATCCTTCCCCTATAGTTAGCACTGATGAGGCCACACCTTGAGTGCTGTGTCCTGTTCCGGGCCCTTCAGTTTAGGAAGGACATTGAGACGCTTGAGCGCGTCCAGAGGAGGGAAACGAGGCTGGTGAGGGGCCTGGAACACAAACCCTGTGAGGAATGACTGAGGGAGCTGGGGATGTTCAGCCTAAAGAAAAGGAGACTCGCTCTCTATCTAAAGGATATCTCTATCTACTGTAAAGGAGACTCACTCTTATCACACTCTACACCTTCCTGAAAGGTGGCTGCAGTCAGGTGGGGGTTGGTCTCTTTCTCCAGGCAGCAAATGACACAACAAGCGGACACAGTCTTAAGCTGCACCAAGGGAAATACAAGTTGGCTACAAGAAAAAGCTTTTTACAGAAAAAGTGTTAAAATACTGGAATGGTGTGCCCATGGAGGTGGTGGAGTCACCATCGCTGGACGTGTTTAAAAAAAGACTGGATGTGGCAGTTGGTGCCATGGCTTACCTGAGGTGTGTTAGGGCATGGGTTGGACTTGATGATCTTGAAGGTCTCTTCCAACCTAATGATTCTGTACCACAAAAGTTATTACTGCTTTCCTGGTAGAGGCACTTGTCTGGTATAAAACCAAAGGGCAGTGAGAAACCCATGAAAAGGGAAAGGGACAAGAAATCAGTATTAAAAAGCTCCTAATTAGAAACAATTACTGAGCAGAATGTGATGTCAGGCAAGCTCCTAAAGCATGACATGCACACCTTTGCAGACCTTCAAGCTGGTCAACCACAACAGAAATACAAATTTGTATGCTTCAAGTGTCTTGGAAGTCCTCAGGTCAACAAATCACCTCACCAATAAGAACAATTCTAGACAGGGTGCCCACATGCTTTCTTTCCTGGTTTCACATTTTCCCCTCCTACCTTATTCTGAAATTACATCTATTCACTAAGACAAAAGACAGCATATTGGAAGGAACCTACTTTTCCATCCATGTACAAAAGCTGGAAAGAATATGTGCACAGGAAAATGCACTGCTAAGTTAAGTAACTGTTGGAAATCACAATATTTAGAACAGCCTGAACAATCTCAGCTGAGTTACAAAGAAAAACCTTTAGAAACTCTATCGACATCTAGACACATATGTGTTTTCTGCATGCCTCCAACAAGTTTTCTCCCATGCTCCACGTTTTCAGAAAAAAGTTAGAGCATAAACCAGCAAGAAACAGAGATATAAGAATAGTAAAAGTTACAAAACTTAGAAGATAAGCTCTGAATTTCCTGTGTAGCAATTAATAATCTTTAGTGAATTACTTGGCATGTAGAAAATGTGTAAAATTGCAAGGTCTGTATTTCTTAAACCAATTCTTTCAAAGTACAGAATCACAGAATCACTTTAGTACCATGCATCAAGAAACAGAAGTGAAACCATGCATTATATTTACAGTATAAGAGAAGGCTTATAGATAGAAATAACCCTTGTCAGCTAGTCTAATGAAATCTTGGAGAACACAAGCCTCTCTCCAGTTCAGAAGAAATTTCAAACTTATATACAGTAGTGAAAGCTGGACTACATATGTTTAGGTGATAGGCAAAACAATTAAGCTATTATCTATGGATTAGAAAGGACAATGAGGTGAGGGGCAGAGGATGGTGAAAAGATTGCACTCCAAGGAAATAGGTAAATAAACACTCTGGAATAGAACTTGTCTGTGGGAATAAGTATGAAATTATGGCCAAGTAAAACCACTCCCATGTCCACAGCTGACAGCATACAGGAGAGACATGAATTTCATTGCCATCCTCTTGTGCAGGTGTTTGACAGATCACCATTAAGGATGAGACAAAGACCAGAGGGTATTTGTACAATAAAAATTGTTCCCTGCTCCAAAGACAACTGGGCTTTTGTCCTTGAAATACAGTTTGTGTGAACACGCTCTGCAGCACTCACCTGTTTCACTTACAAAGCATTTGATGCAGCAGATGAAGTATCTGATCTTGCAGAAAGTTTATGTACAAAACCTGGGGATTTTTGTAGTGCTGCAGATATGCATCTTACTACAGAAATGGAAGGGACATGTTTTTTCCAGTTTCAAGACACCAAACATGTAGGTAAGCTTTCAAGAATTCTAAATTGACCAGTAGACACTGCAATTTTCAGTCTGCTCAAGTAGAACTGTAGTAGCTTCAGATTTTGCCCATTGAAACAAAGAAACACAAGCCAGCAGCCACAGAAAACTGTAGTCAGCATTTCTAAAACAGTATCTGACATTTCCAGTGAGTTCTACTTTCCTGCCCTTTGTTTCTTTTTGACACAGTTTATCTTTGTAAATTATAAATTGGTGGAAGTCTATTCTGTTTTTCATTCACTGTTTAAAAAATAGCATATTCTGCTGGAGGAAACCATGTAGAAACAAATGAATTATCGGCAACTTAAATACAGCACATCCAAGAGCACACTAGGAAATATGGCAAAATAGGCATATATGGCAAATACGGCAAATATGCCGAAATAGGCAAAATGAATAGAATCATTTTACTACTCCACTTTCAGAAATGAAATGTTTAATAATTTGTGTAAGAGATAAAGAGTGGAAACTTGCACTTTAGTCACCCATCTGTCATTAGCTTGCTGCATGAGTCACAGATTACTTGGCCCTCAAGCCTGTAACATGAGCAAAAAAGTGGTCACCAGCCTCATAGGGACATTGTGAGGGTTAGTTTAGAGAACGTTTTGGCCTCAGCTCAGTGATGCATCTGAGTACAAGTCTACTTTTCAGTAAATAAATAGCTACACTTAAGTCAACAACTTTCACATGAAAGTGATGGATTTGCCACATTCACCTTAGGGAACCTAAATAAGAGGTAGGGGAAAATCAAAACAAAAATCAGGGAAAAGCATTTAAACTACTTCTCATACAGACAATAAGAAGTGGTATAAGATATCTGCAGTCTCTAGAAAAACACAAATCCCAATCTAACAACTACAACGTAGGACTTCAAAGCAGAAAATTTTTTATGCAATGGTAATACACTTCAGAGAGGTGAAGCTTGAGTTCTGGCACTACCTTGAATCACTGTGCCTACAACCCTACTCCAAAGAGAAGGACAGTAAGATTAGATATCTATTAGTAAATTAGAAAAGCTCTTATAAATAGATCATAAGCATATATGAAAATACAGACTATAATATGCAGTGGGGGAAAGAATCAGATTTGATATTCAGCTTCAGTAAACTGACATATGCAAAGCATTCCTGAGTGTACTCACATAATCACTTAATCATCAAAGGGTTGTCATCTTTAAGTTGTATTTAAAACAAGAATCAGCTTAGCAACACACTCTCTTGCATATCAGCATGTGGATTTCTTTCTTTGGCAAAGCTGTTAAGTTCTTAGAATTTTTTCTTCAGTCCAACTCAAGCTTCAGTAAATGAAATGTCACCCCTCATTCTGCATACTTGAAGGACTGCCTCAGCAGATTTTAACTGTGCATCAACCACAAAAAAAATGCTGCCTGAAAAACTGAATTGTTGGAGTTGCACACCCACATTCTTTTGTCTTGCCTTTGTGACTTAAATGAGTCTGCATTAAAAAATAATTAAGAGCTGCAAATCACATCCAGTAAGAACTCTTTGAATCCCCAAAGGACTCTTCATACTGGTGATGGATGATTAAGAGAGAGGCTATATGTCACTAGGTCCACAGAATCAGAAGTAGCTGGTAGAATGCAAGAAACATTTCATGCCTCTCCCCAGCAGGAAAAAAAAACAGCTGACACAGAAGTCTTTGAATCTGTCTCAGTACTATGTGCTTTGGACATCAAGCATTTACACAGGTTCAGGGAACAACAAGGCTGCAGAAGATAATTCAGTTGAGGAGTACTGGATAAACAGCAATGCCACGAGTTTAGGAAGTCCTTGAAACACAAGCTGGAAGCAGTAGCATCACAATGCAGTAGCTTCACCACTGTCAGACCCTGGGTAATTGCCTGGATGGACACTTGGTTTGATGCGATGTGGTCATTCCTCTACTACACTTTCAGACCTCATTTACCTGTCTTTCACCTTCACTTTTCCAAAATCACTTCTCCTCCTCTAAGGACCAAATCTCACTCAACTCAGCCACTGCAACTGCCTGCTGAGATCAGCAACACAAAATACACCTTCACCTGATCGCTTACATTAATATGCCACACTGATTGATACACAGTAGCTGAAATACAGTGCAGTTTTTATTTTGCTGTAGGAATTGTGGCAATGTAGCAGAAGGGCACAGAACATACCAGCTCAGGCATGAGGGCACAAAGTCTTGTGAAAAGAGTTTCTACTGATGAACTAAGAAGAGTAACTTGACTGTGTATCTGAATGCCAACATAATCCATGGCTCTAAAGTATCTCAGAATGACATGAGTTGAGAACCCAGTGAAAAAGGAACAGTGACTTAACTTACGCAATATGATACCTTTGTAGAATTTTGTAAAAGAAAAAGCATGCTATAATTCTCCTTTTGTAAAAAAAACAAACAGCATATCTAGGATATCTCAAAACAGCAAAATCTCAATCTTCAAACAGCAAAACAAAGCCCAGTAATCCACCATTACTTATGCATTCTACTGAGCTGGTGGCTACATTCATATTTTGGCTAACCTACAGTGAATTCCATTCTAGGAAACTCCAAGAACTCCACACGCTACTGCCAAGTACTGCAACATCCTGCCAGGTATAGCTAGTCATCTTGCATGACTGCACTACTACTTTTTGCATGTTCTCCTTAATCCCATGTGCCAAAAAGATGGAAGAGCTACTAGCACATCCCTTCCGTTAACCTACTTCACAACAAAGCAATAAAATTAGTTACAAGTTCTAAAGTATGCACTCTTTAATGCCTTCAGTATTTTCTTTCCACATTGGCAAATACATCACTTTTCCCCCTCAGATCTTTGATCAACTTTTCTACTCCTTTTCCAATTTCTCAGTATTACTATTCCATGAAATATTTCTGTGGATTTCTACACCCATATCTACAAATAATTCATTCCCATTTGTCTTGCCAAAAATATCTCAATTAAATCGACAGTAAAATCCCTTTTGGTAAAAATAAGCTGAGAATGTATCAAGTCTAATCACAGTTTGACTCCAAACAAGAAACTGCAATTTACAACACAGACTTCAATCACGTTTTGATGCATACTGTAGGTGATTCTATGGAACAGCCTTACTAATGCAAAGCATGAACCTTACTGATATACTTCAGATATATATTCCTATGATTTAATTTTTTAATATACAGAAAGCAAGATTTACTAGGTGACAATTTTCCCACTAATTTCTGTCTGAAGTTTTTAAATCACGGATGCATGCACACAGAAGGTAAAGAACAATTCATCACAGACACTGTGGGACAACTTTCCCTGGAGTCATGCACGATGTGGCCCGTCAGCCAAGGAGCTCCCTCAGCTGCAGGGCAGAGGGAGCAGAGGTGCCCCTTAGAGCATCAGCCTCCCCCAGACAATGGGGACCAAGGTCCCTCTCCCCCCCGACTCCCCCCAGCTCCAGTACAAGGCAGAATCAAGAGGAGATGGAGCTCCTGTCCTAGCACAGAGAGTAGCCAGAGCCATCCCACAGAAACAAACAGCTCTGTCCTATTCAACAGGTAAGATAAACAAAACTGAGTCACTGCTTATTTTCTGCAAACAAGACTTCCACAGCAAGAAACTGGAGTTACCTCAAAATATACAAAACCAGTCTGCTAAAACTGTTTAATGAAACTTCTGAAACACACTGGACATATAATAAAGGAAGTTAATAACTGTCCTTTGTATTTAAAGTTATCCATAATTAAATAGCATTTCTAGTCCAAACTATCCAAGGCATGCAGACATTTCTTCACGGCCTTGGTGGTAAGAATGTTGAAGTATTCAAATAAGACTGAAAAGCACTTATCCCACTGCCCCCTGTCATTACTTAACTTCCACTGAAGTACAAACTATTCAAATATGTATCAGCTCAAATTAAAAAAAAAAAAAAAGAAAGAAAAGCTGTAAAATAACCAAAGCAGCCCTACAACTTGTGTTCTATCTAATTTCATATCCATGCTTAAAGTAAAAACAACCCTTTTTTGGTCCCCTGGTTTGTAAACTTGGAAGAAAAGTGAACTGTACTACCAAAAGGCAACTTCCAGTCACAGGACCTGTAAAAGCTAGGAAATGTTCAGAGGATTCCATCGGCCCTTTGGTAATCAATAGTTTTTACACACAGGGGCCACCATCTTCTACTAGTTAGTCTGTCTATCAACTAGCAACAAGTCAGACAAACTGGCTAAAAGCCTTCATCCAATCCTTAACACCACTTTGCCCAAAAATACCGTGGGGAAATGTTTTAATATTTGTAATTAAAAAACCCACAGTGTGCCACTGGAAAACATATATCCCCATCTCAAAACAGCACACACCACCACAGCTCCTGCTGAGACCAGACACTGAACTCCAGAAGACACTCATCTTAGCATGGACCCCACAAGACCTGTTGTCTTTGTCCTTTTCCCCTCCACACTCGCTTTCTTCTTCCTGAATTCCTTTGTGTTTGGGGGCATTTCTCATGCTTTACAAATAACTTATTTCTCTGGCCTCCATGCCTAGCTCAAGTGCCTGACACAGTCTGCTGAATGCTGTATTAGTAGAGAGAGTGCAGCAGGAGCAGGCCCAACGAACTTGATCTGCCAGCAGACTTCACATTTGTGCAGGCAGTGTTCAAGATCATGTAGACAAAGCAGCTCGAAGAGCTGCAGACTCCTAAGAACAAAGATGAACCTCGCTCTCCTTACTGCTACCATGGGCTATTTCACATCAGTAGCTAAGCCACTGCAAATCTTTTTCTGTGATTCATGAAAACAGACTAATGCCACAAAAAAGTACCAAGTACTACTTTATCCTCCATATTACATTGTCTTTGTCTGCTATTCTGCTTTTAGAACCACTCAAAAATATAAATCCCTTTCAAGGAAACCGTATCACTAAATGCACACTTAAGTACCAACAAGGCCACAATCTTCAGCACACAGCCCTCATCTAGCTGTGATGTATCACAAATGCAGTGCATTAATCGCTGCACACCCTCCTTTCTTAGAGGGGCTGCGATGATGTACAGCTCGCACTGCTTCTTCCGTGCCTCTGGGCAAATGAAGCAGCTGTTGGTTATCAGTCACAAGGACGGCATTCCACGACAGCCCAAGCTCTCGGCGATGCCTGTGACAAGTCCCAGCGCAGTCACGCCGCGATGCGGATCCGAGCCCGGTCGCTCTCCACCGCGACCGCGGCAGCACCGGACCGGCCGCGCCAACAAAGCCGCGGCTCCGTGAGTGCGGCCCCGCCGCCGCACCTGCCGCGGCCCCGCCGGGCCCACACCTGCCGGGCCCGCGCGGCCCCGGGCGGCCCCTCAGTGCGGCCGCGCCCGCCGCCGCCCGGCCCTCCCGGCCCTCCCCGCCCCGCCGCCGGCTGCTGCTGCCGCCCCCGCTCCCTCCTTCCCTCCCTCTGCTCCCTCCTTCCCTCCCCTCCCGCCGGCCCCGGGAACAAAAGAGGCCAGTGCGGCGGAGCCCGGCCGCCCGGGCGCGGCGGCTCGGCCCACGCTCCAGCCGGCCCGGCACGGCCCGGCCCCGCGCTGGCCCCGGCCGGGCCGGGCGCGCTCTCACCTGGGCCCGGCGCGGCGGCGCGCTCAGGGCGGCGGCATAGCGCTCCCCGCCCCGGACACGGCGGGAGGCTGCCGGCTGCTCGCCAACCCCGCCGCTCCCCGCCTCGGCTGCCGCCCTTACGCAATTGGCAGCGGCTGCAAGCCCCGCGGGGCGACCCAGATCGCGGGCCCCGAGCGGAGGCGGCCGAGCCCCGCCGCCGCTGCCCCGCCTCCCGCCCTCCCACCGCCCCCGCGCCGGGGGAGGAGCGGGGCCGCCCCCGCCGCTCGCCCGCCCCTCACCCGACCCGGCCCGGCCCGGCCGCACCTCCACGCTGCGCTCTGCGGGCGCCGCGCCGCCCGGCCCGGGCCTGGCGCTTCCTTCCCCGCGGGACTGCATCCCTCCGGCCTCCTGCTGCTGCCGGGGGACCCAAGCGCCGCCTCCTGCAGCACCCGGGCCTGGGGGGCAAGAGGAAGCAGGGGGGTACTTTGCATCCGTGCCCTGACCTACGGCTCTCCTCTGGGCAGAGTGGAAAAGAGCTGATTTTCAGTTCAAATATTGGACGCACCGTTAGATGCCGATGTCCGTGTTAAAGTAATAGTAACAACAGCAGTAGTACTGCTAATAATAATAATGATAATAATCCTTGTAATACTAGTAATTCCACAGTTATAAACGTGCAGGTGCTGCCTGGGCGGTGTGGAATGTGCGCGAGGAACGAGAGCCAGGCGACAGCGAGGGAAGAGACACTGTGCTGTCTCCGGAGGGGAGGGATGGAGGGACACCCGGAGCGCATGAGAGGCGACAGTAGCAGAGAGCAGAGACACGCGGCGGCTGTCGGTACGTGCGGGCTGAACAGAGTTACTTACGGCGGTTGTGGTCCGGGCAGTCTGACCAGGGGAAAGAGCCGACTGAAGAACCTGATTCCGCTTTCTGATTTGCTTTTTGTTTTGTTTTAATTTTGTTTCGGGTTCTAATGTTTTTTAAGTAAAATCAAACTAAAGCCCAAAATGTTCTGAATTTCAGGGAATCCCTGCCTGAAGCTGTTACCTGGCAAAGTGCATCAATTGGTATAGACATTCAAGAGGGACTGTGAAGCCTCAGGGCACCTCAGGCTGTCAGCTTTGATGCAAATCTGACAACGGGCTTCTCTTAAGTTTGGGACCTCCCACCATTTCCGTGCTGCAAGGTTGGGCCACACTCATTACTAATGAGCCAGTGGAAGAAAAAAAAAAAAAAAAAAGAAAAAAGCATTCCCTGATCGGATTCAAGACGGGTCAGTGAAATGCTTCGGGAAACACGAGCATTTCCCAACATAGTTATTGCCTTGGGAATATTCCAAACTGATGAAGTCAAAGTGATAACACACTTGTATGCCTATGAACACTGCCCTGCTAACTTTGCCTCTAGCGATTTCCTCTTTGTTTAAAGCATAGTAAGCATAGCCTATGTGGTGTACTTGTAGCAGCACATGGAGACATCTAGCGCCTAAATAACAGACTGCAAATCAGCTTCATTAATCTGAAATCTTGGAGGTGGCAGTCAGACCCATTGTTTGCAATGTTTCACCGCAGGGCTGCAGGGTGCTGAGCAGTTTTACTGCAAACCATCGCACCGCTGGATAGCAGCTGTCCTTGGGTAGGGAGCGCGGTGGAAGGAGCAGCTGCACTAGCTCAGGAGGAGACTGTGACTGCAGCTCTGCTGCACAGTTTGAGCTTCAGGCCTTGGAGTTACAGCAGTAATTGACTCAAGACAGAGATTTGCCTGTATAGACACAAAACAGGTTGAGACAGTTCCTAGCTTGCCTTTGTCACTAAACCACAGAGAGGAAAGCCTGTAGGTGTATGAATAAGACAATTTCATCTTGGCTTTTACAGTGGGTCTCTACTTCTATTCTTCCTTTGTTAGGCCAGAAGCACAATCATTCTAACACGTGTAATTGTAAAACTTTGACTCTTTTCAACAATCATATGCAAACGCAATACTTACATTTGCCTGTTACTTTGGCTGAAATTAAACTGAAGGTAAGCACTGCTTATCTACTAGAAAGATATTAGTCCAGGAACAGAAATTATTTACTTTTCTTATATACTTGTCTAAAGAAAAAAGAAATACAGACTACCGATCAACATTCTTAGCCAGAAGCCTGAAAAAAAGGTTGTTTTAGCTACACCCAAGTACAAATGTTTTGCCAGTACTACTATATATGGGCAAAAGGTAAAACATTTCTACGTACTTAAATAGTCTGCAACTAAATATATTGCATTAGGTATGTATGTAGTAGTGCACATGTATGTGTATTTTAGACAACCCACATAATACATTCTTTTTAGTCTCAGGCAGGCCACAAACACCTTTGAGCTATAAAAGCACTAGATCATAGGACCATAGAAAAAATAAGGCTGGAAAAGACCTTTTAGACCATTAAGTCCAACTGTCAACCTAGCACCACAAGCATGTTCACCATTAAACCATGTCCTCAAGCACTGTATCCACAGTTTTTTTGAACACTTCCAGAGATAGTGACTCCAACACACTTTGCAACCCTTTCTGTGAAAAAGAAAATCCAAAAATTTAGTCTAAACCTCCTCTGGTGCAACTTGAGACCATTTCCTCTCATCCTGCCACTTATTATCCCGGAGAAAAGACTGACACCCACCTCACTATGACCTCCTTTTCGGCAGCTGCAGATCTCTTACAGAATGGAATTATCACCAAACAACAATAATGCTTTTAAATTATGGATACACTTGAATAAAACAATCCCTAAACCCTGTAAGTATGTAAAATGTTGGACTTCGAAATTTCCTGAGTATTTGAAATCTCTCCATCAAACTCAAATGGTGCACTAAAGCATTAGTGCATCTCCATTCCGTATCACTTTCTTCTTCATGCTGCTTTGGGTTTCAGCGGACAAATGATTGGAAAAGTGTACAAACCAAAGTTTAAAAATGACAAAAGATGGACTTGAACGAGATGATGGATGCAATCACCATGGTCTGATGATTTTAAAATAAGCAAGAAGGAAGAAGCTTTTGTCCTTCTGAATAAAAAGAGGTACTAGGAGAGAGGAAGGAGCAAGTTAGGAAGCAACAGGTGGGAGTAAGTAAGTATAGGCAGTTACCAGTTAAAATTATGTCCTATTCTCTCAATTCCCATTCAGACCCTTAGAAAATATAGCTGTTTTTCTATTTAGATAAGAGAGTAAATGTACCTATTTCTTTCCTGACCTAAGCCTTTCTGGCATATGTCCCAGGTACTCTGCAGTAATACCTTTTCCATACAGTAGCCATGTTTTAAATTATCATAAACCACACAGATTTTTAATTAGCTCTCAGTGAGTTTTGCACTTGCATCAAAATAACAGTTAAGTTATTAAAATAATGCAAACACTGCCTAGGACTGGGGGAAGGTTTGCTCTTAGTAAAAACTTGATCTTACTTTGAAATACTGCACTTCAACCAAAGGTAACAGTAGTTAATAAAATGTAACAACAGTTTAAGGGAGAAGACAAGAGTGCAAAATGCATATTAGGGGAATGTAGAGGTAATTTTAAACCAAATTAAGTCAGAAGCAGATTTAGTGCATCATCTTCCCCTGCTCACTGAAGAGCCAATGAGGGGCTTTTTCTGTATGTCAAGACAACCCGTATGAAACTGATTTACTTTTTGTAGGTTTACAAAACAGTGTGACCTATTTCTGAGTTCTGGTAGATCCTACCTGTCATTCTCCTCTGTCACTTTGTATGTTTCCAAAATTTTTACTGTAGAGAAACTTGTCAGAATTTTAAGATTCTGGATCATATAAAGATGAAAAACTGTTGAAAACCAACAACAAAACCTGACATATTTTTAGTAGCTTTTAGATTTCCTCCTCAGTAACCAAATGTTGATAGTGAATCAGCAAAATATTTAAAAACTTGTGTAATGGAGTATCATAGGTTGCACTCAAGGGTGAAAGGAGAATTAATACATCAGGGTTTTAAAACAATAGTTGAGAATAAGTATTAAGAACACATAAGAATGGGAGGGGGAAGCAGATATACATAGATGGAGCACAGGAAGGAGAGCACATAACTGAGACTAAAGGAGAAAAGAAGAAAACAACAAAATCACAAAGCCAATATGAGTACCAGAAAGCTGTATTTGGTGTTTTACACTTCTAAAGTGCAGTTTGATGAAAGACAAAATGCAATGAAGCCGTATTGCACCAATTTTAAATATCATCAGAACAAAAGTCACAATTCCCTACCAAATCAATTCATTCATTCATTCACACTAAGAAACACAGATACTTGTTGTGTTTAGATTTTAGTCCAACGTTATTAAAAACATTTGATTGTGATTGTCTTCCATATTCAAAAAATTTTTCCTTGGGAAAGTTTCTCACAGCAGGTGTCCACCTTCCAAGTCACTTCAATATTTATTTTGATGTGAATTGGGTTGGCATTTATGTGAATTTTACAAGCTAAGAAAACAGGAAATTTGCCTTGCATTTAAGGTAAATATTGATGGAAACTGACTGGCAAATGAGTGACCAGAAACGCAGCCATAAGGACTGCTGGTTCTAGTTGCTTGTTTGGTCAATTAATATAAACAATGGCTAAGTCAGATCCATGAGAGTTGTGTTTGGAGTGCTGTGCTCTTGAGATAAGCCACAGTCTATAGACTTTTTAAGATCTGTCAGAAATTTTTCATTATGAGGCATTCTGTAATTGATAAGGCAGACTAAAAATTGTTAAGTGCATAATTTTCTACAAATTGCCTGCTAGACTTTGGTTGAGACTATTTGAAATATTTATGACCGTTTGGTTTTTATTCCATATGCTTGGTGTAATTGCTTTTAAATTGTGCACATAATATTTCTATGTGATAAATTTAGGTCCTGAATTTTTTATTTTGTTTTTATCTTAACAGAGAATGATTTTGGTTAAAACTCTGTGAATTTTATAAGAAGAGCAGAGCTTAAAGCACAGATTTCTGATTTGCATTCACATACTAGTAAGCCAGAAACATGACATAATTGGGTTTTTTTAATTTTT
Organism: Setophaga petechia; assembly: GCA_024362935.1. NCBI lineage: Eukaryota > Metazoa > Chordata > Aves > Passeriformes > Parulidae > Setophaga > Setophaga petechia. The sequence goes on from JANCRA010000004.1 coordinate 38,768,472, forward strand.
GAGGGAGACAGAGAGTCTGACTTCCACTGTAGAGAAATGCATTTAAGTGTTCTGCTCTTATGGTTACTTATTATATATCTGATTGAGGAGAAAGAGAAATATTTTCACAAGGTGAAATGCTCAGGAATATTACTTATTTTAAAAGCATTTAAACATTTGGAAAATAATTAAGTTGTAATTTTTCTAAATTGGTGCCAAAACCAGATACGGAAAGTTCTAAAAACTTGTATTCGCTGGTACCTCATTTTGTCCCAGAAGAAACATATGTACTTAGGAACAATGTGTAATTGAAAATATTAAAGGCAAAGTGCAACATTAGGACACTAAGATAACATTGTTTTCCTTGGCCTTAAAACGAAGTTCAAAACAGAACTCTCCATCAAACACAACAAGATACATTTCTTGCACATGATGATTTGCTAATGTAAAGGTTCTTACAAAGCTTTGGGCTTGTTTATTCCCATTTACATCATAGTTCTCAAAATGTCATTCTTTTATAAAAACTCCTGTGAAATTCAGCAGAAACACATTTGACACGTGTTTAAGTAACATTGTAGAAGAAAGCACTTATGCTTACTTTGTTTTGTAACAAAGTAATAATGCATGTATATAACGTGAGAGGGGATTGTTTCCAGTAAATTTTCAGTTTTCCGCCAACAGAGTGTGTCACCAAATGACGGACTGAACTTTTTCCTTTTAGGAAGAACAAATACAAATGTGAATCACTGTTACAGGAAAAGTTATCTGTTGGATTCTGTGCATAGGATATCATCCTGACCTTGATATTTTTTTATGAAAAAGCTCCAGGAACTGAAATGTCTAATATGAATGACAGCCAAATGTAAAAACAATAAATATTTTTTTGCCCAAGAGAAATGAATACTTTGATTCTCTGAGATGCATTTGCGATCCTGCAGAACACAATCCTTAAACATTTGGTTTAGGTTGAGATATTCAATAATCCTAAAAATTATGCTACTTTGAAAAATCAATTCTTTAAACAAGAGACTGAGGTGGAAGCACTATGATCATTACTGGTTTTGCAGGTCTGCTTCTTTACAAAAACCATAAATTAATGTCAAAACAGGAGTCTACACTAAAGCAGACATTCATCTAGCAAAGTATCTTCTTTCCAACAGCTGTTGACAAGACTTTGCAAGAATATATTTTTAAAAGATAAGTAAACATACATCAAAACTTGATAGACTACTTCCCCTTCTTCAAGTGATTTGCAGCTCTGTGTGACCATTGATATGCTGCTTTTTACCAGCTTCTATTAAAGAATCTCTTGCCTTCTAAACTATATAAGTTCCTAACATCCATGATGTCCTGTGACAAGGAGCTCTGTAGTAACTACATGGGCATATGAGTTACAAGAAGCTTATCTTGTAACAAGAAATATCTCTTTCAGAGGTTCCACTTACCTTATATGATACCCCATAGTTCTTACATTGAAAGAAAGTTATTCCCTATTCACCTTTTCCATCCTTTTCACATGCCGTCAAATTCTCTCATGCTCATTGAGATAATAATATATGTATTAACAGAACATCTTTTCTGTCCCTTTCATGGAAACTGTTTTATATTTCAGCATCTTTATTTTTCTTTTGCCAATTTTGCCGCCTGTCTATTTAAAGAAGACAGAAAGAGAATGGCAGTATCCTCCAGAATATGGGTACCTTAGATTTTAAAAAAGTGCTTTATTTTCATTGTATTTTTCTCCCTAAATCATATCTAAAATCTTACTGCTTTGTGGTCACCATTGAATATTGCATTGATGTTTCCTTAGTAGTATTTCTGAACAGTAACCCTTTAGAGCCTGTAATTGTGTACATAAACAAACTTAGCTTTGAATTTCCCAACAACCTGTAAGTGCCATATGCTATCACAATCACATCAGCAAGCTTTTGAGAAGGAGCTGCATTTCAGATTGTTCATGTTCTGTTCTGAACAGCAAGTTCCTGTTCTGTGTCAATTGCAAAATAGGAGCCACTCAAAAATTATAACCTTTGCCATAAACCAGCCATTTAGGAAAAATAGGCCATCCGTTTCCTGTTTTCTCCCCAAATACTGTCATTTGATTTTAGGTAAGCAATGAGAGGAAAAAAAAGACAGGAAAAATACCTATCAAAGCTGACTGAGTGCCGAAGGCAAGACAACGTTCTCAGTGCAAGCTTGCCATTCTTTTTACACATAAGGCTATTCAGTCAGGGAAGTTCTTTTCTGCTGACTCTTTAATTTTCCTTCAAGTTTTCTTGCTACCAATCTTATGTTTCTCTCTTGCTTTTTGGTTCCACTCCCTTAGCCTATTTCCTTTTTTTTTTTTTGTTTGTTTGTTTTTTTTGTTTTGTTTTGTTTTTTTGTTTTGTTGCAGTAAGAGCGTATTTATGTAGCCAGGCAGTTGTACATGTGGGATTGACATCAACATTTTATAGTTAGGTATTACCTCTGCAAAATTCCATGAAGCAAGCTGCATGGAAAAGAGAGAACAGGAAAAAAATAAAGAAAAATATTACAGATAGAAATATACTTCATGATTGTACAACAAACTCTGACAGGAAAGATAACTTAGACAATGATTTTTCAACTGAAACTTCAAGCTGAGCACAGTGAAGGTATAATATCTCTCCAAGCAATTTTCTCCATTATGAATTAGACAGCACAGCCTGTATAGAGATTAAAGGCTTAACTGAAGTCAGCTCCTGGGAAAAAACAATGCCAGAGTTGGGGGAGGGTGTCTACAAGAAAAAAAAATCACAACCAAGCCTCTAGAGACTCAAAGGTAATGACTGCACAGAAAAGGTCTTGCTGGCTTTATGTATGGTAGAGGCTGTCTAAAAGACTTATTTGGACAATATTCTTCATAAAGCCTGGTGTTTCCCACTATATATTTACACTTTTTACAAGCATAAGGAATCACCAGTGGTGCTGAGTTATACAGTGATTAGACCTTTTCATGGGTTCACACTGAAATTCATATGAGGCTGAAACAATGCAGCAGCTTTCATCAGCCCCTGCTGCAGGGGTGAGATTCACACAGGCTTTGGACTAAAACTCCCCTGGTACATGGACCAGATTTCATGCTGGACAGGCTGGTCAGAACAAAAGTTGTATGAGACTGGGAAAATTTGTGTCCTCTCCTTGAAGCACTCAGCAATTGGACATAAACTTTTAGACATTTACATTCTGGCTAACCAAAAAGACAAAGCGCGGGATACAGTAATTTCCCAGATTTATGGGTGCCTTAAGTCAAATGCCTTGCTATGCAGAAAGGACTATTACATGGTTATAGATTGTTATTTTACTTAATTTGTTATGTAATTAACAATTTTTACATTACTGTTTTAAATCATACACCCTTCAGGAGATAAAAATCAAATAATAAATGTAAATTATTGCACTGGGAAGGAGTGAGGATACCTGAGAGAAAAAGACCTGCAGAGGGAGGGGTTGGAGGTGCTCCAGGTGGTGGAGAAGAGATTCCTCTGCAGGCCCTGGTGCAGCCCATGGTGAGCCCATGATGAGGCAGTGTCCCTGCAGCCATGGAGATCCACAGGAGAGCAGAGCTCCACCTGTAGCTTCACCTGTGGCTCCTAAAGCCCCAGTCTGGAACAGGGTGATGCCTGAAGGATGCTGTGATCCCGTGGGAAGCCTGCACTGGAACAGACTTCTGTCAGTCAAGGAGTGATAGAGTGGCTGGTGGATACTGGACATCCAGCCAAGGTCAAGCCACCAGAACTGGATATTAAATTAATCTTTGTGGTGTGTCATTTTAACAGAAAGACTTTAAAAGAGGTTTCTGTCTGTTTCTTTTGCTTTTTTGACAACAGCTTATCTTTGGTCAGCTTCATAAGTCTCCCACATGAAACCAAGGAAAGAAGACACTTTTTGGAATCAGAGAAATGTGACAATAAATCATAAGTTTTCTGAAACCCAGACTGTACAGAAATCACATTGATTTTTAAAACTTATTCCACTTTTCAAAGTGTTGACTTCATGCGCAGATAATAAACTAAAATCAGACATAAACAGACACAAATATCCTTGCATGCTGTTATTTAGGACCTCTTCTCATAGAATATTTTTGAATTTGAAGCAGTATTACCTGATCCATCAATCTTGTGTAGCAACTACTCACAAATATGTTACTATATACATATCTAAAGGATTATTCAGTAGTGATGACTCTCCTTTTTTTAAGTACATGGCTTTATTTGGTCCTCATAGTTTAAACTTTGATTTACTATTTATCTCTCATATCCCCAAAATGGAATCCTATTTTCTCTGATGTATTTATGATCCAGTGTCATAGTTTCTTGCAAATGGAATCCTATTTTATCTGATGTATTTATGATCCAGTGTCATAATTTCTTGCAAGATACTATAAAAATACATTCAAAGAATCTTAATATCTGTCTCGGAATGCCTGCAGGTGTACAATTAAGTTTCAAAATATGCATATCAACTTAATAACAGATTGCTGACTGGTATAACGAAAGACATGAGATGTGAATGGCTCCTGTATGTCTCATGGATGCTAATCCTGAAACTGAGTAACCACATTTTAAAGGGAAATATTAGTAAACACTTTATTACTAATTGGAAAAAGAAATGTTAGTGTGGCTGATAGCTCCTCACAACTATTGGTTAATGCTATATTCCAATTCAAACCTGGAGAGGAACACATACTTCTTGCTAACTGGAATTGCTTGCCAGTCAAATGGAATTTCTTCCTCCCTTTTAAGGAATTTAATTTTTATCCGGGCATACATGCTGTGCTTTTCACTAGCCATATTTTCAAATGTTCCCTCAAAGAGGACAGCAGACAGTTACAACCTTCCTCTTTCTTTTTTTGTGAATAAAATGTTGACTTTTTCATGTGCAGTTGACAACTCCCAAAACTTGGCAGGAGGCTTGTTCTTTTCTTTGAACTAGTCTTGAGCTAGAACTCAAGTTAGGGAAGTATTTAAGATCTGAATAGAACTGTTAGGTGAATGCAGCTTTCTTGGAATAAAATGGAAATAAGATTGCACTGAAAAAGATGATTCCTAGACTTTCCACAGTAACTAGAAGAAACAGAACTTTTAGCGCAAAGAACTTTTAGGGCAAAGTTTTCCATGGCTTAAGGATCTTCTCAACACTAGCAATGACAAAGCTGCATCTTACTATGGACTGGGTAAATCTAAAGCAGCAGACTGCTACCTTAGATGTCTGGCTGACACAAACATTTTTGATCATTCTTTTTAATCTCCCCTGAAATACAAATGGGTTAAACTCAGACAGAAGCCAAAGCTGTGATCTCCCATGTTATATACACCAAGATACCCACTGGTTACAACCTCATGCACCTGTCCTTGACATCCTCAAGACCCAAGAATCTCAAATTGATTCTGCAAGGAGCAGCACCATAAATCAATGTGGAAACTCAAGCTTATCTGGTGTTGTCAGCTCTCATGACCCTTTCATTATCTTGAAGTTTAATAACATCTGCCTTATAGTCTCTATACCCTCTTATTCTCTTTAGAATGCTATAGATACATCAGAAACTAAGCTTTTTTTAAAAAATGAAATACTTTAGCTTCTGTTTTGAAGTTGGAGCTTGGAAATATAACTTTTATGTCCATTGACAGTTCAAAACACAGGAGGTCAATTAAATGGACCAGTCTTGGGTTAGTTTGTATTATGGGAGAAGGATAAACTCAAGAGTTTTTGTGGTCCAACATATGTTTTCAATATATTAATTAGTATATTAAAGAGTTTAATGTCCCTTCCTTTTTGAAAAGACTCATAAACACCCTCTGTAAAACAGATCTCATACAAAACTTTATAGAATGCATTCTATTTACAACTAAATCTAAAAACCAGCTCTCTAGGGCTCTTTTGCTTTCTAAAGTTTATCTGATTGA